>CM060064.1:45069786-45669786 GCA_030533445.1 Cyprinodon diabolis | reverse complement strand
CATCCAGTTTTATCGATTTCTCTCTGTTTATCTGGCTTTGACTAGAAAATATTCACCCTGTCCGAAACTTTTCCTGCCCTGTGTCGCCTCTGAGATCTGTGACCTTTTTTTTTTTCCAATTCTACAATAAACACGTATCGAGTTAAGCACTTTATGACCATCTTTAAAAATCATCCTATGGTTAACTGTCTTTTTAAAATTGGATGAACCCCCATTAGTTGCAGCTACATTAGCATTTTCAAATGTCCAACATTTGGTCATGAAAACTCCTTAAAAGAGACCGTTCCTAACAACAGTTTAATTTCAGGATTTGTTGAATTCGGTTCCAGCTACAGCCTTCCTGGTTTGGTGCAGCATCTGTACCCCCAGTCGGTGAGTGATACGGAGGAGATAAAAAAAAAATGAAATAGATTCTTTACAATTTATTATGATCTGCTAAAATGAAAAATGTAAAAAAGATTGTATGTTAAAGTAAGTTTGAAGGTTATTAAAAAGCAGTCAGGGCAGGGTTGTTAGGAGATACTGTTATTTCATTAAAATCAATGTTATATGACAACACAAGATCCAAAGTATGAAGATTAAAATGCATAGGATTATGCACATTTTGAACAAAGCTAGTGGAGTCTGTTAAAAAGAAATTTAGGTAATTTCAACCTTGTATACATGATTAAATACTCAGTTTTATGTTAGATACAAGATGACCTCTGGGTTTGCTGTTCCTGCCTTATTTGGAAACTTTGCAGTTGGTGTTTTTGCTGACAGCTGCAGTTTGACTTTTGACGAAACCAGTTAGAGTACGATTCCATAGTTAACCTTCTGTTGCACATTGATAAGACTTATACATACAGGAAAAACTAGGGTGGTTCATTTGTCTGGCTTCCAGATTTGATAATGATTGTTGACGTCCCGATTTGAATAACAGATTACTTTCAATTTGTGAATATTGATTTTCTATTTGCCATCAGTAATCGAAAATACACCACAAGGTTATTGCAACATTAAAAAAACAAAGTCAGCTGCTGATTTACTTAACTCTTTTATTGAGTAACTCAGAGCACTTCCAGTGATATAGAAACAACTGGCAGAACTTAGTGTAGCTTTTCTAGCTTATATACTTTAATTTAATTATTAAATTGAAGGGGTGGGGGGAGGATCATGTGTGCGTGTATTAGGGCTGAACGATTTTGCCAAAAGTCAAAAATGCTATTATTTTCCACCATTACTGCGATTGCAATTTTATTGCAATGTTCCTTTTCATTACCCACCAGCTTGTAGATGTTTCACTCCTGGGTTTCATTTGTTCCATGACCTGTAAAGCTTGCTTTGCCAAAGTCCATAGTTGCAGGACTTCACTGTGCGTGAAAAAGTTCTTATTTCTATTACCATGCATGGATCAGCTGGTTTATTTTATTTTGGTTATTTTTTTGTACAATATGATATTTTTATCTGTAGAGTCTATTTTTGTTTCATTTGAATTAACTCAAATATCTTTCACATGTTTGCTTGCTAGTTGGAGGAGAGAGGAGTGCAGCGTAGATGGCCGGTGCCGGTGTTCTGTCAGACCAGCATACCTATAGGAAATACGGATGCGCAAGATGTCAGATTTGCGTTGATCCCTTTAGTTTTGTACACAAAAAATTATTTAAGGTCAGATCGCCATGCGCTTCAAAAAACACCAAAAAGTAAGTAATTAAATATTTTTTTTTACATGACTAAAGAGACAAATGCCCATTGAGGTAGTTTATAGTTAATTTTTCATACAAAACTAAAGGGTTAAATGGGTTTTGACTATGGGTATGCTGTTGTGACCGGGTATGCTCATCTGAGAGAACACTGGCTGCTGTTCAAGGAACCAACCACCTCAAAGCAACCCATGCCAAGTCCATTTCAATCATTTTGCTTACCAAGCAGGACCTGATATTGTTCCAGAATATGAGTGGCTGGGTAAAACAGCACTTTTATTTAATTTAATACCAATAAACATAGATACCGACCAAGGAAATGCCTTTCATTGATCCTGTGTGCCGCTGCTGCGTTTCGTTTTGGAGCCGTTTGGAGCACGATGTCAGCTTAACCAATTAAAAGTGTAGCAGAAGTGTGCTGCGTCAGGATGCATTCAAGTCCACTCAGAAATTTGACTGTTTTCTTCGCAAATGTCCTTAAAATTCAAACAGTGTTAATGGTTTTAGCTGGGTGGCAAGGATTTCTTTTGGGGTGGCAGTTGCTGAGTTTCATTCATTCAGGCCTCAGAGCTACAAGATGTCTGAGCGAGAGAGATAGAGGGGTCTTTAATGGAGGGAAGAGGAGCCCCCATGATCCTCTCTGCTGTTTTCACCTTCTTCCAGTCTGAGGCGCTGCAGCCTCCACACCACACAGTGAGAAAGCTGGTCAGAACGCTCTCTATGGTGCTTCTGGAGAAGATGGAAGGGGGGGGGGGGTCTCCTCATCCTCTGCAGGAAGTCCAAGCGCTTCTGGGCCCTTTTGACCAGTGAGGTGGTGTTTCCAGTCCAGGTGAGGGTGTCTGTGATGAATGCGGCGCTGCTGACCACCTCTACAGCTGAGCTGTTGATGAGCAGTGGAGCGTGGTTAGGCCGGTTCTTCCTGAAGTCCACCATGATCTCCTTAATCTTCTCCACCTTCAGGATCAGGCTGTTATCTCTGCACCACCAGCTGCTCCACCTCCTCTCTGTAGTCCAGGTCGTTGTCGTCTCTGATGAGGCCCACCACTGTGGTGTCGTCTGCAAACTTCACCATGTGATCGGTGGTGAACCTGGGGACGCAGTTGTGTGTCATCAGGGTGAACGGCAGGGGGCTCAGGACGCAGCCCTGAGGGGAGGGGCTTAGACTGATGACATTGTGGTGGCGATTAACGTGGTAATTTCAACAGACAGGATGAATTTTATCAACGAGTTCAAAGTTCCTGCCATGAGAAACAAAATGAACCTCGACACTTCAGATGCAGCTGGGTGGAGGTTTGGTTGGTTGGTCGTTTCTGGTTCCTCCTGCTTTCGTTCACTCTGGCTGCTACTCTTTAGGTGCAAACAGGAACTGGGCGAAGTGGAGTGTCGTTCAGCTTCTGTTTACTGCAGAATAACATTTCTACAATATGAAATAATATAGCTATAGAATTTTGAAAATGTAGTAATTAATGAATTCATACTCGCCCATAACGTGCTTTTGACTAATAGATAATCATTTTATTTTATTATTTAAATTTTCACCTATAATGAGGCACCTTCTGGTTCCTAACACATTTTTCATTGCATGCACTGCAAAAAATGTCCTTTTTTCTTAAAAGAAGTGCATTTTTTCTTGAATTGAGGAGGTAAGTGAGACATTATGCCAATCGAACAAGACAGTTTACATTTAAAATAAGAAATAACAATTGCATTGTCTTATTTGAAGTGCATATTATCTAATTATCTTGTTTTAAGATAAAAAAACTAATTCCATTGGCAAATCATCTTATACCGTATACCTACTCAAATTAGGGAAAAATAAATTTAATTAAAGTAAGTTTTTGCTTATTTCTAGATGGTTTTTGTAGTGTACAAGTATGGAAATGTACACCAACACTAAATTATTAATGTTAGTCAAGTTGTTTATTAAAAACATACATCAACATTTTTAAAAACACATTTGCTTTGTTGACCTTGTTTAGTAGAGCTTGTAAGAAGTTTTCTGCTCCTTTTCTGTTTTTATTAAATTGAGATAATTTGCCTTCTCTGTTCAGCTTCCAGGAGCAGGAAGGATGTCCATGAGCATAAGCAATAACGATGGCGTCTCTGTTATCACCATCATCCCCGACCCTCACAGTCGTTGGCCAGATCATGAAGAGCCTTTGCTGGAGCCCCATGTGCTCCTCAGCCGCTGGGGGAGGTCCAGGGGAAGCCTCAGTTTCTGCTGGGGGTGAGCAGCAACATCTACTGCTTCCTAAACCCTCTGAATCTGCTTCCTTGCTTTGTTTCTACTGAGTTAAGCTTTTATTTAACCCCTTGAAGCCTGAATTGATGTACATGCACATTTAAAAAGACATTTTGTACGTGTTTTTCCCTTCAATGAGATGCCAAATTAAAATAGTTAATGATACTAAATAAATAGATATGTAGGTAAAGTATATTTTGTAACCGCAGTTATAACTACATAATAAAATACACCGACTAGCACTGGGGTGATGCAAAAACGCTACAATGGAAAAGATCGAAATTTAGATAAGTCAAGTTTTTCTTAAAATAGGTGCATTTGTTCTTGATTTGAGGAGGTAAGTTGGACACGTTGCCAGTGGAACAAGACAATTTACATTTAAGATAAGCAAACACAAATGCATTGTCTAATTTCAAATGCATATTATTTAAATATCTAATTTTATGTGTATGTTTATGTCCCTTAAAAAAAGCTTTTGCGCCTCGGGGGCTTCCTCACGGTCCTTTTCCTGGGAGCAAGTTATTTACTACTCTTAACTCAAACTGGGTAAAAACACATAAAAATGACTATAAAACAGCAGTAAAAAATAACAGAGTTTATTCCAGATCAGGTCGTTACAGGACAGAGAAAATGCTTGGAGCTTGCACAGCTGTGGGCTCAAAAACACGTCCGCGAGCGTCCGGCAAAGATTGAGCCCCGAACAAGGTCATCTTCTCCTTCTTATAGCTCATGAGTCTATGTGTTGCATCAGGTAAATGCTTGGTTGTCCGTATCAGAAACGGACACGCCATCAAAGCCCAAGGGCTGCAGATAGCTCTCCTCTATCAGTCCGGCTCCAAGATGTGCCCATATCCTGTGTATCTTTAAAAGACAAGAAGGCTGTCCTGATTTGATGACCTCCGTACACACAGTGACATCCACAATGTGAAGGAAGGCCTTCTACTCTGTCTAATCTGGCTATCAGAATAACAATGCACATGATGTATAAATAATAAATCTAACAAGTAAAAATACTCATTCCATTGTGACATCATCTTTTTTACGTCCTCAAATTAGCAGTAAATACACTTAATTTTAGACATTTTTGCTCATTTTTAGAGGGTTTTTTCCAGTGCATGGTAGCTGTTTGCCAACACTGCAAAAATATTCTGAAAATGAGTAAAAATGTCTTAAAGTTAATTACATTAAGGGTTAAAATAGGGGTTTGATCATGTTGGTGCTGGATTGGTGCTGCCCAAAGTGCACCGGGGTATTTATCACAGCACCACTAGACATTATATAGATATATGGATAAACTCTGCTCCACATTTTAAATTTAAAATTCAACCAGGTTCTGTCTAAAATCAAGTCATTCATTCAAATAGTCAGAAAGCCAGCCTGTGAGACTGAGGAATCTGGAATATGATCTTATAACCTTGTTTAGTGAAACACATTATACTGCATTACTGATATTCTGTCTGGATCCTTGCTAAAGGTATTATTATATTGCCCATATACAGTAAGCGGCGTTACACCACCTATCAATCAATCCTACAGGGTTTCCACGGGTCATTAAAAATCATTAAAAGTCATTAAATTATTATTTTTTAAATTAAGGCCCTAATTGGCATTGAAATTCATTAAATGTGAATATCATGGCATTTAAAAAGCTTTAATTAAAAAATAAATGTTTATAAAAACAATTTCTTCAGATATATTATATCAGATATAACTGGTTTCATGTGTTTGCGCGGAACTGTTTGATCGTAAAGCCGCATATTCGGAAAAGAAGCTCGAGGCGGAGAAAAAGGTAATGAGAAAATGCAAATTTCAACAAAAGTGGATGGAAAACGAAGAATTCGGGACATGGCTGCAGCCTGTCTACGGTAAAGATGACAAAGGATTTTGCTGTGTTTATATATATACATTTATATATATATATATATATATATATATATATATATAAAAATGTAATTATCACTCCAAATTACTTTAAAATCACAGACATTCGCTGAAAACGACCCAGAAGCGTTGCCGGCGCTATCTTTGTTGTTTTGTACACATTCTTGCGTGATTTGAAAAAAGTGCGTGATTTGAAAAAGGCAGGTGATTTTCCGCCAGATGGCGTGATTTTTGTCCACCTAGCGGTAATTTTGATGTAGTTACCAAAACGACCAACAAGCTAGAAAGCGCTATCATATGGCAGTCTTCTGTATAGTGATGCAGGTCATACATTAAAAAATGTTCATTAAATTTTTTTCTCTTAAACATTGGAGAGGTGCATTTAAATGTTATAGAGCTAAACATGTTAGATTGGTGACCTGTTATGTTATTATTATTGTCTTGTTGCTGCATTTATTTTATCAGGGAAAACTAATCCTGAGTCAGTTAAAAGTCAGGGAATTCTGAAATGATGTCAGACTGTGGAAACCCTGAATAAAATAACTATGAATAATGATTCTCTAGAGGAGTCACATTATATTAATAGTATTATCTTGTATAAACATACCGTGACTCTAAAATAAAAATTATTCATTTGTGACATTGAATTGTGTCTTGTGATTTATATTAAGTTTTTAACCTGTCAAGTTTTTTTTAGATTTTTAACATTACAATTTATATTTTTCCAAGCACACAACAGTTTAAAGCAAAGTCTAGTTTGAAAAGCATGTTAACACGGTAATGTAGGCTTGAGTTCATTATCTGACGCATGCAGATACACACCAGGAAACTTAAAAAATACTGAATTACAAAAAACATTTAAAAAACAAAAATGTTTCATTGATATATATAAAAAAAATGAATATTAGGAACATATTTATCAAATTATACTGGGCAAGTAAAAATAGTTTCTGGGCAAATGAAATGTGAAAGTCAGTTGCCCGAAGGACGTTAAAAATCCTGAACGTCAATCCCTGATATATATATATATATATATATATATATATGAATTGAAAACCTTCCTGAATGGGAGCGAAACGTCTTCAAACTTGGAAACAAAGTCCAGTGGATTGTTTTAAATCTTTTTGGAATAAAAACTCTTACAATTACCTTCACTTCAAACAGACTCATAAACTAATCCCCACACACACGTTTACGTGTGTGTGGGGTGGTGTATCACGGGGCCCCAGTATGTGACTCCACACAAGTCCTCGTCCCTTCTCTGCGCGTGTGTGGTTTGATTTCCAGGCGCGTATGGAGCGATATTTGTGCCTTCTGTTTCAGCATGCAGGACACAATCCGTTTGCGCATTGAGAAACACACTGGCATTAAACTCTGAAAAACTCTTCTAAAACCCACTGTCCTCTCGCTCAGTTCCATCTCTGTGCACGCTTCATAGCTGTGTGCTCGGCTGTTTCTCCGCTCGCGACTTAATAAATGTATGTAAATGACAGAGGTGGAAAAAGTACTAAAATATCATACTCAAGTAAAAGTACCAATACTTGGATGAAATATTACTCAAGTACAAGTAAAATTACCCATCAGAAAAATTACTCAAGTAAAAGTAATAAGTAGCTAATTTAAAATGTATTTTAAGTAAAGTTACTTAGTTACATAAAAAAAAAACTGTTGCCAACCTCGCCAAGATAGTGCTGTGGGAAACACTGACTTAAATGAAATACTTTGTTTTTTTTTAGCAATTTATTTTCCCAAGCCACTCCTGTGCCAGACAAAATTAGCAATGCCATGAAACAGGTTGTTTTGCTAATTGGCTATTAGTCATGAAAACTTTGTTTGAAGTACCAATGCACTAAATACTTACCAAAACATGCTTCCGCAGATTAGATGTGAAGTTATTGAATGCTGCCAGTTCAGTCACCTTTGGCAGACACATCTGGCATTGCATGATGATGCTGTCGGCCCTCTTGAATTTAAATGAAAAGCAGTCTTTCAAATGTGACCGAGGATTTTCGTCGTTTTGGGCAGCAGAATTCGATGTTTAAGCTAGCATTTCTAGTAAAACGTTCTCTGAACCGTCGTCGCTGTCCTGATCCACCTCCATCTCGTTCCCAATCTCCTACAGAAAGACTTGGCGCCTGGTAGCCTAGATCTACATGCTGATCACGTCACTCGCTGTAGTGCTTCCGGGCCCCATTTTTTGTCTTCCTTTCAGTTTTCCAAAGTTTTTTTTTACTCAGTAACGGATGGATTTGTAATGTAACGAAATACAATACTTCACTCAAAACGTAATCAAGTAAAATTTAAATTACTGATTTTAAAAACTACTTGAAAAATACAAAATACACAAAAAACCTACTCGGTACAGTAACTTGAGTATTTCGTTACTTTCCACCTCTGGTAAATGAACCACGCCATCGACGCTCAGATCTTTTTCATCCAATCAAAGTATTTGTTCCAAATACGACATCCGGTTTGATAAAAACTGCCCGAGCGGAGGATGGGCGGCGTCTGCTCTCTGAATGATTGAATTTGAACGAATATAACCCTGAACTAGAATCAGAGCAAAGTAAACTTCTTAATGGACGCATTGAAGAGTCAGGATAAATGAAAATAAATCTGTCCAGTGTGAATCAAAGGTTTTTATCACAGGTATCTGATTGTCTTTTTTCTGTCAAAGGTAATCCACATTTTGATTGGCCTGCTTCATACGGGTCTCTTGAGCGATGGTTTTCCCTGGCATCCATCTTGGTACCCCTTCTTGAAGGAATTTCTGGTGAGCAAACTGCATGATTATAGGTTGTCTGCATTTAGTTATTCTACATATTAATGTTTGGGTTAAACAGGAATTTATTGTCTTCAGTTTGGTGTTGTGACTAGAGTTGCACCGATACCGATACCAGTATCGGGCGGGGGCCCGATCCAGCACTATAATGTTGGTATCGGTATCGGCGAGTACCGACAAATAGGGCACCGATACCATCGTCTCCCTGGCTGTGTGTTTCCTGGACGGGGCCGCCTTTTACAGCTGCTTTTTGTATCTCTGCTTCTGTCTCCTTGAACCCCAGTCGGCCTCAGCAGATGGCCGCTCACACTGAGCCTGGTTCTGCTGGAGGTTTGTTCCTGTTCAAAGGGAGTTTTTCCTCTCCACTGTCGCTACAAGCATGCTGAGTGTGAGGGATTGCTGAAGAGTCAATGAGTCGATGCAATCAACTGGTTTTCCTTAGATAGAAAACTTTGAATCAATCTGACTGGATGATCTGGTGAACTGGAAAGTGACCTGAGATGACATGTTGTGAATTTGGCGCTATAGAAATAAACTGAATTGAATTGAATTATAATGGTAACCGAAATAACTGTTGTGTAAATGGCACCCAAAACTGAACCAGGCTCAGTGTGAGCGGCCATCTGTTGAGGCCGACTGGGGTTCAAGGAGACAGAAGCAGAGATAGAAAAAGCAGGAAACACACAGCCAGGCAGACAAGCTCCAAGCCAGCTCCCATGTCAGAGGATGAAGAGAGCACATCCAGTTAGTTTTATTGGGTCACGACTAGTGTTGCAGCCCCAATACCGATACCTGGCTGTGTAGTATCGGCCTATATCGATACCATCTGTTTGAAATGGATGTGTGTGTGTATAAATGAAGAACTGCATCCTACTTGGATGTAAAATAATTGCCATCATGGCTTCATGTCAAGCTGCATCCTACCTTTGTGAAGCAGGAAAAAGACTAATACAAAGTGAATCCAGTAGAACTTTTTATTGCCTACCTGGAATGGGTGACAATAGTTGAAGAAACTTTTGGCTCTCAAAATTCAATTCAATTCAATTAAATTCAACTCTTCAGCAATCCCTCACACTAAGCATGCTTGTAGCGACAGTGGAGAGGAAAAACTCCCTTTTAACAGGAAGAAACCTCCAGCAGAACCAGGCTCAGTGTGAGCGGCCATCTGCTGAGGCGGACTGGGGTTCAAGGAGACAGAAGCAGACATAGAAAAAGAAGCATAGATACAAAAGGCAACTGTCAACCAGCTCCACAGGCGGCCCCGTCCAGGAAACACACAGCCAGACAGACGAGCTCCGAGCCAGCTCCCATGTCAGAGGATGAAGAGAGCACATCCAGTTAGTCACAGTCAGAGAAACAGGACTACACTGGAAAACAGGCCGATCTCCAACATCTAGAAACAAAGGTGTTGATGGCAGCAGCACAGCTGATATTTCTGTCTTCTCTTCTTTCTTGGTGAATTTTAAAAGGGCGTTAAAATGTAAAATGATAAAATCCTATGTTATGTGGATGTGAATATTTTTATAAGCAGTAAAGAACCTGGTAGGTTGTAAAGGTTGTAAGTAGAAAACGGGGTAGGTAATAATAAGCTTTGCTTCAGCCTATTCCTTGTTTTGGTAAATATTTGTTTTTTTTAGTTTTGATATTATTATTTTGTTGTTTAATGTTGGATTTTTTGCTAAAAAAATAAAGTGAAAGTGAAGTGAAAATCTTTGTTTTGTTTCTCCTCTTTTTTTCAGTTTATTCTATGTGGCATCATTTGTATTTTGTCTGAGAAGATTCATAACCCATGTCTGGTAAGCAATTTACCGGTATTCAACAACTTCATGATGTTTCCTCAGCATCTCCTCAGATTTTAAGATTTTAGTTAATATCGGTCAAATTATTGGTATCGATTGTACAAAACGATTTGTCTGGGATTTCAGGTCTTTCTCAATGTGATTGTCAACCTGACTGGAACGGCTGTAGCTATTTCTGCCATAGTGATTCATAGCAAAGACATGGATGAAATCCACTGGGAGTCGTGTGAGGTGAGCTGCTGCTATTTCTAACCCTAAAGACAAAGTTCAGCATCCGATGCTGAGGAAATGAAAATGTTTAAAGGCTCTGATCATCATAACAGAAACGTCTTTCCGACAGTAAAAATAGATCAATATAAAGGATTTAAATGATTAATGGCTCATAATGATCCCTGGAGATGATTCTGTATTTTAATAACTGTGAATGTTTGTTATTAGGTTGAAGATTTTCTGCTTTGGGAATCCTAGATTATTTATTTCAGTGAAGATAAAGATATTTACATGTTAGGATAAGGAAACCTGAGGCATAAATCACACTTTGCAGCCAACAGGAAATCATTTCATAGAAGATTTAGCAAACTGTAGCTTTGGGTTGAGTCAGGGACGGATATAGGAAATTTGGGGCCCAAGGCAGAGACAGGCAGGGGGCCCTCTGAATTGAGAAGACAACACATAAAACAGACCCATTATAGAGATAGAGAAATGTTAATAGAATAGACATCCATTATCTGTTCTAGGTTGTGTCCCTCTCTTCTTGTCCCTTTTCTTCTTGTTTTCCTCTCTATGTTTTGTACTCAGCTGACTTTTCATGCTGTCTCTAAAGGAATGAAAGATTTTTTCCAAGCACTAAGCTCACTTAGCTGATTGCTCCTTCCTGTGTTTCCAAAAAGGCCAAAGTAAATAACCCAGTCCTTCTTTTCACTGTAGACAAGCCATGATCTGCTTATCTGTTCTCCATTTTTCATTTGGATGAAATAATAGCTGCATGAATCATGACAGCAGACAAGATGGAGGAGAGCAGGAGGCGGGGTTACCAATCTACTTGCTCTGGAGAGCAGAGTTCGCTGCTTTTAGATGTTGTCTCCAAAGTCTCCAGTAGCAGAAAAAAGTCTCTAGATTTGGCGCTAGGAGCTTTTTAGAAATCAAAGTGCTAGAGGGGTCTGAAAAGTGGCTAAATATAGCGACTAAAGCGCTAAGTTGGCAACACTGCTCTTTGCATCGTTTGTTTTCAAATGGTTTGCTGCTGTCTGTTTGGACCTTTCTGAACATGTGCAGCAAATGGACTGATCCAATATGGTGGACACTGAAGGGGGGGGGGACACTATCATAAGCGTTCTGATGGAATTTTATATGAAAGGATTTTTATCAAAAACATAATTAATGTGCACAAATAAAGAATAGTTATATTAACCATACATGTAAACAGAGTTTTATGGGGCCCCCAGGAACTTGGGGCCCTAGGCACCTGTCTAATGGTAAACCCCCCCCCTGGTTGAGTTTTTTGGTTTAATCACAGTTGCGAAGTAAAAAAAAACAAAAAAGTACAAATACATTGGTCCGTTACTTCAGTAGAAATGTTGGTTATCTATACTTTACTGGATTAATTATTTTTTTAGACAACTTTTTACTTCTTCTGCTAACATTTTAAAAATATATTTTTTAGTTTTGTTTCATTTAAGCTCATTTTCATTATGGCCTGTTGGTATTTAAAATATTTTTAATCCAGACAATTAATTTCTTGGACTCGATGCTGCCCCAACTTGTTGCTCACCACATACCAAAATAGTTTTTCATGATGATGCAAAATTAAATTTGACACTGTTGCCATTAGTTACAAAACTAAGAAAATAAAATCTAAGGAAGTTATCATCCAGAATTGTAGAAAAATTTTCCTTTATAGGGTAGAGCAGTAAAGCTTCAGTCCTTTACATTTTTTCCTGCATTACTTTTATACTTAGTTGTATAAAAATGGTAACTTTACTCTCTTACTGAAGTAAAAAGCTTAAATTGATTCTCTAACTTTTATAAAAGTGTTTTAAACAGTAACAGTTATATTTCTACTGGAGTTATAAATCTTAATACTTTTGACACCTCTGGGTCTAATTGAGTGGCAAAACTGGGAGACCATCGGCATAATCTCAGCCTCATGCTCAGAAATAAAGTGTTTACTTATATGATGTTGCTTTGCATTCGTTAGAAGGAAGCTAAAGAAGGTAATCATAAAAAAACAAAAAACAATTCTTCTATAAAGGGAAGATAATTAAGCTGTTTGTTTTCTAGTTTCATCTGAGAAGCATCATCCATACGCTGCTCCTCCTGTCGGTGGTGGAGGTCTGTGTCTCCATCAGCTCTGCTGTGTTGGGGATTAAAGCTCTGTGTGACGACAGCAAGGAGCACAACGAGGTGAACTTTGGATCTTCATATCTGAAGAATTGAGTGACATGTAGAGATGAAAGGATACATATATTCATTTTATGGTCGTCAGAATAATCAATACTTTGATTATAATCAATACCAAAAAAAAAAAAGATTATTCAAAGACACTCATTTCAGAGGAAAATAACTAATATCTGACACTTTATAAGGATGAAAAACCAAGTACATGAAGTGTATTTTATTTAGTTTGTGTCTCTCTTAAGTTTTTTGCATGTTTTTTAATTACTCAGCATGTTTTTTTAAACTCTTGCAGACTGCAGAGGACCCAGAGATAAAAAAGCCGCTGCTGGAGGAAGTGATGGCCGAGCCTGCAGCCTGAACGTTTTCCACTTCCTGTAAACTTGATCCCTTCACCTCTGATGGGATTAAAAGCAACATTAACCATTTACTTATCATCTGTCTTTGGATTTTTTTCTGTAAATTGTGCTTTTCTCTTGTCTAACGCACTTTTGAATGGAACCATTTCTCATTTAGCTCAGCTTTTCTTTGACATCACTGTTTTTTTGTTTCTTTTTTGTGTTCTGAGGTTGGAGTCGTTCAAAAATTTACACGGGATTTTTGTTCTCTCTAACTTTTTTAAAGCACTAAGCTGTTCAGAAAAAGAGAACGCAGCTGTTAAGAAAGAGTTAGCTACTCGTATTATTAGGTTAGGGTCGAATTGAAATTAAAAGCACTATTATCAGCTTTAAAAAGCCTTGAATAAGTAAATGCAATACAATAAAATGCAATAAAATGCAATTTACTTAAAAATCACTGTGTTTTTTTTTTTCCTTCTTTTGCTTCTGTTAGACAGCTGAGGAGAACCTAAGATGAAATTATAGGGTTTGCAAATGGAAAAACCTAGACAATGACAACATGCGGCTAAACATGTCATCACTGGTCAGATCAGGGTGGGGACCAGAGAAAATTACGGAGTCCGACAATGTTTTGGCAAACTTACACACCGAAGCAACACTAATTTTAGCTACCTCCGATCGGCGTAACTGGGTGTCATTACCGCCAGCGTGAATTACAATCTTATTGTAAATAAAACAAAGGAAAAAAAACCAGATTGAGGTTCTTCAAAAGAATTACCTCTGTGTTATCTTAGGCAAACAAACAGGACGAGGCTAATGTTCGTCTCTCTGCTGAATTTTCATTTCAGCTATATTCCAGATATAATTATGACATTTTGACTCAAATCCATTCATTTCTTCACCTTTTCTTTTTTTTTTTACTCATCAGGTTTGATTCTCTCACAGCCCGTATTATTTTATTTTATCAGTCTTTTGTTCTGTTACCTGTTGTTTTATGAGTCTGGCAGATTTACTATTCATTTCCTTATCTATTCATTAGTGAGTTTTTTTGGTGAGTTTTTTTTTTATTATACCAATTTGGTGACATGATTTGTTTCTTCCTGCAGTTTTCTTTCTTTTCAATCAATATCACTTTTTTCCCTAAATTGTGTTATGAAGCTTATGATGGTGCATAGTATATATTTTTTATTATCACCTGGTGCTGTTTGTATGTGTATACTAGGGCTTTCACAGATTAGAAAAGTTGATTTAATTAAGTTGCCCCCCCCCCCCAGGATGCCTTTTACTGTGAAATAGTTGACTTGGAAAAAATCACAACTTGTTAATACCCTAGTGTATACACATACACTATGTTTTTGCTAAGATTTATATGTCCTTTTCACATATAAAGCCTTAAATGGCCAAGCTCCATCTGATATCAGAGATCTGATTGTTCCTTATGTTCCTAACAGAGCACTTCGCTCTCAATCTGCAGGTTTACTAGTGGTTCCTAGAATTTCTAAAAGTAGAATGGGAGGCAGATCTTTTAGTTATCAGGCCCCTCTCCTGTGGAACCAACTACCAGTTTTAGTCCGTGAGGCAGACACTCTGTCTACTTTTAAGGCTAGGCTTAAAACTTTCCTTTTTGATAAAGCTTATAGTTAGAGTGGCTCAGGTTATCCTGAGCTATCTCTATAGTTATGCTGCTATAGGCTTAGACTGCTGGAGCACATAGGGACCCCTTTTTCATCATTCTGCTTCATTCTCTCTCTGTTCTCCTATTCTGCAGAATCTGTCAGTTCAATCTCTAACGTTCTGCTCTCTCTGCTTTTTCTCATAGTAGCTTCATCTGGTCTGTTCCTGTTTGGCTGTGACTCCATCCTGGGGAGAAATATCAGCTGTGCTGCTGCCATCAACACCTTTGTTTACAGATGTTCGAGATTGGCCTGTTTTCCAGTGTAGTCCTGTTTCTCTGACTGTGACTAACTGGATGTGCTCTCTTCATCCTCTGACATGGGAGCTGGCTCGGAGCTCATCTGCCTGGTTGTGTGTTTTCTGGAAAGGGCCCTTTTACAGTTGCTTTTTGTATGTCTGCTTCTGTCTCCTTGAACCCCAGTTCAGCAGATGGCCGCTCACACTGAGCCTGGTTCTGATGGAGTATTTTCCTGTTAAAAGGGAGTTTTTCCTCTCCACTGTCGCTACAAGCATGCTTAGTGTGAGGGATTGTTGAAGAGTCAATGAGTCTATGCATTCAGCTGGTTTTCCTTAGATAGAAAACTTTGAATAATTTTGACTGAATCATCTGGTTGAACTGTAAAGTGTTTTGAGGTGACGTGTTGTGAATTGGGGCTATAGAAATAAACTAAAATTTGAGTTTTTCCTTTCCACTGTCACAACAAGAATGTATAGTATGAGGGATTGCCTTGAAGTCTATGATTCGATGCAATTAACTAATTTTCCTTAGATGGAAAACTTTGAATCAATTTGACTGTATGATCTGGTGAACTGGAAAGTGCCTTGAGATCACGTGTTATGAATTGGTGCGATATAAACTATATAAAATATATAAACTGAATTTAATTACTGCACAAAGAATTTTTTGTAGTTAACCACGTAATTTTTAATCTATTTTAAAGATTTCAAAATAAATCTAAATCTAATTTCAGTTCTAATCCAGAAGTTAGTTAACTTACTGATCATTAACTCTGCAAATATACAGATTCAACATGAATCTTGTTGATCAATACTTCACCTTCTCCTGCTTCTCTCTGCTGTGTTTCAGAGCTTTGATCTCCAACACAGCGGAGCTGATGGCGACACAAAACTCCACGACCGACAGGAAGACCAGGATGCCAACTATGCTTCTAATCAGGCTAATCAGCATCTGCAGAATACAGACACAGATACCTTTAGGTCTATAAAGGTACATAGGTACCAGACCTGCTCGGGGTCCTGCCCCTGCTGATGATCATCCTCCAAGGACGCGGTCTACCTAGACAGGATCCTTCGAAGTCCGTGAAAATAAGGAGACAGGAAATGTTTTGACTGTGAATGCGAACAGGTCGACCCTTCGGCGGGTTTTACCGCCGTAGGCTCTGTTGCTTAGCAACCGTGAAAGTTGACACATGTGAAAGTTGACACACAAAGCAGGAAAAGAATGAATGAAAACCAAAGTTTTCAAAACTGTTTGTTTATTTCTTTATTTTTTATCATTAAATAAAAAGTGTAGTCTTTGTTCACTTTTATTAAAGTAAACAAAGACTACACTCACAAGAATCCATAGTGGAATAAAGGTTCCAACCACCGGGATCATGAACAAATAAAAGCAAATTTAATGATCTAAACCTTAGTCAGTTAAATAACCTGCTGCTGTCATTTCGCACATCTCTGATGTTGCTGCTATTTTTAAATATCCATTACTGTAAAAATGTCCATAGCTGCATATTGGTTCTTTACTCTCCAGTTTTATATTCTTAAAACACTTTACAGGATTGTATTGTTTATATTTTAACTCTTCCCTATTACATTATTCTTATAGATTTTTCTAAGGTCCACATTTGTGTGACCATTTTCAACACGGACTTTCCACTCCCTCCAAAGATTTTCTATGGGGTTGAGATCTGGAGACTGGCTAGGCCACTCCAGGACCTTGAAATGCTTCTTACGAAGCCACTCCTTCGTTACCCGGGCGGTGTGTTTGGGATCATTGTCATGCTGAAAGACCCAGCCACGTTTCATCTTCAATGCCCTTGCTGATGGAAGGAGGTTTTCACTCAAAATTTGACGATACATGGCCCCATTCATTCTTTCCTTCGCACGGATCAGTCGTCCTGGTCCCTTAGCAGAAAAACAGTCCCAAAGCATGATGTTTCCCCCCCCCATGCTTCACTGTAGGTATGGTGTTCTTTGGATGCAACTCGGCATTCTCTCCCCTCCAAACACGACGAGTAGAGTTTTTACCAAAAAGTTCTATTTTGGTTTCATCTGACCATATGATATTCTCCCAGTCATCGTCTGGATCATCCAAATGCTCTCTAGAAAACTTGAGACGGGCCTTGACATGTACTGGCTTAAGCAGGGGGACACGTCTGGCACTGCAGGATTTGAGTCCCTGGCGGCGTAGTGTGTTACTGATGGTAGCCTTTGTTACTTTGGTCCCAGCTCTCTGCAGGTCATTCACTAGGTCCCCCCGTGTGGTTCTGGGATTTTTACTCACCGTTCTTGTGATCATTTTGACCCCACGGGGTGAGATCTTGCGTGGAGCCCCAGATCGAGGAAGATTATCAGTGGTCTTGTATGTTTTCCATTTTCTAATAATTGATCCCACAGTTGATTTCTTCACACCAAGCTGTTTACCTATTGCAGATTCAGACCTCCCAGTCTGGTGCAGGTCTATAATTTTGTTTCGGGTGTCCTTTGACAGCTCTCTAGTTTTGGCCATGGTGGAGTTTAGAGTGTGACTGTTTGAGGTTGTGGACAGGTGTCTTTTATACTGATAACGGGTTCAAACAGGTGTCATTAGTGAAGGTAACGAGTGGAGGACAGAGGAGCCTCTTACAGAAGAAGTTACAGGTCTGTGAGAGCCAGAAATCTTGCTTGTTTGTAACTGACCAAATACTTATTTTGCATATTTTTCAAATAAATTCTTTAAAAACAGACAATGTGATTTTCTGGATTTTTTTCCTCATTTTGTCTCTCATAGTTGAGGTATATCTATGATGAAAATTACCGGCCTCTCTCATCTTTTTAAGTGGGAGAAATTGCACAATAGGTGGCTGACTAAATACTTTTTTGCCCCACTGTATAAGTAAATCTAAACAATGTATGTATAAAAATACATCTGCAAAATCTCTAATATTCAACAACAAAAAATACTTAGTTAAGCATATTGTGCAATACAGCAATAAAGAAATTATAGTTTTTATAGATTTATAGTCCCCACACTGCAGATATATTAGAATCTGTCCTTAAATTACAACCAAACCCCTTTTACGCAGTAACAGATAAAAACCTTTAGATAAACCAAACATTACCGCCACATATCTGACTCAATAACCATTAAAACAACCATTTTCAGTCATTTTAGATGGAACTATTCACAGACTTGTATCATATTATGCTAAACTTCCAATTTTCACCACTGTTCGGCGCCAAGTAACCTTTCCGATCACAGAGCAGCTGGCTTGATTGGTCTGGCAATGAATCCTGGGTAAACTAAGGATACATCAGACCCGTTCTTTAAATCAGGCAAAAAGAAGGACACATTTTAAGGTCGCATAACGAGGACTCTTGGAATCCAACCAGACCTCGGCACCGCGCTATGACGTAATCGTCCTTCGAATCTGGCCTTCTAAGGACGCATCCCAGGATTTCAAACAGAGCAAAACTCTAATGCACTTGTTTCTTAAGAATCAAATCTCTCCTGGAGTCTAAACATATTATTAGCTATATTTGCTATTATTTTTTGTTTTGTCAGCGATCTAAAGAAGCCAAAAGTAGAAAACAGTCATTCTCATTCTTGAAAGAAAGTGCTGCTTAATAAGACAGACTAAGCTCTGATATTTTACAAGGGCATCTGTTTAGGATGCCTCCTGGACGCCTCCCTGGTGAGGTGTTCTGGGCACGTCCCACCGGGGGGAGGCCCCGGGGAAGACCCAGGACACGCTGGAGAGACTATGTTTCTCGGCTGGCCTGGGAACGCCTTGGGGTTCCTCCTGAAGAGCTGGAAGAAGTGGCTGGGGAGAGGGAAGTCTGGGCCTCCCTTCTTAAGCTGCTGCCCCCGCGACCCGACCCCGGATAAGCGGAGGAAGATGGATGGATGGATGGATTTAACAAGGTGATTAAAAAGAAGTTCTCAGTGCTTCTTCTCATTCTTTCTATAAAAAGCATAGTCTAGGATTTTCATAAAATTTTGAAAAGACCCGCCCTCTACAATTGTGCAAAAAAAGGCACATGCACAACCCTGTACCTGCTCCCCAGAGGGGATGCCTATTAAACGCGTGCGAGAGCATGCATGAGTCCATTTGTCCTTGTATTGTCCTCGTGCATGCTGGGTTTAAAAGTTGCTGTTTGCGTCGCTCATATAACTTTACTTTCCAAAAGAAGATTTGCAATTTTTCCGCTATGTCAGACTCACCAAGGGTAAGTGAAAGTAACATAGGACCAGCACATAGGACAGCCTTACGTAGACATATCACCAGAATGATTGACAGTTTGGAGGCCCACTTATTCTGATGATCCACCCGGAAAAATAAAAATCCTCCACTATACCTTTAAGGCCTGGGGGCAGGGGACGACAAACGGAACATCTTAAAAAATGACTCATGGAGATTTTAGACAAAGAATTAAACCGGTATTCTACTTTTACAGAATAAAGGGTTGTTGTTGACATGAAGTTAGAACTAGTGTAGCTTAATATAACTAACTGAACAAGCTAAAAGAGGCTAACCTGTTAGCTACTGAGCACAGCTAGCCACAGACCTACCGAGTTCTGCCTTTATGCATGTCCAAATTCTTTGAAACTCTCACTCCAAGGTTTGGTGAAAAGTTGGCAGCCCTGTACCATGGTCTTGCAGTTACTTTGTTCACCATTTTTTAGTTTTGTTATCAATCATGTGATCAATCTTCTTCGGTCATTAGACACGCCAACACTACAGATGCTCCCAGGTCGGCACGTGGATGCTCCATTATGTTATTACCATTGTCTGGGCAACCACGTTTTAAGTCAACATTCAGCCAGTCATTCAGCGTGGCGTCGCTGGTAGGCACAGGGCCCGAGCAGATCTGGTACCAAAACTGGTATTTCAAAGAGCAACCAGAACCACCTGTTTAAAGGTGATGCTACGAGCACAAAGTCTCTCCCAGCACTGGATTCTACTAAAATCAGAGAATTAGCTCTCCATTAGCATCCCTTTTATTGAAACAAAGTAAAAACAGTTTGACAGCATGTCAAAGTGACATACCCTATCTGCTAAGGAGGAAGTGGCTTAGAGGAGGGTGCTGTCCAAGCTTACATCCATCATGGAGAAAACCTTCCACCCTCTGCACCAGACTGTAGAGGAGCTGACCAGCTCATTTAGTGAAAGAATTTTATCTAATGTGCAATTACTATTTCATAACCTGTGCACTAACCTGTTATAAATGCATATATGTAGATATGCACATTTTCCTCCCTTTGACACCTTCTTTTGACTGTTGAGCTGATGTGACAAGTGAATTTCTCCACTGTGAGATCAATAAAGTCTATCTTACCTTAATATTAGTTTTTCTTCTTTTTACATTGGCCATGATAGCTGTTTCATAGATCTTAATCTTTAAATTCACCAACCTAATAATAGTGTTGCACCAATACCGATACCAGTATTTGGTGGGGCCCCGATCCAGCACTAAAATGGTGGTATCGGTATTGGAGAGTACCAACAAACAGGGCACTGATACCATTTTGAGAGCCAAAAGTTTATTCAATTATTGTCACCCATTCCAGGTAGGCAATAAAAAGTTCTACTGGATTCACTTTCTATAAGTCTTTTTTGTGCTTCACAAAGGTAGACACCAGCTTGACAAAGCCATGATGGCAATTATTTTACATCCAAGTAGGATTCAGTTCTTCATTTATACACACACATCAATTTCAAACAGTATCGGTATCAGCTGATACCAAACAGCCAGGTATCGGTATCGGGGCCAAAAAACAGCATTAGCACAACAATACGTAATAGGTTCCTGTTTTTATATATTTTATATGTAAGAAAACATTTTTGGTAATTCAGTCAGTCTTTAATACATCTAGAACAATAAACTGTTAAAATAAAATATGAAGCCCTCCATGTTTCCAGAGAAAACTCAGTTTTTAGAAAAATAGCCTCTTATCAGGTGACTGTTAAATCAATAAAGTCAGTCAGCTTTAAATTAATTAATTAATCAATAACTTGCATCTCTTCTTTATATGTATAAAAAATAAAGAGTGAAGTAATTAAATGTATTTTAGGGGGTCTTGGGTGTTTTGTAATTGTCAGGTTTAATCAATGATGATTATAAAATTAATTTGTGCTTATGAAACATTTTTGCAGTCGGGAGACCATCCTGCCTGCTGCACTGTGTCTTGTGATGCAGTCAGGAGACCATCTTTCCTTGTCATTCTGATGGAGCATCTTTTCTTTATGAACTGATCAATTGTTGTGTCAGAACAAATACTGTTTTGTAATCATGTGCTGTGCTCTGTTAATAAAAGACGGCTGCAGGAGGAGATTCGGAGGAGGAAAGCTTGAAGTTGGGTTGGGCTTTTCCTTCCGCTCCTGCAGAAGCTGCTAAAACCTATCTCATGTGCAGAGTCAATTTCTATTTATTTGCAAAGTTATTTTTCCTGAATCCAACATTTTTGGTGCCGAAACCCGGGAGTCAAGATCCAATTGTCCAGGACCGTGTGGGACCAAGGCCAAGAATCTGTCGACAGCCGTCCTCCCTTCGCCGGACGGGGCCCATAGGTTGGTCCAGCCCTGCCCTGGGCATCCTGGTGATGACTCCCAGAGGACTGAATCTGCGCAGCGAAAGGGTAGGCCTAAAGCTTTTGATCAAAAGTTGGTCTGGGATTAAAGCTATAACTGGTTGTAGTCGCAAGAATATTTGATGACACCAAGTCTTGTTTACGGATGTGGCATCTGGGTATTCTGTGCGTTAGAGTGTGAGAATCTGTGTTGTTCTCGAGATAGTAAGGTTTGCAGCTGCAGCAGGGATATTTGACAAAGCCAAGTTTTGTTGACAGATCTGGGTATCCGGTGCGTGCGAGGGCCTGGAGCTGGAGACTCCAAAGTGTACATGATAAATGTGTTTTGTCTATGTTGGTTAAAATAAAAAGATATCTTAGGCCTTAGAATAGTTGTGTGTGACTGTCAAGTATTAATGTGGTTTCTTGTGCAATTCCCCACTTGAAAAGGATAGTCCTCTACATTCCAACTGGATTTCACTCAATGAACAGCCATTTGATAGTCATTTCATTATTTATTTATTGAAAATTGGTAGTAGGCAGGTGAAAAACCTCAAAAAGAGAAGGTAACACAAAACAATTAGTCATTTAAGATAATACAAAATTGTACCCACCATTAATTTAAGCATTTTAGCCCTTTTTAAATAAAATAGTTCCCACCATGTTCTAAAAAAAACAAACATATTTTTTTAAATACATCAACAATTTAAAGTAACTTATTTTTTATTTATTTCTTAGCCAAATTAAGTTGATACATTTTAGCCAAATTAATTAAATCTTAAATTTTAGCCAATAAATTAAACAGTATATTTTTTAGCTAATTTAAATATTTTAGCAAACTATAGTTTTTAACTTCTACATTTTCAAAAGTTTTTAATGTTATCCTATACAAATTAAGAAAACAAAATGTACTTCTACAAACAAATGCAACTTTTAAACTTTTAAACTTTTCTTCAAATCAATTTGTTAACATACCAACATAAACATTTCCACAAATAATAATAACCAACAACAGTCCGTATTAACCTTAATAAACAAATGCAACTTTTAAACTTTTAAACTTTTCTTCAAATCAATTTGTTAACATACCAACATAAACATTTCCACAAATAATAATAACCAACAACAGTCCGTATTAACCTTAATAAAGTTCTTTGATTTGAAAGTCCAGCCAGAGAATCAAGGGCATTAAGACTCTTACCGGTTGTCTTTCAGAGTTTTTGTAGAAGGACTTGTTTGCACAGTCACAATGGAGCAGAATTTTGGCTGTCTCCAAACATGAGCTGCTTACATTTCTGCCATGCAGCAGTTCTTGGTCCTTTTCTTTAGAGGTCCCTGGCACGCCCAAATTGCTGGGAGATTAGTTCCACCTGGTGCCTCCCTGCTGATGGGAGGGGAGGAGGGGCTACCCGGCAGCTTGACAGAACACCTCCCACTCGATTTCTCCACAGAAACGATGGAGAGATCGCAGCAACTGCAAACTGACGGTCAAGACCTTCTCCAGTCGGAGGCTTGTTCCTCAACTGGCAGCAGAACAACTAGGCGTCGGACATCTCTATGCAGGACTGTGGTTTGGGCAGTTTCTTTCAGGACTCTTGATGGTTGGCTCAATGTGGGTCCTGTTGCAGAAAGATTGGAGCTTTGAACTACTTTAACGTGTACATCCCGAACAATGCCTTTAGCATCAGGGTTGACACTCACGACCCGTCCCAGCTTGAATTGGCCTCTTACTGCATTTTGGTCACATAACCAAACAATATCTCCGAACGGAGACAGTTCGACTTGAGGTGTGCCATTTGCTTCTCACGAATAAGTTTGGGCCGGCAAGCTGGCTCCAAGACCTCCAGAACTTGTTGACTTGGTGTTGCATTTCTCTGAGTCTTTTGTAAGGGTAGCTTGCGAAGTCAAACGTTCTGATGTCACCACTTGAAGAGGCACGACCCAGGAGAAGTGTGTTGGGTGACACATACTGAACACAGTCCTCACAGCTCTGCACCCGAGCATCTATTGGCCGTTCGTTGGCGAGGTTTGCAGAGAAGCTGCAGAGTTGTCTGAAGCTCGCTGTAGCTGAGGCTTGTGTTGTTAACCAGGCTCTTGAGTGCCTTCTTGACGATGCGGACAGCAGCCTCAGCAGCCCCATTGCGATGAGGGGAGTCAGCTGGATGAATTGTCCAATCCCACTCGGTACCTTTCTGAGCAGACATTTGCTCTATTGCAGCTTTATCTTGAGAATCCAGGAACTGGTACAACTCTCTAAGGTTTGGCGCCGATAAAGTTTGTCCCTGGATCGGACCAGATCTTCCTTGGGTGCCCTCTAATTGCAGTAAATCGTTGATATGCCATTAAGAAGCTTTCTGTGGACATTGTGTTGACCAGGTCCATGTGAATTGCTCTGCTGGCCATACAGCTGAAAACGACACCCCACACCTTCATTGAGACTCGTTTCTTTATGTCATCTTTGACAAGGTAAGGTCCAAATAGATCAACTGCGGTGAACTCAAATGGAGCTGCTGGGCTGCTTCTTTCAGGAGGCAGGTCACCCATTACTTGTTGGCATCTCTTTGCCTTTGACTTTTTGCAGAAAAGGCAGTGTTCCACTACTTTCTGGGCAATTCTCCGTCCTTGGATGACCCAAGCTTTCTTTCTCATTTTTAGCAGGGTAGCAGCTACACTTTCATGACCCTCATTGTGTGCCTCTTGTGCCAACAAAGTGGAGACCCATGCATTGGAGGGTAGGAGGGGAACTGCCATGCCATCTTCCTTGAAGCCATGCATTCTCCCACCACAGACTAGTAATCCTGTCTCTGGCTCTCTGTACACAACCAAACGGTCTGTTGTGGTAGCTGGGAAGGTCATTCCCGCTTGAGCAGCAAGGAAGATGTCTCTGAGTGCATCCTGACGTTCTATGGCAGTGATGACTCCTTCAGTTTGAACCGCCTCACACTTTAGGGTTGTCACGGACTTGCTTGCTGGTAAAAATTTTTTAGCAGCTCTCCAGACAATGGCAACGGTCTTGACTAGGCTTTTTAGGCTACTGAAGCGTTTCCATCCAGTAAGTTTTGGACAGCTGTACCAGCGGGAGGTCTTCGCTCAGGACTTTGTCTATTTCTTTTTACTTGGGCTCTGGTGAGTGCTGTGACGAACGACTTCTTTTGCATTTTGCTAATGCTTTCTCGAGCAGCTTCAGACACATCCCTTGCTGACATAACTGGCCACTCTTTCTCGTGGAGGCAGAGAAACTTTGGCCCTTGCTGCCACTCTGAATTGACATCAAGGTCTGTTGGCCCAGCTCCTCGAGTGATGATGTCAGCTATGTTGTATGATCCAGGGATCCACCACCAGTCCTCTAGCCTTGCGTTACTTTGAATCTCTCCGATCCTATTAGCGAAGAAAGTCTGAAACCCGTAGCTCTCACGCTGGATAGTTCCAAGAACTGTCTGGCTGTCCAATAAATGGAACCACTGCTTGATTTTGATCTGGCTGTGTTGTTCAAAGTACTTCTTCAGGGGGCTTGCAAAGACAGCACCACAAAGCTCCGCTTTGACTGCGTCCCCCTTGTGGTCTAGGGGCGTTAGCTTTGCTTTTGACTCCACTAGTCGAACTATTGTTTGTTCTTGACAGTTCTATCGTAGGTAGAGGACAGCACCGTAAGAGCTTTCACTACCATCTGAAAAGGTGACTGTGATTGGATCTGATGCTGCATCTGGTGGAGTGAGGGCTCTTGAAACTTGACTTTACTTAACTGGACAAACTCCTCAAATAAACTGCATCTCTGCGGAGCTCATCAGACAAGGCAAGGTCCCATGTATCTTTGACAATATTGCACTTTGGTTTTGCCTCTTGGAATGCTCTTCGGACCAAGATGGCCCCTTTTTGTTTTGCTGGTGTGGTCAGGCCTATTGGGTCGTACAAACCAGCAACTTGACTTAGCAAATCACGTCTTCTCAGTGGATTTGGTGTCCTAGCTCGAACTTCTTCCAGCAACAGATCTTGGCCAAGCCTCATTTTCTTTTTTCGTCTGGAGAAGTTGACTCTCACCATGACATGCAACTTGTCCTCATCCACAATGTAGCCGAGACCAAGTGCCTTGTTATCTTCTTCCTTTAGTTGATTTGGCAGGACAACAATATTTGGTGAGGCCTCTTCCTTCTGTCCTTTACTTTGCCCAGAAAAGACCCATGGCTTTAAAGCGAACCCTCCTGCCGCTAGGATCAGCTCCACGTTTTTGGTGATGACCTCAAGTCTTTCACGGCAGTTGTGGGATGTCAAGATGTCGTCGACATAACTGTGTTCATGTAATACCTGGTGCTCGTCCTTTAGGTGACTGAACTGAGGCAGGTTCGCTGTCTCTCTCATGGCGAGTTGTGCTATACACCCTGCTGGCTTGTCACCAATATTCACTCTTGTAATTGCGTACTGTTCAAGCTCCTCGTCCTCCGAATCACGCCACAAGAATCGGTGCAGATGGACTTCTTTTCCTCAAGCCAGACAGAATTGTACATTTTCCTGATATCTCCTAAGGCAGCAAAGGAGCCTTGGCGAAATTTGAGGAGGACAGCCCGGATTGGATTGAGGACGTCTGGACCTTTCATCAGGAGATCGTTTAGACTCTGGCCTTGGTATTTTTGACTGCTGTTCCAGACGAGTCTCACTGGAGTTGTAACTGAGTGGGGGTTAGGGGCAATGAGATTACTTATGTACCAAACAGGTCCCTTCCAGGTAAGTAGATCCTCCTCAGTCAACTTTTTTGCAGCCCGGCGGTCAACCAGCTCGTTGCAACACTGTTGCAAAAGACATGACGGCACTTTTCTGCAAGTTCAGGTGACAGGCTCTTAATGAAATCTTCTTGGGCTTGGGTGTAACGTCCTCCCATTGTGCATTGGGCAACATTTCCCCTGGACACTTCAGCTCTCGCACAGAGGTAATAATGGTGTTTACCAGTGCGTTGTTCCCTGCAGTCTGGCCTTTTGCACAGGAACTCTGGTTTACAGTATTCACTGTCATGGTGAATCTCCAGACATTTTTTGCATGCACCCAGTTTTTTGACAGCATCTCTGCTCTCTGATAGTTTGAGCGTGCAAAACTTTTGGCAGAAGTATAATCTTCTCTTGTGCTTCACATCACCACAGACCACACATCCTTGAGCCTGATTGCTTGGTTGAGTGGAGGTTCTAGTCCGGGCTAGCCGTGGTTCAGATTTTGGTTTTGACTCCTCCTCCTTCAACTGGTCCAGCTTTTCATAGATGGCTTCTTGACTTTGTAGGAATGCCAAGAGGTAGTCAAAACGTTTGTCTTCTTCGGCTTCATCATCTTTGCCGGATACATGGAGAAGCCACTCCTTTTTTAGGCCATCTGGAAGTTTACTCTCTATTGTTCTTGTTACAAGAGGGTTTTTTATGGCGCCGGTCTTAGCAAGCTCACTCAGGTCAATTAGAGCTTTCTCTACTGATTGTATGAGCTCAACAATCTTCCTGGGCTGGCCTTTAACAGCTGGGAGTCTATGGAGTTCATCCACTATTTCAAGGGCAATTGTGGTTTTATTTCCAAAGCGGTTCTCTAGGACCCGGAAAATTTCTTCAGCTGTTGTGTGAGATGTAAGACGAAGGTCCCGTATGGTCCTTTCATCTAAACTGTCAAGTAGCTGGAATTTTTTTTTTTGCTTTGGATCCAGTGGGTTCTCCTTGCATCTGGAGCGCTTCCCATTCCTTTTTCCACCGGTGAAACTCTCGTCGGATACCAGTAAACTTTGGGAGGGCAGCCGGCTTTAGTTTAATGGCAGGTGCCGCTGAATAACTGAATGAAGCAGTGCTTAATCTGCTGGGCTCTTCTCTGGCCTGTGCTTCTATAAAGTCTGCTTTTCTTAAAGTCAGTCTTAGTAATATGGTTTCAAGGCCTTTAATACGACTCTGGAACTGTTCTTGCTCTGCAAGGGGGGCCCAAGCACTTCCAATGTCTATGCATCGCCTTCGCTGACTTCACAAGTTTGTCCAGTTGTCCTATCATGAAGTCATAAGCTTCTGTGTTTTTACTTGGGTCCACAGTTCCCACATGATCTGCTTGATCCTCAGCATTTGTAATGGCCTGTGTTAGTTCATATTCCCCATAGTTTGCCCACAATGTCTTTTGTAGGAGC
Organism: Cyprinodon diabolis; assembly: GCA_030533445.1. Lineage (NCBI taxonomy): Eukaryota > Metazoa > Chordata > Actinopteri > Cyprinodontiformes > Cyprinodontidae > Cyprinodon > Cyprinodon diabolis. The sequence continues at coordinate 45,642,074 of CM060064.1, read as the reverse complement.
TCTTTTAACTCTTGCAGTTTTCTCTCACACTGGGTGGCTGTTTTGTCCAAGTCAGACCTTTGGTGCTTACTTAAGGCGTCTTCATCTGCATTTTCTGCAGTATATTGTCCCTCGACATCATCATTGGCCTCAAGAACTCTGCCAGCTTCTGCTGTGAGCTTTACAAAACTGTCTCTGAGCTCCTCCTCAAACATCACTGTGTGCATTCGTAGCACATTATTGGCCAGACGGGAAAATTGACGCTTTGCTGATGTTCTTGTGGCCTTAAATTGCTCCAGCATTACTGAATCAGCCATTTTTGTTCAGCAGCAGGACAGGAAACAGTCTCTGGATATGCTGGTCACTTTACTTGGTCCTCCAGTCTTTATAAGACGGTTTTTCACTGTCAAATATTAATGTGGTTTCTTGTGCAATTCCCCACTTGAACAGGATAGTCCTCTACATTCCAACTGGATTTCACTCAATGAACAGCCATTTGATAGTCATTTCATTATTTATTTATTGAAAATTGGCAGTAGGCAGGTGAAAAAGCTCAAAAAGAGAAGGTAACACAAAACAATTACTCATTTAAGATAATACAAAATTGTACCCACCATTAATTTAAGCCTTTTAGCCCTTTTTAAATAAAATATTTCCCACCATGTTCTAAAAAAAAAACAAACATATTTTTTTAAATACATCAACAATTTAAAGTAACTTATTTTTTATTTATTTCTTAGCCAAATTAAGTTGATACATTTTAGCCAAATTAATAAAATATTACATTTTAGCCAATAAATTAAACAGTATACTTTTTTGCTAATTTAAATATTTTAGCAAACTATAGTTTTTAACTTCTACATTTTCAAAAGTTTTTAATGTTATCCTATACAAATTAAGAAAACAAAATGTACTTCTACAAACAAATGCAACTTTTAAACCATCTTTTCTTTAAATCAATTTGTTAACATAATCTAAAAGGCAATTTTTTTGTAAAATCAGCAAATAATCAAACATCCTAGGAATGTATGTCAGCCTTCAAACAGGAAAAAGGTTGCAAGACTGCATGTTTTTGTAGTAATATTACCAACCCATCCCATTAATCTGTTAGGATGGGAATTGATGGGAAAATTAAGCAATTTTTCCCAAACCGGGGGGCATGAAGGCTGAATGTGGAGAACATATAAATAGTGTTTCAACAAAATCTTCTTGTGTTTAGATGCACTATGCTAGAAGCACATTGTCAGATCCACAGGATGAAACTCTGTTAGTTGAACAGTAGAACACTATGAATTTGTGCTTTACCCCAGATGAAAAGTTTGCAAAACAGTTTCTGAAACAAGACATTACTATAATGGCTACACAAATTATGTATACAGATGGGGGTTCTTAGTGGCAGTTACTGTCTACACAGATGTAAGGAATGTACCGCTTATTACGGGTAAATCATTTGTCATTGGTTAAGACCAGTGAAGAGCGGGGGAGAGACACATGCCTGCGTTTAGAAGCTGCAGAAGGTGCATCTGAGTTCTATCTATGTCCGCAAGACACAAACGAGGCTGGCTTTATAGCCATAACACAGAACTATGGACACAGCCTTATAAAATTCTGTTCAATACAGAAGCTTGGGTCTAAGATTTAGCATGTGTTAAAATAACTCAGCATTCTTTGCGATCACAATTTGATGAAAATGATTTCAAAGATATTCCAAATGCTTTGTGGTCTACAAGAAAAATTGATTTAAGACTGTTGACAACTATAGATTTAGTTGAAATAGATCCTAATACAGGCCAAGGAAAAAACAATATCTGCTAAAATGTGAAGCAAAGGAAAGTATAAACTAGTTATAAAATTTTTAGCGGGTGCAGAAATAAGTTTGTTGTTTGGGCCATGTTATTTCAGAAGAAGGTAAAAAGCTACAAGAATGTATTTTTAGAATTGTGTAATTACTGCAGAGCTTAGATTCCACATTATAAAAAAACTTAGCTTTTCTTAAGTCTTTTATGACACACTGATAGCTATGTCAAAGAAGCAGACAGCAATTCACAAAGCTGAATGTAGAACTTTTCTCAGCAACTGTCATAGCTTTGTAAACTTATCAAAAACCGTGCATCCAAATAGTTGGTGGTTAAGCAAGTTATATGAGCTCTGTGTTGTTACAGTCTCATGGTGATACGCTCATACCTGTAGTGTCTTACTTTTAAGGGTTAAAGGGGACTCGTGTAAACAACAGTTCCTCCATATTCTTATTCTTTATTATATTGTGTAGGTGGGTGTATATATATATATATATATATATATATATATATATATATATATATATATATATATATATATATATATATAAAAGACTGTAACCGAAGCGTGTAACAAAAGTATATTCCCTCTGGAATTATTAAAGTATTTCTGATTCTGATTAAAACCAGCAGCTATTTTGATCCATGAAATTATCATGTCTCAAACAGGGGGGAGTTATGATGAATATAGTATACTAACATACACACACAAGTGTGTAACTACTACTTATTTTAAAATTTTGGCATGTCTCACATGTTGTAAATACAAATCACAAGGAAATCAGATAACTAAGTGAGGACAGGTGTCAAGAGGTACAGCTCCAGTTGAAGTAAGTAGCATTGAGCTGACCCCAAGTGGACAGTACAAGTACTGCCTAGTCGTAGTGAACATTTTTTCTAAATGGGTAGAAATTGTTTCCACAAAACATGCAAATGCTCTGATAGTAGCAAAAGCGTTGTGTAAACATATCATATCTGAGCATGGTATCCAAAAAATCTTACAAAGTGATAATGGAACACATTTTGTGAATGAAGTGGTATCACTGACTGTCTAAACATTTAAACATAGCCTTAAAACATCACTGTTCCTACAATCCACAGAGTGCAGGATAGGTGGAACGAGCTAATAGAGGTTAAGAACAGATTGAGAAAATTCATGGCAGAAACAGGAGTAGTAAAACTACTCATGAGGATTACTGCCATATCTGATGCTTTGACCCCTTTTAAAATAGTGAATGGGAGACCTTTTGTTCTACCCTTATGGGAAGGACCACCATGGGCAGAGAAAGAAAAAGAACATTGACCCATTAACTAAGTGAATTCTGAAGCTGTTCAGATACAGAACTGTTCAAAGAACATGTAATCTGCCCAGAGCTCCTTTTGTTTTTTCCACAGGAAGGCCTGAAGCTGGAGACTGAGTGCTGATTAAAATCATCAAAGGGAAAATTGGGCAGCTCCGAGGTGTGAAGGACCCTACATTGTGCAATTGTGTACATTGTGTGGTACAAACTGAATACAGCAGAAAAATAAAGGCAGGTTTTGACATTTTAAGTTAATTTAGGCGTTAATAAACTGTTTCAGAGGAGTGATCATAGCGCTCTGGATCAGCAGTGCTGTGTCTGTCTCCCTGCCTGCTTCCAGATCAGCTTCTCTGATTGGTTCATGTGGCGAATTGAGCATCACATCACATGCTCATGATGCACTGCTCCTGCGGCTCTAGAGTCGCTGCAGGACCTTTGATGCGCCTTGATGTGCGTCGGCCGTATACTGATGCTTCTGCTGCTTAAAGCGCGATAGGTTTGAACGTAGCATAAGGCTCACAATCTGAAATTCATCAGTTTGCTCACCAGAGATCCAATAGGGTAATAGGAATCCAGATACCAAGGAGAAACGTATGCCAGTCTCACGATGGTGCCGAGGACAATATTAACCAGGAGATCTGAATTGCCTGTGGACAAAAAAAGAAAAAAGAGATATTTATAATAAAGTAACTGTCCTTGCATAATGTATCTTTGGTAACAATAACAAAAAAGACATTCTATAAAATAAAACAGCTAAAAAAGCAAATTTGTGGTAAAACATTTCTAAGAACAAATCCAGTTGAAACTTTTGTTAGTTTATTTTTTTATTTTTCTTTATGCATAGCAGTGTACCTGTATACGGAGGAGGGTTGTCAAAATATGTATACTCTGAAAAGTACCTAGAGTCAAACGCTGTATTCAGATGCAATACTGATTTCATGTATCAATACCAAAGCCGTTTGAAAGGATGCACTGCACTGATATGAACATATTGGGTCAATAGTAGCGGAATATTGTAAAAATTAGAAATCTCCTGTCCAGGGGTGATGCTGAGAAACTAGTCCGGCCTTCAGCGATCCAAAATGCTACAGCCAGAGTTCTGATGAAAATGAAAAAGAGAGATCATATCTCTCCTATCCTGGCTTCTCTTCATTGGCTTCCTGTTGAATCCAGAATAGAATTTAAAATCCTCCTTCTCACATATAAAGCCTTAAATTACCAAGCTCCATCTGATATCAGAGATCTGATTGTTCCTTATGTTCCTAACAGAGCACTTCACTCTCAATCTGCAGGTTTACTAGTGGTTCCTAGAATTTCTAAAAGTAGAATGGGAGGCAGATCTTTTATTTATCAGGCTCCTCTCCTACTTTTAAGCCTAGTCCTAAAAGTAGACAGGGTGTCTGCCTCACGGACTAAAACTGGTACTAAAACTGGTAGTCACAACCCTGTCCTCTCTGACCACTTTCTAATAACCTTCAGGATTACTTTAACTGAGTTCTCCTCGCCCAAAAGAAGGTTCAATTTTAGTAGATCTTTATCAGATAGTGCAGTTATAGACTTTTAAAGAATCTGCTTCACTTTCTCTCTCCTCTGTGTCGCTGAGCAGTGCTGCAGAGTGCAAAAGCATAGCTTATTCCCCTTCACAGGTTGATGATTTTGTTGATGGGGTTGCTAGTTCTCTGCGTACTGCCTTAGACAACGCAGCTCCTTTGGAAATGAAAACCATTAAAAATAGAAAGCTTGCTCCTTGGTTTAATGCAGAGCTGTGCACTTTGAAGCAAAATGCTAGGAAACTGGAGAGAAAATATCGCTGTTACAGGGATATGTACCTAAGGCTTTTAAGGTTGCTGTTATCAGTTATCAGGCTGCTCTCCTGTGGAACCAACTACCAGTTTTAAATAACACTAAGACATGCCAAGTTCAGATCCAGTCTGTATTTTTGCACCAGCCCACCTGTTCACTGTGCTGAGAGCAGCAGAGGTGAGGGATTCGCGCCAGATATTGAAAAAACACCGGGATTTCTGAGCAGTTATTACGAGGTATGTCATTTTAATTTGATCTTTTTATCCTTTTTTATTTTTTTTATTTTATCTGGACTAAGATAGTTCCCTTTGTCAATTAATGAAGATTTTAAGCAGTCTAGCACTTGAGTAAATAACAATATACAGCACTTAGCTTAAATTTATCACTGTGGAGACTGAAGTGTAGGATCAAATCAAAAGGTTTTTTTTCTCTATACCTAGTGCTTTTTTTAACTGAGCTTTACTTCTTGTTTGCTCTAGTTTAGCCTGCTGATGTAGTCTCTGTTTTAGTCTATGATTTGCTCAAAAGTTAAATCATTATTGCTCAGTTTAATTTGATAATCTGGATTTTAGGACTAATTAAACCAACAATAAAATAAACTAAAAGTTTTCAGATATTCCTCACAAACTAATAGGTCTTCAAAAAGAACCATTAAATTTTTCAAAAGATCAGCCACCCAAGAAAAGACCAACCGCATTCAGAGAGGATGTGCAGAACAGCTCAGTTATCCAGGATTGATAGAAGAGGAACCAGAGGGATGTTCTTATTTTATTATTACTTATCTTCTTAATTTATTCTTGCTTTGGTCCATTGAATATGTTTAAAAACTTAATTTACATCACATCTGCCAAAATCAAAACATCCACAGAAGTGCTGTCTTGTGTCGTGGTAAGTTTTTATTGAATCTACAGCCTCCTAGAAGGTCTGAATTGTTTAGCTGTTTTGTCAATTGTAAAAAAAGAAAACTAATAAGAATCACTTTCAGTGGTTCCTGTATTAGTGTCAGTAATCCAATAATAACGTATTAGTGTTAGGGCTTTGTTTGTGGAGAATGTTTTTCTGTTTTCTTTTTAGTTCCTCCTCCTACCCACTAGAAGATGCCCTTTCCCCTGTTTGGCCTGGAGGGTCTCTTCCGGTTTTCCCCCCACACCTGCGGCTCGTTGGGTCATCACCAGAGGAGTACTTGAGCAGTGGACTGCCACCACCTCGACGCTTCGCGTCGCTGGTAGGCACAGGGCCCGAGCAGATCCAGTACCAACACCGGTATTTCAAAGAGCAACCAGAACCACCTTTTTAAATGAGATGCTAACGGCACGGCTAGTTCTCTATTAGCATCTCCTTCTTTGAAACAAAGTAAAAACAGTTTGACAGCATGTCAAAGTGACATACCCTATCTGCTAAGGAGGAAGTGGCTTAGAGGAGGGTGCTGTCCAAGCTTACATCCATCATGGAGAACACCTTCCACCCTCTGCACCAGACTGTAGAGGAGCTGACCAGCTCATTCAGTGAAAGAATTTTATACCCTGTTTGTAAAAAGAAGCACTACCACAGGTAATTCATCCCTGCTGCCAGCAGACTATACAATGCCACACTACAACCGCAATAACATGGTAATATCTAATGTTCAATTACTATTTCATACCCTATGCAATAACCTGTTATATATGCATATATGCACATTTTCCTCCCTTTGGCACCTTCTTTTGACTGTTGAGCTGATGTGACAAGTGAATTTCTCCACTGTGAGATCAATAAAGTCTATCTTATCTTAATATTAGTTTTTCTTCTTTTTACATTGGCCATGATATCTTAATCTTTTAATCCACCAACCTAATAGTAGTGTTGCACCAATACCGATACCAGTATTGGACGGGGCCCCAATCCAGCACTAAAATGGTGGTATCGGTATCGGGGAGTACCGACAAATAGGGGAACGATACAATTTTGAGAGCCAAAAGTTTATTCAACTATTGTCACCCATTCCAGGTAGGATATAAAAAAGTTCTACTGGGTTCACTTTGTATTAGTTTTTTTTGTATATGTATTTTATTTTTCCTGCTTCACAAAGGTAGGCAGCAGCTTGACAAAGCCATGATGGTAATTATTTTACATCCAAGTAGGATGCAGTTCTTCATTTATACACACACATCAATTTCAAACAGTGTCGGTATCAGCTGATACCGAACATCCAGGTATCGGGGACCAAAAAATGGCATTAGCGCAACAATAACTAATAGGTTCCTGTTTTTATATATTTTATATGTAACAAAACAGTTTTGGTAATTCAGTCTTTAATACAGCTGGAACAATAAATTGTTAAAATAAAATGATATATATAGTTTAATATATAGTAAAAAATATGAAGCCCTTCATGTTTCCAGAATATCCTCTTGAAACAAGAGAAAACTCAGTTTTTAGGAAAATGGCCACTTATCAGTTGACTGTTAAATCAATAAGGTCAGTCAGCTTTAATGTAGCGGCTAAAATCCTATATTTTAGGCTACTGGTGGTTTCTGTTGGCATTGGCATTGGCATTGGTTTTACGTGCGCTCAATTAAGATTTAGAATGCCGATCTTCCGTTTAACATAAAACAAAGTCATTTATTTTCAGCACAAAGTCCATTATCTTACTGTTTCCTTCAAGATCCACATAAATTCGACATAAATCCAACCAAGCATAGTAGAAAACTGTTTGCCTCAGCCTATTAACCACACCTGAACAGAATTGATGGTTGACCTTAAATAATCCATCCCCTCATCAAACACTCAGAACTCAAAATTAAATACGCCCCCTGGTGGCGACAAACACAAAAGGATAATTGGCTCCTACATTTAAATTAATTAATTAATCAATAACTTGCATCTCTTCTTTATATGTATAAAAAATAGTGAAGTAATTAAATGTATTTTAGAGGGTCTTGGGTGTGTTGTAATCCTATTTTTTCTGTAAATGTTTAAAATTTCCTGCTTACAAAGGAAATTTGACTCTGATTTTGATTTTATTTTGACAAAGAATTCTAACTGGATAAGGACTTTAACGGTTTAAAATGGTACATAAAAGAACAGAAATGTAGAAATCACTGATTCCCACAGTTTTCAAACCGAGGTCACAATCAATTAGTCCCGAAGCAAAATTTCTGTCTTACTGTGTACAGAGCTTTATTCTCGAGGCATCTTTGCTTGATGTATTCAGAGCCTGGGCTTGATGCTGTGGTTTCATATCGCCGGTAGTTGTTGTAGTAATCATTCTCCCCACAGAAATTCCAGACGTAAACTTTTCCCTCATATATGCAGTAGAGCACAATGGCAGCAATGGCTGTAGCAGCTCCAGCAATGTTAAAAATCACATTGAGGACGATCTGAAAGATACAATGAATCACTTTATGTACAAAAACCCAATAATGTATTTATGTAAGGAAATCAAAGAAGAAGAGCTGAAGAAAGGAAAGTGTTCATCGAATCACTCACCAGGCATGGACTCGGATACTTCTCAGACAGAAGGCACACGATCCCGAACACAATGAACTGGAAAAAATTATACAAAGGAAAATTTAAACAACCTAAATACTTTACATAGATAATAAAACAAAAAATCATGTAGGAGAAACACGTTATGGGGCACAATGGTTGATTACTGGAATTGAGAAGCAAATAGTCTTCAATGAGAGATTGACCCACAGATTAAATCATAGAAGCTGAATTCTGCCTTAAGCTTCTCCAAATTCCACCAAAAGAAAAACATTTTCTTGCTCTCATAGCTGTGAGAAGGAAATTACATCATCATTTTGTTCCCTGTGTTGAGCTTTTTAATGTGTATCCTGCCAAAAGGTCACATACTCACAAAGAAACCACTCTCCACAGCATTTTGAATGTTTTATGCATTCTGATTCTATCAGCCCCTGATCATACCGCCCCTAATATATCCTCCGGATTAGTCCATCTTTCTTCTCTTTTCATGCATCCTATAGATTCTATCTAATGCTTTGTTAAAAATCAATCATGCTTTGAGCAGCAGAAGCAACCGTTTTAAATGCAAAGTCAATGGTTGATGCAAATCGAGGGGCATCAAAAGGTCCTGCAGCGCATTTAGGGGAGCAGGAGCAGCGCTTCTTGATGCATCTGGGCAGCTTGGTGTACTCAGTTCATCCAGATTACCAATCCCGCCTTCAAATATTGTTTCTCTGTCAAAACCCCTCAGACCCCCACATACTGGCGGTGCGCTGTCACTGGAAATCCTCGGCAGCAGCTGCCTAAGGCCCCGGTCGCCTCTTGGCAGTTTTCCCCTACTGTTGGCGGCGGCTGGAAGTAGATGTTAGCGTTTTTTTTTTTAAAGTATGTAGTAAAAAAAATGCAGGCACCAGGATAATAAAAACAAACATATTTTAAAAGCAGGTTTCTACAGTTTCAGTTAATTTAGGCATTAATAAACTGTTTCAGAGGAGTGATCATAGCACTCTGCATCAGCAGTGCTGTGTCTGTCTCTCTGCCGACTCCCAGATCAGCTCCTCTGATTTGTTGATGTTGCACGTCGAGCAACAAAAGTTAAATTTTTCAAAACTCCAGAAGCTGCTGCTTGTGAAGTGCGTCACCAGCCTTTAGATGCTCAGAAGCTCATGAGGCGCTGCAGGACCTTTTGATGCGCGTCACCCATATCCTTTGCATGTAGACCTGATGCTTCTGCTGCTTAAAGCGCGTTAGGTGTGTACGTAGCATAAAGGGCTGGTTATGCTCCCACAGCAGTGTGTCGCAGTGAGCTTGTTGCAGATATTTTTGATTTATGTCCAATATTGAAGCGTGATTTGGCTATGTTATTCCACGCCACAACGCAAGAGGGACAATCACGAACTAGCTGTGGGTCTAGATACAGTCGAGGAGGTGAGGAAGTGGGGGCAAGTTTGTGCGCTGTCGTCTATTATTGTCTTCTTGACGACTTAAAATTGAAGCTAAGTTTTGTAAAATTCAAAGTTCTTAAAAAGCAGAAAAAGTCTCAAACAAAGATCCAAAAATTCAGGCAGAGGCAGCTGAGTCCAGGTCCAGGGTCTTTATTGCCAAAAACAGCACATTCACACTGAGCTGGTCACCGGTGAGCATCAGCTAACAACTTGTGAAAACAGCTCCCTTTTATACATTTCTTATCAATGGAAAACCCCCTTCAGAACATATTTTTATATATTTAAACGACAGTCTTTGGTAAAGGTCACATTATCATTTATCTGCAAATCACGATGACATTCGTAGCCACATCACATTCTTGTGAGAGCAGTCTCTCAGGCCATGAGGACATCTGGTGCACTTAAATCAGAAACTTATGACAGTTCAATCACAAACATGTTGAAACTAATCCTTTCCCTACTTCAAGCCATGTCAGTCTGGCCTAGTGTTCCCCCTTGTGTCCCAGTCAAAGCATCACCCTTTTTGGGACCAGTACTGCACAGTGTGCCTTGAAAATAACAACTCTATTTATCACAAGTTGTATGGCCAAATTTTGCTGAGCTGGGCAACCTTGACATGTCAAATATTTCATTTTTATGAGGGTGCTTTCCTATCACTAAGGGGCCTCAACCCTGCGTTTTCCTGCAGATGAGTGTGCTTTCTTCCTCTAGGGCCAGGTGCAACAGTTACACACACTCATTGCTCTGTTTTTCTCCTCTTGGCCTTGAATGGCTCTTATAACAGTATTTGTGAAAACAACTTTAAACTTATAAAACATTAACTTTATTTTATTCTTATGAATAGTGCAGATTAATACACAACAGCGCCAACGGAGGGACATGCGGGTAAAAAAAAAAGGGTGGGAATCCAGGTGGAAAAAGGGTCCCAGGGTTCTCACGCACCTCGCTCTTCTAGCTGGTCCATCTTCACGAGTCGTTTTCCACAAAGGTGGTCATACAAACAAAACAAACTGGTAAGGTACCAAACAGGAAATATGCATAGTGTAGAGCGGATGGAGATTAGACCAATCAGAGGCCTCCTGTCTGCAGCACTGTCTGTGTTCACCTACAATTTTGGAGAGGTGCAGCAAATTGTCTGTGTCAGGGGCGGGGACATGTTTGCGTTCACTGCGACACACGCAGACGACCTGGTTTCTGAGTATAAATCAGCCTTTAGGCTCACAATGTAAAATCAACCAGTTTGCCTACCAGAGATCCCATCCAGAAAGGGAAACTGGAGCCCAGAAACCAAGGAAATATGTATGTCAGGTGTACGATGGTACCAAGGCCGATATTAAGCAGCCCAATCATGATGTGAATTGCCTGTGGACAAAAGAAAAAAAAAGACATTTATAATGAAATCTCTCTCTTTGCATAATTTCTCTTCAGTGATAATAACAAAAGACAATTTATAAAACAAAATACAGAGCTAAAAAAGCTAATTCCTAGCTAAACATTTCTACGAACATAACCAGTTTAAACTTTAATTAGTTTCCTTTTTATTTCTCTTTATGCAAAGCAGTGTACCTGTCTTAAAGCCTATTAGCGAGTGTTAGGATTTCCAAGGAACACTTGAACGCCCCATCACGTGAACAGCGCCTGGACAGTGAATGCGGGTGCAGCTCGGAGGTGATTAAAACATTCATATATAAATATATATCTATATACCTTAATTCAACATCGTTTAGTCACATTTTTCCATGTATCAAGATGCAGAGTGCTGGTATCCATTATTTGAACTGTTATATGTAGCCTGACAAATATAACAGTGGACTTAAAAGGTTAGCTATTGAATGCCCTTTTAATTGCATGGCAGATTCCTATGTTTAGTGGATGTGCTGTGTTTTTGTTAATATGGACAATAAGCAGGGTAATTTATAGCTGTGTATTACTGTTATAGTTGTCGCTATTTACTTATTATTGTGATTGCATTTTTACATTTATCTCTTTGTTTAGACCACACACATATAAATACCTGTTTATTCCCTGGATCTGATGACCTGCTGTTTGGATTCTCTGGCCGGAATCTATCTGTAGTGCTCCCATCCTAATCCGAACCATTAATCCATATTTGATTCTGGTCCTTTGAGCCGGATTAGGATTGTCCCAACACTATGGAGTCAGTGCGTAATGTTCAGCAGCAGGAACCATTAGTCTGACCCAAGATAGGTCATCGTCTACCTCAGCATTTATCTCAATATGACGTCACTCTCATTCCCTGTCAACAGTCTGTTGCTCATGTCTTCTCAGGCCCTATAGAACAATCATGTCAGGCTAAGTCAATCAGAGCAAGGAGTGTAAGGAGTTACCCAGCATCTGCACACCCGCAGTGGTCCTCATTCAGACTCAACCTGTTCAAAGACACTTCCAGTATTCATGCAGCTGCACTGGAGGTGCAGGTCAAAGTATTAGAGCTTGCTAACCTACAACTGGAAATAGAAGAGCAAAGGAAAGCAGACTCAGAAGCTGCAGCATTGGATGCACAAGTCAGAGAGGGACAGCGGTTACAAGAGGAAGCTCATTTAGCTAAAGAGAGAATGGCTAGAGAGATGGCAAGGCACAGGTGCCTGAAAGAGCTAGAGAAGGAAGTTCGTATTGCTACTCTTGAAAATTCCTACCTGCCTGAAGCAGAGGATCATGCATTGTCTACAAGTCAACCCCAGCCACATTCTCTAAGTTTCCAGTGCCATAAGTTGCAGCTCAACAATCATCTTTTCAGCCTTTGTTCAGTAATATGCATCGAGCAACAGAATCTCAGATTACTACCACCCTAGCACAAACCACAACCCTGCTATCAGCACCACCACCAGCACTCGGACCATCCGTGGGTTAGGTGGCACCTGTTATCTTCACATTTGTTTAAACTTCAACACCACCATAGAGCTAAGATGAAACGGATAACAGTACCTACTGTTAAGACATACATCCGTCTCAGTACCAAGGTGTTCCAGTCAGGTTCAATCATGCCCCATGTTAGTGTAAAGTGCTAACCACCAAATAGTTACAGCAGCTCCACAACTTGCAGCAATGCAATCTGCTCCCCACAATTTACAGGCTTTGAACAGAGTAACTGGGGCACCACACTGGGTCTACCCAGGCATGGAGACTGATTGCCTTGCCTTATCTTTAAGAGTGGCCAGGAAAGTGCTTTTGCATTCCTGAAGATGACACTTGACAACCTGATAAACAGCCATCCTCATCTTAGTGAGCACTATAAATATTAAATTCCTCTGAGTCAACTAAAGCTCCCAAGCGCTCTACAGCAGGCCAGATCCTACATGTATGTACCGGCACCCTAAACAGCTGCAATAGGAGCTCTACAGGACCGATTTTGGCCAGCCTAGACAGCTGGTTCAAAGTGAATTAGAAGCAATATTCAACTCACAAGCCATCAGGCCTGGAGATGCAGAAGCTTTCAACTCTTTTTCCCTATCAGTTTAGTCCCTTGTTGGTATAGCGAGGACTTTAGAGGGACCCATTACACATATTCTGCCTGACCTTGCTGTATGGCTCCAGATGAAAGCTCAAGCAAAGCGTCTGGCCAGTCAGCCATCTTCTCCATATCTCCTTTGGATCTGTCCCTTCAAAGAGAGCAACGCAGTTCAAAAACTAAAGATAAAACAGCAACAGTCTTTCTCTGAAGTAGTCGCACACCTACTTCCTGAAACACAGTCAGCTAGCAGTGAATTATGGTTCTCCAAAGCCAGTGACAACTTAAATGAGCCCGCAATTGAACTATGCTGGGACTGTCTGAATTATTCGCTAAGCTACAAGCATCACTGGGCGGAATCTTGAGTCACCACCCTTCGAGAGGTCTACAGAGTCCTTGCCAAACTTTATGACCCTTTGGGCAACATTGTCCCATTCACCACCAGATGTAAAGTACTGATCCAGGACATGTGGAGGTCTGGTATTTGCCGGAATGACAAAATCCAACCTACCATTCTCCTGGAGAAATGGTTGAGTTGGAGTAAAGAGATTCCCATTCTGCAACAGGTAAATCTGCCTCATCCCTATGCTCCAACAACAGTAATTACTGACATGGCAAACCGTCGGATACACATCTTCTGTGATGCCTCTAAGTGTGCTTACGGGTCAGTAGCTTAAATGCAGATGACACTCAACATGAACATGTCACGTTCGTGTTTGCCAGATCAAGAGTTGCATGCCGTAAGCAGCTGCCTATACCATGCCCTGAGCTCAGTGCAGCTTTGAAAGGTGCACAGCTAGCAAGAATGAATGAGACTCCACCAGTGTGCTGTACTTGATAAAATCCGAATCCTGCCGTTACAAAGTGTTTGTTAGGACATGCATTGCAGAAATTCAGAAACCCACAAATGCTGATCAATGGAAGTATGTTGACTCACTGAATAATCCTGCTGATGTCATTATAATTGGGCTCACACTGCAAGAGATGTTAAAGGATCATCGCTGGAATAAAGCTCCACATTTTCTTTACCTGCCAGAGACTGAATGACCCATCATGCACTCAGCTGAGATGGAACCGGAAGCTACAGAGGTAAAGAAGTCTGCCTTGGTGGGAATTTTTCCAGTACCATGTCTACACAACTTCCTTACCCCTGTAAGTTCTCTAGCTGGAAACAGCTTCCTTATTATGCTGCTTGCTCCCTTTACATGGCTGCTGATGGCAATAACACATCAACCTGTGCAGCTTCAGATTATCTGCAAGTGGAGAAGCTTATATTACAAAGGGCGCAAAAGGACTGTTTTGTTGAAGAAATAAAGGCTCTTAAAGCTCGAAAAACTCTTCCTTCCGACAGTCGACTTGCATCTCTGTCACCGGACTATGACGTATCAACAGACCTATTACTAAGCTTATTATCCAGGACACAGATGAATCATTGCTGCACCCTGGGGCAGAACGCGGTCTTGCAGAGGTACAGTGTAAATTTTGGATCTTACGAGGTAGAGAGGCCATTCGCCACTCTTTTATTCAACTGGGGTTGACTGTTTGGACCTTACCAGGTGAAGATAGGTTGTTGCATTGAGAAAAGGTGTGGCATCATTTATAAATGCATGACAACTCGCTCAGTGCATCTGGAGTTCTTGGAGAGCCTCGACAAAGACAAATTCTTCCTTTTACTGAGAAGATTTCCTGACGTGGTAAACCATTTGAACTCCTCTTGGACAATGGAACAAATTTTGTCAGGAGAGATTGGGAATTGAGTGAAGCATTCTCTTAAATGGAACATCAATTGAGAGAAGATCTTGCTGCACAACAGATATTCTTCAGATTCAACCCTTCAAGTGCACTTCACTTTGGCGGTTCAAGGGAGAGGGAAGTGAAATCTGTCAAGACTGCACTTTGTGTTGTTTTTAAAGACCAGACAGTTCCCCAACCGGTTCTGCTGACAATTGTAGAGGAGATTGAATGTATAATGAATGGTAAACCCCTAGATGACTTCTCTTCAGATGCTAACCCTAGTTATGCCTAATCTCCACCTCATGGGCTGTCATGATATTCCTCAAGCAGTCTATAACCGTAGTGATCTTGGGAAAAGGCCTCGGAGGCCCAGTCAAGTCATTACTGATTGATTCTGGTCAATCATCAATAACAGCACATACGCTATTATTTGCCAGGACTACAAAAACACAGTAAGTGGTGGGAAGATGGCAAGGTTCTTTCAGTTGGAGACATTGTCCTAATAGCAGATCCTCAACTCCCTCGAGCATAGTTGCCTGTAGGGCGGATTTCACAGACCCATCCCGGAAAGGATAGACGTGTTCGTACTGCTAGTGTCCAAGTAATGAACCGCACCTATGTTCTTGTGGTTGCCAGATTCATACTCCTTCCAGCACTTGAGGACAAGGATGAAGTTAGCATCACTGAATAGACTTTAATGACATTAAATAAGTGTTTTTATATGCATTTTAGTTTTGTAAGGATTAAACAACAAGGAGCTGTGCATTTCAAGGTTTTTAAGAACAACGCAGAGTAAAGAACGCAAAATCAGAGGTGTCACCAAACAAAATACAAATACTTTGTTAACTTACTTAAGTAGAAATGTTCACTGTCTATACTTTACTGGAGTAATTTCTTTTTTTAGACAACTTTTTACTTCACCTCCTTATGTTTTAAAAATAGACTTGTTGATTTAAAGCTACAGTGTGTAATTTTTAGCAACTTCTAACGTCCAGACTGCAGACCGCAGCAACATGAACATCTCCCCCCCACCGCTTCTCCCCCCCAACAGTACGGCGAGCGTTACGAGACAAAATGTCTTCCACGACGTCCGCATTACCTACCTTCTCAAGTGATGAGGTTTGTTTACATAGATAATTTTAATACTGCCATCTATTGTTCAGTACCGTCTCAGTTCATCTCTCTCAACTTGCCGTAGTTACTTTCGAGCGTAATGGGCGATCTCGCAATCGCTAGTTTGTTGGCTCTGCGCTGCCGTAGCGCAAAGATGTCTGCCTCCATGGCTGCGAGACCCGCTCCTATGTAATTATAAATAACGAATTCTAAGGCAACGCAAATATTAAGGTTAAGAGGATGAGCTCGTAGATGATGATAAATAACATAGTTATGTATAATATATTACATTTCTGACTGTATATCCCTGTAATTATTACACACTGTAGCTTTAAGCTAATTTCCTTTATGGCCTGTTGGTATTTGAAAAAATAGAAATTATTGTATAATTAGTTTCATTTAGACAATTAATTTATTTGTGGTTGGACTCTGTACTGCCCCAACTTGTTGTTGTTTACCACATACAAATAGAAATAGTTTTTCAACATGATGCAAAGTTACTCTGCTTTTAAACTTTTACTGGAGTAAAAAGCCTCAGTTGATCCTCTAACTTCTACAAAAGTTTTTTTAAATGGCAGGATTTATAAATCTACTGAAGTAATAAACATGGATACCTTTAACACCTCTCCCTGGTGTTCATCTGTGAAGTGCATTAAGACTCTGAGCCCTTCATACCTCATTTCTTACAAACTCTGAAATTAAACATTCTTTAAAAACAGTTAAATTTAGACAAAATGAAATGAACCGAGCATCTGAAGTTGGAAAGGTTGCAGCTCACCCCGAGCACAGACAAAGACGTCCTCTGGGTTGCCCTCAGCTTCTGGGACACGGAGCAGCACACCGGGCTGTATCACAGGCTCTTCAGGATCTGACACAGAGGAGGCCAGGGGCTATCAGGGTCAGAGGTCAGGGTGAACACAGTCACCCTGTCGGTCTTGCTCATGGTCAGAGACATCTTTTCTGCTCCTAGAAGCTGTAGATTGCACAAACATTTTAAATAGGCATTATCATTTAAAACATGTTAAATTACATATATGTGTTATAAAAAATATTTAGAGTTCTTGGTCGTTCCGGCTACTCTGGCTTTATGGTTTGAACACAAATATCCTCTAGTTTTTATGAAAATTAAAGGGAGATAACCAAAACAAAGTAGGGCATTAGTGGAGGAAAAAAGAAAACTATGCACCCTGTTAAGTCAATTCAATTCAGTTTATTTCTATAGCACCAATTCACAACACAGGTCATCTCAAGGCACTTTACAGTTCACCAGATCATCCAGTCAGATTGATACAATGTTTTCTATCTAAAAAAAAAAAAACAGTTGATTGCACCAACTCATTGACTGGAAAGCAATCCCTCACACTAAGCATGCTTGTAGTGACAGTGGAGAGGAAAAACTCCCTTTTAACAGGAAGAAACCTCCAGCAGAACCAGGCTCAGTGTGAGCAGCCATCTGCTGAGGCCGACTGGGGTTCAAGGACACAGAAGCAGACATAGAAAAAAAAACATATGCTCTCTTCGAAATCCTAGGATGCGTTCTTAGAAGGCTAGAATCGAAGGACGATTACATCATAGTGCGCCAAGGTCTGGTCGGATTCCAAGAGTCCTCGTTATGCGGCCTTAATGGCGGAAGGTTCGCAAGCTAGTTTGGTTGTGTTCGATTTCTCAGAATCATCTTGCTAACCAGTTAGCAACTTAGTGCTAGTAGGTTCCCAATGGGAAATTCCATTGGGACCAAGTAGCACTAAATTGGTGACTTACAAACGACACTGTCAAGGAACGCTATGGACAGCGGAAACATGCAAGAGGAGGAGAGTTTAGTCTCGGAGGTCGTGGATGAGTCTCCTCCGTCATCCATTTTTTATTTAGAGGAGGAAAGCGGGGAGGAAGATGTTGTGGAAGAGGACGCCAGGGCGGCAGAAGCTTGGTTTGGTGTAGAAGGCTTCCAGCCGTACATGTTTGAGCCCTTGCCTCGCAACGCTGCCAGTTCTGTTAGCTCTACGCCTGCCGAAGACACAGACGTCCATCCCCATGAACACTGGGACAGAACTCAATGGGAAAGGAAAGGATTCTGATTTCTGATTTCAACCGTTGCGTATATTAGCTTTGACATATAAATCAAGATGCTATGACCAAAAAAACTTGATTGACAGATGACCGTTGATATATTATTGGCCAAATTAAGGTGTTCAGGCTGACGTAGAACTAACTGCCCTGCAGAAGGTAACGAAAAAAACAGATTTTAAGACAGGATTTTTCTTTTTTAAAAATCTAAATTTTCTACATTTTAGGACAGTATGGTCTGATAAAGAGTACATTTATATACAGTGGGGCAAAAAAGTATTTAGTCAGCCACCAATAGTGCAAGTTCTCCAACTCAAAAAGATGAGAGAGGCCGGTAATTTTCATCATAGATATACCTCAACTATGAGAGACAAAATGAGAAAAAAAAATCCCGAAAATCACATTGTCTGATTTTTAAAGAATTTATTTGCAAAATATGGTGGAAAATAAGTATTTGGTCAGTTACAAACAAGCAAGATTTCTGGCTCTCACAGACCTGTAACTTCTTCTGTAAGAGGCCCCTCTGTCCTCCACTCGTTACCTTCATTAATGGCACCTGTTTGAACCCGTTATCAGTATAAAAGACACCTGTCCACAACCTCACAACAGTCACACTCTAAACTCCACCAAGGTCAAAACTAGAGAGCATTCAAAGGACACCCGAAACAAAATTATAGACCTGCACCAGGCTGGGAAGTCTGAATCTGCAATAGGTAAACAGCTTGGTGTGAAGAAATCAACTATGGGATCAATTATTAGAAAATGGAAAACATACAAGACCACTGATAATCTTCCTCGATCTGGGGCTCCACGCAAGATCTCACCCCGTGGGGTCAAAATGATCACAAGAACGGTGAGTAAAAATCCCAGAACCACACGGGGGGACCTAGTGAATGACCTGCAGAGAGCTGGGACCAAAGTAACAAAGGCTACCATCAGTAACACACTACGCCGCCAGGGACTCAAATCCTGCAGTGCCAGACGTGTCCCCCTGCTTAAGCCAGTACATGTCAAGGCCCGTCTCAAGTTTTCTAGAGAGCATTTGGATGATCCAGACGATGACTGGGAGAATATCATATGGTCAGATGAAACCAAAATAGAACTTTTTGGTACAAACTCTACTCGTCGTGTTTGGAGGAGAGAGAATGCTGAGTTGCATCCAAAGAACACCATACCTACAGTGAAGCATGGGGGTGGAAACATCATGCTTTGGGGCTGTTTTTCTGCTAAGGAACCAGGACGACTGATCCGTGTGAAGGAAAGAATGAATGGGGCCATGTATCGTCAAATTTTGAGTGAAAACCTCCTTCCATCAGCAAGGGCATTGAAGATGAAACGTGGCTGGGTCTTTCAGCATGACAATGATCCCAAACACACCGCCCGGGTAACGAAGGAGTGGCTTCGTAAGAAGCATTTCAAGGTCCTGGAGTGGCCTAGCCAGTCTCCAGATCTCCACCCCATAGAAAATCTTTGGAGGGAGTTGAAAGTCCGTGTTGCCCAGCGACAGCCCCAGAACATCACTGCTCTAGAGGAGATCTGCATGGAGGAATGGGCCAAAATACCAGCAACAGTGTGTGAAAACCTTGTGAAGACTTACAGAAAACGTTTGATCTCTGTCATTGCCAACAAAGGGTATATAACAAAGTATTGAGATGAACTTTTGTTATTGACCAAATACTTATTTTCCACCATATTTTGCAAATAAATTCTTTAAAAATCAGACAATGTGATTTCTGGATTTTTTTCTCATTTTGTCTCTCATAGTTGAGGTATATCTATGATGAAAATTACCAGCCTCTCTCATCTTTTTAAGTGGGAGAACTTTCACTATTGGTGGCTGACTAAATACTTTTTTGCCCCACTGTACATGTTTAAATCTTAATGATTTGACATTTTAATATTATTTCCCTATGACTTTAAACGACAGGTCCTGATCAAAGATAACACAAAGATTTTTTACTTTATTATCTGAAATCAGTTTAATCCCATCCAAATAAAGCGATTGACTTATCAGCATCTTTTTCAAAAACTTGGTCCAAAGACTATAACTTCTGTTTTGTCTGCATTCAGAAGCAGAAAGTTAAGAGTCATCCATGTTTTTATGTCTTCAAGACATGCCTGTAATCTATGTAATGGGTTAGCTTCATCTGGATTTATAGACAGATATAGCTGGGTATCATCAGCGTAACAGTGGAAATTAATCCCATGCTGACTAATAATTCTACCGATTGGTAGCATAGTAAAGAGAATTGATCCTAACACTGATCCCTGTGGTACTCCACAGGTAAACATTGAGTTAACAAAACATTTATTCATTTGAAGGCGCCTTTAAAGTCAACCAAGGTCGCCTTACAAATAAAGATGGAAAGATTAAGAACATATTTTTGTGTTTAACTGTAAATATTTACATATATAACAAATGTTTCATATGTATTTACATATTGCAGCAATATTTAGATTATTGACATAAAGTGTGGGGAAAAACACGCACATTACAAAAAATAAAACTCAAAGTATAGATTTGGTCAAATTTTAAAGCAAACATTTATGTTCAAAGCTAGAAACAAGTAAGTTTATTTCTATAGCACCTTTCAAATACATAGGGGTCACAAAATGCTTCTTAACATTACAAGACAAATAAAAATACATGTACAGTCATAAAAGACATGGTCATAAAACAAACCTTCATCTACTAGAATTAAAATGATTTAATAAACAAATAGGTTTTTAGTTCGCTTTTAAAAACAATATGCTGCCAAAAAATAAAGTATTTATTTATTTATTTCGAACAGACAGTAAAAACAATCAAGAAAAAAATTTCAATGAAACAAACTTAAGAATGAAAATATAAAACTAATTATTTTGCCCATGTGACATGCAAATTTTATATTTTCTGTTCGAAAAGGAGCAGGTAGAAGATACATCTTATAATGTCCTGCCCCTTTCCTACTTGTCAATTTATCATCAATTAAATGTCAAAACATAAAAAAAAAAACACTTGTTTCCATTTCACATGATGTTTAGCCATGTACAATTATTTTAAGTACTATTTATGTCATCAATTACATTATAGACTATTAAACAGTCATCTTATATAGCATATTTTGAAATGAGCTCGGTTTTAATCAGTTTTTTAAATTGGTTTGCATTTATATATTTTTTTTTAAACTCGTCATTCAATCCATTCCAGACATTTACTCCACGCACAGATAAACAAAAACTCTTTCTGGTTGTTCTAAAGTGTTGTTTTTTTAAAGTATCCTTCACCTCTTAGATCATAACCCCCCTCTCTGTCACCAAACATTTCCTGTATATTGTGTGGAAGTTTTTGATTTCGGACTTAAATATATTAATATATATATATATAATCCAGGTTGGATGATCTATAATATGTAGTTTTAAACTAGAAGAGATTAAAGACGGTTTAGTTTCCGCTATCAATTGTTTCCCGAACCGAAATTAAACATCTGCCTCGTGTTTCAACCTTTTTCCAAAAACAAAACTAACCATCAGCAGCGGTCTGTCCTGGCAGTAAATAATCCCTCCTGACCACGGAGGACGAAAGTGTTTGCAGCCCAGTTCCTGTTTGGAGCACAGTTCCGTGTTTTTTTTAATGTTTCCCATTCATGGACAAACCAAACCGGTTCTTCTCTCTTTAGAAATACCTGAAATGCAGCAGCGACTGCAGTAACAGCTGCTATAAAACACACTGCTTAAAATCAAGGTGATTTCTGCAGGTAGAGATCAGCATGAGATCACCTGCAGAAGATAAAGTTTCAGTGATTGAAAGTTGTTTTAGAAATGTAGCCTTTTTTTTTTTTTTTTTTTTTTTTTAGAGGCTTTACTTTAATAAAGGATCAAATATGTACGGAAGAGAATTAATTTGGTCTATGAAATAAACCAATATGAAATATGTGCTCAAACTACTTTTTAAATTATTTTTGTATTTCATACATTTCTGTCATGATAATACCCCTTTAAGAGAACACTGCATGATGGGAAAAGAAAGTTCATGATCTGAGTATATGTAAAAAAAAAAAAAAAGAGAGAAAACTGTACTGATGCTTATGGAAGAAGATTAGGGCCACTAAAAAAAAAATTAACAGATTTTTACATTTTATTTCAGTTTAGTATGGGAAAAAAGTTAGAATTCAGACTTTTTTCTCAGAATTCTGACTCAATTCTGACAATAAAAAAAGTCAGAATTCTTAGATTAAAGTCAGAATTTTGAGATTAAAGTCAGAATTCTGAGAAAAAAGTCAGAATTCTAAAATTAAAGTAAGAATTCTGAGATTGAAGTCAGAATTCTGAGAAAAAAGTCAAAATTCTGAGATTAAAGTAAGAACTCTGAGATTAAAGTCAGAATTCTGAGAAAAAAAGTCAGAATTCTGAGATTAAAGTCAGAATTCTGAGATTAAAGTCAGAATTCTGAGATTAAAGTTAGAATTTTGAGATTAAAGTCAGAATTCTGAGAAAAAAGTCAGAATTATGACTTTTTTCCCATACTAAACTGAAATAAAATGTAAAAGTCAGTTAACTTTTTTTTTTTCAGTGGCCCTAATCCTCTTCCGTAGATGCTGTATGCTCGAACCATGGATTTAGTTTAATAAAGTTGCACAAAAGTGAAAATCTATTTGTTTTGGGTTTTTTTTAGAAATGTAGCCTTTTTTTTAGAGTCTCAATTTAGTAAAGGATCAAATATGTATGGAAGAGGATTAGGGCCACTGAAAAAAAAAAAATGTCACTGATTTTTAAATATTTGAGTTTAATATGGGAAAAAAAATTAGAATTCAGACTTTAATCTCAGAATTCTGAGATCTCTTAGAATTCCTAAAAAACATGTTAGCATGTCTGTTTTAGAGACTAAACTAGCTCTCTTGTTTCAATCACCTTCTGCTCTTTCATTATTAAAATAGCATCACCAGGGACGTCGAAAAGTCACCTAATTCTGAGATTAGAGTCAGAATTCTGACTTTTTTACCATATTAAACTGAAATATTAAAAAATCTGTTACCTTTTTTTTTTTTTTCTGTGGCCCTAATCCTCTTCTGTAAATGTGTGTTTGGGTAATACATAGTTGTATTAATTATATATTCTTTTCTATCCCTACTAAGCAGTCTGTCTTATGTAAATAGTTCTGATAGATGTCAGCCATGCGTTTCTCAGGAACAGCATAATCCCCTGCTGATTCCTCTTTTTCAAATATTGGAATGTCTTCCATATCCTTTGGACACCAGCTGCATTTCCATTTACCCTCAAATTGCTCTTTGATGGGTTGGTGTTTCGGTTACATCAAAATTAGTTTGGTTTGCAAATAGCATTTTTTTTGCATCCGGTGATCTGGAGCTGAACCTTACTGCCATGTAAAAAGACAAAGCCCGGATGTAGCTGGAGGATGATGACACGGAATATTTGGATTCATGGAGAGCAAACAGACGTAGTTTAAGCCTTTAAGCCACTTTTCTCAAATCTGGCCCACCATAAATGTTATAATTTTCTTTTCTGGTGATCATATTTAGCTTAAAATATCCAATATAAAGTTAAATTGGAAAGAAATTCTTTGATCAAAGATTGCAATCAGCAGCTTGATGCTATACAGAAAACTCAAGCTTTTCAGAGCAATCAGAGGTAGTTTAAGCCACCTTTCTCACGTCTTACCAACCATAAATATCAGTCATTTTTTTGTTGGCAATCATATTTAGTTGAAAATATGCAGTATGAAGTCAAATTGCCCAGAAATGCTTAGATCATAGCTTGCAACCAGCAGCTTGATGTTAAATAGCAATATCAAGCTTTTCAGAGCAATCCACAGGAGCATTTTTTTACAGTTAATACGCGACGATGGGAACTACAGCCAAGAATGAAACATGGATATATCTAATGTGTTCACGTCCTTCGCTGCCATGTTGTTTTTAAGAGTTACTGTGTGCACTAACACATTCATGTGGCATTTTAATTGATTTTCTTATTTAATGGAAATAAAGCTTTAATCTTATCCTAACCATTAAATTTACTGCTGTTACGGCTGTCGCCATCATATTTGTGTTTCCCTTTTTTTCCTCCTTTATTTTCACTCTTTCTCACCTCTACTAAGGAGGCTTCTTCTTCTTCTTATGAGGTTTTATGGCGGTTGGCAAACTTGTGAGAAGTGCATTACCGCCACCAACTGATATGGAGTAAAGCAAGGAAACAGGAAACGATTCACCCCCCAAAAAAACAACTACAAAAAAAACAGTTTAACTTAACCCAACATAATAAATACTAAATCACATTTGCACTCATAATTTAGATTGATCTTTAAGTCATTGTAATTCTGCCAGTTTCTGATGGTCCTATCGGTTTTCCCATCATGCTTTCAACCACTTTCCTGTTTAAGTCTTTCACTTCCAGATATTTTTCTGCAGCTTTCACTATTATTTTGATTTTTTCGGTTTTCCTTGTCGTCTGTGCACTACAATTGATCACTTCCACCATGAATAGAATAAAATCTTTCTTTTTAACAATTAGTGAGTCTTCTTCAATTTTTGGACATTTCTCCAGAGGTTTTGAATTTGCCTGTAGGTTTGTGTTTTCTGACTGAGATTGGATCCTTTTCGCACAGTGTGCGAAATACCTGTCAATATTTGGGGGGGTCCCCATCTCCCGATTGTTGCGCAATACCTATCTAAATTTTCTCAATATGTAGTAGGCCTATAACATTTCAAAGTCAAAGTCAGCCGTAATGTCAATTCTTCAGATTCACCAGACATACAAGGACTGGAGAGGACGTTTCTTATTCACCAACAGTGAAACAGATAAAGTGCACAGGCACAACAGATAAGATCAGTTCCTAATACTAAAATATAAACATTCAATTTCACAATAAAATATAAAATGTACAATAATATAAAATATGCAATACTTATGCTAGTGCAAAGAGGCAGATGGTTTACGGTGGCCCTGAAGTGCAAACTGCAACTACAAATCTAAAAGCGCAACTACATTACGAAAAACAAAACTATATAAAGCACAGCGCAGAAACAAGCAAGCACAAAAATTATTGCACTTTTTTTATTTAATCAAGTGATTAGAATTTTTTGTGCGATTGATTATTGCGACAGGCCTTCTCAAGACTTATGACTTGACTTGGACTTGAGCTCTCAAGACTTGAGACTTGACTTGGACTTGCAAAAAATGACTTGTGAACATGTCTGGTCTTCTGGCAATCTATTCCGCGTTGCCCGTGTTATTAACTGCGGAAAGGCACATGGCTAATTTGCATATGCTAACAGGATTGGCTGGCTCCACTTGGCAAAAAACAGAACATATTTGTGAATAAAGGTTTTGAATTTTAATACTGGACATGTTGAGCTTAAAAATTTTTAGTCGCCATTAGTGACAAAAAATATTTTCACACAATTTAAGACCCCCTTTAAATTTAGCTTTTGAGGGTCCCGTGGACCCCCTGAAAGCCCCCCGGACCCCCCCGTATTTCGCACTCTGTTTTTCAGTCAGATCTTTCTCCGTTTCTTGTTGTTTTTAACTGTTACACTTATTTTACTTTTGCACCGCTGTTTTCTAAAATTTCTTTTTTAGACTCTCTTAGAGGAACTCCTCCAATCACTCCCCTGCTGATCTTTTTGTTCTCCACCAAACTGCACTGAACTCTTATCCCGTCAATTTTATTGATCTGAATGGCTTTGCTTTGCTGAGGCTGTCCCTGCAGTTGATTAACAGGTCTCCACTGTACAGGATTCTGGCATCTCCGAATTTTCCAACAAGTTTATTTATGGTTTTTGTTAAGTGAACCGGATTCCAATTTGCAAAATAGTCTCCCTGATTAACAACTTTGAAAATGACTTTGTATTCAGTCTGTTTTGCTGTGGAATGTATGATCATCACTTGAATGTTCTGAACTGGACTCCCCCTCAACTGAGCTCTGTTTTCCCCCCCGCCTTTTCTCATTTTTTGAGGCTACCCTCTTCATATCTTCTTCATTGTCACTATTTCCCTCTTCCATCCCACAAGAATCGCTTCTCACACTGAGCCTGGTTCTGCTGGAGGTTTCTTCCTGTTAAAATTGAGTTTTTCCTCTCCACTGTGGCTACATGCATTCTTAGTGTGAGGGATTGCCTTGCCATGTGTTGTGAATTGGTGCTATAGAAATAAACTGAATTGAATCTTCCCCTGACTATTGAATTTATTTTGTCACTTCAAGTGAACCAAAAAAAAAAAAAAAAGACACGATAAACTTTTTTCATAACTGGTTTAATTATCTGTTTCGGTTAAGTGGTGCAAAGCTACAACTACATCAAAATAAAAAAAGTCAAACTCAGAATGCACATTGATGATTAAAATCTGCTGGAATAAATGAGCACAGATTTAAATGAAAGTGCAGAAGGCAATAGAAAAGCATTACTTGGAGAAAATATGCTAAATGTTTAAAACTGTTATTGAATAATTGATGCGGCTTTTAATCCCATCAGAGACCAGAACTGCTGGATTAAAGCTGAAGATGTTCAGGCTGCAGGCTGGATGGTGACTTCCTCCAGCAGCGGATTGTAAAGCTCTGGGTCACCTGAGGCCTACAGGAGAAAATAAAAACAACACATTAAGTGGAACAAGAAAGAAAAACAACAGATTAAAGATAAAGAATCACATAGGATGTAGTTTACAATTGTTTTCTTTGTACTGTCCTAATTTTCAAACCTTATTTTCTTCAAAATTATAAACTCTCAGGGAAAAAACCCCCCCAAAAAACACAGGATGCGGGTAAATGTTTGTTAGTCTGACGGCGTTCTCTCTCTCATGGCCAATTTATGCGTCCGATGCATAGCCTCTGCAACCATCTGTCTCTGTGCACGACCACGCCCCCACGCAGAGGTTAAGCAACCGTCGTCGCGCACCTAAAAAAAATCCTGACTCGGATGCGCTCAAACTCACGCAGACCTCAAACTGAAGTGCGCAGACAGAAAGTAGCCGTCATTGGTTCTTGGTATGCCTTTCCGGCTTTCTGTGTGGTCGTCCTTCTCCTTCAGTGAAGGACGTGCTGTTTTTAAAAACCGAGGAACAACTACAATGGACAACTACGACGAAAGGTTAATCGAGCATGGAAGAAAAACAGTCTCATTGAAATCTGCCTTTTTTTAACAACCAATTTTAAACACTGAATATTTTTAATGACAAATTTTAAACACTGAATTTTTTTAACACCGAATTTTAAACACTGAATTTTTTTAGACATTGAATTCCTTACACTCAATTTTTATCTGGTACAAATTCACCTGAAAAAAATTCAGCCGCAAAAGTGTTGACCTTTTGGTGAACTCAAACCAAAGCAATCTACACTAGATAGAGTCGAGCAGCTTCTAGCCAATGAAATTAGCTCATTTGGTCACGTGACAACGGCTGCACTCAGCTGTTTTCTTAAACAGAATTACAAAACGTCAGTTAGCTACTAACAGACAGCTATTAGAGTGAGTTCAATTTGGCATTACTTTTCATGATAAAAACGTGGAATTTTTATGTAATATTATTTTCATTATGGGAAAATTCTTTACCCACAAGTGCAGATTCTTTAAAGTTTCTCCAAATTTTTAAGCATTCCAAAATGATATTAAAAGTTTTCATGCCTCGATTAAGTTACTGGAGAACAACAAGGCCTTAAAGCTTTCAGACTTGATAGCAATATACTTTAGCTAAACCCCTATGTTTTTTTTTGTTTTTTCTTTATATAATTTTAGTTTTCTTTCTCATTCTTTTATCTTGTTTCTTTTTGTGAAAGAAAACTGTTATGGATGGCATATATTCAATTGTACGGAAACAAGAAGCGGCCGCCGGCAAACTTTTTTTTTTCTTCGTTTTGGCCAGAGGCAACATGGCGGCGGCAAACAGACAGGGGTGCCGTACTAGCTGTGATCGGCTCAGTTGTTTCACCCAGTCTGATAAGAGGAAAAACTCTATTAGCTGCTGCTGCTACTTTTAGGCAAACCTGTCATAAGCAGGGCGATGGGAAAAAGAGATCAGAGAAAATGTGGACTGCTGGAAGAACTGCGGTGAGCTGGTGCAGAAAAGTGAAATGGCGTGCTCAAAGATGACCCTGCACATTTAGAGGATGTTTGGCTCAACCTGCTGCTGTGAAGCAGGATTCTCCACCATGAACAGAATCAAAATGAGCACCTTGATATGTGCTTGAGATTGGCTTAGTCTCCATTCAAACCCAGGTTTAAAGCCTTGCAGGGCAGCCTAAAGCCCACTGCCAACATTAAGACAGGAAAAAGAAAGAAAATAAAAAACAATCAGTTCAGGTGTTTTATAAAATATTTGAATTAGGAAATTGTTTATATACCAAACTGAACGATTGCTGTTGTTCAAAAAACACTTTGGATTTTAAAATGGGAAAAGTTTCTATTTTTCTTAATGTTTTTTTTATTTAAAAAGTCAATGTATAACACGAATGCCTAAAAACCCCATTTTATTTCTGTGTTAAATGATGTTTAAAGTAACTGATAAATGTCTCCGGACCTTTACTGGTTGATGATTTTCCTTATTCAGACCCCGCTCGCTTTTTAATTGGTTACCCCTGCCCTAGTGTATACCAATCAATACAAATATGAAAGACAAAAAAAAAAGTTTTTTAGATTAATCCATAAAGAAGAATTTCTTGTAGTTAACCACTTAATTTTTATCTATTTTAAAGTTTAGAAAAATCTAAATCTAATTTCAGTTCTAATGCAGAAGTTAGTTCACTTACTGATCATTAACTCTGCAAATATACAGATTGAACATGAATCTTGTTGATCAATACTTCACCTTCTCCTGCTTCTCTCTGCTGCGTCTCAGAGTTTTGATGTCCAACACAGCAGAGCTGATGGCGACACAAACTTCCACGACCGACAGGACAATCAGGATGCCAACCATGCCTCTAATCAGCATCTGCAGAATACAAACACAAATACCTTGAGCTCCATAAAAGGAATTAGTTTGTTCTCTGGATTAACCCACTTCTTATCAATGTCCATCAACCGAGCACTTTGTTTACATAGATAATGTATGAATGCATGAAATTTGCTCCATCAATATATAAAAATGGTTTAATCATATTTTGCCCGTCTACTCTGACTATGCCCAATGATGATGTCAGACAAGTGAAAATGTAAAAAAACGTTAAATTGTCTCAGGAAAGTCAAAAAAATATTTAAAAGATGTGTATTAATATTATTTAGTGAGTCAAGGATAGAAATAAGTACTTTTAGTACCATGATTACATTATTTATTTCTCTACTTGGAGAAAATGAATGATTGTTGTTGACACAAAGTTAAACATAGTGTAGCTTAATATGACTAACTGAACGAGCTAAAAGAGGCTAACCTGTTAGCTAATGAGCACAGCTAGCCACAGACCTACCCAGGTCTGCCTTTATACTAGGGGTGGAGCGGTTCACAAAATCCACGGGTCGGTTCGGTTCACGGTCTCGTGGTCACGGTTTTCGGTTCGGTATATGTTGATTGTTACACCGAAATCCCATAAATATTTATGAAATTAATGAAAAAATCCCCCAAAAAATTATGAATTGTAATTATTTTTAATGATCCGCGGAAACCCTGGATCATTTCCGCATGTTTTGCTGCTTTGAATTGAATCATCTGGCGCTGCCCTCTACGATCTCCAAGGAACTCAGAGCGGAGCGGACGGGAGCCACAGCGGAGGCTGCAGGCTTTGCTTTGAGCAGCCGGTCTGGAGCGCAGCGGAGCGGAGCGCTGATGGAGTATGTGGGATTTCGGGGTTAGCATGACATGTTGGTCATGTTGCTGTTAGCATAAACAAAACGTGTTGCACAATGCTTGCACACTGTTGCACTTTTATCCACAACTTTCTTTCCGCCGTCATCGTAGGTCACTCTAAATGCAAAGTGGTCCCATACAGCAGACCTATAAAGAGCTGCTGGTTCGTCTTCCAACTCCTGTTCTTTCCCACTCGCCATACCCACACAATTCTCCACAACAACTGATTTTTTTCTGCTACACCCGGCTAAGCTGCTTCGCTTCTTCTTCTTCTTGTTTACTACTGGTGGTTGGCTTTGCTCGCAGTACCGCTACCTTCTGCTCTGGAGTGTAAACGCTTCGCCTATGAGAAAATGGAGCAGCGCATGAACCGAACGCAACACACGCGAACCGAACCGAGACAGTCGAACCGTTTGAGACAGTTTTGTCATCAATCAGGTGACCAGTCTTCATCGGTCATTAGACACGCTAACACAGACGCTACCAGCTCGTCATATGGATGCTGCATTATGTTTTTACCATTGTCTGAGCAACCACAACGTTTTAAATCATCGGGGCAATCGGGGGGGGGGGCGGGTATGAAGTGTCGACTTCTGGGCCGCTGACTGGACTGGACCTTAGCAGAGAGCCACGAGCCGCCCATCCTCAGCAGGAGGAGTGGGGCTGGGGGCCGGGGTACCGTCACCAGGTCGGGTTCGGTTGCTCCCTGCCCCCGCCGGGGTTCCCCAAACCAGCCCCGGAGCTCATGGCTCGGTTCTGTTGCAGAGTAGTCGACCAATATCCCGGACAACTTTGAACCCCCCCCCCCCTCCAGGACGTTTTTTTAGTTTCAGAAAAGTAGGACATTACCAGGAAAAAGAGGACGTCTGGTCAGCTCATCTAAATATTCATGAGCGTACCATAAAAGGAGGAAAACCTGTCGTTTGATTCTAGGGCTTTTAACCAGGCTTGCATTAGGGCTCATAGAACAGCAAATATGCCATTTTCAGTCCAACCAATGTTACACACCCTATTCAGAGACCTTAAGGACCAAATACCCTATAGAATCATTCTATGAGCCATTTAAAATTGTACATAAAGAATAGAAATATATAAATCACTGATCCCACAGTTTTGTCTTACTATGTACACAGCTCTATTCTCCAGGCATCTTTGCTTGATGTATTCAGAGCCTGGACTTGGTGCTGTGGTTGTATATCGCCGGTAGTCGTAGTAGTATTCGTTCTCCTCACAGGGATACCAGGCGCGAAAATTTCCCTCATATATGCTGTAGAGCACAATGGCAGCAATTGCTATAGCGGCTCCAGCAATGTTGAAAATCACATTGAGGACGATCTGAAAGATGATGAATCATTTAATGTACAAAAACCCAATAATGTATTTATGTAATGAAATCAAAGAAGAAGAGAGAAAGGAACGTGTTCATCTAATCACTCACCAGGCATGGACTCGGATACTTCTCAGACAGAAGGCACAAGATCCCGAACACAATGAACTGTAAAAAAACGATAGAAAGAAAAACACAACCTAAATACTTTACATCGAAAATAAAACTAAAAATCATGTAGGAGAAACACACGTTACGGCGCATAATGGTTGATTACTGGAATTGAGCAGTAAATAGTCTTCAATGAGAGATTGATCCACAGATGAAATCATAGAAGCTGAATTCTGCCTCAAGCTTCTCCAAATTCTACCAAAAGAAAAAGATTTTTCTCGCTCTCACAGCTGTGAGAAGAAAATGACATCATTTTGTTCCCTGTGTTGAGCTTTTTAATCTCTGTCCTGCCAGAAGGGCACACATTCACAAAGAAACCACTCTCCACAGCATTTTGAACGTTAGATGCATTCTGATTCTATCCCATACGGCCCCTAATATGTCCCCTGCATTAGTCCATCATGCTTCTCTTTTCATGCATCCTGTAGATTCTCTTTAATGCTTCGTTAAAATCAAACATGCTTTGAGCAGCGTAAGCAGCCGTTTTACATGCAAAGTCAATGGTTGATGCAAATCAAGGTGCATCAAAAGATGCAATTTTCTCCTCTTTGAGTGGCATTTTCTCGTGCATGTGTGATTTTCCTGTGTGGTGGTAGATAAACAATGCGCAGAAGTAGTTTAACATAAATGCCATTATGTTTATTTTGCTCGTGGGAGCTTTGAAATAAACGGAACATCATACAGCTGCCTCAGACCCGGTCGCCTCTTGGGGTTTTCCCCTACTGTTGGTGGCGGCTGGAAGTAGACGTTAGTGTTTTTCAGGTCTGTGCTACAAACAGCAGGCACCAGAAAAATAAAGGCAGGTTTTGACATTTTAAGTTAATTTAGGCGTTAATAAACTGTTTCAGAGGAGTGATCATAGCGCTCTGGATCAGCAGTGCTGTGTCTGTCTCCCTGACAGCTCCCAGATCATCTTCTCTGATTGGTTCATATGGTGCATTGAGTAGCAAAATTTAAAATGATCCTACTCCAGATAAGGCTCACAATCTGAAATCCATTAGTTTGCTCACCAGAGATCCCATCCAGACAGGGTAATAGGATTCCAGATACCAAGGAGAATTGTATGTCACTGTCATGATGATGCCGAGGCCAATATTAAGCAGGCCAATCATGATGTGAATTGCCTGTGGACATAAAAAAGGAAAAAAGAGATATTTATAGTGAAATCTAATAATATGTATGAAAGCTTTCTAATAGTGAGTATGAAAGCTTTCTAGTAGTGATTATGAAAGCTTTCTAGTAGTGAGTATGAAAGCTTTCCAGTAGTGAGTATGAAAGCTTTCTAGTAGTGAGTATGAAAGCTTTCCAACAGTGAGTATGAAAGCTTTCTAGTAGTGAGTATGAAAGCTTTCTAGTAGTGAGTATGAAAGCTTTCCAGTAGTGAGTATGAAAGCTTTCCAACAGTGAGTATGAAAGCTTTCTAGTAGTGAGTATGAAAGCTTTCCAGTAGTGAGTATGAAAGCTTTCCAGTAGTGAGTATGAAAGCTTTCTAATAGTGAGTATGAAAGCTTTCCAGTAGTGAGTATGAAAGCTTTCCAACAGTGAGTATGAAAGCTTTCTAGTAGTGAGTATGAAAGCTTTCTAATAGTGTGTATGAAAGCTTTCTAGTAGTGAGTATGAAAGCTTTCCAGTAGTGAGTATGAAAGCTTTCCAACAGTGAGTATGAAAGCTTTCCAGTAGTGAGTATGAAAGCTTTCTAGTAGTGAGTATGAAAGCTTTCCAACAGTGAGTATGAAAGCTTTCCAACAGTGAGTATGAAAGCTTTCTAGTAGTGAGTATGAAAGCTTTCTAGTAGTGAGTATGAAAGCTTTCTAGTAGTGAGTATGAAAGCTTTCTAGTAGTGAGTATGAAAGCTTTCCAGTAGTGAGTATGAAAGCTTTCCAGTAGTGATTATGAAAGCTTTCTAGTAGTGAGTATGAAAGCTTTCCAGTAGTGAGTATGAAAGCTTTCCAGTAGTGAGTATGAAAGCTTTCTAATAGTGTGTATGAAAGCTTTCTAATAGTGAGTATGAAAGCTTTCCAGTAGTGAGTATGAAAGCTTTCCAACAGTGAGTATGAAAGCTTTCTAGTAGTGAGTATGAAAGCTTTCTAATAGTGTGTATGAAAGCTTTCTAGTAGTGAGTATGAAAGCTTTCCAGTAGTGAGTATGAAAGCTTTCCAACAGTGAGTATGAAAGCTTTCCAGTAGTGAGTATGAAAGCTTTCCAACAGTGAGTATGAAAGCTTTCTAGTAGTGAGTATGAAAGCTTTCTAGTAGTGAGTATGAAAGCTTTCTAGTAGTGAGTATGAAAGCTTTCTAGTAGTGAGTATGAAAGCTTTCTAGTAGTGAGTATGAAAGCTTTCCAGTAGTGAGTATGAAAGCTTTCCAGTAGTGAGTATGAAAGCTTTCTAACAGTGAGTATGAAAGCTTTCCAGTAGTGAGTATGAAAGCTTTCTAACAGTGAGTATGAAAGCTTTCTAGTAGTGAGTATGAAAGCTTTCTAGTAGTGAGTATGAAAGCTTTCTAGTAGTGAGTATGAAAGCTTTCCAGTAGTGAGTATGAAAGCTTTCTAATAGTGTGTATGAAAGCTTTCTAGTAGTGAGTATGAAAGCTTTCCAGTAGTGAGTATGAAAGCTTTCTAGTAGTGAGTATGAAAGCTTTCCAGTAGTGAGTATGAAAGCTTTCCAGTAGTGATTATGAAAGCTTTCTAGTAGTGAGTATGAAAGCTTTCCAGTAGTGAGTATGAAAGCTTTCCAGTAGTGAGTATGAAAGCTTTCCAGTAGTGTATATGAAAGCTTTCTAATAGTGAGTATGAAAGCTTTCCAGTAGTGAGTATGAAAGCTTTCTAACAGTGAGTATGAAAGCTTTCTAGTAGTGAGTATGAAAGCTTTCTAATAGTGTGTATGAAAGCTTTCCAGTAGTGAGTATGAAAGCTTTCCAGTAGTGAGTATGAAAGCTTTCCAGTAGTGTATATGAAAGCTTTCTAATAGTGAGTATGAAAGCTTTCCAGTAGTGTATATGAAAGCTTTCTAATAGTGTGTATGAAAGCTTTCTAATAGCGAGTATGAGAGCTTTCTAGTAGTGTATATGAACGCTTTCTAGTAGTGTGTATGAAAGCTTTCTAGTAGTGTGTATGAAAGCTTTCTAGTAGTGTGTATGAAAGCTTTCTAGTAGTGTGTATGAAAGCTTTCTAGTAGTGTGTATGAAAGCTTTCTAGTAGTGTGTATGAAAGCTTTCTAATAGTGAGTATGAAAGCTTTCCAGTAGTGAGTATGAAAGCTTTCCAACAGTGAGTATGAAAGCTTTCTAGTAGTGAGTATGAAAGCTTTCTAATAGTGTGTATGAAAGCTTTCTAGTAGTGAGTATGAAAGCTTTCCAGTAGTGAGTATGAAAGCTTTCCAACAGTGAGTATGAAAGCTTTCCAGTAGTGAGTATGAAAGCTTTCTAGTAGTGAGTATGAAAGCTTTCCAACAGTGAGTATGAAAGCTTTCTAGTAGTGAGTATGAAAGCTTTCTAGTAGTGAGTATGAAAGCTTTCTAGTAGTGAGTATGAAAGCTTTCTAGTAGTGAGTATGAAAGCTTTCCAGTAGTGAGTATGAAAGCTTTCCAGTAGTGATTATGAAAGCTTTCTAGTAGTGAGTATGAAAGCTTTCCAGTAGTGAGTATGAAAGCTTTCCAGTAGTGAGTATGAAAGCTTTCTAATAGTGTGTATGAAAGCTTTCTAATAGTGAGTATGAAAGCTTTCCAGTAGTGAGTATGAAAGCTTTCCAACAGTGAGTATGAAAGCTTTCTAGTAGTGAGTATGAAAGCTTTCTAATAGTGTGTATGAAAGCTTTCTAGTAGTGAGTATGAAAGCTTTCCAGTAGTGAGTATGAAAGCTTTCCAACAGTGAGTATGAAAGCTTTCCAGTAGTGAGTATGAAAGCTTTCCAACAGTGAGTATGAAAGCTTTCTAGTAGTGAGTATGAAAGCTTTCTAGTAGTGAGTATGAAAGCTTTCTAGTAGTGAGTATGAAAGCTTTCTAGTAGTGAGTATGAAAGCTTTCTAGTAGTGAGTATGAAAGCTTTCCAGTAGTGAGTATGAAAGCTTTCCAGTAGTGAGTATGAAAGCTTTCTAACAGTGAGTATGAAAGCTTTCCAGTAGTGAGTATGAAAGCTTTCTAACAGTGAGTATGAAAGCTTTCTAGTAGTGAGTATGAAAGCTTTCTAGTAGTGAGTATGAAAGCTTTCTAGTAGTGAGTATGAAAGCTTTCCAGTAGTGAGTATGAAAGCTTTCTAATAGTGTGTATGAAAGCTTTCTAGTAGTGAGTATGAAAGCTTTCCAGTAGTGAGTATGAAAGCTTTCTAGTAGTGAGTATGAAAGCTTTCCAGTAGTGAGTATGAAAGCTTTCCAGTAGTGATTATGAAAGCTTTCTAGTAGTGAGTATGAAAGCTTTCCAGTAGTGAGTATGAAAGCTTTCCAGTAGTGAGTATGAAAGCTTTCCAGTAGTGTATATGAAAGCTTTCTAATAGTGAGTATGAAAGCTTTCCAGTAGTGAGTATGAAAGCTTTCTAACAGTGAGTATGAAAGCTTTCTAGTAGTGAGTATGAAAGCTTTCTAATAGTGTGTATGAAAGCTTTCCAGTAGTGAGTATGAAAGCTTTCCAGTAGTGAGTATGAAAGCTTTCCAGTAGTGTATATGAAAGCTTTCTAATAGTGAGTATGAAAGCTTTCCAGTAGTGTATATGAAAGCTTTCTAATAGTGTGTATGAAAGCTTTCTAATAGCGAGTATGAGAGCTTTCTAGTAGTGTATATGAACGCTTTCTAGTAGTGTGTATGAAAGCTTTCTAGTAGTGTGTATGAAAGCTTTCTAGTAGTGTGTATGAAAGCTTTCTAATAGTGTGTATGAAAGCTTTCTAATAGTGTGTATGAAAGCTTTCCAGTAGTGAGTATGAAAGCTTTCCAGTAGTGTATATGAAAGCTTTCTAGTAGTGAGTATGAAAGCTTTCTAATAGTGTGTATGAAAGCTTTCTAATAGTGTGTATCAAAGCTTTCTAGTAGTGTATATGAAAGCTTTCCAGTAGTGTATATGAAAGCTTTCCAGTAGTGAGTATGAAAGCTTTCCAGTAGTGAGTATGAAAGCTTTCTAACAGTGAGTATGAAAGCTTTCTAGTAGTGAGTATGAAAGCTTTCTAGTAGTGAGTATGAAAGCTTTCTAGTAGTGAGTATGAAAGCTTTCTAATAGTGTGTATGAAAGCTTTCCAGTAGTGAGTATGAAAGCTTTCCAGTAGTGTATATGAAAGCTTTCTAATAGTGAGTATGAAAGCTTTCTAGTAGTGTATATGAAAGCTTTCCAGTAGTGTATATGAAAGCTTTCTAATAGTGAGTATGAAAGCTTTCCAGTAGTGAGTATGAAAGCTTTCTAACAGTGAGTATGAAAGCTTTCTAGTAGTGAGTATGAAAGCTTTCTAATAGTGTGTATGAAAGCTTTCCAGTAGTGTGTATGAAAGCTTTCTAGTAGTGAGTATGAAAGCTTTCTAGTAGTGTATATGAAAGCTTTCTAATAGTGTATATGAAAGCTTTCTAATAGTGTGTATGAAAGCTTTCTAATAGTGAGTATGAAAGCTTTCTAGTAGTGTATATGAAAGCTTTCTAATAGTGTGTATGAAAGCTTTCTAATAGTGAGTATGAAAGCTTTCTAGTAGTGTGTATGAAAGCTTTCTAATAGTGTGTATGAAAGCTTTCTAATAGTGTGTATGAAAGCTTTCTAATAGTGAGAATGAAAGCTTTCTAGTAGTGTATATGAAAGCTTTCTAACAGTGAGTATGAAAGCTTTCCAGTAGTGAGTATGAAAGCTTTCTAACAGTGAGTATGAAAGCTTTCCAGTAGTGAGTATGAAAGCTTTCCAGTAGCGTGTATGAAAGCTTTCTAATAGTGAGTATGAAAGCTTTCTAGCAGTGAGTATGAAAGCTTTCTAGTAGTGAGTATGAAAGCTTTCTAATAGTGAGTATGAAAGCTTTCTAACAGTGAGTATGAAAGCTTTCTAATAGTCAGTATGAAAGCTTTCTAACAGTGAGTATGAAAGCTTTCCAGTAGTGAGTATGAAAGCTTTCTAAGAGTGAGTATGAAAGCTTTCCAGTAGTGAGTATGAAAGCTTTCTAATAGTGAGTATGAAAGCTTTCTAACAGTGAGTATGAAAGCTTTCCAGTAGTGGGTATGAAAGCTTTCTAATAGTGAGTATGAAAGCTTTCTAATAGTGAGTATGAAAGCTTTCTAATAGTGAGAATGAAAGCTTTCTAACAGTGAGTATGAAAGCTTTCCAGTAGTGAGTATGAAAGCTTTCTAATAGTGAGTATGAAAGCTTTCTAACAGTGAGTATGAAAGCTTTCCAGTAGTGAGTATGAAAGCTTTCTAATAGTGAGTATGAAAGCTTTCTAACAGTGAGTATGAAAGCTTTCCAGTAGTGAGTATGAAAGCTTTCTAGTAGTGAGTATGAAAGCTTTCTAACAGTGAGTATGAAAGCTTTCCAGTAGTGAGTATGAAAGCTTTCTAACAGTGAGTATGAAAGCTTTCTAGTAGTGAGTATGAAAGCTTTCTAGTAGTGTGTATGAAAGCCTTCTAGTAGTGTGTATGAACGTGTTCTAACAGTGTGTATGAAAGCTTTCTAATAGTGTGTATGAAAGCTTTCTAATAGTGTGTATGAAAGCTTTCTAGTAGTGTGTATGAAAGCTTTCTAGTAGTGAGTATGAAAGCTTTCTAGTAGTGAGTATGAAAGCTTTCTAGTAGTGTATATGAAAGCTTTCTAGTAGAGAGTATGAAAGCTTTCTAGTAGTGTGTATGAAAGCTTTCCAGTAGTGTGTATGAAAGCTTTCTAGTAGTGTATATGAAAGCTTTCTAGTAGTGAGTATGAAAGCTTTCTAGTAGTGAGTATGAAAGCTTTCTAGTAGTGTGTATAAAAAGTAAAGCTTTTCACCAGTTTATATGAACAGTTATCACTACTTTGTATGAGAGCTTTTTTGTAGGTTATATGAGAGGTAAATGTTTTCACTAGTTTATGTGAAAGCTTTTCACTAGTGTTTATGCACGTTTTTCAGTATGTTATATGAAAGAGTTCAATGCAATATGTGTATATGCAAGTTAAGTCTGATTTATGTCCCTGGGGGCACCTCATACTCTATATCCCATTTCTTACAAACTCAGTTCAATTTAGACAAAACGAAATGAACCGAACAACAGGAAAGGTTGCAGCTCACCCCGAGCACAGACAGAGACGTCCTCTGGGTTGCCCTTAGCTTCTGGGACACGGAGCAGCACACCGGGCTGTAGCACAGGCTCTTCAGGATCTGACACAGAGGAGGCCAGGGGCTATCAGGGTCAGAGGTCAGGGTGAACACAGTCACCCCGTCGGTCTTGCTCATGGTCACAGACATCTTTTCTGCTCCTGGAAACTATAGATGGCACAAACATTTTAGATAAGCATCATCATTTAAAACATGTTGAATTACATACAGTAAGTAACCGTTTTTGATCGCTTGCATATCTCTTACAAATGGAGCCCCTCCCATCCCTCAGTGAGGTCTAGAAGCACAAGATCTATATCCAGCCATTAAGCTTTCTAGACTTTTATGGACCTTTCTGCCTCGGGCACCATAGACCTCCATTATTTGAATGTCAGCAGACAGCAAGAAGCCTCCCAGATCTCCAGATGCATTTGAGATATCAAAAAGTACTCCAGAGTGTTGTTCAGCATGGGGGTGAGTAGAAAATGAAGGCTAATCATGTTTTGGGTGTACTATTCCTTTAAGTGGCAGAAGTTGCTTTAAAAAAACAACACAAACCAGCTTTAAATTACCTCGTTTATTTATCTGTTTATTTTACAATTGTGTTAACAGCAGCAGCTGGATGTTACAACAGTGACATGATTATAGGAGTTATTTATTTATGTTTTGTTGTTGCGAGAAATCGATCAGAAACGCCGTTAAAATGTCTGGCTTCAATGCGCGCTCCCGACACACGGGGAACAGAATTTCATACAACACCGGGAAAAAGATGGCGTGGAAGTCAGAGCTTCACATACCTGGGACATCAACAGCTAGAGTGACAACTTCTTCTTCTGCGCGGTAATGCTAATGGCTGCTTCCTGATAAGATCTGCTCGGGGCCCCGCCCCTTCATGACGTCAAGATATGGCAACTCCACTCCAACAAACTGTATAGCGCTTATATTTTTGCTAATATTTTTCATTTCATCGGTCATCTGACGTAGCCGAAAGTAGAAAACAATCATCTTATTCTGTAGTTTTAAACTAGAACAGATTAAAGACGGTTTAGTTTCCGATTTTAATCGTTTCCAGAACCAAAACTAAACATCTGCCTCCTGTTTCAACCTTTTTCCAAAAACAAAACTAAAACAATCAGCAGCGGTTTTTCCTGGTAGTAAATAATCCCTCCTGTTAAACTAAAGTTAATCTAGTAAAATCACTCACCTGTTTGGACCGAAGATTATTCTAATCTACACAAATCACGGAGGACGAAAGTGTTTCCAACCCAGTTCCTGTTTGGAGCAAAGTTCCGTTTTCTTTTTTTCTTCTTTTTTGTCCATGCGCTTTCCTTTTTTTCCCTAAACTTTATTTAATAACTGTAAATATATATATATATATATATTCATGTGCATAACGGAGCCATAGTTAGGTATTTAAACACCAAACTTAAACACAATTAAATAATTTAATAAATAAATAATAAAGAAAAGAAGGGAAAAAAATCGACCAATTCTAACGAACAAATAAAAAAAAAGCAAAACGTTTTAATACAGGTGAAAGTTAATTTTAAGATTACTGCATAGTTGGGGGTAATTCCATTAACTATTCACACATGTCTTTTTATTTCTCATCAGAGATTAGAAATATATGTCAAATTCAGTTAGAATTATGTTAAAAACAGGATGGGTGTGGGGGGGGGGATCAAGTTTTTTTTTTTTTTTTTTTTATTATATACAAAATGTTTTCATATAGAAATAGATTGTGGAGGTGTAATTTTGTGGGTTTGGTCCATCTTTCCATGTTAATCCAAAATGAAATGTTTTTTTGCTATAGTTAAAAAAGGGTCTATTGTTTCTATATAATTTGTGCAATGAAAATAAATGAGCATTTATTGTCCTCAACATCATACCTGCAGCTTAGTGATTCTTTAAAGGGGTTAGAAACATTCGCAGGGTAACTTTAATGTAAGATTTTTAAGTGTTTCTTTGACTTTTATTTGTGAATTTATTTAATTTATTTTCTATAGGACTGAAAGGTGAACTACAAGGATAGTCAGAGGCATTTTTTTTTAGCTACAGTGTGATTTTTTTTAGCAACATCTAACAGTCAGACTGTAGTGACATAAATCGCCCCCCCAGCCCCTAGAAAAAGCTTTTTCAAATCTAGTAACTTGCACTAAATTTCTAAAAGTAGAATGGGAGGCAGATCTTTTAGTTCTCAGGCTCCTCTCCTGTGGAACCAACTAACAGTTTTAGTCCGTGAGGCAAACACTCTGTCTACTTTTAAGGCTAGGCTTAAAACTTTCCTTTTTGATAAAGCTTCTAGTTAGAGTGGCTCAGGTTATCCTGATCTATCTCTATAGTTCTGCTGCTATAGGCTTAGACTGCTGGAGGACATAGGGACCCCTTTTTCATCATTCTATCTCTATTCTCCCACTCTGCAGAATGTATAAATATAAGGCTTTAGAAAATGTAGGCTGTCTTCACTGATTTTATGTTCATTGATTTACCTGTTAACCCTGTAATGCCAAATGTATCATATTTGATACATACGTTTTCTGAAATGTTTTGCATCTGACACCTTTTGCATAATTTAATGGTAAAAACTCAAATTCCAATTGTACACAATCAGATATACCTGATAACAGAGGGC
Organism: Cyprinodon diabolis; assembly: GCA_030533445.1. Lineage (NCBI taxonomy): Eukaryota > Metazoa > Chordata > Actinopteri > Cyprinodontiformes > Cyprinodontidae > Cyprinodon > Cyprinodon diabolis. Next base: position 45,600,796 of record CM060064.1, on the reverse strand, counting down.
AGAAGACTACACAAAACATAATCTTGACTTATCGCATAGTAATAAATTATTAATATCAAAAATGTATTTCAGTTTTTTCTTTTTACATATTTTGTTAAAAGGCCAAATAAGGACTTCAAACAAAAAAAAAAGTAATTTTCTGTTTTCTTTTATTCTTGGATCGGGCTTTAAAGGGTTAAAACAGCTAGATTGGTTCTGGTGCCTTTCAGTTTTCAGCCACCTGCCTCAGTGCACATTGGTCCCTGCCAGGTCACCTCTGTGAACACTTCCTGGCTCTGCCGCCTGTGGCGCCACAAGGGCGTCACCCTCTGCAATGCCCTGGCCACCCCACTGCCCCCCACTTGCCAGTGTAAATTGTAGTAGCATCAGTTTAGCATTTCATCCCATTATGCACAGCCAGCGACAAAACATTAAATATCACACAATAAACCAAGAAATGACCAGGTGTTTACTTTAGTCTTTATGATTTCTACAGGCAGGTTTACCACAAGAGCAGATTTAAACCCTGAAATTATGGCTTTTAGTTTCAGTGGCCACCCCAAGATTTTTAGTGGCCCCATCTGCCACTGGCAGTCGTCCTAAAAAAAAAAAAATGGAGAGGTATAAAAATTGTATATTTCATATCCCAATCATCTCCTGAACCTGTTCCATGAAATATTGATGTAATCTGTAATTCTGCTGATCTGTTGATAAAAAAATTTGCAAAAGTTTCCTCATTTAGATCATTTCATTAAACAAAATCAGCATAGAAATGTAGGCATCTGTTTTGGATTTGCGGGGATGAAATATTTTCAAAGGTTTTCCTTTTAGATATTTACAGACAAATGCTGCTATAAACCATTATAAATGAGGACCAGAAAGAGCTGTAGGTAAAATTAAATTTGATTTATTTAAGGCTGCCAATAGAACAACTATTCTCATCCGGCAGGAGAAAGACCCACATTTGAGTTATTCAAAAAAAAAAAAAAAAAATCCACTGGATTTGTTTCCAAGTTTGAAGACGTTTCAAAAAGGACTACTAAAACCTTAAACTCAACGCTATTCCTGACATTTTGAATTGAAAAAGCTTCCTGGATGGGAAGCAAAACACTTCAAACGTGAAAAGAAAGACCCGTGGATTGTTTTTAATTTTCTTTTTTTGGAATGACTATGACCTGGATGACGATCTTTACTGGCATAAACCACATTTTAGATCCGTGTTGTTTTTCTGCTCCGCTGAATAAAAACGGCTCAATATTTGGATTTGATACGATATCAGTATTTACTTTCCTTACATGAGGAAATTCCTGCTCTGACTCACTGTTCTCAATAAATACCAGACTTCTCAACATGCAAATATTAAAAATAAAGGCATTGAAACTTTGATGAAGAACAGATCTGCTGGATGCTTTTCAGGTTCAGAGCTTTTAAAGCCCCAATATGTGATGATCCAAGCTCAAGTGTTGGAGTTAGGTAGTGAAAACTAAGTTCAAATATCATTTAAAGGTTAATTTGTTACACTCCAATGTACATACAGGAAATACAATCACAGGGAATCCTGTATCTGTTGGTCATCGGTGGAAACTATGCTCTTAATTTGAAGTTATAGTGACAGGAAGTCCAATGTTTGTTTCTGCTGCCTGAGGAACATATTTGATAAATCAAACTGGTGGATTAGTACAGAAGAGGATTAGGGCCACTGAAAAAAAGAAGTTAACTGATTTTTAAATTTTATTTCAGTTTAGTATGGGAAAAAAGTCAGAATTCTGACTTTAATCTCAGAATTCAGACTTTTTTCTCAGAATTCTGACTTTTTAATTTTCAGAATTCGGCCAGAATTCTGAGAAAAAAGTCAGAATTTTGTCTTTTTTTCCCATACTAAACTGAAATAAAATTTAAAAATCAGTTAACTTTTTTTTTTTTTCCAGTGGCCCTAATCCTCTTCCGTAGATTAGAGCTGGAGACGCTCATCAGGTAAATTCACAGCATTAAAAATGCTTTTATAAAGAATATTTTTTTTTTAAGTTTTAGATCTGTGAGCCCTATAAAGAGCAACATGTTTTCATGTTTATATAAAGGTGGAAAAAACAGGTAGAATCTTTATTAGGTGTATTTCACTGTGTATAACATTTACTGTTGTTTTTTTTTAAATTAATTCTAGACTTTTTTTCCTCTTTGTCATGAAAAATAAAAGCTTAAATCTGAAAAATTGCAAAAGCTATAAAAAGTGGTAAAAAGTTTTCAATCACCTGATCAGTTACTATTACAACACCTTTTTGAGCGAGAATTTAAAAAAAAAATGCATTTTCTTTTTTTTTCTAAATAAAGTCAATTTTCACCAAGCAGCAAGTGCTGCACATTGACCTAAAAATGATCTAATATATTTCAAACTGAGCCAATAATAGAGTCAAAATTTAGACTTCGAGAAGTTTTGTCGTTTTGTGTACACAGAGTGTAAATTTCATTTTGTACAACTCTCGTGACTTTTTCATTTCTTAAAGTGCAGCAGTGATCATGATGTAAACAGTGTGGGAGAAAAACAAATGGTGCACAAAAACACACCGATACAGACTTTACAGTGTTGCTTATTTTATACTAAATGAAACTCCGAGAAATGAGTTCATCAGCACATGCAGCCAGATGTTTACCTGCGTTCTCTCATTCTGTCTGGTGTTTCTCCAGGATCTCCCAGATTTTGGGCTGTTTAAACAAGATGTTATGACCGTTGCTGGAGCCTGAGATCATCTCAGCTGTTAAAATCAGAGGGATACCAAAGGGCGGGTCATAGGGGGCCATCTCCCATAATCCTTCCTCACAAAAATCAGTGTCGAACTTTAGAAGACTGGTTATTTATTCACAGAACTGCTGCATCTAGAAACTCCTGCTTGATGACATTTGGTTGGATTCTTCTTATCATCTGATTGTAAATGAATAATTAAACACCCGGGTACCAAATGATGCTGATCTAAGGTCTACAAAACCAAGACAAGATGCAGCAGAAATAAAAAATGAATGAGACAACTGGTAAATTACATGTTTTGGTTTTTAGGAAAATGCTTGTTATTCAGAGGAAACAGAATAAATGCTCAAATGATGATCGCCTGGCTGGAGATTTAGAATAAAAGGTAGTAGTGTGAAGAAATAAATATTTAAAAGCAGCAATCAATCAAACTCAACCAGTGGATGATTAATAAAGAGACGTTATAGATATCATCTACATGCAACAGTGTCCTCGATATTTTCTCTGGAAAACTTCTGTCATTTATTGCGAAATGTCTTAAAGTTTGAAATTGTTTTTAAAAAAATCAGCAAAAAATAAAACAAATCAAAAATATCCTACTCTACAACATTAATTTCCAGGTTATGATGGATCTGATATATGATGAGAGATATATAAAAAAGAAATCCACAATAAGAATAATTATTTTTCTACATGGAAGTCATACATTAATATGGGGATATTTTGAATTATTCATGTTTTCTGACTCACAATTTGGTTTCATTTTAGTTTTGTTAGTTTTGAAATGCTGATTAAAATATTAAAGAAATGTCCTTTCACGCACTGATTCATTTTTCTGTTTCCTCAAAGGTTTTTTGCAATAAATTAATTTTTAAATCGAAAAAGTCTGCTGTAGTTCCTTACAGATTTCATCTCCTTTCACAAAGTCGTTACACCAGTGGCCACCAGATGGCGGTAGCATACTTCATTCATCCTCAGTGACAATGATTTAACAATTTAAAAATATTTTTACAGATTTCAGGGTTTTAATTCCTCTATATTTAGTTTCCAGTGGTATTAATATAATTTATTAGCTGCATTAACTGGTTTATAATCATCCTTAAAAAAAGGAAAAAAAGAGATTCATATAATGGTTAAAAGTGCTTTTAAGACTCAACCCACAATAACCTTTAGTTTTTATCTTTTTAAATAACTTTCATCTATACATGTTTTTTAATGCATTAACACTTAAAACTCCTGGAAGCCAGAGTTTCCTACAGAGGCCAGTAGTGACACCAACAATCTGTGACCTTAGTTTAGGCTGGTCTGATATTATTTCACTTTTCCCCAGAGCTCAAACTCATAATTGGAAAATTATGGGCTGTAAATCCTTATAGAACCAGTGGAATATTTTCTGTTCTGATTAAATATTCTACTCTGATTAACATTACAGCAGGTGCCTCACATTTAATCCTTGTTGCACAATACATTTACAAACAGCAGCTCAAAGCCAGCCACAGGTATGTCTGCTTTCATGTCAATTTAATCCCCATAAGTGAGATTTAATAAAGCTACATAACCTGTATGAGCACTGAGACACAACAATGGGCTGAATATTTATCCCCAAATCACCCCCCTTCCATTACCGTGCTTTAAAGTTAATAAGAGGTTTCTGAGGTGGTCAATGTTAGCTATATAACACATTTAATGTAGATCCCTCTGTCCAAACCTCTCCACACAATGAACAATATAAGTACAGGAAGTAACACATGCACAACAGGAAATGTCAATAAAAAATAACTGAAGTTATGAAGAAAAATGCTCAGCGTCAGTTAAAGGCCACAGCAAACAGGTGGATGTTTAACAAAGACTTAAAAATGCAAACAGACCGGGCTGTTCTAATATTCAAGGAAAGATTGTTCCAGAATTAATCCTCAGTCCTCTCTGGTTTCAGCCAAACACCTTCAGCAAAGCCAAAGTCGGTGGATTAGCTTGATCTCATTGATCGAACTAGACAGCAGCCTGGAAATAAAAAAAGGGAGCTAACCCATTAAAAAAACAAAAAAACATCAATAAAATCTTTAGCAAACCCAGTAGGTCAGTGGAAACCAGTTAGAAGCGGACCCAGGAATCGTGCTCAAACTTCTGTGTCTGTTAGCAACGAGCTGCGGCGTTTTGAACCGACTGCAGGCGTGAATTGAAGGCCTGATGGAGCCCAAAAACAGAAGGAGTTACAGTAATCCAGGCGACACGACATGAATGGAGCAACATGAGGGAGTTAGGGCTTAACTTTAACAAACGGACAAAGCTAAGCTTATTTGATTACATTTAGAGAGCTTTCCTAAACAGCGCCATGGATACTGGCGTACTGATGATGGAAGCTCCCAGCGTGACCGAGGCAGCGACATCAAATGATTCACAAAAACCACAACAGCTACAGCTCACACTGTACGACGAAAGTGCAGAGGTTTTGTTGCACAGTGTGACTTCACAGCTCACGATGCATGTTCAGCCCGACGCTCTGATGCGATCTACCTGCTCACACTGTACGTCTAAAAACCAGGTGGGACTCAGCTCTGCAGTGAGATGGCGCTACTCGGACTCGTCTATCTGGAAGCCAAACGAGTAGAAGAGGAATATAAAGCTCACTAGAGTGAAACGCGCTGCCTTGGCAATTTGTGCAAATTGTGCTGAAAGCCCTAAAAACAAAAGGCGAGAATGTTTCTGGACGTGGCTGAGCAAACATGGCTACTACGGTCTGTCAATTTTACAGAAAGAACTTCATTCCACTCGCACCCCCGCCATGCTGCTGTGTTTTCATCTCAGAGGAAGGAGAAGAAGAACAAGAATCCTTGTTCGCACACTGAGCGATTTGCCCACGACGGTCGACTGAAAATCAAACATGTTTGATTTTCTCCTGACCTCACGATTCCTGATGGGGAGGTGGTCGCCTCTTCTTCCTATGCTCCACTTATCTGGAACAAACTTCCAGAAAACTGTAAAAGTGCGGAAAGCCTGAGTTCCTTTAAATCAAGACTAAAAACATATTTGTTTAGGATTGCCTTCGACTGTTAAACAGTTCAACAAAAACATGTTTTCTTTAATCCAACTGTTTTTAATATTCTTTTTTTTGTTTTTGCATTTTTTATTTTATTTTATTTATTTTATTTTTTCCTACTTGCTTTGATTCAGTTTTATCTTCCTGTATTTTAATCATGTAAAGCACTTTGCATTGTCTTTGTACTGAATTGTCCTATACAAATAAATTTGCCTTGCCTTGCCTTGCCTTCTTACTCCCTGTACACTACACCACGCACGACGCATTGTGCGTGGTGTAGTGTTTCAGGCTGAAAGGTGACCCGATCGAAAAACTCATGCATGACTGGAAAATCGGACTGACTGAGGTCTGTTGGTGAGGAAGTCTAGCAGCCAATCATAGAGTGATGTATAGTGGTGGTTATTAGTAATTTGCAAAGACTTCAGGGTTCAGATTTCACAATTAGGCAATGGCTAAACAGCAGCACATTAAAAAAAAAAGAAAAAAAAAAAGCTTGGGACACAAGCTGAGCAAACAAATATTTTTCTTTGCAGAATGAAGCTTTAATCATCAATCACCCAGACTGATTGATAGCAACAGTTGCTTCTCTCTGGTTATTGCTGTTGTCTGTCTACCCTGGCAGTGGATTAATACACCTCTGTACTCCAGCGTCACAAACCAATCAGTAACCAACTTTGCTGCCTGCTGCTTCTCCTTCTGAACCCTGTAGGAACAGCAGCCGTGGAGAAACGATTATTTATATAAACATTTGTGTGTTGCTGTTGTTTCATTGTGAGGAAACGTAATATTTTACTGCTGAAGGCGTTAATGCCTTTAATCCCTGCAGGATTTCCTCTCCATCACCCATTCATTACCTCATATGAACAATTTTACTAAAGTTTTTCTAAAGTTTTCTTTAAAGTTTTATAAAATGTTTTAAATGACTTAAAGTGCTACGTGTGTCAAAACGGAAGGCATGATTATGTTGGCATCTAACAGCTGGAATGGAACAGATGAGTCGATCTTTAAAAATGATGTTTGTGTTTTCTCTTCCTTATTATTGATGTTTTTGGCCTTTGATGTTTGCAGGTAAACAACAGAGAACAAACAGCCTCTGGGAGGCCAAGAAAACCAGCAGATGGACCAAAGTTCTGGTTCTGGTTCCGTTTAAAGCAAGGTTGGTTCTAAAGTAGCATTCAGGCTGAGAACATCTCCAGCATCTTGCAGACCTACCAAGACATGCAAGTCCTAATGGTGAGTTCTGATCAAAAACACGATTTCGGGGACTTCAGGTGCTGTTGCTTGTTTGACATATCACCAGCAAATCGCATTTTATGACATTTTTTAATTCTATTTGCCAGTAGCTCACTCTGATTGCATAGAAAGTTTTTGTAAAAGATTATAACATCTTGTTTATGTATTATTATGAGGTATTGTTGTGTTTTATGATTAGTTTTGGTTCAATTGGTTAGTAAATAAAGCCTTTTGTTTACAGTTGCAAAGGTGGTACGATACGATGCATGTGAGTCGCGTAGCTATAACATTTCTATAGAGGTGAGCAGGCAGAGACCAATGTGCACAGAGGGGCAGCTGACAGCAGACAGGACCCTCAGGGTCAATCTGCACTTTTCCAAAAGAAAAATTAACAAACACTACATCCACATTTTCCAAAAAAAGACTAAGTAGATTTTCAAAAAGCTTTTTTTTTTTTTAAATAACAAAGATTTAGACATCCATGCAGGCTTAACTAAAGCTATAGTGAACAGTCCTCTTTCAGCTTTGAGTTCTGGGGGAACATTTATCTGTTGTCACTTGTTAAATGCATTTCTAGAAAAATGTACGCTATACTTTTATCAATAAGTGCTCTGCATAATGTCAATATTTACTAATACATTAAATGAATTTTGTTGCTATCTAATTACATTGAAGACTCTTAATTACGCTGATTTCTATTCAGAAACCAGGTCGTCTGCATGTGTGCCGCAGTTAACGCAGATATGCCCCGCCCCTTCCGCAGACACATGCTGCACCTCTCCAAAACTGTAGGTGACCGCAGACAGGAGGCCTCTGATTGGTCAAATCTACATCCGCTCTACACTATGTGCATTTCCTGTTTGGTGCCTTGCCGGCTTGTTTTGTTTGTCTGACCGCCATGGTGGAAAACGATTTGTGAAGATGGACCAGCAAGAAGAGCGAGGTGCGTAAGAACACTGGGACCCTTTTTCCATCTGGATCCCCACCCTGTTTGGCCCTCTTGTCCCTCCGTCGCACAACGGAGGGACATAGAGAGGAAAACAACAAGAAAAGGGACAAGAAGAGAGGGACACAAGGTCAAACCAATAAAGGATGTCTATTCTATTAAAATTTCTCTATCTGTATAACGGGTTTATTTTATGTGTTGTCTTCTCAATTCAGAGGGCCCCCTGCCTGTCTTTGCCTAGGGCCCCAAATGTCCTAAATCCGCCCCTGATTTCAGGGTTTTCATTTGAGTCCTCTAGATTCGGCCTCCTGCAACATTTAGATTCACCTGCTTCTATAAAGCAGAGTCAAATAAGCAGGTCATCAGCAGGACTTTGGAGAACTTGACAACATGTTGGGGAGGAGAGTGGAAGAAGGGAAAAATTGATATTTAGGACTGGAATTAGAGAACCCTGGTTTAGATACGGGCATAGTGATGTGTTAGAGAAGATTAGATTTAAATCCAAGTAGGAAACTTTGGTAATTTGAAGCTTTCTTTTTTTCCAGGTGTTCTCCATCCAGGCTGACTGAAGGTTGAGCTAAATAAATGTTAAACTTTTCTTTCACGCCACAATAATTTCCTTCCCTTAGATAAAATGTAATGTGTGGTTTTGATGAGGCTTTGAGTGAAGAAGTTCAAGGTAAAAACATTTTTACAATGGACTATAATTACACCTATTGTGTTGTTCAGGTTAGACCCGTCTCAGTCTGTTTGGTTCTGAAATTGTAACCAACAATGAGCCTCAACTAAAGAGATTTTCCTTTGTAAAAAAGCCGGCTGAAAAATGTCATAATCTCTTGTTGAGTCTTGCCCAGACTTTAGTATGTAGGGAGAAACAGAAAAGCTTTAGCTGCTTGGCAGGAACACGTGATGCCGGAGTTTAAAGCATTTTCCATCAGAGGATCTTTCAAATGAAAACCTTGAATCTGAAATAACTGAGAGTTTTTGCTTCATGGGAAAATGTGTGAATGATATGAGGATGTTATCATCTAAGAGGTAAAAACCTTGTCTATCAGCTCTGGACTCTGAGGTGTTGGGAAGGATCGTCAGACAGTCAGAACATGGATTGCGGTCAGTCAATCCATTTTCACTGTTGAGAGTAATGGAGCAAAGGGAAAAAGGTTAATCCAGGATGGTGTCTGCATCCGGTCCCTGCAGACCAACTCTGGGAGGGAATGAGGTTCTACTATAGCATGGGGTTCTATAAGATATTGATGATAAACAACATAATTAATTTAAGAAAATAAAATGGATACCTAAAACTATATGACAGTATGATAATAAAATGAAAGGAGAGTTAAACTGAAAACTTAACATTTAAAGTCGTAGGGAAAACATATTTAAATGTCAAATCATTCTGGCTTAAACATGTATATAAATGTACTCTTTATGAGACCATATTGTCCCAAAAGTTAAAAAATTTCTATTTTTAATAGAATCCTGTCTTAAAATCTGTGTTTTTTCGTTATCTTCTGCAGGCCAGTTAGTTCTACGTCAGCCTGAACACCTAAATCCAGCCAATCATATATCAACGGTCATCTGTCAATCAAGTTTTTTTGGTCATAGCATCTTGATTCATATGTCGCAGCTAATATACGCAAAGGTTGAAATCAGAATGATTTCCTTTCCCATTGAGCTGCGTCCCAGTGTCCACGGGGATGGACGTCTGTGTCTTCGGCAGGCGTAGAGCTAACAGAACTGGCAGCGTTGCGAGGCAAGGGCTCAAACATGTACGGCTGGAAGCCTTCTACACCAAACCAAGCTTCTGCCGCCCTGGCGTCCTCTTCCACAACATCTTCCTCCCCGCTTTCCTCCTCTAAATAAAAAATGGATGACGGAGGAGACTCATCCACGACCTCCAACACTAAACTCTCCTCCTCTTGCATGTTTCCGCTGTCCATAGCGTTCCTTGACAGCGTCGTTTCTAAGTCACCAATTTAGTGCTACTTGGTCCCAATGGAATTTCCCATTGGGAACCTGCTAGCACTAAGCTGCTAACTGGTTAGCAAGATGCTTCCGAGAAACCGGCCAAAATCCAACTTGCTTTCCGCCCTCTTGATAAACCCCCAAAAGCCTGGAACCACTTGGGAGAATTCATAAATGCAACAGTTGGAACGGCTGATTCTCTAAGACTTCATTAATTTTTAGATAGCTTAGCCAAAAACCACTCTAAGCAAACATGTTTTTAATCTGGATTAAAATCAACATACTGTTTCTGGACTTTTTTTCTGACTTTATTGTAGATTAGTGGATCATAAGAACTAAAATTAGCTTTTTCATATATGGTTTTGATTCTGAAAGTATATTTGATCCAGATCTACTAGTTCCATGAGTGGATCAGTCTAGGAAAAGAACAAGAGGATAAACTCTGAAAAGTTTTTCATATCAAAAAAGGATAAAAGAGAACACATACAGTTGGTCACATTAAAACCTGAGCCTATAGATTTGTTTAAAAGAGAAACAGGACTTAAAAACGTGCAGAACTCTATCATCTATAATCTAAGATGTTGATGGCAGCAGCCCAGCTGATTACTCTCTTTAGGATTGTGTTACAGTTAAACAGAGCGCAAGGGCAGACGAAGCTACTATGATGAGAGAAACCAGAGAACTTGAACAATAGCAGTATTATGAAGCAGAGTGAGGAAAAGGGTTCCCTTTGTCCCCCAGCAGTCTAAGCCTTTAGCAGCGCTAAAAAGATAGCTCAGGATAACCTGAGACACTAAACTATAAGCTTTATGTTGCTCTAAACATAAATTTAGAGCAACATATGCTGTCTTCAGATGTAGTTTCTTCCAGAAATCTCCATGTATTGTCCTCCAATAAAAAACACACAATCTGAAGAGTTTCCAAAGGCGAGGTTTACAAGAGTTGGTCTGCCCAGTCTGGGTGCAGCCCTGACCTGTCACCAAGGAAAGTAAAAAAAAAGACTTTACATCGACTCTAAGGGCATGCCTGCATGAGGAATTGTCCAAAATAACACTGGAAACTCTTGAATAGTTGGTTTACTTAGTGATAAAACAGAAGAATGCAAACATAGAATAGCAATCAAACATTTGTATGCGTGTTTCAAATGAAAAAGACTACGAGTAAAGTTGAAATTGATAATTTTTTGACTGTATCCATGAAGGATTCTTTTTTTTTTTATTGCTTCTCTATGAAAAGACAAGCCTTGAGCTACGCCTACTGGTAGGTAAAGCCAATCCCTTCTCAGTCATCAATGTTTGACGGTTTAAAAAGGACTTGGAAGGAGGCTGCATTGGATGAACAAAAAGAACACCCTTAAAGGTAGTTTAAAGATTAGAACAAAGAATAAAACTTTCATTGTTTGGGGATTTGCTTATTTTGTGTCAAATCAACAGACCGATTCAGGTTTCACATGACAAACATACTTGTTCCAAATCCTTTAAGATGATAAGATAATCTTTGCCCCTCCCACTCACCATATGCCATTTATCACCTGACTTAAACTTTAAACTTTTAAAATCAAAATATATTGCTTATTTGGTTTAGAATGATGGAGGGTTACACTGAGGTGAAGGCTGGTAGTTTAGTGCCTTCCTGCAAGGAGTGCGAATCGTTCCGCTGACACGAGATGTTTTTCTGCGTTCCTGAGGTCACCTGATGGGACCGGTCTCAATGCAGGGCTGTTTGGCCAAATAATGTTCATGGAAAAGTAATTCTGTCTTGATTAAAACCATCACTTCGTCTATTCAGCAGTCACGGGTCAGCAACCTCTTATACCCACCTGGGCGTGGATAGAGAGCGGCCTTTAGCAGCAGCCCTCTCCAGGATCAGGCTGAATCATGCTTAGTATGAGGGATTGCTGAAGAGTCAATGAGTCGATGCAATCAGCTGGTACCATCACCCCTCGTGACCGCAGCAGGGATAAGCGTGATGGAAAATGGATGGATGGATGAATTGAAAAATTAAATAGCTTCACATGAGTAACTGAAGCTAAATCCGCTGCTAGAGTTAAGCACGTTTTTTAAATGAATCTCTGTTATCTACTAATACAGCAGTTTTTACAGTTAGTTTTCAACGTTTTCCTGACCATAACCACACGAATATTTAAATCGCACATTAAGCCAAAACAAGCAGAATCAATCCAACCTGCAAATCATCTAATTTGACGAATTTGATGATTTGCAGGTGGTTTGATTGCATGAATCTTCATGGCGTTATTTCATTTAACAAGCTATTTTTTTTCCCAGAGATTAATAAAAGAGTATTTCTTAAGTACTAGCAACTCATCTATAGAACATATCCTTTTATCTGTGATGCTAATTCTCCTTCATCAGCTGTGATAAATCCATTATCTCATAAAGCACCAATGAGTTAGGTGTAAAATATACCTTAACTACTTCCTTTTGTCTCTACTCTGGTACTTTGTGTGTGTGTGTGTGCGTGGGGGGGGGGGGGGGGGGGGGGGGGGGGGTAGTATGGAGGTTAGGGTTAAGCTTTACTTGTGGGTTATTTTATTTTAATTAAACGATGGGGGGTTTTATAGGTGCTTCCTCTGCAACAATTTAGCCCAGAGTTCTTTCAATATTTATAGGTATCTTACATTTCAGTCTAAGTAAGCCTTTCTTGAAGAACTGCTGAGGAGGCAGTGAAAACTTGGCAGAGGAAATCAGAGGAGCATCTCTGAACAGTTTCAGTAAGAGCTGGACCATCTCTCCCAGCATGCAACTGAAAGACAGGCATTCAAACAGCAGGTTTTTTTTTTTATTTTTTTAGATTAAATTAGAAATCTACAGCTGTTATTGTCTAATGTGGAAACAATAAAGTTCATGTTTTATCTGTTTTTTTTGATGACAATAGGGGAAGTTTTTCATGGCATTTTTGCCTATGGGTCAAATTCTCAAGCAAAACATCCATATTGCAGCAGGGCTATGGCTATGGCTGACATTTCAACCACAGACTAAGTGATTTTTCCCATGTACAAACATGAACTATTTCCTCCCCATGAAAACTTCTAGGCTTAAAGAAACTGTAGACTATCTGCGGCTGCTGGAAAATGGAAACAAAAGGACTGAAATCCAGTTCAAAAATTTGGCCTAAGTGAGGATCAAATGGTTTTCGTCATTATTAAGATATAATAAGCTGTGAGATATAAAGGAGGAAAAAAACATAATGATTCTTAAACTATAGATTGTTGTAAAGTTTCATTAAATAATAACACAAAAGATCTGGCAAACAGAACAGTTCACAAGGGATGGTTCAGGATTTTGGACAAAGAGTTGTGTGAAACCGTCTGTAGCTGAGATGTACCAGTGTCCTTCCCACCACCAGGCCTCCTGCTCTTAGAAATAGACAGTATCTGGTGGAGCAAATAATCAAAGGTAAGCTACAAAACATATGCATGTGTTTCTTTAGATTATTTTAACAATTTTCAAGGCTGCACTTTTGAAAAAGATGAAATTGTCCAGAGAGCTGTTCCAAACACAATTTCTTTCGTTTGACACTTGTGTAAACAAAATGACAAATCAAATCTTCAGTATCACTTCAATGTGATACTGAAGAGGCGTGTCAGCCAAGACAGCTGCGACCTCCAGTGCTCTAAGGCAGCGGTCCCCAGTCACCGGGCCGCAGACCAGTACCGGTCCGTCGGTCATTTGGTACTGGGCCACACAGAAAAAAAAAAAAATATATATATATAATTTATCCATGATCAGAGTCTGAGTGATGTTTTATTTTGAAAAAAATAAAAAAATTGAGGTATTCTCTCCAATTACATCAGTCTGTGCCTCTTGACACAGGTTAATTCAGGTCAAGATACATCCTGTCTATAACATCCTATCTTTGTGAAGCGGGATTTTCTGCGGTTACAGCGACCAAAAAAAAGCTACTGAGCAGACTGGACATCAGGAGCACACTTCGTGTGTCATTGTCTGTGATTACGCCTAGATGGGACCGACTTATTTCGGAGAAACAAGCTCAGGGCTCCCACTAATTCAACACAATTATTTTCATGCTGTTGATTTTATGCCAGTCGGATCGTTTTTATATGATCGTATTTACCCCCCACACTTTAAAGGCCGGTCCGTGAAAATATTGTTTGACATATAACCGGTCCGTGGCGCAAAAAAGGTTGTTGACCGCTGCTTTAAGGTACTCAGGGCTGATCTCATCCACCCCCTGAAGCTGAGCACTTTCCTCTCCTTTAGCTGCCACCTTATCCTGGTGGTGGTGGGAGGGATTTCTGTGACCCCACCTGTTAGCCAGGCCTCATGTTTGATAGCGTCCTCCCCCGGGTGTGGTTTGTAGATGAGCGTTTGGTGGTCGGTTCTTCCTTGCAGGACCGGGCACAGATTGAAGGATTGATGCGAAGCCACCCCCAGTGTGTGAGCCCACCCTTCATGGTTTCCCCATTAGAGACTGGTACAGAGATGGTTGGGGAAGAGTCAGAGGCGGAGGCCTTTAAGGCCGGATCCATGAACATTAACACTGCCTCTGGGGATCTGGAACTAGCCTCGTGAGACCATCCTGATCTCACGAGCTTTCAAGGTTTCACTCGCAGATAAGTCTGGAGACTCTCCGTTGAAGAAACTTTGGAGCCGTTCACCAAACGAACGTCCAATCAGCGTTGGCTTTGAGGCGGGTTGAGGTGTGACGCAACGAGAAGCGCGACAGTTCAGTCTAAAGAACATGGCGGCTTCAGCCGATGAAACTAGCGTTAGCGTGGCTATCGAGCAAGTTTTATCGGAATTACAGAGTATTTCTTCACTGAAAGAAGAGCAAAACACTGCTCTGGAGGCTTTTCTCAGAGGAAAAGATGTTTTTGCTCTTCTCCCGACTGGTTTCGGCAAGAGTTTGATCTTGTGGTTGTGTTTTCGTCGTCGCTCTGTTACGTCATATGCTTCGTTGATCTGATTGGTTTATTTGGCCCGTCTATCACCAACATAGGCCAATCAGCTAACCAGTATTTTCGCCCCTTCCCAAAATTACTTCAACGGAAGGTTTCCAGATGGATATGCGGAGCAAATCCATCTGGCGGAGTCAGGTTAATCTGGAACATGCAATGTCAACTAATCAATTTAATTAAAAGGTTCTTTAACAATCTGTGGTTGCATTTAATAGTTTATTATTAGTTTAATATCATGATTACATTTCAGTTTTAGTTGAACAGTTTCCCTTTTTTTTTAACTCAGTGTCCCAAAATATAAGACCGATTCTACAGATTTGGCTCTTGGACGGTCTGGTTTTGATTTTGGAAGAACCGGCCTTCACTGCATCGCTGGTGTGAATATTTGTTTGATCCTCAAATATCTAAGAGCAGAGAAAATGACTAGATGACAGAAAGAAATCATTCACTTTCTTAATGATTCTTTACGTTTGCTGTCCAGAGACATATGGCAAAATGTTCATGTGAAGCTCAGTTTCAACAACAGAGAATATTTTACATCCTTTCGGTTCACTTGTTCATCTTAGCTGAGCTGCTGCTGTAGTAAACTGCAGAGACATGAGTGTCTGTATGCCGAATATAGAAAAGCCACAACTGCATGATTATAGCCCTCTGTGGGTGTTTCCAAACTAGAAAACCACTGAATCCTTTTTTTTTTCTCCCATCCTGAAAGATTTGTGCTCCAAAGAGGTGGGTGTTAAATACTTCAGTAAACCTCACTGAAACGGAACCACCTATAGATCAGGGATGGAGGCTCACAAACCAAACGTCTATCTGGCCGTCATTTCCCCAGCAGCTTCATTAAATCATACATGGATGAGGTTAATAAATCCACATAGCAGTCAGTCAAATATAGTACTAATTTTAGTAGCTTCGGGCTTCAGGAGGAGCAGTTTGGTTTTCATCCTGGCCTTCTAGTAGCTCCATCTGGTCTGTTCCTGTTTGGCTGTGACTCCATCCTGGAGAGAAACATCAGCTGTGCTGCTGCCATCAGCACCTTTGTTTCTAGATGTTGGAGATTGTCCTGTTTTTCAGTGTAGTCCTGTTTCTCTGACTGTGACTAACTGGATGTGCTCTCTTCATCCTCTGATATGGGAGCTGGCTCGGAGCTCGTCTGCCTGGCTGTGTGTTTCCTGGACGGGGCCGCCTTTTACAGCTGCTTTTTATATCTCTGCTTCTGTCTCCTTGAACCCCAGTCGGCCTCAGCAGATGGCCGCTCATCCTGAGCCTGGTTCTGCTGGAGGTTTCTTCCTGTTCAAAGGGAGTTTTTCCTCTCCACTGTCGCTACAAGCATGCTTAATGTGAGGGATTGCTGAAGAGTCAATGAGTCGATGCAATCAGCAGGTTTTCATTAGATAAAAAACTTTGAATCAATCTGACTGGATTCTCGGTATTTTACGACTTTATTCTGGAAAAAAAAATAATCCGTCGTAGGATCGTGACTTTTACGCAAATAAATAATATAGTAAGTCATTTAATCGATGCAATCAACTGGTTTTACAAAGAAAACTTTCAACCAATGACTGTATGATCTAATTGAATTGTAAAGTGCCTTGAGATGACGCATGTTGTGAATTGGTTCAGTTATAAACTGAATTGAATTCTACACCTTTTGCTGTGTTCAGTGATGAAAGAATATTTAAAAAAAATGAAACTTGGCAATGAAACATGACTTTTACGAAAGAAATTAACCTAAAGCTAAAGTTTGTGTAAAAACATGACTAAGTCGCACTGCCGACTGTTGATTCACAACACCAATTGTTTACATTTACATCTGCCATAACATACTTTAACTGTAATATGCAATTACCTTCCACTGCACTTTAATTTAGATTAAAACCCATCTGTATATTATGCTATTGTACATAACTGTTAAAACCATTTTTTTTATAGTAATATCCATCTGTATATTATACATTTCCTGTATTTATGGAACCATTATTTATCCTGCACTTGCTGCTATTGCACTTCTGGTTAGACCTAAACTGCATTTCGTTGCCTTGTACCTGTACATGTGTAATGACAATAGAGTTGAATCTAATCGTCTAAAAAAAGAAGCAAATTAGGGCTGAAAATAACGATTCATTTTGCAAATCGTTGGATCTGTCCATTAGTTTTCCGACTAAAACTTCGAAAAGCCAAAGCATCCTTAAAAAAATGCTTTTTACAAAATTCAACTAGGTGAAACTAACTTATATTCTAGAGTTCTTAATGGAGCATATTGATGGACCAAAAACATCTTAAATTTAAAATATTTTGAATATTTTATTTTACAGTTACTGCTCTAATTGGGTCGCTCTGTCTGCTAAAGGCATGCTTTACAGTCTCTATTCTCCAGTTAACGATTAATCAAATAAAAAATTATATGACCATTATTTCAACAATTGATAAATCTGATCAATAGTTTCAGCACTAAAGCAAATGTGACTTATCACTGAATCAGGATTACAAACAAGTTGCTTTTATTTGAAATATTTATTTTCTACTTACAGAAAACCAGTGCAATAAAAAAGTTTAAAACCCCCCCGATACGGAAAGACAATAGTAATGTAATAGATGTTTGCAAAAATACATTTATTTCATTGACTTTGTTATAGTAGAAATGAAGAAACGTGAAGGTGACAGAGAAATGGAAATCCCACAACCAATCTAAATATTTGACTCATAACAAAATCAATCAATAAGAATATAAATTTAATTTTAAATTGTATCAGTAACTTATTTCACCAAGTAGAAAACATTTTTATTCATCTCTTTATTTCTGTTGCATATAATAGTTCCCCCTCTTACAGCTAATAATCAGAAAATTCAACATAACATCCGACCAATAAGAGGAATTTTAATACATTAAGGTTTATTTTAAATGGGATACTTTGAATTTGAAAAAAGATTCTCATCGGTAGCGTGAACAGGTAGTGTGATCAAACGCTCAACTAAATCCTACAGAGTTTACATTCAGCCGAACTAATCAAACAGGACGTTTTAGCAAGAAAAGGCCTCCAGCTGCTCCGCGTCACGCTGACGGTAATAGAAGCTGCAGCAGGGTCATCGGTGCTGATTAAGGCTTCATGTGAACTGAAGAGGCAAGAGGTGATGCTTCTCCTCTTAAGGCCAAAAATGAACCCAAATTAAAATCTAAGCGTCAGTTTTTTTTCCTGCCGCTTTGGTATAAACGGCGAATTTAAGTTGACTTTAGCATTATCAGCGATATAAGAACCCGTAATCATTTTCTCTCCTTAATCACCATAAACTCTGCTTGAAACATTAGATCCCTCTACAATTGAACAAAGCTCTGCTTTGTGTGTTTATAAAGCTCATATCAGAGGTTTTCTCTCAGGAATTTGTTCTAAAAACAGGAAGGAGGAAAAATATGTTGTTTTAATTAATTATAACCTGGAGGTTTACATAAACAATCCTTCTGAAATTGTCTTTAAATTCATTTTTTTTTTTTTAGGACGTCATGGTGAGTAAAGCTAAAGACTGCAAATAAATAACAGTAAGTCTATGAAAAGAGGTGATTTTATCTTTCAAAACTATAACAAAAAATGTATAATTATGTTAATATAATGGCTAAACAGAGCGTTGAGTAGCATGGAGCTGTCCCATTGCTGAGCAGTAGGAGGTAGTTGGAGCCGTTAAGCCTTTCTGATCGATTCTTCTGCTGAATAAAACAGATCATGTAGACCAGGCATCCTCAAAGTCGGTCTGAGGGCCGCTGTCCTGCAGGTTTTAGAGGTTTCTCTGCTCCAGCACAGCTGATTTACATTGATAGGTGATTAGAAGGCTTTTGCTGAACTGCAATCATCAGAATCAGCTGTGCTAAAGCAGAGAAACCTCTAAAACCTGCAGGACAGCGGCCCTCGAGGACCAACTTGGTCCATCCCAAGGTGGGGATGCCTGATATAGATGTTAACGGAGAAAAATTATTAATTTCTACTGTTTTATTTACATAAACAAAGCTAGTTGAAAGAAGAACACCCACGTATAAATCTCTACTATGATGAGAGGTTAGCACAGCTTGTTGCTTGGACTGGGGGGAAATCTCTGTTTGTGTCATGCCTGCTTCCCAAGGCAACATTTATAATCAGTCGGGTAATTTTCCAAAAACGAGGATAAAAACCTGTAGATTTAACATGTCTGGTCCTACGGTGAGGTGTACAGCCACACGGCTAGTACAGCGCACTTCGATAGATACTTATCTTGAGATCATTGAGATGTTAAACGGGGAACCTTACAAAACCTCTCCAGATCAAACGTGAGTTTGGAATAAAACATGGCCGTCGAGGACGAAGAAGTAATTGACGTTCTTTGTGGAGGAATTTTAATAGAGAAGGAAAGGCAGTACTCTCTCTAAACTGGTACGTTTTTTATTTTACTTTTAAAAAAGGCATCCCCCAAGTCGGTCCTCGAGGGCCGCTGTCCTACAGGTTTCCCTGCTTTAGCACAGCTGATTCTGATGATTGCAGTTCAGCAAAAGCTTGTTAATCAGCAATCAGTGAAAATCAGCTTTGCAGAAGCATATAAACCTTTAAAACCTGCAGGAAAAATTCTCTCGAGGGAAAGCCTACGTTTAAAAGAACCCTTTTTGGATTGGCTGCATGTCATATTCAGCAGATTGTGTTCTCGCCTGCCCTCAGAGAGCCCCACAAACACTGGGCCTAGGATATTCTTGGTTTAGGGTCGAAGCCAAGCTGACGTCTTTATAAAGAGCCCAGATCATTCCAAACACACACACACAGAGCAGGAATACCTCATATTATCTTAGGGGCCATCGCAATAATCAAAGTTTGTCAGAGAGAGAAGATTGAAACCAGAATGGGCATCTTGGCGTCTGCCTTGTGAACCAGGCGTTGATGTCTAAAGTTCCTTCCTGAATAGCCTTAATCTGAGCAGGTGTTAGCTTGATGTCCTCATGAGAGAATCTCAGTTTGAATCCAGCAGAAAAGAAGACACTTACTCAACCTTCATCCAAACATTTTAAGGCACAGAAAGTGAAATATCTCAAAGGTAAAGCCAGAGGAAAGTGGCGGCAGCAGATTGCTTTACTATGTGCAAACAGGAAAAATACATCAATGACTTTCTTTTTTTTTATTTCAAGCTTTAAGCTGAATGAACACAGAGATAAAAGTTCTTGTGCTCCTCCCAGTAATGAAGTTCATCCTTGAAGCTCCAGGAGCAGGCCAGATCTTTGCTGCTTTTCACGCTGTGGACAACACAGTCGCCGGGCAAGTTCTCGAACAGTAACTCGGCTACGGAAACCACGTCCAGTTTCTTCTGACTCTGGATCAGCTGTTGGATGCGATTCTTATCCACGGGCTCAGGCGAGGAGCTGTACGACACCCAGACGTTACGTTTCTCGTCTGATGTGGGAACTCGGAAGCGACTCTTCCCGGTCGGGCAGTCGTTTACCTTCTTGCTGGCAAACAGGCCTGAGGGAGATTTGAAGATGCGCACAGACCAACTCACCCAGTCATACTTCTTCCTCAACTTCTCGATGATAGCGTCAGCTAGCTCCTGGTTGGTTAGCCCCCCCTCGTCCCTCACCAGTCGTCGGGAATCCAGTTCGGCTTGCTTAGGGAAGCTGACGATGCAGTCTTCAATAATGGCGTTCATTTTAGCTTGGACGGTGTTCATCTTTTCCCCCCACTCTTTGAGCAGAGCCTCGTCTTCGTCGTACCCTTTGAGAGCAGCGTGCCCTAAAAGTGCAATGAGCCCGACGCAGAAGAGCTTCTTCAGCCGAGCACAAAAGTCCTCCATTGGCCGACGGCTTTTCTCCTCGTAGTTCAGGATGATCTCCAGGATAGGCTCTCCAGAAAAAGTGTCTCCGATCACGGCGTTGTAGAGGGTGTTCAGGTTTTTGTCACCACCGGTTTTGGCAAAATGTTCCAGGAAAAGCTTCTTCTTCACCTCCCTGAACTTAGGCTTGGCGTTAAGGATGTCCATGTACTTCCTGAACTGGTTGGTGATGTTTTCTTCCACGGAGAAATATGCTGCATCCACTCCGCTCCTCTTGATCTCATCGTTGATCCGCTGAAGCTCCTCGGAGACCACCTCCAGGCGGTCACGGACCTTCTGGAACTGCTCCTTCATGAAGGCGGCCTCTTTGCTTTCCACATTGTCCAGAGCCAGCTTGACAATCGGAGCGGCGATGGAAAACACGGGGAATAGGTCCCCGGCGATGCTGGCCACCACTTCGGCTCCCTGTTCGAACACTTCCATCACGGTCTCCACCATGTCCTTCTTCTCCGCTACGAGCTTCTGTAACTGGTTTTCCATCGTTGCCTGGTAGGTCTTACGAACTGCTCCTATGAATAGAGACAGTAAACAGTTTGTTCAATGCTGGAAACCTTTATGTTTAAAGTAGCAGAGAGTAAAGAGTTGCTAAAAGTGGTTCCATTATCTGTACCTACAGCTCTGTAAAGGTTTTGCTGGACTTCTGCTTCCTTGGTCTTCTAGCAGAACTGTAAAAACTGGCAAAGACAAAAAGCAGAGTGAGATTCAGGTTAAGCTGCTGGTCACCAGTTAGGGTTGAGTCAGCAGAGCTGAGGGAATTCAGGAGTGACGTAACGCCATTATGGGTCCAACTGGTTTTATGTCATGCTAATGGATGCAGTTGTTAAACATTAGAGAGACTCAACATTCAGGATGGGAGAAAAGCTGCATATTTTTAAACAAGAATCCAACAGTTTCTCTGATAAATTCAACATCAACACCCTGATCTGTTGCTGGTTTTCTGGAGTTCATTACAGAACAATAAATATTCTGGTGTTATTATTTTCAATTGAATTCAATTCAGTTTATATAGCGCAAATTCACAACACATGTCATCTCAAGGCACTTTACAGTTCACTAGATCATAGCTACTATGTGAAAAAGCACAACTTTAGAGAGTGAACTATCAGATTCTGCAGAGTGGGAGAATAGAGATAGAATGAAGCAGAATGATGAAAAAGGGGTCCCTATGTCCTCAAGCAGTCTAAGCCTATAGCAGCAGAACTATAGAGATAGTTCATTTTATGTATATTTTATTATATAATCAGGAAAGAACCAATATAATACTGTGATTGTATTGGTCTTTTCTGAAGATGATGTGTTTCTAAAATCAGAGGGATTTCAGTAGAAACCAAAGACCGTATTCCAATTTGGGTGGAGACTTTAACATATCCGGGTTTATTCACTGACAGTCACCTGAGCTTCTCTGCTTTTATTTTCATTAATACATTTTAACAGACACTCAGGTGCGTCTTCTTAGAAGATTAAGCTTTCTTGGTGTTGACTGATTTTAGAGCTTGTGTATTTGTATTCTGCTTATATTGAGGATGTTTTGACCTTTGACCTCTGTGCGTAGTTTTGTCACTTGAGTTAACCAAGTGAAATAAGTGCCCCGTTTTCACAGCTGCTCAAATGTCTGTGACTTCTCAAAATGTAGAATTACCCGACTAATCTGCATTATCTGTGCTTTCCTTTCATGGGGTTTTGGTCCCTCAATTCAATTCAGTTTATTTCTATAGCGCCAATTCACAACACATGTCATCTCAAGGCATTTTACCATTCAGCAGATCATCCAGTCAGATTGATTCAAAGTTTTCTATCTAAGGAAAACCAGTTGATTGACTTGAAGGCAATCCCTCACACTAAGCATGCTGATAGCGACAGTGGAGAGGAAAAATTCCCTTTGAACTACGTAACCAAGGGGCCCTCTGCTTAATCAGGCTTTTGGGGGGGCGGGGTTGCAATGACCAGTGATTGGTGGACTGTCTGGCTTCTTTTTCATTCCATCGCCCATCTTTAAATCTGTGTTTTGTTTTGTTAAAGTCATCACACACAGGTTTTGCAGTTATGTACAGTAGCAGCCATTCAAAATGGCCCTTCCCAGTGAAAAGCCAAGTCGAATAGCAGCAAAATCCCCTCCAACTTCCAATCACTGGTCTTCTCATGGCCATGAATATATTTTCACTCTGACTCCACCCTTTCACTGAATTAAAGGGTCTGACCAGAAGATAACGCTTCTCTTTAGATCTTAGGCCCCGTCCACACGAAGCCGAACACTGGCCTAAACGCACAAATTTTTCACCAAACCAGCCTCTCATCCATACGAAAACGGCGTTTCGGGGGGTCTGTAAACGATCTTTTTTTTATTCAGCCTTCAGAGTGGGATGATTTTGAAACGCCGTTTTCGCGTTTCCATCTTTAAGCTCAAACCGCATTTTTTTTTTTACACGCATGCGTCATAGCGTCGCCTCTAAACACGCATGCGCGACACAGCAACACACAACAACAATGGCGCCGTACTGTGTTGAATGTTTGCTGCTCATGCTACTCGCCCTGCTGTCGGGCTTACAACAGAATCTTCTTCTTCTGGAATATCTCCAGGAAGAACAGAGCAATACAGACGACATAGTTCAGCACCTGAATTTGACTGAACCACGAAAATGGACCCGCAGGGCAACCATGTATAAATATTAGTGCGCATGCCCAACATTTCGTTGCCTATTTTTGCTTTGGCACGACAGCGCCACTTACAGGCCTGGCATACATTTTGCAGCGTTTTCATGCATTCGTGTGGACGATCACATTTATTTTACGTCTCCGTCTTTACGACAAACGTTCTGGAAAATATTAGCGTTTCGTGTTCGTTTTGACTTCGTGTGGACGGGGCCTTAATTTCCACAAACCATGACAGAAAGAATATTTTAGATAATTAAAAAGGAATTATAGGGGACTAGCCAAGGACCATCCAAGGCCCCAGCAAGGAAGGAGGGGAAATTTTGAATGGCTACTACTGCAGTTTACCGATATCTAATTTCTTGATGATGGAGCAGACCTCATCATGGATGATTAGGTGCTGGCACTTTTATTTTATTGCTGAGGAGGACCTATAGCGGGACTTTTTAAGTCAGTGAAGCGCAATAACAGCATCTACGCCCCGATTGCATTCAGACTGGCCGAAATAAAGGCTCTGCACAGCACAAAGCAGGTGCGGGACAAGCTGAAGAAAATGAAGCAGGACTATAAGAGCCTGAATGACCACAACTATCGTAGCGGATAAGACCGCCAGACAGACCACTTGAATGACCAGCTGGATGCGATGCTGTGACAGAGGCGAGCATGCACTGTCACTGGAGCCAGAAAAGACTCGACTGTGTCCTGGCTGGAGGCCGTTAGACAAGAAGAGCTCTCAGACATGGACTGTAGTTGGACTAAATGTCCTGTTCTTACATGTTTTTATTATATCAGGTAGCAGGTGGAGAGACATTTCATACCGTAACCGTGTGTGCGCCCCAACAATGGCCGTTTCTCAGTATGTGTACTTGTGCATTCTCATGTACTCATGAAACGTCATCATCCTCAGGCCTAGTACTGTTCCAATTCACAAGAATACAAAACCGAAGAACGGACAAAGTCCCCTTTTTTTTCCTGCCCCTCTCTCTTTACCCAGCATGCATCAGAGCAGACTTGTCCGTTCTTCAGACTGACAGCTGTCCCAGCATGCACTGCAGCAGCAGCAGCTTCCAGGTTAGCGCTCACAGAGCTCAGACTATCAAGTTAAAGGTTCTCTTTTCTGTTGCCGTTGTTCAATAAAAGTACGTTTTAAGATCATTTGAGGTGAGAATATCATCCTTTTAGTGTCACTATATGGCCCATTTACTGATTTAATGCGTAATTTAAAAAAAATTCCGAAGTTGAGAAGACAGCAGCAACCAGTGGATCTCCGAGGCTAACGCAGCCAGGGCTAACACCAGCCCGTCTGCAGCAGTGCTCTCTCAGCATAGCCGTGTGTGAAGGATTGCTGGCTCTGATGGCAATTGTTTTTATTTATTTGGCAAAATTTTCATTTAATTTGTGTTTATCTGACTGGGTTAATTATTATTCCCCCAATAAAGTATTTATTATTATCTAGAGACTATTAATAACAGAAGGTGAAATGCAGCTCCAGACAAGCTGAGCGTTTGGTGATGTCATCAGTACGTTTCTGTTCCAACTGACCCATATTTAAGATGCGTGCTCCCGTTCTCCCAGAGTCCATATTTTCCTGTGTTCCTCTCAAGAACATACTTGGGGAGAACATGAGTCCGTACTGGCGTTCTCGTGAATTGAGAAACGGCCATTGTGTTACGCTATGTTCATGATGGTGCTCCAACATGTGGTGTTGTTTACATTTTTTGGCAACCATGTCACTATGCTGATTGGCATGATTGTCCCAGGGAATTTCAGAGTAAATGGAAATAAAAACATGACGAATTAGTCGGGGAATTTAAAGCCTGGAACTTTTAGTGGAAAAAGGGGCTAAAGTTGAGAGAATGTCTGGTTGAATTGAAGGGAAACCCCAGGAGCCTGCATCTACAAAGAGGGAACAAGGAGAAAGGCTCAGAGAATAGTAGCAGACCATATCGTTGGATAAAATTAATTTATTTTCCATTTATCACCAACTGTATAAAAAAAACCCATTAACTATGAGGCATTTCCGACCCTCCGTAGGGAGGCTTATCCAAAACGTATGCATCATTTGCTCTAAGCTAAAATAGTTTCTGAGTTCAGCTTAATATGTTAAAATCTTTGGACTTTCCTGGCAGGTGGTGAGGAAATAATTTTGGGGATAATTTGGTGTTTTATAAAAACAAAACATACATTAACTTTCATTAACTAGTAGAGCACTACAACTATTTCTGGTTTGGAGGCCGTTCAGTTATGATCCAAACAAAAGGATTAAAACAATGTGAGGCTCTGAAAGCTGTTAAGGTTACATGTTTTGAAAGCTTTTCTCAGTCCTAATTACTTTTATTATTTCTGTGAAGATGTTTTGTTTCTTTTTTTCTGTTTCACTTTAACAGAAGTCGACTGCAGATGGAAAATCCAGGACTAAAATGTTCTCCCAGATGCCAGCATGCAGATAAAAAAAGGCCGACTCTGAGCGCAGCTCTGACTAAGTCCCTGTACATGTCCAGACATGTACCGTCTGCAAACCTGAAAACAGTCAACTTGAGGAAATCAAATTATCGCAGAGAATTACATTACAGAGCAAACCCTCTGAGCCACACCGCCTCCTGCTACTTCTCTACGTCACATTTTCACAAGAAGCTGCAGTCACTGGTTTTATTTCAGCTTATTTTACTGCACAGTCCCCCCCTTCCTCAGTCGATAACAGAGCAGTGGGCATGGGAAATGATTAAGTACCAGAGGTTAAACTTGCTGGACCAGCTGGTGCATTTTCAAGTGAAACTCAGCAAGTAACCACGGAAACAAGTCAACGGAAAATAATCTGTCAGCTCGTTTGTCTCCCCCCCCCTCTGCAGATCCTGGGGTTTATCTACTCGATCCGCACTGGGCTGCACGGAGAAGATAGCAACCATTCCTCAGCAGCTGTCAGACGCCGCTTAGGTGGATCTGCAGACGCCCACTCCGGAACGCACGCATCTCATTACAGATGTTAGATGTAAACACAAACTTTCAAACATTCCCATTTCTGTTAGCATTACTCTGATTCCTTGCTGTTGGCTTCAGTATTTAGAGCATAAAACAAAACTCAGCTATGTTTCCAGACACCATTATATCCTTAAGTTACTTAGCTTTCAGCAGGGGTGTCGCCAGGAATTTGGGACTCCATGAAAGACATTGATATTGCCCCCCCCCCCAAAAAAATAAATAAAAAATTGGATGCAAGCTTTAAAACTGCTATAAAGATGCACTGAAGAGTAACATTTACACTGTCGATGTAATCTTAATTGTACAATTTCTACAAAGGAAAATTATCCCAATGTGAAAAAGTTAAATAAAAATTGACTTTAAAATTTACATTAAACATCATGCCAATAAAAAATAATAACTGTTATTCAACACAGAAAGCATAGTTGTATCTATGTACACATGAATAGAAAATAAGTTTTTGATTGTGAAAATATATTCCTATTAGGTTTCACTATAATTTTATTAAAGGACAGATTATTTTTATGCTGGCCACAATAACCTATTTTTCATTCATGTATACATTTAATGACAATAAAACATGTATTTTGATGATCATGAGAATGATCAAGATTTATAGATGTATTTTAGGGATTGTAATTTTTAATCTGAATAAAAAAATCTAACAAAATTGTTTAAATATCAATACAGATTTTAATACAGGCAGCTGGAGGCTAAGCAATGCACTTCATCTGTCCAGGATACAGTATAAACAAATGGAGACCATTTCATTTTATGATGATCATTATTTAGAAAAAATTTATTTAGAAATTTTTTTGAATTTTACTTACATATTTATATATATATATATATGCATGATAAAAACTGAGATGAGCAGAATTATCTAAAACACTTACACAACTAAAATGTTTTTCATTTGTTCAGATTCAATATTTTTCGGCCACTAATATGTCACAAGGAACCAACTAAAAGTAAAAATAGCTGTGATGAGCTACATTTCAGGAAATCTTCTCTCTTTAGTACTGCATTCTTCCTGTTTAGCAGAGCATCTTTAGCCTAATCGCTTTACGAGTTAAATTCTGACTAATATCAAACAGTCATCTCTGTCAACAAACTGACAATTTTATAAACATAAAGCTGGACACTAAAGGAAACATTCTTATTAGTAGATGCAAACTGATTGTGAAAGTAAATGTATGTGTTGAAGTATGAACAAGAGTTTATTTAAACCTCCCTTTTCTTAATATAAACAGTGAAGCTAACGTTAGCTTAGCTATAGGAGTTCCTAATTTAACATTAATCATTATTAAGTATATGAGAGCTGCTGACCGAACACATTCATGACTGTGTTAAAGTTATTTATTGATGACTTCACTTAACCAATGCTTAAAACTTTAAGAAAACAGCTGTTAGCATGAAGATGCTAACCGTACTAGCTGCAGCGAGGAAGAAAACGCTTCATAGAGCCAAGTTTTACCATTCCTCTTTAAGTAACTACAACCTATTTAAAAGCACAGTCTCTCCCTGAACTGATATTTAGATAACAGTAAAAACAGAGAGCTAAAAAACAGTTAGCATCTACTTTTCTGCCACAAAGAGGCAAACATCCTGACAGTATCTCAGAGTGACACACCCTGTCTTTAATGGTAATTTATATTTCTGTACAGCAGAAAACAGAAGTGTTTCACATATTTTATTCATTTTTTCTTATTCAGCTATGCAATAGGTTTATCTTTTGATATATCTTCTAAATAAATGTAATCATGTGTAAAAAAAAAAGTTTTTTTGTTTATTCAGTTTTTAATACAGCTGCCAAAAAACAACAACCTTCGGATCCATCATCACTGACACAAACTTCTCAACTATAGTTGTATATAATCTGCAATTTTTTTTACCTGCTATCATCCTTCGTTATTTATAATGTATTACAAACCTTCTAATATATATATAGAATAAAATAGAAAATCCCTATACTGTCCCACAATGGGGAAATTCTGCTGTAACAGAATTATATATATATATATATATATATATATATATATATATATATATATATATATATATATATATATGCTAACTTTCCTGTATAATCTGTATATAGCTTCCATATTTATTGATTTTTATAGCCTCTTACAATTACTCTCTGTTTATATATACCATTTATAGTCTGCACATACATGGTCTCTGTGCACATGTAAATATTAATATCCTGTATAGCACTTCTGAATAGATGCAAACTACATTTCGTTGCTTTGTACTTGTGACGGTGTAATGACAATAAAGTTGAATTCTGTTCTATTCTATTCTAAAATTAATTATTAAAATATAATTATGTGCTATTTTCTTTAATCCAGCATATTTAATTTAATAAGCAATAAAACAATAAAATATAATATAATAACAATAAAGATCTACTTGATACAAAATAAATCAAAAATGCCAGCTTATTAATTAATTCATTAGTTCATCGATAAGATTAACTTCACATAAATTAATCATTTGATAAATTGCGTGAAAAGCTATAAGGGATCACAAATTGTAAAGGACTATTTTTTTCCACAAAGACCCAAAACATTTTAGTTAAAAAAAAAATCTTATTCACAAAGCTTAAAAAAAAAATCTTCCCACAAGAACATTCTAGAAAAAGAGGCAAAAAGTGCCCCTCTGAAGGTGAAGCCTTTAGAGAAACTGGATCTAAGTTGATGAGAGTGAAAAATCTCCATCCTCACTCCTCAGCCTCTCCTGGCTTGTCTTTTTACACGAAACACTTTCAGACAGACAATCCAACACAGAGGAGCTTTGAATAAATCAAATTTTCAGAAACAAAAGAATCCAAAGCTCAGGAGGGAAACCTCATTTTATCTGGGACTTAAGCTAGCTGAAAAATTATTGTACATAAAAAAAAAAATCTTGCAACAATATTTAAATCAGCTGATTTCAGAATTAAGTTTAAAATAAATAATTGACCAGGAGCTCTACGTTTAATAAGAAAACTGGTGTAATTTTAATGTATTTAGGTTTCCAGTGTGACTGACTGTGAGTTAATTATTTTATTTACAAAACACTGACCTGTTTAATACGTCCTAGAGGATAAAATAGAGATAAATTAGGGATAAAGAGAAGAAGAACAGGAGGCTAACAGGATTGTTGAGTCATCCCAGTTATCGGACTCAGGACTGTTAGAAAATAATTAGATGGGGAATCTTTAATTATCTTAAGTGCAGTTATTCTACATCTTTGCCGATTTGTTTTTGTGGAAACAGATAAAGAAACTGTGGATTCTCGACCTAGAAGGTGTGATTCTGTTAGGACTGAGTCCTGCGGCTTTACAGGCCCCAAAGCAACAGACTTACTAATCATTTAAATATAGCTGAGTGAACTGAGCAGAGCAGTAACGTGATCATTACCAACCGATACATAACCAACACTGTTTTTATCCAGGAGAAAATTTGTTTTATACTTTAACTTAAATCATAAAAATGTATAAGCATTAAGAAATCTGGACTTATTTCCTTTTTCCCCTCTTACGGGAGACCAAGCTTTGTTTCGCTGTGTATTGTCAGGCAGACATTAAATGTGCGCCACAGCATCCCTTTGTCAAATATTGATGCGAGTATTTATTGTTCAGTGGGGGATTAAAAAAAAGGCCCCACGTTTTACGACAGACTTGAACATTGCGTCAAGAAAAGCTCAATAAACCAAATATATCATATAAAAAGATCTTAGCTGGTGACCTCATCATCCTGGTCAATAACCAGCTAATTTGAAGGTGACTTCATAATAATGATCACACATGTACGTGTGTCTCCAGTCTAATTACCTCCAGGTTCATAGTGTCCCAGAGTTAAGCTACCTGGATAATCGCAAAAACACCCAAAAACACGTACCGAAGTAAAAGCACTTCCTGTTTATTTATGCAGAAATACCACAATCCCTCTGATAAAGTCATAATATTTAAGGCAGCAGGAATATATAAATATATATATATATATATATATATATATATATATATATATATATATATATATATATATATATATAAACACTTTCATTCAGAAATTCAACAAAAAATAAATTCATGCGAAGCTTTAAGTTTTATAAGCATGAGAAGTGAAAAAAAAACACGGTTAACCTGAGCCAATACAGAGTTCGAATCAGACTAGATGGGATGAATTTAAGGACAAAATGTTTATTTCCTACTGGAGAGAGTAAATAGGATAAATAACTTTTAGTCATCTCTGGCACAAAACCCCTTTATTTCTAGGTTTGTTTTTTTTAACTGGCACAACAATAAAGAGGAATATTTGAGAAGTTTTGCTCAAAAAAGACTTAATAAAGTCCTTTAGAGAAAAATATAAAGAGAAAAGGGTGGATCAAGGGCACTTCTAGACAGGGGCCAACGGGGCCCAGTGCCCCTGTAGATCACGTCCTGTCCCTGTACTGAAGACATAATACTCAAATGAGTTCTAATGATGATATGAGGTGAGGCAGACACCCTGTCTACTTTTAAGGCTAGGCTTAAAACTTTCCTTGTTGATAAAGCTTCTAGTTAGAGTGGCTCAGGTTATCCTGAGCTATCTCTATAGTTCTGCTGCTATAGGCTTAGACTGCTGGAGGACATAGGGACCCCTTTTCATCATTCTGCTTCATTCTATCTCTATTCTCCCACTCTGCAGAATCTATTAGTTCAATCTCTAACGTTCTGCTCTCCCTGATTTTTCTCATAGAAGCTTCATCTGGTCTCTTCCTGTTTGGCTGTCACTCCATCCTGGAGAGAAACATCAGCTGTGCTGCTGCCATCAACACCTTTGTTTATAGATGTTGGAGATCGGCCTGTTCTTCAGTGTAGTCCTGTTTCTCTGATTGTGTCTAACTGGAAATGCTCTCTTCATCCTCTGACACGGGAGCTGCCTCGGAGCTCGTCTGCCTGGCTGTGTGTTTCCAGGACAGGGCCGCCTTTTACAGCTGCTTTTTGTATCTCTGCTTCTGTCTCCTTGAACCCGCTCACACTGAGCCTGGTTCTGCTGGAGGTTTCTTCCTGTTAAAAGGGAGTTTTTCCTCTCCACTGTCGCTACAAGCATGCTTAGTGTGAGGGATTGCTGAAGAGTCAATGAGTCGATGCAATCAGCTGGTTTTCCTTAGATAAAAAACTAATTTGGAGAACTATAAAGTGCTTTGAGATGACATGTGATGTGAATTGGAGCTGTATAAATAAACTGAAGTGAATTGATGTCGAGCTTCATGTTACTTTAGCATCAGTTTCACAAATAGGGACATTTTTCTCATAATATTACAGCTTTATTCTCGGTGTTTTACGACTTTATACTCGAAAAATAAATAATCCGTCGTAGGATCGTGACTTTTACGCAAATAAATATAGTTTATAACTTACTGGGGAAGGATTTGTGCAAAGAGCCTCTTTTATTGATAAGAGCAGCAGCATGTTTATGTGGGCAGAAGAGAAGAGCTGAACTCGGTCCGGCTTTGCTTCTGCTTCCCACATAAACCACTGAGGCGGAAATCCCTCCAGCCTCTGTTAATGCGCGCTGTTAATGTAAAAGCTATCGATCAGTCCTCTCAGCCTGTCGGTGTACAGCAGGAGGCCGCAGACAAACAAACAAACAAACAGCGCATGTTTGCGCAGCGGATCTGCTCCGAGGAGCTTCTGCGCTGCGCAACAGGGACCCAAACGCCCCAACAGGCACTTCCTGGAAAGAAACCATGAGCTGGCAGCAGAAAATAACCCCTAAAAGCATCAACGTTTTTAGACTAAAACAGGGAATTAACTCAGCAGACTCTTAACGTCTCCTTTCTGAAACCAAGGAAACCAAACCTCGTTATGAAATATGCGGTAAATGCGCCAAAAATGGGGCAAAGTGCTGGATTATGTAACCAGAGACCGAATGAAGTCAGATAAGAAGAATCGGTTATTTTCTAACCAGAACCAAACGATCATGGTTTTCTCTCATTTTCCTGGCTTTGCGCTGTGAGATGTTCTGGGATCAGAAATGGACTCACCTTGTAAAGTTTGCGGAAGAAATCTAAACTCCTGTTTGTCTTCCTATTGGTCATGTGGCTGTAGAGTTACAGGGAAGAGGCACACCCAGACACACTGGTGGAAAAAAAGGGTGTTGCTCCTCTTGAAAAGGCAACAGATCAGCCTCAACCTAACTGAAAAAACAGGCCCTTCAATGAGAGAGAGAGAAAAAAAACAATAGCTAAGAAGAAAACTACATATTGTCTTATTTCTAAGTCCTTAAATGGTAGATTAATGAAAACCAGGTGACAACAACTCTTTATTCTGTTGTTTATTAAAAATAAAAGTGAATTATACACATATTGATGATTGTACTTGGTCTTAAACAGCTTGCCAAATCTTTTTACATTGTATTTTTTTATATATTGCCAAAAGTATTTGTCTAGTTTAACATTAATGACATGTATGGGGTAAGATAACGGTCGTAAATGTGTACATTTTCAAATAAAAGTCAAAAAACATTAATACGTTTTTAAATTTGTCTTTTATATGAACACAAGTTGTAAAGATACAACTTTGCAACTATACAAGTATGAATTACAAAATGATCATTTGTAAATTAGTAATTCCTACTAGGAAAATTTTGACTTAAACTTGTGATTTTATGGCTTCTGGTAATAATTTGTAATTCCTGTTGATACATTTATGGCTCAAACTTGTTCATTTCTGATTACTACAAGAAAATGTGTAATTTGTGAATTTGATAAAGATCAGATCTGGCATGTTTCTATCAGATTATAAGAAGGAAGAAATGCAAATGTTGAATATTTACGATTTAGACTTTAATTTACAGATTTAGACTTCTACAAATATGTTTGTATTGTCAGCTATCCTACCCCATAAACATCCTGTTCTTTATATAACGGGTACAGTTTGTTGATGTACTTTTACTTTAACTATCAAACATCTTCCATAAGGTTTTAGTGTGCGTACAGAGAAGAAAATCAGAATTTCAGACTTTACTTTAATTCACCCCAAAAGGTTTAACGTCAAAACAGATCAGTAAAGTTTTTTTACCAAACCAAAGTTTGTACAAATGCAGCCAAATCATTTATTTCATCATGTGACCCAATACTCTTGGCAATACAGTGTATGTGATGCTTTATATATATATATAATTAACAAACATGTAAAAGACAGTTTCTTCACATTCATACTTTAAATGCAAAATGAATCATAGACACAATAAATCAGCTAACAGACCACCGCTCACCTCTCCTGCAGCTTCTAATGTAGTTTATCTAATTTCCTGTAAGAAGGAAATTCTGCATTAATCTAACTTTTTTTAATTGGGAATACAAACCAGGAGATGAATTCAATTTTCACACAGCTGCTTCTAACGAGCACCAACTGGCTGGACCTGAAAATCGAATGCTTCTGAAAGCCTGAAGCAGACAATATGTTGTGGTTTCAGATGGTTTGCTGTACCGGCTCTTTAACTTTGCTGCTCCTAGCTGCATAATAAGAGAGTAAACAACACCTGGGTTTAACTCAAACGGATGCTTTTGTTCTTCAGCTTTGTTTGAATTTAATAAACAGAATTCAATGTTGTTGGAAAAAGGATTTCATGAGTTTTCCAGAGCTGCCACATACGGCAACCTGTAAGAGCGTCTTTATTTATTCGGAGGTAATTTCTTAAAAATTTGAAGTAAAACACCTTTTTATTTACTCTTTAGTTTCTGTTAACAGGATAAACTTGAGTTCATAACTCTCTCAGCGACTCATTTTGCTTGTTGGATACGTCAATTCGTTTTAAAACTAAAAAGTAAGCCTGAGGTTCAGGCATGGCATTTCCACCAACTTCAGCAAAATACCATTTACTTGAAATGTCCATATGTTTTTCAACCAACTGTAGACATCAATGAGCTTCTGATGCAAATCGGACACAAACTTGTTTTTAAAGCAGCTTGTTAAATCCTTGCTGTTTGGTTTTTAACTTTCGGATCGTTGCACCAGGCCTTTCTTGGACTAGCCATTTTAAATCCTAACCAACTGAGAAGAACAGAAGACCAAGATTTATACAATCAACCCAGCATTCAATTACCTTTTACACCCAATAACGTGTTTTAAAATACCTCTAGTATCACAGTGATTAAATAATCCCCTCAACATCAATAGACACCATAAAGCAACCATTAAGATTTGTTGCTGACGTTGTCTATGGGTAGAGTTGGTTTTAATCAAAGGTTAAATCTCTGATTCAGCAAATATATTTGGAATTTCTATTTGGTATTGACTCAAATGACAGAGTTTACAAAAAAGTAATGGCTCTGATAGATTTATAAAACATAATTTGACTGGATATATGGATAAAAACAGGAAATCCTGAAAGACAAGGGACCCAAAGCAATACCCAAAGCAGATTATACACCAACAGATATAGCCAATTTTATTACAGATTTAACTAAGATCTCCACTTTAGAGATTAGGGGACACATCCTTCTGCCTTGGAAGCTACTCAGGATGGATACAGATGTAGGCACCTTTGTGTTTTCCAAAGTAATAACAGTCCTCATGGAAGTTGTTGGTCTCCACCACTGCCTTGTAATGGCTCACAGCATGGACCAGACAGTTGGGGAAGCTCTTGTTCAAGGACAGAGCCACTGCCATCATGTTCCCCTTCAGCTTCTGCTGCCCAATCTCCTCCTGGATCTGACTCTTGTTGATGGGCTTGGGGTCGACGCAGAACGAGATGACCACCTTGATCTTGTTCTTGGTCAGAATGTCAAACCATTTGGCTCCACCGCTTGCGTGGTACTTCTTTCCCGCCAGCCAGTTGAAGAAGAAAATGCGCTCTCTGTCGTTGAAGGCCCTGACGGACCAATTTACCCAGTCATATTTCTTGGTGAGCAAATCGAGTAGAGATTTAATGAACTCGGGAGCGACTGTACCAGGGTTCTCCTGGACGTGCTGCTCCATGTCCAGCTTGGCCTGTTTGGGAAAGTTCATGGTACAGTCATCCACAGCTGCTTTCATGCGTTTCTCTACGTCCTCCATTCGATTTTGCCACTTCTTCACCATCTCCTCCCCGACGGTCCCTTCCTTGAGTGCGGCGTAGCCCATGACAGAGATGATGCCCACCACAAAGAGCTTCTTCAGCCGAGCACAGAAATCCTCGACCGCCCTTCTGCCTCTCTGCTCGGTGGCGAGCACCGTCTCCAGCATGGGGTCTCCTGAGAGGTTCTCCCCCTTGATGGCATTGTAGATTGCGTCCAAGTTCATGTCGGCATCTGTAGCCTCATAGTGGTTGATAAACTTTTCCTTCTTCTTCTCCTTGAACTTTGGGTTGGCATTGACAAAGTCCTGGAACTTCTCGTACTGACTGAGAATCTGCGCCTCTCGGTCAAAGTTCTGCTTGTTCATTGACGTCTTCTGCAGCTCCAGCGCCAGTGTATCAATCTCATCCTGGATTCCCTCCAGTTTAGAGTTGACTTTTTCAAACTGCTGAGTCAGGTAGCGAGCCTCTTTGCCTTCTGGGTTGCTGAGTAGCTCAGCAGAAGCCACGAAAACAGCCTCCAGGATGGGGTGAAGCTGGCCCACGGTGGCCGCCAGCACCTCTGAGGCCTGCCCCATGATCTCCACACCTTTCTCAATCTTGTCCCTGTTTTCAACGAGCCATTCTTCCACAGTATTCATCTTTACGTTTGTCTCGGTAACTAAATCTAATCAGAAATCCAGAGAGTTTGTTGGTTCCTAAAAGGAGAAAAGAACATGAAAAAAAGAAAGAAACCCTTGTAAAGTTCGTAATAGTGTGATTTATTTCAACTTCAGAACAAAGTACCAGGTTGTTGTTTTTTTTGTTTTCCTGGTGTAGGTGTGAAAGAAAAGGTAAACAACTGACACTGAGACAGTTTTTTTTCCTAGAGGACATTTCCCTAACAAACAAAACCGACAGTAAACGCAACGGTTGGTCATGTCAGCACATGCTGGCATCCAGTTTCATGCCGCGCCCTCACAGCCTCGGTTAATGACAGGGACTTCTTTTAAGGCCTTGATGGCATCGTCAAATGCTCACAAAGGTACTCAAACAAGTCACTTCTGCACAAAATCATAATAAATATCAAACATAGTATGTGTACAGAGGAATTATGATGTAAGTTATTGCCCAACTTAGCAGTGCTGGCCCTTTGGGGGACGTTATGTTGCTGCTCCAACAATAGCCAAGACCCAAAGCAAACACAGATGTTCAGAATATGGGAAAAGCAGGGTTTATATCAGTAATGATCCATGTTTTTTCTACGTTAAATGCTCAAGAGAGATGAGCTCAATCAGTTTATGTTCACTGGAGCCCAAACGTAGCTCAGGAACAGGCACACCCAACTGTGAGAGGAGAAAATTTCCTCCACTGCACTTGTTCCACCCTTACCTCCACAGTTAAATCTCCACTTAATTACCACCAAATCATCTAAACGTCTAATTTGTCTGTTTGGTCCTAAACGTTGAGAAAAATGCAGGTAGATTTGTGTAGCTCATAAGCTGACCAATTATCTTTGTGGTGATGAGCTCATTATGGTGTCGTTTTACAGCCTGTTTTTTCTAACACGGTGATGATTAGATTTACATTATTCAGTCACATGCCAGCAACCCTTTTACAAATAACTGCATGTAAACCGTCTGATTAGAATGAAAAACAAGAAAAGTGCAACATTTGAAATTTAAAGTAAAACAAAAGTTTAATTCCATTGCATAAAGATGGGAAAAGATAAAAAATATGCTGTTAAATGCTGGGAAATAGTTTAGTTTGTGTTATAACATTTGGAAAAAATAGCTTCCTTTGTGACACCAAACCTTATCTTTATATAACAAAAAAAGGCGAGTCTCACTGAGCACTTGATCCAACACTGGTCAGGGTTTTATGCTTGGCTAGAGAGCTTAAAAAGCTTTAATAGAGACAACAGGGAACCACAGGACGGCATTTTAGCAAAAAAAAAGGACATTAAAAGCCTTTTTTTTTACTCTATGATTCCAATTATCATCAAAACTACATCTTTCTTTCTTTCTTTCTTTCTTTCTTTCTTTCTTTCTTTCTTTCTTTCTTTCTTTCTTTCTTTCTTTCTTTCTTTCTAAAAAAAGTACTAAATAGATGATAAAAACTCACCTTTTTTGGTTAAATATTCCAATGGGCTGCAGTCCAGTTATCCAGGAGTCCAGCTGTGCCTATGAGCACCAGCCTCCTTGGGATTTATTTATACTCCCCCCCCCCTCTCTCCCTCACCCTTCTCTCTGTGCCTGTCTCTCGTCACTCCTCCTTTTGAAATTCCTCCTCCATCCCGTTTCAGCATTCCACCAGAACCCACTCCAGAGAGACTCCAGGGGCCGAGACTGACACAGATAACATCCTGTAAACACTCCCTCCAATGTAGGGACACCATGCACCATGGGAAAACTTGGAGAAAAAAAAAAGGCTCTAGTGTGATGGACACAGAGAGAGAGAGGCAGGATAAAAAGGAGAGCAGTCACTGCAGAGCTCAGAAAAGTGGCCCATCAGGACAAAAAGCTTCTTGTTGTTGCTCAAACAAGTTGCCATGGACACTGCACCAGCTTATCCTGGATCTGTGCACACTTTAAAAAACAGAACCAGTGGAGGAAGTTCCTTTTTTCTTCATCCAACAGAAAAAAAAAAAAAAATCATTGCAGAAAAGCTAAAATTAAACCCAAACATTTCTGCTTCTCAGTCTGATTTGCTTCCTTCTGATTGAAATTTTTAAACTTAATTCATAAAGGGTGAAATGAAATAAAACAACCCTCTTAAATTTGGGCACATAGAGAGAGAACCAAATAATACACATAATAATAAAATAAATAAATTAGAAAAATAAATACATAGAAGAAGTAAATAAGCCAGTTAATAAAAAAAAAAAGATAAAAAAAGACTTCATGATCTGCAGATGGATGGATGGATGTATAAAAAAACAGAAACCTCTGATTTCACCAAATTAAATAACATTATGCCTCAGAAAGGCCATCAGGGATCCTTTTTAAACTTTCCATATTTTAAAGGCCATTTTTCCAATAAAGCAGAGGATAGTATTTACCTGCATGCATGTTAATGGTGTTTCCATTTTTCTCCACATAACGGCAACGATTCTTTCAATGTGGTTCTTGGGTAAATAACTGTTTAATGTTTTAGCTAATTTTGCAAACATATGCTATAATTTTTGTTCCATCATTGGTTCAAGCAAAAAACAGGTTTTTCATTTAAAATTTAAAACTGGAACTGAAATTAAATTCATAATTCAAAAAAGATTCTGAGAGGTGTTTGCTGTTTTCTTAGATTTTATGTTTTCAAAATATTCAAAATTAATTATTAAATCTCAGTTTTTTTCTTTCATTTTTAACTTTTTCAGGTTTTGTTTTCATCAAACTTTATTTTTATTTTTTACTGTAATTTTTTTCTAGTTCCTGTTTTTCATATTAAGATTTTCAAATTGTATTATTTTCAAGACTTTCAAGTGCTTTATAGATTAAACTCTCATTCATTAAAGTCCCAAAAAATGTTGTTGTTAATGTCCTGTAGAAAAAGTGTTTTTCTTCTCACTCCAGAGCAAAGCTCCCCCCCAGAAGTGAAGAAAATATGATCTGAAAAGTATAATATTTCTAAAACTCAGTCTGAAAAGGAAAAATGTAAAAGATAAAATCAGAAAATATAAAACTTGTAAAAATCAAATTCAAAATTCCATTTAAAAAATGCTTTCTTTGCATGAAATTTTTGTAAAACTTGATTTAACCTTAGATTTTGTCTTTTTTTTTCATACCAAGTCTTTTAACTGGAAAAGATCTGACCTTAATTAGATCTAAAAGCAAAAAATAAAAACTGTGCTTCTGCAAATTTTCTCAACATTTCTGTGAACTTCTCTGAAAATATGTGGAAATCTGGACCTATTTCTTTGTGAATCTTCTTGTCTGGGATGGATTTAAGCATGACAGAGAGTCCTTGAATCACAGCACAGACTGGTGAAAGACAGCCTCTGTTTCTGAGTATCCACCATGACAGCCAGGGCCCGCTCAGGGCCCTCAGCTTTTATTGGGTCGTAGACGGGAAATGGAGCTGTCTGTAGCAAATTGAAGCTGGTCAGCAGATCGCGTCCCCCACCACCTCGTTCTCCTGTCTCATCTCGTTGTCAGAACTCACAACCATCGGAAAGTGGAGCGTTGCTTTCGCAGGGACCCAACAGTATGCTCTGATGGGTGGTACAGCAGCAGAGAGTGTGACATTGCTAAGCTGGAAGACCTCGGCTACTCTGCTGTGAGCTATTTTTTATTTTTTGTTTGTTTTTTTTTAAGAAAGGAAAGAAAAAGTGGGGAGTCTGATGTTTAAAGCTTTGATCAAACAATGCTGCCCTATAAACCAACATCAGTAGAGAGCTGAGCTTGATGGAAAATCTGGGCCTTTGTTGTTAGTGGTTACAGGACCATCAGGTGGAAACATGATGGAAATACTTAAGATAATGAAAACCAGCTGGGTTGAAGGGAGACAAGAGAAAAAAGACTAGAGACTACACGTAAAGAAAAAATGTATTTTTGTTAAACTCTGTTGGTTGGGCCGTACCAATACATCATGTCACGCAAAGCATTGTGGGAAACCATATGCCTTCTAGCAGAGGACACTATGCTAACTGCATTAGCGCTAGGAAGCGTTGTTCTTCCTGTCCTAGCTCCTTCCTAATTGTCAGCACTATTCAGATAGCACTTATTATAGTGGCCGCGGACCAGTAAGTGTCCTTACTGAGTTAAATACCGAATATCGCAATAAGACATTTTACCCTCCAAGAAGCACCTTTCTTAGCCGCTCTGCGTCTGCAATTTAACAAACCCCCACTTTCTCTGATCGGGATTGGAGGATGTGAGACAGAGTGCAAACATTTCAGCTCTTGTAGCAGCTAATCTGCACAGGGCAGCAACTTTTATTTTACAGCTAACTTCTAAGTCATCAAAAACTTTTTTTTTTAGCCTTTCTTCAGCAATCAGAAGTGGCCTGATGCAGTGATGACACAAAATTGTTGCCGTCTCACTTTGAAATAAAGTGTTTTTATTTAGGATTGGGAAAAAAGCAACAATATTTGATTAGAAATAAAAACATTATTTCACCATATATTTGCCTATAGGTGAAAGAAAGCCTTTAAAATGCTACCAGGAGACACAACAGCACACCAGGAGAAGTGGAGAAGGCTGTAGGAGAGCATCAACCCAGCTGCAGGATCGCTACCTCTTCCTTTTTCTGCATGGAGGAACAGTAGGAGCACAGCCAGAGCCCTGCAAAAAGCCTAAAGCAGGTCACTTTGCAAAAACGATAAGAAATTGACTCCACGAGGATGGTATAAGGGCCCCACATCCACAGATGGTGGTTGTGCTTACAGCCCAACACTGCGAAGGACGCTCATTAGGTCCCGAGATGAGATCCTCTGACCCCTTGTGAGAGCATCTGCTGATGTGGTTTGCCCTGGGTTCCTCCTAATAAGTTAGACCTCATGTTGCTGGAGTGTGTCAGCAGTTTCTGCAAGAGGAAATCTTTGAAGCTATGGACTGGCCTGCCCGTTCCCCAGACCTGAATATGATTGAGCACATCTGGGACATAATGTCATAGCATGTGAGTGTGACATTTAAAACCCTTAATGATTCATTCAGTTCAAAAGAATTATGGAGATTTTTGTGTTTAATTTTTTCATGTCTGCCAAAGTCACTAGTAGCAGGTTGAATGACTGTAGTATGATTTGTTTAGACCTGATTTTGACTGATGAAGATAAACTGTCCACTGAGGTATTATTAGTCAAAGGTTCTAGACAGTGCTGTGTGCTGTTGCCTTGCAGCAAGAAGGTTCTAGGTTTGATTCCCGGCCCGGGGTCTTACTGCCCTGAGCATGCGTGGGTTCTCTCTGGGTACTCCGGCTTCCTCCCACAGTCAAAAGCCAGTTAACCTGACGCTAAATTCTCCTTAGGTGTGAGTGTGTACAAGAATTGTTGTTTGTCCCGTTTGTTTCTATGTTGTCCTGCGATAGACTGGCGACCTGTCCAGGGTGGACCCCGCCTCTCGCCCATAGATACCTGGAGATAGGCTCCTGTAACCCTATACAAACATATATATATATATATATATATATATATATATATATATATATGTTTGTAAAGAAAGAGAGAGAGAGAGAAAGCGATAACACTGAGGCAATCGCTGAAATCAGGTGTTTTCTGTAATGTTCAAGCAATGTTCAGTCTGACTTCTAAATCTGCAGTTATGTTGGTTCACTGTACATGAGAAAGGTACTACAAAGTTTTTTAAAGATTCAATATTTTATTTTGCTAAATTGTCATTTAGTACATTTTTCTTCATTACTACTTTTTATCCATCCATTTTCTGTCATGCTCATCCCTGCTGCGGTTGGGAGGGCTGCTGGTGTCTGTCTCCAGCTATCATGGGGCGAGTGGCAGGGTATAACCTGGACAGGTTGCCTGTCTATTAGGGACTGGATGCTCTCTGAGCAAGACCCTTAACCCCACACTGCTCCCCGGGCACTCCACGATGGCAGCCCACTGCCCCCCAAGGCGATGGGTTAAATGCAGAGGTCAATTTCTCTAATCTGAGATCAATTATTATTATTATTATTTGAAATATTGGTGTGAATTCATAATTTTCTTTGCAAACTTTCAAGCACAGCTGTACTATTCTGAACTGGTAACACATTAAAAGCATCCAGTTCCTGTTGGTGTTTGAAAGCTGCAATAATAAATGTCTTCCTTCTGCAGGGAAGCTATTGGGCAAGTTTTATCACATTGACCTTGGTTGTTGGTTTTTGTTTCCTCTTCTCATCATTTTACATGAAAACCCTCATGCAGGATCATTGCATAGCAAAAAATGCATCATTATTGATTAAAATATCTGATAAATAATTTTATGTGATTTATACAGAACTACAAAAAGATGCAAACACAAACTAGAAAAAGTTCCCCAGGTGCTAAAACATGGTTTGTCTTCAAAGTGCTTCACACTAAATGTTTTATCAAAAGAAAAACTTTCAAACTGCATCCATCATATAAAAAAATTACATCTCAAAGATTAGATTTTGTCGATACATGTGTTTCCCTCTCATCCTTGTTGCAGTATTGCATCATTAAACTGTTGCTTCATGTTAGAAAGTTCTTTGTGGGAAGGAGGGATTTAGTAACTGCCTTTTTGGATTTGTTGCACTCCCATGGGAAAATAAATATGGGTGGGACTTAAACAGGTTTTCAAAACACAGCTGAGGCGTTAAACAGAAAAACCTGTTCCAGGAGTTCAGATCCTTCTCTGTGGGACGTGTCCAGAGGCCAACATTAACAACAGGAACAAATGAACGGGTTGCTGACTAACTTATAACCGAGAATAATCTGTGGAAAAAAAACTGATCATGAGTTGCTGTATTAGATGTTAAATTTGTCCCTCTGTGAACTGAACTAAATGCAGAACTCATGTGTTAGTCAGTTTATCTGAATATTTAGACAGCTCCCGTAGGAAGGAATGAGAAGGTTCTGGCCTCAGAAATGAATCAGTCTCTACAGGTTTAACTCCTCCCAGCCAGTAGGTGTCACTCTTGCTCGCTCTTGTTACAACTTTCATTTGTTTTATTTACCAGCCCGTTTTGCTTATGCTAACTTTTAGCATTAGCTAAAAATAAACGTATCCATCCAGAAGCAAAGCTCTATATATATATATATATATATATATATATATATATATATATATATATATATATATATATATATATATTTCATTATTGTTTACAAGCAAATAATTAATTTTTTTCATAAAATTTGACATTTCGTAAAAAACAACAACATTTGACAGTAACTTTTTTGTTTTCTTGAATTTTATTCCTCAAAATGATTTTTAGTCTTCAATTTTTAGATATTTTATTTTGTTCTTTGTTTCTTAATTTTATACTTTTTTTCAAATTTCTCTTTTAGAATGAGTTTTACGAAATGCATTCTTTCTCAAATTATGTTTATTATTTACAGATCACATTCTCTTCACTTGAAGCCAAATATAAAATGAATGTAATTTGTATAATCTAAATAAAGAGAAATTTGAAAAATATATTTTTAAAATAAAAAAAGCAAAATGATTATAAAAATAAAACAATAATTGAGAAGAAATTAGAAAAAATAAAATCAATAACAAAGCTACTCTAAAACTTTTATTTGATTAAAACATTCTTCAAGGTTCCATTTTTGGGTTGTATTTTCTTTTTCAACTTTCTATTCACAAAGCATTTTCTTCGCTGCAACAGTAATGGAACAAAGTTCACTCCATATCCACATGGCTTCTGAGCACCATTGCTTCCTTAAGTCGTCTGACTTTTCCTGCATGCTGAGTTCATGTAGTGTCTGTGCATTCACAAGCACACAAGAAATTATATTGTAACACTCCCCTGTTGTCCTGACTTGAATAAAGGCGCTATATAAGTACATGCCATTTATCCCTTTAGTTTGTATGAAAAATACACTTTAAACTACCTCAACAGGCGTATATCCCTTTAGACATGTACAAAAAAACCAAACAATTTAAGGTGAGATGCTTTACTATACTGTTACAAGGTCAAATCAAAGTCTGTAGCAAGTACACACATCTTTATACCAGTACTGTAAAAGCTGTGTGCTTGTTCATTGCATTTTAGTCTAAATTCTTTCATACTTTGATCAAGATATTCAAAGCATCAGTACTTTTTTGCAGGAAAACTAAGTGGGTCAGGTAAAAAAAAACTTTTTTAAGTATAAGTCTTAGTATTCAATTACTTGGTTTTAGACCTCTATTTATACTTTTCAGTACGACTATACTCTGTTATACCCCATTATTCCTAAGTATATAAAATATAGATTATAGAAAAGAAAATTTGAAGTAAACTGCCTCTTTCAGTATAAGTATACACATACTTCACTTGAATTAAAATATTGTTTTCTAAACAGCCTCTGATCTTTCTGACCACTGAAAGCCTTTTCAGTACAAGCCACACCCATCCCCTCAGAGACACACCCATTAGCAGATTGTTTATGTTGGGTTCAGTCTCAAGGCCGACATGTGAAGCTGGAATCAAATTGCAACGTCACAATCTGAACAATAGGGTATCCATTTCTGACAATCAGAGGATCCCAGAGGTTCTGAGTTCGAACCCCACTCCCACAGACTGTCAATCTGGGGTCCTTGAGCAAGACCTTAACCCCCACGGGCGCCGCACAGTGGCGGCCCACTGCTCCCCAAAGGGTTGGGTTAACTGCAGAGCGGGAATTTTGCTTAATTACGGACTTTTGCTTTGTACTTGTAACAATGTAATGAAAATAAAGCTTATTTCTTATTTGACTTTGCAAACTCTAGGTGACAAGATGGAGCCCTGGAGGTTCAAAACATTGTTCTGAAATTGGGCTTCAGCTTGTGGGAATAAACAAGCCTCATTTATTCAACCAGCCTAAAAAAATATGATAAAAAACAAATTATCGGGTTTCCTCAATTTTCCATTTGTTTTATTTCTTAAACTATGTAGTCAAAAGAAATTGTAATCTAAAAGCTTAAGTTATTGTTTTTAACAGAACATTAAAAGAAAAATATTTCGACCTTGGAGATAAAA
Source organism: Cyprinodon diabolis (assembly GCA_030533445.1). Classification (NCBI taxonomy): domain Eukaryota; kingdom Metazoa; phylum Chordata; class Actinopteri; order Cyprinodontiformes; family Cyprinodontidae; genus Cyprinodon; species Cyprinodon diabolis. The sequence goes on along the minus strand of CM060064.1, from coordinate 45,555,868 downwards.
AACAGTTTTAGTTATTTTTAAACCTCAGCTTGTGCCAAACAGAAAGACACCCTGCGGCATTTGATTTACGTTTACCTTTTAAGCTGCTTTGTGTAACTTGTCTGACAGAACAGACACGTTTTTCTGGTTTGTTTTGTTCCGAATATGGACGATGTAGTGAAGCAGTCATGAAGATTAAGCGTAAATTCAATCTGGAAGACTCTTATCGATTTCACCTGAACCACCTGCGGTGTCTCTCGTTCAGCTCCAGCCAATCAACTCAGGGGCCGCACCTTCTCCAAAGCCAATCAGCATTCAAGATCCCATTAATCTAGCTCTTGGCCCAACTTTTGTCTCCCACACATAAACAAATTTTCCTCGACCCTGAATATGCTGTATTCAGTGACTGAAAACAACATAAAGGATCTAGTTTATTGGCCAAGGTTGTGGTACAGACAACATACATAAAGTCTGAAACAACTACCTAAAGTATACAATGCATTTAGCTTTTATTTGGTTAAGTTTTTAATCTATTAATAAAAAATAAAAAAACCAAAAGGTCCGTATGCAAGGGTCTGTGTGAAGCAGATAACTTTCCGTTTATTTTAATAGTATATTTTTGGATAATTGCCATAAACTCACTATTCTTCAATAATCATAAATTCTTAAATCATACTGTGCTCGGCCATTTTGGAAGTGGGACATCAATTGTTTCTTCTCCTTTATTCCATCATTGTTATGTTGATGATGTCCCCTCTGTTTTAACGAGTGATGCGCCTACATCTATGTCAACTCTACATGTGTAAAGCACTTCATAGGGTTCTCACACGGCACACACAGACCGGCACAACAACCCAACGTGTGATTGTAACACGGCCCTTCCTGTTTTTACTCTTTTCGTTTCAGAACAATAAGATCTAACCACCAGCGATTTTTCGTCAATGATGACGAAACAATTTTGTGATGCTGCTTTTTTTCATGATGATAACGAAAACTGAGTTAAACATGGATCTTTGATGATGTGAAAATGATGAGTCATGGTGTGAGTTTTCGTCGATAAAAATTAAATAAAAAGGTTAGCGGATTGTCTGTCAGACGTTTAAATTGCATCATTGTGCTGTAATCTGTTAAACAGTATCAGCCATGCAGCTGCGTATAACTTACTCTGGAATGGTGCGGTTCTGCATGCTCAACTCTGACAAACTCTGCTCTTCCAGCTGTGCTTGTGCAGAAATGCACCTTTGGAAGCACGGAGCTCCGAGGTGGTGCTTATGCTCCACATTGATGGTTCACTCTCAGCAGTACAGCTCTTCCTGTCCTCGCTACTTAATAAACTATATGTGGCTGATCATCCTCTGCCAAGCGTAAAAAATCCTTTTTTATATCTATCAACATTTTATTACTGTTTATTTTTTGATAAAGACCCAGATGAAAAGTTAGATGTTTGAATATTTCTCTCTCATTTTTCTTGTTCTATTTCAATATTTTGACATTTCAGTTACCATATTGAAATTTATGTCCGGATTGCCATGGCATTTTAAAGATACATTTAAAGGTACCAAAGTAGAAAGAAGAATATTTTTGTTCTTTGTTTTTTGGAGTAACAGAGATTTTATTAATCTGTGTGTAATGCATAATTCATAGTAGATCAGAAAGTGTTTTCTCTAAAGTGTGTCTAAACTGCATCTGCTATTTTCAGAACTTTAGTGAGACATTTTTTTCTTTATAAAATGAGGCATTAAGTCATAAAAAAAGTTTATTGGAATTCTATAAATCAAAGTTTTCTGTCCAACAACAATGATGAACTGCACGGCAGTATTCTATACCAAACTATTGTAGAATCTAGACTAGAGCTGTCAATCTGGTATAGAATCTGGTTGTTATTCGAAATTATAAAAGTTAGCTGTTTTATGAAGGGCAACATAAATCTGACTAAAACTAGACTAAAACCTTTTGGAGTTTTAGTCGAATAAAACCAACTTAATCTATCAGATATCCCAATGACTAAAATGTGACTAAAACTAATAATAATTTTCGTCCTGAAGATGAAAACTGAGACTAAATCTAAGATGAATGTCAAAAACAACACTGTTTACAACAGCATCAACCCAGCATGCTTTGCACAGGAGAGAAAATGTCGACCTCCATGGAGAAAAATATAACAATAATAAGTTTTCAAGTATTAATGAGTTTTTTGCATACGACAAACAGCAATTTTGAATTTCATACAAAGCATATTGAGGCCAACGTGTCTAACTAGTCCTGGTGCCCTTTAACAGTCGGCATTATGTTCTTTTCCTGAAAGCATAAACAAAGTTTTTCCCCCTTCACAGCTCCCATGAAAGCTAAACTTGAGCAGTGACTTTGTGATGAAGGTCACAACTAGTGATGGAAGTAACGGCGTTGAAAGTAACGTTACTAACGCCGTTACCTTTTTTTAAAAATTACTTCAACTGTAACTATAACACAGTTACCATTGCCGACACCCCGTTACTGCACGTTACTCAGGTCGCACAATTAACCTTTTTTTCATGATAGGACTCGTGCGCGCCTTGTCATGAGAGAGGGGAGGATGAGAATGGCTGATGTATAGTGAGATTCCGTCTGTCAGTTGGGTAGGTGGGTGTATCCGCTGGCGGGTGTTAACGTACAGCACACACAGAGAGATGGAGAGTGAGGAGGACTCCAGCAGCAAAACAGCGTTTTCCAGATGGAAATACCGGTGTTATGTCGAGTTGTTTCCCCATCAGATACGGTTTCCCCTGCATCTCCGCACAGCGCAGGCGGCACGATTCACTCTGCAAGCGACAGGAAACGCGCATGCTTACTAAAGGCGCGTCACAGCTTCCCTGTGCTCCTGCTACAGGGGAACTACGGAGAGTGTGAAGGATCAAATGTTAGCCTATATGGAGAAAGGGAGAAATCTGGAGGGACGGACGGACAGACAGACAGGGTTGATACACTAATAGCAGACAGATACCACTCCCCCCATGTTAAGCAGGGGAAACGCTATCTTACGGGGTTTATAGGCCCTTTTAATAGCGTCCCCCCTGATGTCATTTACGTTGAGTTGCAATAAATGCAAAACTCTCTGCAGGTTCTTGTCTTTGTCGTCCGCACTATTCAGCTGGCTTTGGAAACCCACAGAGAGAAGGTGGGGGCTGGGTGGGGAGGGTTACGGGGGCGAGAAACGCAAAAGTAACGCAATAGTTACTTTTACTAGTAACTAGTTCCTTTTATTGTGGAGTAACTCAGTTAGTAACTCAGTTACTTTTTGGGAGAAGTAACTAGTAACTATAACTAATTACTTTTTCAAAGCAACGTGCCCAACACTGGCGATGAAAATGTTTTCGTGCTTTCGGAGGGTTAACTACCAACCTCACATAATACACGATGGAATAAATGTGAGGGTGCTTTTACTTTCCTAGGAATCCGAATTTTAAACTATGATAGTAAACTACATTTCTTAAGTCTCTAATCTCTTTTTTTATGCTTCTATGTATTATTGTATTGTCCATGCTCTGTATGCACATGTCCATATATAGTTAGAGAAACGGAGAGACTGTCATACGGTCAATTTATCTAATTGGAAGCAGGCAAATTAAACTGGGTTCATTATGTAAACAGGAGGTGAACCAATGATCATAAACCAATTTTCTATTCGTATGTATGTGTTAAACCAGGGCAGTCAGGACTTAATCCACATAAGACCGGCTCTAATTGAGCTTACTTGCTCCAGTCCAACCTATCTGGATGTGATTATATTTTGGTCATTTAGATAAAACTACAAGGAATTAAAACACGACACGTTTTTATTGTCCTCTGGTAAAAGCTCAGAGACAGGTAGAAGCTCCAAAGTCCACAGCCATGTCAGCAGTTTTTTTTTTTTTTTTAGCTTGCTTAGAAACTTCACACAGATGCGAGTCTGGCCCAATGTGGCTTAAAAAAACACACATGCACACACATGTTCTGCTCATATAGGTTTTTTTCAGAAGTGCAGTCTGTTTGTGCTTAAAACGTCCTTCTGGGATGTTTTGGCGATGAAGTCAGCGTAGCTCGGCTGAGTCAGGAATGTCTAAAGTTTGGGTTTAAAAGGTAGTGTTTGTCCCAGGCTTTAGTCCTCTCCCTGTCCTCCAGATGTTTCCAGGTCACAGAGAACAGGAGCATCGGCTGAGCTGTGAAAGGACAGATGGAAAGGGCTTCCTTGGTTTAGTGTAAGGGGCGGTTCCCTGCAAACAAACAGGGAGATCTCTTATCTGACTCGCTTCACAAATGGGTGTAAAGTCCTCGTTTAAATGACATCATATTTCACTTTTTATAATCAGGCAGGTTGTCCTTTAACTTCGTTTTTATGGTGCTCTCATAGTAACATAGCTGGACTTTATCCAGTGGTGACTGCAGCAGTAAAAGGCTCACCGTCAGCCTCCATTTAAGCTCATCCGTCACTCAGATAGATCGATACAAACCAGGGTTAGATCTGGAGAAACAGATAAAGGCTTCCAGGCTGCATTGATTATTCCCCCCTTAATCCTTCTTTGCCCTTAAACAAAAATTAAATTGGAAACCTAATCATCTAAAAGGAAAAGCATTTTGTTATAATCTATTATTCTTCATTAATTAATTAATTTGCAAAGATGTCATTTTTTAAAGTAAAAATAATAAGAATTATAAACATAAATGTATAACTTGCTCTTTAATATATCTAAGAATATTTAAAGAATCCTTTTGAAAGTACTAATATCCTAATTAATAGAAATGCTTTCGAAATCAGATCAGTGAAACAATTACTAGTCATTTTTCTAATGGCTCGAGAGGAGAAGTCCTCCAAGCCATTGGATGGAGACTATTTGTATCGGAGAAGTTCCCAGAATGTTGAAGGTTACACCCTGAAACCTTACAACTCTCACAGAAATTACAGCTCTGCTTTATGGCCGACGCCACACAGCTGGAAGTTTGCTGCATGAAAGTAAAGAAGTACTGTTGACCAGAGGCGTGTCTTTAAGACACGATCCCTGTTATGACTCAATACAAATAACTACCTTTTAATAACTAATCCAACTTTTCCAACTTTTGCTTTTCTATGTAAGGAAAACCAGCTGATTGCATTGACTTCTTGACTCGACAGCAAACCCTCACACTAAGCATGCTTGTAGCGAAAGTGGAAGGGAAAACTCCCTTTGAACAGGAAGAAACCTCCCAACAGGCATCCCCAAAGTCGTTCCTCGAGGGCAGCTGTCCTGCAGGTTTTAGAGGTTTCCCTGCTCCAGCACGGCTGATTTTCACTAATAGTTGATTAACAGGCTTTTGCTCAACTGTAGTCATTATAATCAGCTGTGCTAAAGCAGAGAAACCTCTAAAAGAGGGGTCTCAAACTGGTTCCAGAAAGGGCCGTGTGGCTGCAGTTTTTGTTTCCAACCAATAATTGTGCACTAGTCTCCATTCATCTCATCATGACGCCGTCATGTTCAGATTGCACTCAGTTGAACAGTATGACATCGGTATCCTGCCAAAAGTGCACACATGCAAAAGATACTCTTATGAGCATCTTGATTCAGACGCTCATAAACGACTCGTCACTTGCATGTTTAACATTTACATGCACAAATAGAGAACTACCCTAATATATTAAACATGAGCACTTGTTCCTTCTCTACATGCGCAGCCTCCCTCGTCCTCCCATGTGGACCAGTTTCTGTGTGCTCGTTAACTTTTGTCACTTTAAGGGCGTTAGTGGCCTGTGATTGGCTGCTTTTCAGGAAATCCTGCATCTCAGAATGGTTGTCTGATTTCATTGGACATGTTGGAGTAGGAAATACAGGTGATTAGAAAATGATGGACAGGAATGCAGAAGGACAGATGGAGTGTTAGGAATCCAGTGTGTGTGGGCTGTGTTTGTCTTTTTGTGTTCTCTCCCTCCACCACCAGGTGGCGCCCTCTTCTCGTTGGTCCTCCCACACACCTGTGGCTGGTTGAGCTCATTACTGAGGACTCTTAAGCGGTGGACTGTCACTACCTCGTTGCCAGAGTGCTTGCCAGTTTTGGGTACTCTAGCCAAGCTGAGTTTAGTTGAGTCAAGCTGAGTCTTTGTCTCTCTGAGTTCTAACCTTGTTTTTGTCTTTGCCTTTTCGGCAGGAAGTCATCCTGCAAATTGAATTTTTGGCCTTCTCCCCCTGGAAGGATTGTTTTGGGCTTCACACTGAGCAGGGGATTAATTTGCACGTGTCCCGTTCAAGTTCTCCTGGAAATCTAAGTGGCAGTCCGCTCCACAGCTCCTCAAGAAACCAACCAAACCAAAGACCTGTCCGCCCTCCAACGAGCCCCCCAATCTCTGGATTATACCCACACCGACTGGATTCTGAGAAGAGAACCTTTTTCTGCTAACCTGAGTCGCGTTCATCTCTGATTTTTGCAAGACGTTGTTCAAAGTTCCCACGGACCCTGAACTAACCTCTGAACTTCCCTTCTCACTTCCAGTTCCGGTTCACCAGCCCTCTGAGTTACCCTGGATCTGTTGGGATCCTGAGGCTTGCCCACCAGAGGGCGCAGAGGATCCACTTCTGTTTTTATTTGTTTTCTGTTAGGGACTGGGGTTACTGTTGGGATCTGGAGATCTACCATCTGTCTCCAGCAGAGAGCGCTGTGGGTCTCCTGGGCTGGAGCCTCCAGCACACCTGAAGCTCATCAGCCCATCAGGAGACCTTCCTACATAAGCAGCAGTCAGACCTTCCTTCGACGCCGCAGTGTTGACCAAGTTTGGTTAGCGAAACCTGAGCCTCTGTTAATTTATAGAATCCTAGTAGACTCCAGAGAGAAACTAGATTCTAACCTGCCTCTGTCTTCTCTGCCTCATAGGAAACCTGATCGAAGTCTGAAGCTCTGGATGAGCTTAGTCTGGAAACCTGCCTGCCTGCCCAAGGAAGCCAAACCAGAAGACATCAGTCTGGATTCCTCCAACAGCCGTCAAGGAAGAGCTAGGAAACCAAGTCAAGGTCTGAAACTCACGAGTCAGAAGCTAGACGCTGCTGCCGCTGAGCTCCCTGCTGAATCTACAGTCTCTGGACCCAACCGGTTCCCCCTCTCTCAAAGGATTGCCAGAACCTAATCTAGGTACATTCTGAATTTACACACTCGACAAACCATCTCGCTGCCTGGCTAATCAAACTATCCATCTCTGCAGATGTCAGTGATTCCAGTCCCGGACCTGTACCAGAACCAGTTCATAATTACTCTGTGTTTTTTTTAATAAACTCTGTTAAACTTTTACTCAGCTTCCTGTGGTGTTCTGCATGTGGGTTCAGCCTCTTAAGCCTATCATGACAGGATCACCTTATTGATTATTTCAATAAACCTGTTAAACTTTTACTCTGGTTCTCTGAGTGGTTTCCTGCTTTTCTCTTAAAATCTCTTAAAAACATCATGACATGGAGACAGACTTTGTAAAAAGGATGGAAATGTCCATGGTGAATACAGTCTTTCAGAATAGGCAAGAACACATGGTGACTTGAGCTTGAAAGGTTCAGTTTAGGCAACTGGACGTGACGTTTTCTAGAAGACTTTTCGCGTCTCATCCAAGAGGCTTCTTCAGTTTTCACTAGTGGTGGGGACTACTGAGATCAACATACTGTAGGTGTAACAAAGAATTAGGGGGAACAAAGGTGGCTCTGATCCCTCCCACTGGATTGACCATGGAGGTCACCTGAGGGGTATTAATGGTCATTAGGGGGTTCTGATTGGTCGTTAACTCCCTCATCAAAGACTTAGACAGGTATGGGGCAATGCAGGCTAACAAAAGAAGCCAAACGACCCCCATTCCAAAGGGGTGGACCCCTTTGTCCATTGCAATTTGCATGTTTTCTAAACAAAAACAAGGCTTTGTTGGGCTACTCTATAAAGCCTCAAACTCAACGCTATTCCTGGCATTTTGAAATGAAAAAGCTACTTGGATGGGAAGCGAAAAGTCTTCAAACTTGGAAAACAAAGTCCACCGGGTTGTTTTTTATATATATATTATTAATCCCTCGTCAGTGGTTACATTCACATCCCCTATTGCAGTGTGAGTCAGGTAAGGGCAGGTGAGATGTGAATCTTTTGGGTATTGTTACTTAAACTTCTTTGTACGTAGTGAAAGGTTATGTCTGAGATCACTTCCTCTGTTAAGTGTAGATTTTTCCAACTTAACAAAGATGGCTTTGTTAACCCCTCTCTCAAACCATCCTTCTGCCTTTTCCATTATATATGACCTTGTTGTCCTCAAACAAGTGTCCTTAAGCCAACAGGTGTAGGTGAACCACTGAGTCCTGTCCTGAATGGTTGGCCCTCCTGTGTTGAGCCATGCACCTGTTTAGTGGTTGCCTGGTCTCTCCAATGTACAGCTCTGTGCAATGTTCACTACACTGAACGGTGTAAACCAGGTTGTCGACCTTTTTTCTGGGTGTCTTATTTTTTTAGTAAATCAGTTTTTGTCTCAGGATGTTTCCAGGTTTGGATTGCACAGGCATCTGGTGCTGGTTGAAAATCCAGCAGTAAAATACAAGTAATCTTTATGTTCCCCCCTCATTTTTCAGCAGTAAACAGTGAAACAAAGCATGAATATATTGACACCCCCCCTAAATAAGCAGCAGTGTGGTAAAAATGTCAGCGGCTGAAAAATGCAGAGCCCTAAAGTCTGGAGGCCAGACTTTCGAATGATAGTGGTAACTAAGAAGAGGCGTTTGAGGTAGGAGCACGCAGGTGGATTGTATCCTGTATAAACAATGTAAACTGACGGAACTCCGTGGCTGCTAGTTGGTGAGGAGGTACATCCAGATGACATGCTATAAGGGAGTAGGGTTGTCGACCGTCCCTTGAAAAACGGAATTGTTATGTCCCGTATTACTGTGAGTAAAAAAAAAGTCAGTAATAAGCTAATGGAAAATGAAGAACAGTGGCACGTTAGATGGGGGGCGAACGGAGTGAACGGTGCACCTTCGCATAGTGATGCTCCCCCTCCGAAAAAAAAAAGGTTGCAGAAATATTGGGAGGAATGGGAAGAAAAAATTTTTGGGTGGAAAAAGTCTGCGATATTGAATAGAAAGCACACTGCAAATATTATATTATGATATTATAATTCAATGCAGATTTGAGTCAGATAGTTAAAAAAATAATTTCACACCCAAATGGGGGCTAAAAAAAGTCACCACGCCAGGAGGAGTGAAGGCAATCAGCTCAGCTGGCACGCACATGAGGTGTCCCTTTTTGTGTTTTCAGGAGTTGGAGTTGGCAACCCTTTAAGGGAGGCAGGAGGGAAAATATTTGGTATTTCTTCTGGACAGAAAGTTGACATCAAGACTTGGTGATGGAATAAGGAAGTACAGGAATGTGAGATCAGCAAAGAAGAGGTGGGATAATGTGAGGACTGAAGAGGGTCACCGGGAGGACAGAGAGAGGGCATATAGTGATCTGTATGACAGGTTGATAGCAAGGAAGGATAGTTCAACACACTTGCATGAGTGACAGACATAGAAAGGATTTCCTGCAGGTCAGGGTCATTAGGGACTGAAACGTAAACGTACTGACAGATGCAACAAGTGTGTTGAAAAGATGGAGTATTTTTGATGAATAAGGAAAACATGAGAGAGACTGTTGAGACTAAGAATAGTTTTGCTATCACTAGTATCATTATTAAAGGAAAGGTTGTGTCATATTCAGAATTCAAACTTTTAAAAGTTCTTTAAATATGAAATTATTCCATCCTGTTCAATAAATGATCAGTGTTTTTAATTAAGAGTATTTACATTTGAATGTGCTTTACTGGAGGCATCCATGTTTGTCAAAGAACACTACTGCCACCTACTGGTTTGTGACGTCGCGGTGCGGTATCGGCTGTTGATCAAGTCCCAGTGCTGTATCTGGTGTTTGTCACAACGCGCTATTATCCAAGTCATCTTGAAAACATTCTTCTTCCAAATGTTGGCTACATATTACGGGTTTTTTCTCTGGCCAGAAGTTTGATGGCAAATCCTCCCTCTTCAAGTTGGCAATCCAACCACCAACCCGTCCCGTCCAACTTTAGACTTGTCTTCTTTACTTTCACAATATGCAAGAAAATGCTAACTTGCTTAAGCTGGCATAAACTGTATGATTTTTCTTTTGCCCTTTTGGGGTCGATTTTCAAGTCATGAAAGAATTTTTTGATTGGGCTGACTTCCATCCTGATCAATTTTTCGACTATTTAGAAAAAATCTCTGAGATAGGGCCAAGGATGAGGGAGGTCCTGTTGGTCTCCATCTCCCGATACGCTCTCGCCTGTGTCCGACCTTTCAGACATTTCAACATCTTTTTCTGAATCCTCCATTGTAGCATGGCATAGACAATTCACGTTAGCAGTTTGAAGAACGCCTGCTTGCTTCTGATGATTTCCTTTAGCTAACCAATGAGTGTTTGCGTTCTATGACTCATCCAATCACACTAGTTTTCACTTGATGTGGATGGAGCCAATGATCTGCATTGGATGGAGCACATGACAGGAAATAAATATTTATAAACATTAAACCGAAGCCAAGAGTAACGAGTAACGTTAGTTTTAAAAATGTAAGGAATAGAAAGTCAGAAAGTCAGAAGTAGGAAGAAAAATAAGTAATGGAGTAAAGCATAGATACATAAAAAGTGTACTTAAGTACAATAAGAAAGTATTTGTACTTCATTACTTGACACCTCTGTATCTTTGTTATTTTAAATTGAGCAAAAAAAGAAAAAGTACTATTGAGACACTATCAATACAGAGGATTGGTTTATATAAACTTATTTTATCATGACTATACCCTTTCTAAATTACCAATAAAAATTCCAGTTTTCCTACAACTATAACCTCATATAATTCTAATCCCTGAAAAGTTTTCATGTGTCCAGTCATTTAGAGGTAAAATGTCTCCTGTATTTGTTGATGTTATTTTGAGGATTTGTGCTAGACCGGGGGGGAATTACACAGCTGAAAGGGAATGACTCTCTGTGACGTGGCATTTCCTGGTTTATACCCTCCTTCATTTCCTCTTTCTCATGATTTTACTCATTTACCTCCCACTCCCTGGGGATAATCAAGCAAGACTCCACCTCCCCCACGGTGCTCATGTCTCTCACTCACAGTCTGCTTTGGACTCTCATCAATTCATCCAAGAAGCAGGGGATTTTCTGGTTGTTTTCTCTGAAACATTAAAGCAATTTTTGCTTTCAGTCATCATAGCAAATCTATTCAATGTGAGCAATTTGATACCATCTCTACTGGCTGATAAATGTCACTAATTCATCCCTGATTTGTGTTTTCTTTCTTTGTTGATGAGCTTTTGTTTAAATGGCAGCATGAAAGAAGCAGAAATCTCCAGGCAATACGTTGGAAATCACAAAAAAGCTTTGCTGCCAAACAACAGCTGGATCTGAGTAAACATTACAGCATTGAGCAAATGAACAGTGTGCTTGAGTTCAATTTCAGCCCAGAAAGACGTTAAACTGGGAGGCCTGGATGAGGGAAACAGAGGACATCAGTGGGGAAATATATAAGGCGGAACACCAGACTGAGTCCTCATTCAGAATTATACATATCAAATAGCAAATCACTTCCAGCGAATGATCTCAGGATAGGATCTACATGTCATGTTTAGTGGATTGAGAGTTGGAGCAGAATGAAGGGAACTTTTGTCATGATCTGGCCTGTTTGCTCTTCCCTAATTAGTAATTCCTCTCACCTGCCGTTTTCCCTCCCTGCCTCAATTACAATTTATTCCTCTCACCTGTTCCCTCTGGTTTAAATTCAGTTCAGCCTGAGCATTCAGTGCCAGATAATTTCTTGTCTTTCTGTCAGTCTGTCTGTCTGTCTGTTCAGTTTTTGTTCCTTGGTTCATGTCCTGGATCCTAGTAGCCAGTGGAAAGAGGGTTTTAGTGTTTGTCTCGTGTCCTGATTGTCCACTGTTCCTCCCCCGTGGAGTCCTCTGGGTTTTTGGCTCAATATGTGGGGAGGTTCCGTTTTTATCTCAGTAAGCCTGGCTCCAGGGAGGAGACCAGTTTAAAGTCCTGCTTCAAGTTCTGGTTCCACGTCCTGTCTCGGCTACCCTCTTCCACTGAGTCTGCTCATCTGCACCTGATCCTGTCTGCTCCTGTGCGTGACCACCTGGTCATGCTTCTGGTCCCAGTCAGACTCTGAACCCTCCTTGGGAGCCTGTGGATGCCTGGAAGTCTGGATCCTGCCACCTGTTTCTGTTCCTGCCTGATCTGGATCCTGCCTGTTCTGTCTGTTCTGAATCCCTGATCAGGATCGGCTTCCTGCAACTCCTCCGGAGCTGCAGCACTGGGGGGACTCTGGGTGACGCGAGCTGCGTCAGCTGTCAGCCAATCGGCTGGATTGCACCCCTCTCAAGGGGTATGGACTGAACTGCTAAACCAGGTAAGTGACTCACTGAGATCATCTTCAGTCAGATGATCGTGGTCACTTACTGTGTTTCTCTCTTAGAGTGTCTGAGATTGGGCGGTGCCCCGCTCCCCATCCTGCAGTGCCCGCGAGCCACAGCCCCACTTCAGTTTTTGTTTTACTTCAATTAAACCTTTTGAACTTTCCTACTGACTGTCTCTCCTTGAATACTGGGTCCATCTGTCCACGTCTCATGACAACTTTGGTGAACATAGATGAACAAGAATGTTAAGAACAATGCAACAGAATGCGTAGAGGCCTGGAACAGTAACACCAGCAGCTAAACTATTAGCATAAACTTTATAAGATGAATAAGAAATGCTAGGTAAAAAAAGATGGGCAAGATAGAGTTTAGTTTAGAAAAGCTAGATTAGCATTATGTGCAACCAGGGGCCGATTCAGAAAATTTGGGGCCCTAGGCAAAAACAGGCAGGGGGCCCTCTGAATTGAGAAGACAACACATAAAACGGACCCATTATACAGATAGAGAAATGTAAATAGAATAGACATCCATTGTGTTTTGTCCCTCGCTTCTTGGCCCTTTTGTTGTTGTTTTCCTCTCTTTGTTTTATACTCAGCTGATTTTTCATACTGTCTCAAGATTTTTTCCAAGCGCTAAGCACACTTAGCCGATTGCTCCTTCCTGTGTTTCCAAAAAGAGACACACTTAATATGATAAGCGTTCTGATGGCATTTTAGTGAAAGAATTTTTTATCAAAATCATAATAATGTGCACAAATAAGGAATAGTTGTATTAACTATACAAGTAAATAGAGTTTTATGGGGCCCCCAGGAACTTGGGGCCCTAAGCAACTGCCTAGTATTGCCTAATGGTAAATCCCCCCTGTGTGCAACAGGTGTTGTATTGTCAGTGTTTCCCTGGTGGCGTGTTAAATGTGTTTCTGTTGATAAATATTACTTTATATAATCACCGGTGTTTACCTGTTTGGATGGTGACATGCACGACGGGGCCGACCGGAGGTAGGAGTTTGCCCAGCAATCGGAAGGTTGTCGGTTCAAGCCCTGGCTTTCAGTGTCCATGGGCAAAAAACTTCCCCTGCATTGTCCTCTGCTGGTCAGAAGCATCGCTGCTGTCAGTGAGCTTAGGGCAGCTGTGTGTGCGTGAATGGGTGAATGACTTAATGTAGTGTAAAGCTCTTTGATCAAGTCCTGTCACTGGAAAAAGAGCTGTATCAGTAAAGGCCAGTTACCATGCAGGAAAATTGTTTAACTAGTGCTTCTTTAGGGCCTTTTGGTTATGATGCAGTTTGCTGTGTTAGCTGCAGAGTTCTGTTTGCTGGCTGTGTTGGTGGAGCAAATATGCATCTGTCCCACGCTAAGAAACAAGCGCTATCACTAGCCCTGCTAGTTGCAAAGAAGAGGCTCTGGTGCCTGAAATCCTCAGGTCTTTAATCTGAGACTGAAGCTGAAGGTGGATATTTGCAGATTTCATAACAAAAAAGGGAAACAGAAGCAAAAGCCCCCCAAAAATAAATCCACCAAATCCACTAAACTGAGAACCTGGAATACTCACAACAAAGGGGCAAAGAAATGATGACAAACCAGCAGGAGGTGCATATAGGGGAATAAGCTAATTAGCTAACTGGGAGCAGGTGAGAACAGAGGAGTCTAGAAGGGATCTAGAGAAGGAGACTGACACAAGAGGGGAACAGAGCACGAACAAGAAATACCTAAGAACTCAAATAAAATCAAAAATAACAAAATGGAAATAAAAGCAATGAAAGATAAAAGTTAAACAGAACTAAAACCATGACAAGGTCCAGGGAGCCGCTTGGGGAGTTCAGGTTTGTAAAGGAGCTTCATTTTCACTGCAACAGTTTCCAGGGCTATTTTCGTCCCACTGTGGTGCAGTTCAAGAGTATGGTGGAAATTTTCAGACCAATTCTGTCAAGAATCTATTTATGTCCAAGATACAAGCTTCTCCTCCATTTTGCTCTGGTCTCCTTGATAAAATGTATTCTCCATGCCTCTGTGTCTGCACACTCAAAGTTCAGCATAGTTGAACTTTGAGAGCAACATGGATTTCAGCTCCCTTGCAAAAAATTTGCACTCCGCTTGAAGAAGCGCTTTTGCACCCTTCTGCAGTGCATGCCACTGAAAATAATGGATTTCCTATCTAAAAGACCCAATATGCATGCTAGCTACTTACATACAATGTTCGCTGCATGGAAGTTTTTTTTTCTTTTTTTGCTCAATGAGCACTTTAAGAGCAAGTGTTTGCGTTGGGCTTGATAATGATTATAAGTTCTCTGAAATACAATTTGAAGACAGTGCAATTTGTTAAAATTCATTAAAAAAAATATGAAAAATTAAAAATATCAAAGCTGATTGTTTTAAAAAGATAACAGTTGAACAAATAAACCAGGATTTTTTTTTTTAATATCATAATATGAAAAAGGAAAATTTGTCTTTTTTGCTCAAATGTTTTTTCAGCCTAATTTCTGGATTGTATTTTTTTTCTTTTCCAAATTTCATTTCAAAATTCTGTTTTTTGCTTGCAAAAAATGTAACAAAATTTACTCCATGTAATATAGATTTTTCTTCCACAGGTTAATTCTGTGCAATTGAACAGGTACAGGTCACCCATCCATCACAGGGCAACACAGAGATAAACAAACTCACACCTAAGGGTAAATAAGAGTTACCAATTTACCACCAATTTATTTTTCATTATTTATTTTTTTAAAGTGGAAGGAATCCGGAGTACCTGGAGAGAACCCACACTTGCACAAGGAGAAAGGAGCCTAGGAACTGAGCCCAAGGCCTCAGCACCATCCCCACATCTTATGCTTCCTGAGGCATTAAAGTTTTCTCTTTTTACTCTAATTAGTGCTTTGCATAAAAAAACAACAACTCACATTTCCAAAACTTTATTTTCTATATTTTTGACCAGGCAGAAACTGGGCTAACTGGTTTCTGGCTTCCGACCTGCAGCCAGTTTCACTGAACAGATGTTTTAAAGCTTTTTATTGGATTAATCCACTCACAGAGCAGCAGGCGGGTCGATCGTCCCGCTCGGACTGAAGGCTAAATGCGTTATCCTGCAGAGGCTGAGACTGGCAGGCGTTGGCAGATAGAGCGATCCCATCATTGATCTACTCCCCCTTCCAGGGTCGCTCCATGTTAGCCTCCATTCTTTCTGTTGTTTATAAAATATTGATGCTGGCTGCTATCTCCTCTTAGAGACTCAGCTAGATGGGAAGTGTTTTAGGTTGCAGGAGGATATTCCTGGACCTGCATCCACTGAAGTTTAATCTGAATTACTCTATCACGTTTTATTTTATTTGTTATTATTAAATTCAACATTAAAGCACAGAGTAAGGCATGTGCTTTAACTGCTTCCCCAACATGCAGCAGCACATGTGGTCTGACTGCGCTTAATGTGCTTTCCTTGTTTCAGGATTAATGTTGTACGTTATATCATCCTCACCTTAAAATAACAACCTGCAGCCTCAGTCCTGATGTTTTATGGGCTGATAGCGCCCTCTGTCTGCAAACCTCATCCAAAACCATCTCACATCTGATTCTTCTTTCCTTTTGAGGACTTTTTTCTTAGTAACAGAGCAGTGATGCATCTGACTGTAGATACATCAGATGTAAGCAGGAGCCAACAGGGGCCCTTTTGAGGCCCTGTACCTAAAACATAAAAGTAAATACATTTGTTTTGATGATGTGTTTTGGCACAGACACTGTAACTGATTGGCTCCTTGGCCTTGATTCATTTTTTTACCCTCAATTCAGTTTATTTCTATAGCGCCAATTCACAACACATGTCATCTCAAGGCACTTTACAGTTCAACCAGATCATCCAGTCAAATTGATTCAAAGTTTTCTATGTAAGGAAAACCAGTTAATTGCATCGACTCTTCAGCAATCCCTCACACTGAGCATGCTTGTGGTGACAGTGGAGAGGAAAAACTCCCTTTAAACAGGAAGAAACCTCCAGCAGAACCAGGCTCAGCATGAGTGGCCATCTGCTGAGGCCGACTGGGGTCCAAGGAGGCAGTTTAGTTTTTATTTAAGTTAAGGTGTCACACTTTTAGCTTCACCATTTTGAGATTTGCATTTACTTTATGCACTATTTGCACCATTCGCACTACTGTTTGCATATTTAAATATTTATTTTTATATCTTAGGTTTTTATTTCTATTTATTTATGCTATTGTTCATTATATTTTATATTTTATTATGCACTGTGGGGTTGAGAGGACTGCAATTTCATCTGTGTTGTATGTTTACCATGGAGCACATTTGACAATAAAGTTGAATTGAGTAGATCTGGATTCTAAATGCTGTTAAGTAGGAAATGGGTACTAAACTATTCCCGATACATGAATTTACAGGGATGTAATTTTCCAGAGAATATTTTTAATATACCTTTAATCTTTATTCCAAAATAAACATAATACTTTTGTATAACCTAATAATTCACTGTGGTCCAATTAGATTATGTTGTTGGATGAATTTCATTAATTTGTTTTTTTTTGTTTTGTTTTACACTTGTCTAGGTAAAGTGAAACTAACAGCTTTTAAACCACAAATGGAGCAACATAAAACAATGAATGTTTAACTCAGTGAAAATGTCACCATTTCCTCTGGTGTTAATGGTTGTCACAACACAGATGCTTTGGCCTTTAGTTTTAATGACAGCCAGGAGTGACGGTTTCCAGAGTGAGAGCATTTTTATGCAGGGGAAGCGCTTCAGGATCAATAGCTGTTACCGAGACAAAGCCCACAGAACCACTAATGAATCCCTTGGCTCTCTGTGCAGCAAACCACTGCTCTCACGTCTGAAAAAGGAGGAAAGGCGAGAGGTGTTTCTGCTTTTGGATTTAAAATACAGATTATATAATAGTTCTAATTTGATCATATAAGGTTATGTTTTTTTTTTTATATCTGTGCATCCGATTGTTTGCTTGTGGGTTCCATGTTGACCACTTTACATTTTCTGTCGTTCATTTTAAATAAAAGGTAAAAGGTCTGCATACATCAAAGGTGATCAACTGTCTGCGTTTTCTAACAGAATAGAAAGAAATCTGATTCCTCCGGACAGACGCTGTTTTTGAAAAAAAAAAATCTTTTACCACTGTAATCTTCATTGTAAAATTGAAATTAATTAATAAACTTTATTTCTACTTTACTTTTTATATCCTGCAGGGGTGGACAAAGTGCTGTAAATTCTGAGAAAATATCTCAAAATAATGAGTTAAGACACTAAACAAACCAAAAGATACAGTTTACAGCAGGCATGTTTTAAACTGCCGTAAAAAACAAGATCATAGTGTTTTAAAAGCCAAAGAATAAAAAAAAAAAGACATTTAAAAGCTGGGAAAGAGGAGGCCTGTCGGAAACGCGAGGGTAAGTTGTTCCAGAATATGGGAGCAGCCGAAAATCCTGTTTTAGTGGCTGTCAGCAACAGCCAATCAGAGATGGCGTAGTGGAGCAAGATTGTTGAAAAATTTAAAAACAAATAACCAAAGACTAAAAGTAATTCTCCATCCCCGCTCTCATTGGTTCTTTAACTGTATGTAAATGAAACACCAATCAGCAAATTAAAGCCTTTTCTGAAAAGTGAAAGTGAAAATGTTTCATAGGAGGGGCCGGATGGGGCCACTAAATATATTGGGGTGACAAAGTGAATTTTAGGGTTTGAATTGTGGTAAACCTGCCTGTAGAAATCATAAAGACTTAAGTGAACATCTACTCATATCTTGGTTTATTGTGTGATATTTAATGTTACGTTGCTGGCTGTGCATATATGCTAAACTGATGCTACTACAATTTACCCTGGCAAGTGGGATGGCTAGGGCATTGCACAGGGTGGCTGTGGCCACCACTGGCCACCCCCTAATGGCGCCACTGCATTTGGGACTCTGAGCGGCAACTGCCTCACCGGGTTGGCAGCCCACCAGCTGGGATCTACCTCTGCTCCTGGACCAGAACTGGACTTTAAGACCAGAGGTTCCCGCTGTAGATGCTGACGCTCAGTTTCACCCCTTAATAAACTGTCAAACCTAAACTGTTTGTCTGCCTGGAATATTGGGAACACCTTAACATGATGGTCTTTTTCCATGCCAAGCTGTTGCTTTATCAAAAGGCATTGTGGGATGGTCAGGCTCAGGTTCCATCTGGGTTTCTGGTAATTCTGCAGAACAACCAGCAGATGGCTCCTTTTAATCAAGATTAAGCATTTAGTTTTTGTATATGACTATGGAGGTTTTAGTTAATATTATGTCAGTCATTACTTTAAATTCCGTACTCTCAGAATTACAAAAAACTGAATAAAAATCTCTGTTCTGGTGTAGAACCTTGAAAAGCTACATTAGCAAAGCCCAGCTATCATTGCTTCACAGCGACAGACAAAAGCTTCTTCTTGTCCAGATTAAAATGTCCACTATAAAATTAATTTAATATTCAACAACAACAACAACAATATATATATATATATATATATATAGATCTCTTTTTCTATATTACATCTCTGTATTGAAATAAAACTGACTTTAATCTCAAACATACATTCCCGGTTCTGCTTATCTTTGTTTAAATCAGCTGCTGTTTCCTTTACAAACATCCATTAGCTGCCATGTTCTGTTCCTGACCAATAATCTACGGTAGATGGATTCTGACAGAGTAGATTTATGTGTGAGAGGCTGAGCAGATCCACAGAGATATGAAATTATGACTGCAAGCTCTGCACCTACGCAGCCCGTCATAACTGATAGCATCGTGCTAAGCCAAGCAGTTTCCTGCTGCTTTGCAGGAAAGCAGCTCAGATTATTCATGAAGCATCAAAGCCAGAGCCACGCACAGATAACCGCTGACTTCAGTGTGAGCTGGAGTCCATGTTGCTGAGCTTGCACCATCTAATTTTCATACAAGCACTAACAGCACTGCATTAATCTCATTTGTACAGCAGACAGGCTGGTGTCCGATGACACGTGTTTGCACACATTCACAGGTTGTGTGTTGTCAGTAATTGTTAAAAAAGCATCACAGCCACCCTGAGCACCGGTTACACACTAGTTTTTTATTGTGAGTAAAGTCAGAAACATTTTCTGCTCCTCTTAATGAGCATGCTTATTAGATACATGGGAGAATATTTTACTGCCATTTGTTTTACAGGCAAAATTCACTTCTTTCCATTTAAAATACAACAATAAATAGAGAGAAAGAACAGCAGCATAGATTATGGTTTCCAGAATTTATCTATGGGGTAGGATGACTGTCCATACAAACCATGTGTAGGTCTATGAATTTCTGAATGAAAGTGAAAAACATAAATCTGTATTTGCTCCTTGTCATCAACTCATGGATGGAAGACCTACATCTGTGAGAAGACAGTTTTACAACTAGGGGTGAGCATCGGTATGGGTGTTTCGATACGATACTTGGGTCACAATACAATATATCTCGATATTGCAATATCACTCTATATTAGGGATGGAACGGTTTATGAAAACCGTCCGAACTGTTCGGTTCGACTGTCTCGGTTCGGTTCGCGTGTGTTGCGTTCGGTTCATGCGCTGCTCCTTTTTCTCATAGGTGAAGCGTTTACACTCCAGAGCAGAAGGTGGCGGTACTGCGACCAAAGCCAACCACCAGTAGTAAACAAGAAGAAGAAGTGAAGCAGCGTAGCCGAGTGTAGCAGAACAAAATCAGTTGTTGTGGAGAATTGTGTGGGTATGGCGAGTGGGAAAGAACAGGAGCTGGAAGACGCGCCAGCAGCACTTTATAGGTCTGCTGTATGGGACCACTTTGCATTTAGAGTGACCTACGATGACGGCGGAAAGAAAGTTGTGGATAAAAGTGCAACAGTGTGCAAGCATTGTGCAACACGTTTTATTTATGCTAACAGCTACATGACCAACATGTCATGCTAACCCCGAAATCCCACATACTCCGTCAGCGCTCCGCTCCGCTGCGCTCCAGACCGGCTGCTCAAAGCAAAGCCTACAGCCTCCGCTGTGGCTCCCGTCCGCTCCGCTCTGAGTTCCTTGGAGATCGTAGAGGGCATGCGCCAGATGGTTAAATTCAAAGCAGCAAAACATGCGGAAATGATCCAGGGTTTCCGCGGATCATTAAAAATAATTACAATTCATATATTTTTGGGATTTTTTAAAATTAATTTCATAAATTTTTATGGGATTTCGGTGTATCAATCAGCATATACCGAACCGAAAACCGTGACCACGAAACCGTGAACCGAACCGAACCGTGGAGTTTGTGAACCGTTCCACCCCTACTCTATATTGAAACATTTTTCCAAGCTATCAAAATTAAATATATAGATAAAACAGCAAGTACTGTATATGTTGATAAGAAGATATTGATCATGGAGTTATTTTGGTATCCATGTTGTTTGGGGTTTGAGTCAGTCCATGTATCCCACTGTGCCTGCCTCATCTACAGATATGGCGCTGCGCCGCACAGCAAAATGGCTCCATGGCGCTATCAGCCAGAGCGGCGGTGCAGAGGTTGCCCATTTTCCTTCATTGTTTTATGTAAAATGTGTTGTTTAAAAATCCATACAGGAACTGAAAAATGCATATTATATCGGACGCCCGAAAATCTCGATATATCGGCAAATCCATTTTTTTCCCACATCGCCAGTTACAATGTGGCAAAAATTAGTACAAATAAATTTATTCGTAGGAATCATACATTTTCCCAAAAGATTTTTACTTTCTGGATTTGTTCCCGTACATTTGTGATTTCCTGCGTGTAAATTTGTCTTTTCTTTATTTACTTTTTTGATTTATTCACTTAAGAATTTGTGATTCAAAATAGTGAAATTGTGATTTATATTTAAGAATCTGTGACCTTTTACTAAAAAAAATGTGATTACAGTTGTATTGTTCCTCTCCACTGTCGCTACAAGCATGTTTGGTGTGAGGGATTGCTGTTGAGTCAATGAGTCGATGCAATCAGCTGGCCATCCTTAGAAAACTTTGAACCAATTCGACTGCATGATCTGATTAAATTGTAAAGTGCCTTGAGATGACATGTGTTGTGAATTGGCGCTATAGAAACAAACTGAATTAAATTGATAAATTTTATTCTCACAAATTAAGATCTGATGTCATATTTATATTTAAGTTAATAACGAGGAACAAATATAAACCGTAAAGTTATACGTGTTGGTTTTTTCTCCACATATCTCCACATATGAATGTTTTTGGCAGTTATCTTACCCCATATTATCCATCACATTTTAGCAGAAAGTGCAAACTAACAAAAAGTGAAGAGAATTTTTCATTTGGAGCGAATGATTTGAGTAAACCCAGGCGACATGGTGCTGAGTTTCTTCAACTTTAAGGCACATTGTCACAGCTCAGCACTCCCAGCTTGGCGTTTGGCTCACGCCTGGAAAAGCAGCCTCTCTGTCCTCGGTTAGGTTTATGTAGGTCAGCCTGCTGGGAAACCAAAAAGGAGCTCTTGGATGCAGCTGCAGACTCAGCGAAACCTTTTCTGTGGAGCTGAAGGGTTTTTCTAAGAAAGGCTGAAACGTTACAGCGGGTCGCTGAGGTCCAAGTCATGAGGGTACCTTTATATAATCTGCTGTGCTGTTTTTTTAATGCACATTATTTGTGAGGTAATCTGAGGTTTTTATTAATTCAACAATTAATACATATTAACAATAAAAAGCTGAAAATTAGCCTATATATCTTTTTTACAATAAAAAAACTTTGTTGTCTATTATATATTTCCTGTGTAAAAGGCAAAGTCCGGTATTGATAGGGATGCATATTGATTAGTTTTGTATTAATGCGTAAAATGTTAGTACATGTTTAAATGTGTTTTTTAGGCTTCTGCCTTAGCATGCTCATTTTTTGACCTCATAGGAATCATGACCTTATTATAAAATTTAAACTTTATGGCTTTACTTTTTAAAATCCAGCAAATCTTTTAATTAATCGGTTATTTAATGAAATTATTATTTACCTTTTATTGGGAGACTTGGAAAAACCATATGAACAGAATTAGCGGTTTATATTTGTCAGGTTTCTGTTATGTTTTTCTTTTCAGTATTCAGTCTTGCTTTACTCCTTGTTTTGTAGTCCTAGTAATTTAACATTGTGGTATTTCCAGTCTTCCAGGTTTCTCTTTGTTGCTCTCTGCTGCCCTCTTATGTTCTCCTCCTTCTTTAGCTCTTTCCCTCTCTTGTTCTTTTCACACCTGCTCCCAGTTTCCTCATTAGCCCCCTCTTTGTCTCAGTCTCTTTTAAAAGCCCTCTCTCTTCAGTTCCCCTTTGCTGGGTCCTCGTCAAACTCCGTCAAACATGCTCCTACTCCTTTTCTCTGTGCCTTCCTCTTTATGATTGTGATTCTCCTGATGTCTCCATGGTTTCTGGTACGTTTAGACTAGTTTTCATGTTTTTGATTTTTGGACTCCTGGTTTCATGTTTGTTTGGACTTTGTTTTCTTTTGGATTTTTGGATAACCTGCCTTTGTTTTCAGTTTCCCTTTTTAATTAAATCAATGAAATTCACCTCTGCCTTCCTGCCTCTGCTTTGGGTCAACACTCAATAACCAAATCCTGACAATATTCACATAATGGTAATAAAAAAAATGGAAAATGAAGAGCTTGTTTTTTTTAACTAAAGGTGTAACTTGTAATTTATGATATCATGTCCAGAATATATTGCTTGGATTATATTTATATTGACCCTCCAAGGAATAGTTGCAGAAGAGTCAAGATGCTAGAAATAAATATTTAGTTACTGTACTTTAGTACCTTTTTGGGTATCTGTATTTTACTGGAGTATTTATTTTTCTCAGAACGTAATACTTTTAAATAAATATATGTACTTTCCACTATGTACTTTCTCCAAACTGGCTCATTGCTTCTACATATTGTAATATGATGTAACAGCTGTAAAAAAACAGGGTAAATCAACAAGTTTGTTTATGAAGACAGAGGGCTGAGAAACAGACTCAGGTTCTTAAAGTAATTCACCTTTATTAGATTTTAAATGTACATCTTAATCATAATTTAAGCTCTACTTTAATATTAATGCTTTTTACAGCTTTAATTCTGCCAACCGCTGATCTCTTAAAGGATTTAGCTGCTCTTGAAAGAATATTTTGTTTGAAATTTTAATTTAGAGCAGAACTAGAAGGAGTTTCGATCTTTCATCTTCTCACAAGCAAAAGGACATTTTATCTACTTTCTTGCAGGTAAAATGTTTCAAGAATAGAGATTTTAAAGGTTATTTTCGATCACTTATGGCAAAAACTTGTACTTAAAGCTACAGCGTGTAAAAACTACAGGGATTCAAACTTAAATTCAAAATTATATCTTGTTGCCTTAGAAATGTCTATTTATAGTAACAACGTCACACATATATGGAGGCAGACATCTTAGAACTACAGCTGTCTCCCATATATACACCTCCTGTTCAGTCACTCTTTGCTGGTTCCTCGTCATTTCTTGGCTCCTCATGTTGTTTTTTTCCCCTGATTTCTCATGGATTTTAATTTTTCTGTATTTTGTTTGTGGATTTTATGCATCTTTTGAAACCCTCTGGTTTTAATAGAAGCCATCTCTGCATTTGGGTCCTTCAAACCTCCACCCAACCTGACAGCAAGAACCAGCCAAGAGTGACTGAACAGGAGGTGTGTATATATATGGGAGACAGAAACAATGGGAGGACTAATTAGCAGATGAAGAACAGGTGTGGACAGGGGCATCTAGAAGGGAGCTAGGGGAAAGAGGCTGACACAAGAAGGCAACACAGGGTAAACAAGAAATACCTAAGAACTGAAATACAACCAGAAAACTAAAAATGCAAATAAAACTCAAAACGAAAATCTAAACAGAAACAAAACCATTACAACAGCAGCTCAGAGCTGACAAACCAGTGACTCTAGAGATTCCCATTAAGCTTGAATGTGACTGCAGCAAGTTAGCCTATGAAAAAAATCTATATCCTAAACTGAATAAAATACTATTTATACAATTAAACAAAAATCATCCTCATCACTTGACCAGATAGGTGATATGGATGTTGAGGGAGCCATTTTGTGCCATGAAGGCCTCTGTGTTGTTGGAGGGGAGAAGCAGCTCATGTCGCTGCTGTTTGCAGTCTGACCACTAGATCTCAGATTGTAGTTTTAAGATAATTTTTGCTCTAGTGGCCTTTATTTATGTGATTTTCAAAGTAGGAAGACAGGAGATTAGTTAAGAGTGGCAAAGGTCAACAGGACGGGATTTGAACCTGCGATGGATACGTCAAGGACCAAAGCCTCAAGGACCAAAGCCTCTGGGTCGCCTCTGCACCCCTGCCGTACCTTACACACTGTAGCTTTAAGTACAAAGTAGAACCTGTACTTTTCTTTTTGTTTTGTTTCAGTAGAAAAGTTTAATCAATACTTTTACTTTTCACCAGTGTTTTTAAACAGCTAATTGTACTTTAATTTTAGAAAAGAACCAAAGTACTTTTGACACCTCTGGATACCTGGTTTAATCATGCCTGACCGATAAAAGCTTTGCTTTAAAACATCTGAAACATGGAGCTAAAATCACAACTATATCTGTTATTACTTTTTGTCATCTCTAGAAAACACAAAAAAATCTTGATAATGGTCGATTATCGGCTTCTTTTGGTACTATGATCATTAGCAAATAATTCTTTTAACACGTCTTCAGTGACAGCTTCACCACACATGGTGAGACTAAAGCTGGGCATAAACTGTACGATTTTTTGCCCTTTTTTCGGGCCGATTCTCCAGATTCGGCTGACTATCAGCCTGATCGTGCATCGTGCAGTATGCAGGGGCGATCGGACTCTCACGAAAACCTCCCGATCAGGAATCGTAAGATCGGAGGAAAATCAAACATGTTTGAAATTCAGTCGGCTGCCGTAAGGTCTCAACAAAACGTCGGGTTGCACAGTGTGAGAACGTACATGTTAGGAATCCAGTTTGTGTGGGTTGTGCTTTTGTTTGTTTTCCCTCCACCACCAGGTGGCGCCTGATTATCGTTGGCCTCCTAACACACCTGCGGATGGTTGCCTCATTGCTGGAGGACTCTTAAGCTGCTGACTGCCACTACCTCGATGCCACAGTGTTTGCCAGTTTTGGGTACTCTAGCCAAGCTGAGTTTTGCTGAGTCAAACTAAGTCTTAACCTTGTTGTTTTTTTGTCTTTGCCTCTCGGCAGGAAGTCATCCTGCAAACTGGATTTTTTGGACCTTCTCCCCCTGGAAGGATTGTCTGAGCGTCAAACTGAGCAGAGGATTCAAACTGGTGGTTTGGATCTATTTTTCCCCAAGGATTGTTTGAGCTTCACACTGAGCAGGGGATTCATCTCCACAAGAAACCGTTCAAGTACCGCAGGAAATCTAAGTGGCAGTCAGCTCCTCCGTTCCTTAAGGAAACACCTTAACCTGGGTAAACCCTGTCCGCCCTCCAACGAGCAAGTCTATTACTAGAACAACCCACACCGACTGGATTCAAGGAAAGACACCTTTCCTGTTGCCTTTATTCCCTTTTACAAATCGAAACACAAATTTCCCTCTGAGCCTGAACTAACCGCAGGATCTTCCCCTTCACATTTCAATCCCGGTTCGCCAGTGTTCAGAATAGCACTGGACCCATCTCTACCAGTTCATAATAAGCCTGTTAAACCTTCCCCGGGTCTCTCTGTTTGTTTTTCTGCATGTGGGTCAGATCTTTGGATAAAATCATGACAGTACATTTTGAGCTGTGAACTTCTAAACCCTGCGGTTTCGTCGTACTGTGTAAGCCAAGCTTTGTGAAACGATTGAAAATATCACAGTGTATGCCCCGGCTTAAGCTTAATATAGAGGGCTCTACTTCACTATATGACATCAGCATTAACCGTGCTCCTCTGATGGAGTGTTTCAGGTCACACAGCCTAGAAACTGTAGATTAGACCAGCAGTGGCAGATCTTTTATGCATCTCAAAATAACACCAATAATTCAATACTCTATAAGCAGCGTGAGAAACCTGGGAACTTGGTAATAACATTTTGGTATTTGCACTCTGTATGGTGGTTGGAAACTTCTATGAAAGAGTGCTGCCTTTACATTTCCTCTACTTTGAATGGATTAGTGACAAACAATTGTGTAAATGTGTCAATGACAGGGATTATTTCTGAAATAAAGTTTAATAAATGAGCTGAACCATTGATTTTCTCCAATATGAATCCCTTTGCAATTTGGACGGAAGAATTTAGCCCCAGTTTAACTAATGGTGGCTGAGGGGGTGCAAACCTAACCAAGGGTAATTAAATAAAGAAGAAGCGAACATATGTTTTAGATGCAGTATGGCAGGTATGTTCAGCTGATAACAAGGATTCTGATATTTTATTCCACAGCCTCATAGCAGGACAGAGGCCCCGACAACTGAATGGCTTTAAAATCCTTAAATTCTGCTCATTAGCCTCATTCTGAGTGCACGCAGACCGCCACGTTCTTGTGCCGTTCCCAGTAGTGGCAGTCATCCGGAAAGTTCCATGCCGCTGCAGACTCCTTGTGGCGACTGACAGCGTGAACGATGAACCCACACACCTGCTTCTCCAACACCTCCACCACCTCTGGAGCGTTTCCCTTCTTCCCCGGGCCCTCCATCAGCTGCCGGACGAAGTCGCTGGGGACTGGCTGGGGTTTGGTGCTGAACGACACCACCAGGCTGATGTCGTCCACCTGAAGCACCTCAAACCAGTTCTGTCCCGCCACGTGGTGAAAGTGCTTCCCTGCTCGCAGCTTCCTGTAGGTGCTGCCCGAATGGTTGATCAGCCGCACAGACCAGGAAACCCAGTCGTACTTTTTTACCAGGAACTCCAGGAGCCGCTGAACTGCATCCTGAAGATTTTCCTCCTCTTTTTCTTGTAGGAGGCGTTGCACGTCTGATTTAGCCTGCTCTGGAAATGCAGCTATGCAGGACTCAATGGATGCCTTCATCTGGGTCTCCACCTCCTCAATTTTGGTGCTCCACTCCTGGATTTTGTCCTGCTCCTCCTCTTGGCTCTGCAATGTGAGGGCGCAGTGGCCCAGCAGAGAAATCAAGCCCAAGCAGAAAAGCTCCTTCATCCGAACACAATAATTTTCCAGGAGACGGCGGTTCCTCGCCACATACCTGCCAAACAGAAACAGATTTATTTCTAGTTGATGTCCTGTCAAGAGATCGCTTTAGTTGGAACAATTAAAGTAAGGAATGAATTTACCTCATTACTATTTCTAAAATCGGTTCCCCAAAACTATTTGCCCCCATCACAGCATCGTAGAGAATATAGAGGTTCTTCTCTCCACCAGTTTTGGTAAAGTGCTCCAAAAACAGCCTGGTCTTTACATCCTTGAACTGCTGTTTCGCCTCTAGGATATCCATGTACTTACGGAACAGGTTCCTGATGTTCTCTTCCACAGAGAAGTAGTCAGAGTCCAGCTTTCCCTTCTTGAGCTCAGAGTCAATGTCTTTCAGCTGACTGGAGAGCACGTCCAGCTTGTTTCTGACCGTCAGGAACTGCTCTTTGACATAAAACACCTCTTTGCTCTGGGTATTGTCCAAGGCCAGCTTTAGAACCGGAGCGGCAGCCTCACAGAAGGGGAAGAGCTCACCGACGGCGCTCGCCAACACCTCCGCCCCCTTCTCGAACATATCCATCAGCGCCTCGATGGCCTCCTTCTTCTCAGCTACTACTTTTTCCAACGAGCTCGTCATTTTCTGAGTGAAAATGGACAAACGATGAGGAAGACACATGGAAGAGTCACAGCTGAAGGTCCTGACTTTAGCATTTCTTTGAGGAAAGGTTGAAGCTAATTTGTTTTGTTTGAACCACATGTTTAGCTTGTCATGTCTGGAGATCAACCTTCATCGTGTTCTATGTTAAATAAAACAGGATTTTCTTCATGTTATGACTCCTCTTTCCAAAATCTGTGGACTCAAAACACATCTCCAAATCAGAATGAGTCAATTGGTCTTTTTTTAACCAATGAACTCACATAATTGATCGCAATTTAGGGCTACCATTAACCAATACCAATATTCGTAGATATTGCAATAACTGCAGCTAAAATGGAAAAAAATCGAAATCTAGATAGGTTGTTTTTTCTTAAAATAAGTGTATTTGTTCTTGGATTTAGGAGGTAAAAGGGACATTTTGCCAATGGAACAAGACAATTTACACTTAAAATAAGAAAACACAATTGCATTGTGTTATTTCAGGTGCATTTTATCTAATTTTCTTATTTTAAGAGCAAAAATACTCATTCCATTGGCAAACTATCTCATTTACCGACTCAAATTAAGCGAAAATACACTTAATTTGACATTTCTACTTATTTTTAGATCCTTTTTCCAGTGTGTAGGTAAACTGGAAAAAAACTAAATCTAGATAAGTCATTTTTTCTTAAAATAAGTCCATTTGTTCTTGAATTGAGGAGGTAAAAGAGACATTTTGCCAATGGAACAAGACAATTTACACTTACAATAAGAAAACACAATTGCATTGTTTTATTTAAAGTGCATATTATCTAATTATCTTATTTTAAGAGTAAAATTACTCGTTCCATTGGCAAACTATCTCATTTATCTACTCAAATTAAGGGTGAATACACTTAATTTAAGAAATGTTTACTTATTTCTAGATTGTTTTTACAGTGTAGGTAAACTGAAAAAAATCTAAATCTAGATAAGTAATGTTTTCTTAAAATAAGTGCTTTTCTTGGATTAAGGAGGTAAAAGAGATATTTTGCCAGTGGAACAAGACGATTTACATTGAAAAAAAGAAAACACCATGGCATTATCTTATTTCAAGTCTTCTTACTATCTCATTTACCTACTTAAATTAAGGGTAAATACACTCTGTCCCGCTACGTGGTGAAAGTGCTTCCCTGCTCGCAGCTTCCTGTAGGTGCTTCCTAAATGGTTGATCAGGAAACCCAGTCGTACTTTTTTTTAACACGAACTCCAGCAGCTGCTGAACTGCATCCTGAAGATTTTCCTCCTCTTTTTCTTGTAGGAAGCGTAAATACACTTTTTACTTATTTCTTGATTGTTTTTCCAGTGTAGACAGAGGTGTCTCTTGTCACACATCTTGGTTTTGGTCTACACTCACTGCTCAACACCCCACCTGGTGATGAAATTTTACTTATTGCTCCTATAAGGTTAATTGTTCATTTTTCTAAGGTTACAATTCAAATTGTTGCCTTTTCTCTGGTTCTTTTTAAATAATAATAATAATAATTTAAACAAAAGCAACAGTTATTGATGGGAACTGATATGAAAGGTATAGAGTATTGCTTAATTTTTTGCCGTATTGTCCGTTTCTAAACCCGTCAGGATCTTTTGATCAGAGCTTCTAAACTTTTTTTTAATCTGACCTAAAAAAAAAACAAACAAGACAGGTCATCTTAAACTGAGACATGAATCCTGGTAGATTTGTTATGGAATATTTTACACAACATTGCAAATTGTGCAAAATTACAGTGAAACAATTGAAACCCTCTCATTTAAAAAAAAAACTCAAATTAGAGGAGTTTTTCTGGCAACATTTGGTCTTCTTCTAACAGTCAGAACTTACTTTAAGCGAACCTGCTACTGGATCATCATAGCTATAAACACAAGTATGGAAATCATCTAAAAAGAATGAGTTAAGTTTATTTGAGTTAGAATATTTTTTTTTATTTTTTATTAAAAGATATGCAAATTCATAAGTAAGATAAATATTGTTTTTTGATTTAATGATTCAAAGGGATTTAAAAGGATTAAAAAATGCTATTTTCATATGTTCAGTTAATTATTATTGTGAGTAAGATATGACTTTTATTGTGACATTAAAAAACCCACGAAGGGGAGTGGTTTATCTTCATGCCAGGTGAGCAATGCAGGGGGAATCAGAAGGAGATTGGAGCTCAATAGTTTTTTGACCTCACCCTTCCCAGGCTCCGTTGGACTTTACACTGCAAAAAATGGAAATCTAAATAAGTAATTCTTGCTCAAATTAAGTGCATTTTTTTCTTGAATTGAGGAGGTAAGTGAGACACTTTGCCAATGGAACAAGACAATTTACATTTAAAATAAGAAAAAAACAACTACTTTGTCTTATTTCAAGCGTATATTATCTAATTATCTTATTTTAGGAGTAAAAATAATAATTCCATTGGCAGATCATCTTATATACATGCTCAAATTAAGGGTAAATACACTTAATTTAAGACGTTTTTTAACTTATTTCTAGATGTTTTTTGCAGTGTAAAAGGACTTAATTTCATGGATGTATTTGATGTTTTCTGTAATGTTGAGTTAAGTTTTCAAGTAAACCGTTAAAATCAAGAAGTGGACTCGTGGATTTATTTTCGGAGTGTTTTGGATACAAGGGAGTCTAAAGCTTCAATAAGGACAGTAAGAACCTACACCAAGTATCAACCCATGAGCCAAATTCCTGATGATCCCAGCAGCCAATTATTTGATCGCCTTTTTAGTTCATTTACTATTATTCCTTAACGCCTGCTTTTATTACTGCATCTAAGAGATCAAGATTATTTATTTTGCTTGTTGTTTGTGTTGCTTTGCAGGTGAACAGGATTAATAAAGCTGGTTCGTTTAGCTGAAATTTGGTCTGGTTGTTGGGATCTGGAGGTCTGTCCACCTTTCTCCAGCAGAGGGCGTTCTAGGTCTCCTGGGGCTGAAGCTGACCACCACACCTGCGGCTCATGAGCTCATCAGGGGACCAGCATTTAAGGAGGGGCAGAGCTACAATCCGACGCCAGAGTGTTTGCCAGTTATGGTTAGGGAACCTGAGCCAACCTGCCTGTCTGAATCTCTGACTCCCCTGAAGCCTGAACCTAAACCTAATCTGCTTTTTGTCCTCTCTGCTTCTCAGGAAGATCCTGGCTGGAAACCAGAAGATCTGGAAGAGTTTCTCAAGCGTGAAACCAAGCTGTCTGTTCTCAGAAGAACCCTGGAAATCCAACTCAGTCTGAAACCTGCCTGCCCGCTCTCAGCAAGAGCTGAGGGAAAAGCTCTGAACCTGCTCAGTAAGATTATCTGCTCTGCCCTGCCTCTTCCTAGCCCTCTGCCTGCTTTCAGCCTCTGGACCCTCCTGGTTCCCCCCTTCTACCGCTCTGCTCATCTCTGATCAGGTATAGACCTGTAAACACCCAACCTGCAAGTTCACTGAAAGACTGCTAACCAATCTGTCCCTCTCTGCAGTGAAAACCAGTCGTGACCAGATCCGGACCCAGTTATCCCAGAGATCATTGTTCATTATTTTGATTCACATTCAATAAACTTTGTGAACTTTTTCCCTGCCTCTGAGTGTTCTGCATGTGGGTTAGATCACATGACACTAGTTTTTACTGGGTTTTTTTTCTTTTATTATTATTGTCATGAATGGTTTAAAGCTAAACCCACATGCAGAACACAAACGGAGGCTGAGTAAAAGTTTAACAGAGTTTATTGAAATGAGTTTGACACAAAGACATGAACTGGATCTGGTACTGGTCCGGGTTGGGTTCACTGATGTCTTGAAGGAGTCCAGGCTTTACTTGTGAGAGAGGGAACCGTTGGGTCCAGAGACTGTTGGTTCAGCAGAGTGCTTAGCAGCAGCAGCGTCTAGCTTCTGACTTTGAATGGCAGACCTTGATCAGAGTTTCCAGCTCTTCTCTGAGAGCAGCAGGAGAAATCCAGACTGGAATCTTCAGGTTTGGCTCACCAGGGCTGGAAGGCAGGTTAAGCTCATCCAGAGCTTCAGACTTGAGACAGGTTTCCAAACTAGGTCAACACTGCGGCGTTGAAGGAAGGTCTGGCAGCTGCTTATGTAGGGAAGGTTCCTGATGAGCAGACGAGCTCCAGGTGTGCTGGAGGGCTCCAGCCCAGGAGACCCACAGCGCACTCTGCTGGAGAAAGGTGGTACATCCCCAGATCCCAACAGTAACCCCAGTCCCTAACAGAAAACAAATAAAAACAGAAGAGGATCCTCGGCGCCCTCTGGTGGGCAAGCCTCAGGATCCCAACAATTATGGTTTAGTTCCAGTCAGCTTCCACTGTTTTTCTCAGGACTGTTAACAGCTTTCAGGACGATGTTCGAATGCAGATATTTGGCCCCTCAGACAAAGTAAAAAAAAAAAAAATCACACATGTTGATGGTTTTAACAGAGAGTCAGCTTTCATGTTTCTGAAGAATCTCCCTCCAGCTTTGCTCTTTGCCTTCATGTCATTGATAACAAGATGCTTCTAAAGTGATTAACTGATGGCTTTTGTTGCAAAAGAAAATATGAAGCGTCATATGGATTGCAAAGTGTTAAAGCATTTATTGGCCTGTTTTTAGATCTTATTCTGGTTATTAGAGCTAAATATGATTTAACTGTTTTGTTCAAGTAAAATTTAGGAGAAAAACACTCAGATTACATTAAAATGACTCCTGTTTTTTATTTTTACATAAAAATATATAAAATAAAGAATATTCCAAAGAAGGAAAACATGATTAGCCAGTTTTAGATCCATTTAATCTTGCAATAACATGACACTAGATTTTCTTTTGCTCATTTTAGGATATTTCTACACTTCTTCCATAAAATCTCAGTAGTTTCAATGTTTTTCTTATGAGATGAACTGTTGTTACGTTTGTTCCTGTGAGAGATATTCATAAATGTATTTATAGTTTATATAATCTTTTGCATAAATATAAATAGTGATTTTATTTATTCTAACCGGCGTTGGCCTTCCCAGAGTCTGAGGAAGAGAAGTGCTGCTTATAGGAGGTTTAAAATAGTCCAAACATGTTGAGAAATAAGGGAAGATAAACATTTCTACCACAACAATCCCAGCTGCGTTAGGAAAACATATAACAAACATGGCAGACTGTGTGCTTTACTCAAGGTTAGAGTAAGTCTGCTCTTATCATGCAGGACAGAGGTCACTTTAGCTCATTCTGGAAGAAAAAGCAACAGAAAGAAGCTAAATTTGCCTTCAGACATTAATGGCTGCCCTTAAAGGTGAGGAAGAAAAAAAAATCAAGAATAAAACCTCCCTGGTATTCAGGTAACAACGTCATTCAGACAAAATGGAGCCTGATATGCTGAGAGGAGAAAATGACATGTCTGTTTTTGGATTCTTAAAGGCTAGAGAGAGTTTTAAAATCTCCTCTCATCCATCAGTTCATCCTAACAAAGACTTCTACTTCTGTCCCACAGATCCCATCATAATAAAACCATTTCACTTGTGAACAAAACTAAACAAATATCCAAACAAATAAGACGAATAAAGGAGTAAAAAAGGGGATTTTCATGTCTGTGTTCAAACTGCATCACGTTTAACTGTCACGAGCACCCAGAACAAATGCGCAACGGAAGCCTTTTTTACGCACAAATCCCCTGACAGCATCAGACACACCCCTCAGTGTCCCCCCCCCCCCCCCCCCCCCCCTCAGATGGAAGATAAACATTCAGTGCATTCCTCTAATAACAATACTTGCTTTTCTGTACCTGAACAGAGAGGATTTGCTTCTTCTCCTTCTTTACACCGGATCTCTTCCGACTGTTAAAGAAACAGGTTGGATGGATCTGTCCCACTCCCTGTGAGGAAAGAAATCAGCCTTTTCAGGTCTCCAGTGGAGCTGACGGGGTTCCAGAGATAAGAGTCAGAAAAGGTGCGCACCAAATGTCTGCAAAAGGGAGAGAGAGGTAGGAAGAGAGGGGAGAGAGAGGGAGGGAGGGGGAGGAAGTGGGACAGAAAGAGCGCAGATTTGCGGAGGATCCATTTTCTTCTCCACCTCCATTGGAGCAACATCTGATTTCCTTCATCAAAAATCTAAAAAAGTAAATATTTGGCTTTAGATGATTTTCTCTAAATGTTTTTTTTTCTTCTTTTTTCTGCGTTTTTCGGTCCAAAGGTTTTACTGTTTTAACAGCAGGAGGTAAGAAACAAAAACCATGTTTCCATTTAATCATTTAATCACATCTCAGCGGGTATTTGGTCCCTGTTAGGAAAAGGAAGCTGTGTTAAAGGTAAAGGTTGGATTTTGTTTTTATTTTAAAAAATGTAATCAATGCTGAAATTGTTTTTGCTGAATTTAATGTTGATTTAATGTTGATTAAACATGGTGCCAAATTTAATGTAATCTGTTTGGGGTTGAGCGCTTTTTGACATTGAATGGATGTTTTTCATTTCAAAGAAATGCGTAAAATTACATTTTTATTCAGGATCGTTGCTGGTTTTAAATAAAGCAGGATCCGCAAACCGCACATTTTCTATTTATAACCGCTGAACTGACGCCCGTCACGCACATCCGCGAAGAATTGTTGCACCACGAGATCAGAGACGCATTTATTTAGTTTAAATATGAGCTTTTATGACGATTTATGATTATTTACGTACATGATTGAAGGGAAATAAAGAAATAAAAAATGCGCATCCTTCTCCTTTGCGCGCACGACGTGCAATAAAAGCCTCCATCCTTTTTATACACAAACGCAAAATTATCTTTTAAATCATGAAATATTTGCGTTTTAAACCCAGCCCTCATGTCGTGACCAAAAGTTCAATCAATAATTCATAAATTGATCATTTTTTTCTGCTGGTGAAAATAGATTATTTGAAAGGAGGTGGAAATAATGTTCATCCCATGATGGGTGATGATGATGTAGCGCAGGTGAGAGTCTCCTCTCTTTAGGGTCTGTGTTGCTCAACAAATTCCTGCCAAGCACATTTTCCTGCTGCTTGGTTCCCAAACTCCTGTCAGACTCGTTCATCTGGATGATGAGGGTCATTCCAGAGGGACCCAACCTCGGTGACTCATCTGATTTTCATTCTGACTCCAAACCAGCGGCTCTTTGATCAAATCATCCCCCCCCCTCATCTAAGAATCACCAAAATAATGCTCAGACAGATTAATGCAAACTAGGCATGTGTCTATAGGGTAAGATTATAGGGGGTCCCAGACAGAGGGACAAAATTTTTTTTTATCTACAAATTATAACAGTTTTTAAAATATCAGTAATGATTAATTCACTAAAGATAGGAGTGTTGTTTATCTTTATGTTTCTCTACATAATGTAATTTATGTTACATAATTTGAAAAGGTCAGTCCAGTCCATAGGGCGGTCAGGACGGGGTCAGGGGTCATGACTAAGTCAGGCTAGAATTTCTGTTCATTGAATTCAGTTTTCCTTTGCTGTCTGAGTAGGTTAGTAAATAAATGTGAAAAAAAAAGTGTTTCTGGTTCAAACGTAAGGATGAAGTTATTTAATTATTGGTTCATCAATAAACGTCAATAAACATCAAAACCTTAGTTTACAGATGTTGGAGATCGGCCTGTTTTTCAGTGTAGTCCTGTTTCTCTGACTGTGACTGGTTGGATGTGCTCTCTTCATCCTCTGACATGGAAGCTGGCTCGGAGCTCATCTGCCTGGCTGTGTGTTTCCTGGACGGGCCCGTCTTTTACAGCTGCTTTTTGTATCTCTGCTTCTGTCTCCTTGAACCCCAGTCGGCCTCAGCAGATGGCCGCTCACACAGCCTGGTTCTGCTGGAGGTTTCTTCCTGTTAAAAGGGAGTTTTTCCTCTCCACTGTCGCTACAAGCATGCTTAGTGTGAGGGATTGCTGAAGAGTCAATGAGTCGTTGCAATCAGCTGCTTTTCCTTAGATAGAAAACTTTGAATTAATTATACTGGATGATCTGGTAAACTGTAAAGTGATTTCAGATGATGTGTTGTGAATTGGCGCTATAGAAATAAACTGAATTTAATTATTTAAATCTTCTTTCATAGTACAACGTCCTGCTAAATATCCAGATCAGGGGAGAAAACTGAAAAAACAGAAGAAAGTTTATGTTTTTTCATAAACTGGACAGTAAATACAGTCTGCCTGGTATAGTCTTATTATTCAGTTAGGCTCTGATGATGCTGGTGGCTTTCAGGTCCCTAGAGCTAAAAAAAAAAACAGGTGTAAAAATTAAATCCATCGGTGTGTTGTCGCCCCCTTGTGGAGAAAATAGTAAAACGCAGCTCAATTGTTGTCAGTACGGTTACGTTTCTTTAAAAATGTTAACAGATTGCTTTAGTTTGGATACTTTAAACAATAAAATATTTATAATCTTTAACATATATATTAAATAGTAACTGTTTTATTTTAATTATCTTAATTATTTATCTTTTAGTTGCTGGTTTAATTAGATTCTTTTGGACATTTTCAAATAAAATGAGAATATATAAAAGAATGATGAACCATAAGATAAAACTGCATCTTAAAATCACATAAAAGTTGCTTTTTGTCATTAATTAAATCCTTGGAAAATCTACTTTTTTGTTAAAAAGATAAAGAAATTATTGCTGTTTCACTGTTTAAAGGCGGTTTGAAGAGTTTAAATGAGCTAAAAGGCAAAAGTCTCGAAAACTTTTCGGTTTTTAAACTGGGCTCAGAGCAGAAAGCAAAATTATCATTTTTTGACTGATCTGTGATGGAAATCTCCTTCCTAAAAAAACTCTACAAATACAATCACAAATATACAAGCAAAAATCATGAATCAGGATTTTGTCTTAAAAATATACAACATAATTGAATTAAACCAGCAACTAAAGATTAATTTAACCAGAACTGCTAACATTAGTAAAGACATTGGTGATATAAATCTATATTTGATCTGCTTTCCTGCTGCTGATGGCAGAAATCCTTCAGAATGATAACATTGGGTCAGAAATCTACACCATTGCAGAAGCTTACAGTTTCATCCATGTGAGACTGCGATGCAGACATGAAATCGTAGACGGCGAGCAGTAAAACCTCCTAGAAATGACCGAATAACAAAGAGAAAAACAATAAAGACAGACTGACTGAGGTCAGCAATGAAAACCTGAGTATCGTTTAATAATTTAAGGTTTATGGATTTGAACTCTAACCTGCTGTAGCTTCTCCTCTGTGAGTGAAATCAGACTCCATCCCTCTCAAAGCTGCGCTCTCTTCTTTTCTTCTGCAAAATAAGCAGCTCAAAGAACTTTATTTTAAATGTCTTTATTTTCTTACAACATGCTATTTTTTCAAAAAAAGAAAAGTATAAATGGTCTGTTTCTTTCCTCCAAATGAAAAGTCAGAGATCTTAGTGGTCAGAAAGAAGTGGCTCCTCCCATTTTGCTGTTGGACAATTAACTCAAAAACAATAAATTAATATGCTGTGACCTATAATAGTAGATAAACAAAGCAAATATCTGTTGCTTTTGTTTGTTTTTTCTAAATTATCTGAAGAAAGTTTTGGATTTAAACTAAAATCTACAGAAGATGGTTATAATTGAACTTTATTAATCTCAACCTCTGCATTTAACCCATCACCTTAGGGAGCAGTCACTGAAAAAAAATCCAAATCTAGATAAGTAATTTTTTCTTATAATAAGTGCATTTGTTCTTAGATTGAGGAGGTAAAAGAGACATTTTGCCAATGGAACAAGACAATTTACATTTAAAATAAGAAAACACAATTGCATTGTCTTATTTTAAGTGCATATTAT
Source organism: Cyprinodon diabolis (assembly GCA_030533445.1). NCBI lineage: Eukaryota > Metazoa > Chordata > Actinopteri > Cyprinodontiformes > Cyprinodontidae > Cyprinodon > Cyprinodon diabolis. The sequence goes on along the minus strand of CM060064.1, from coordinate 45,517,969 downwards.
CTAATTATCTTATTTTAAGAGTAAAAATACTTATTCTATTGGCAAACTATTCCATTTACCTACTCAAATTAAGGGTAAATACACTTAAGAATTTTTTTTATGTATTTCTAGATTGTTTTTCAAGTGTGGGCTGCCATCCTAGGGCAGATAATTGTTAAGGGTCTTGCTCAGGGACCCAGAGTCACAGTCTGTGGGAGTGGGGCTCAAACTCAGAACCTGAAGATTGCGAGCTCTATTCCCTAACCACTAGGCGTCCTCTCCTCTATTTTATTTATTTTTTATAATAATTGAAATAAAGCATTTCAAAGGCAAATAAAGGAAATGGGGCGTGGCTAAAAATGTTTCTCTACAAAACTCAAGTTTCAAGTGGAAGTTTTTAAATGAACCAGTTTGTTTGATTGGGAATAAGGCAAAAGTAGACAAAAAGAAACATGCAGTACATCTTATATCTATAAAAAATGTTTAATGTGAAGTATGTAGTCCTTATGAGCCACAAGTCTGGAAGAAAACCCAGAAAAGGGACGAAAAGTTGTTTTCAAATCTAGAATAAAATCATTTATTTAGAGCTTTTAGTCTTTGACTGTAATAATCTGTTTTCAGCCAAACTTTCCTTTTATTTTTTATGTTGTAAAATCAGTCATCTTCTTTATTCAAGTTCATTACTTATTTAATGACCTTTATGCCACGATGTGTACCTTTATTTTTATTTTTCCTCACGTACAGCATGAAGCGTTTCACTGCTAAACTGTTTTATTTTAATACAGAAATAATGGGGGCCTGCAAGGGGGTCTCGAAAGTTTTGATTTTATTCCCTCCTGCAATTTTTCCCCCTAATTGAAATGTCTTTAAATCCACATTAACATGAATTGAACAGACTGTGGTAAACAGATAAATGGAGGCAGAAGATGTCTTTCAGTCATCAATGCACACATTCAGCGACACACAGGAGCTCTTTCAAGCTGGGCACCGTTTCATTCACAACACCTGTCCCATCAACCAGGAATCAGAAATACTTTAATAATCCCAGGGAGGGATTACTTTAGTTACATTACTCCATCTGTAATAGAGTGACTATAGGACCAGTTTGATAGAACACAAATTCATACAATATATATAATTAGATGTCCCCGCTCCATCTCGCCATCAGTTTGGGGTCCTTGGCCTGGAAAACGTTGCTATAAAAGCCAAACTTGTTCTATTTTCTGTAGCGACAGCAGCTGTAATCCATCACTACAATCAATCAGTACTTTCAATAACTTCATAACATCCGTTTTCTTCTTACTTCTTTATTTATAACGATGCTTACATTTACAAACCCAGAAAGAAAACATCCAAAACAAAAAAACAAAAAAAACAATGAAAAGGTCACATGTGGGACATTTCAGGACGCCTTCAGGGTCCGTTGTTCCTCCCTATAAAGAGCATTTGGACTTTATTAGTGTAACAATAATTGTCAGGATACAGAACCATTAACCCGATTAGTTCAAGCAGGACGGGTTGGACCCACAAACGTACAAAAAATAAAAATAAACTGGAGGTATGGAAAAGAACATATTTTATATTTATTTTATTTTCCTAACAGCAAAGCAAACCTGGGATATTTGATACCACTGGTTTACGGTTAGTCTGAGCTGTAGTGTCCCGGCAACCATAAACAGAACCCCCCCCCCAAAACCGTATAAAAAATATAAAATTCAAACAGGTGCTGAAACATTCAGATAAAAACAAACGGCAGAAAGATGATCGAAGGTGGAAATCTATTAAATGAATGTTTAAGGTTCAGTGAAATGCCTCAAATTATTTATGTCGGTAGAAGCTGAACTCTGGGTGCCTCTTATGTGTTCGTTAAAACTGAGAAAAACCAAATGGGGTCATTTTGGGGTCCTTTACATTCATCGTTCCTTTGGCAGACAAAGTTTTCACACCTCTTCTCTCCGACCGTCCCTGAAAGCCTCCAAACACCAGGCTAAAATTTCACAAAGTGCATTAATATGATCTGATAGCATGAAGCTGGAATACACACAGGTTATGACCATTTTTACTGATGATAATCTGATTAAATATTTGTATTTTAATAAATGTAAAACTGGCGGATATTTTTATTTTAATGCAGAAGTTTAATGATAAAAAGGCTAAATGTTTCGCTGATATTTTGCTGTTTTAAATCCGATGCAATAAGTGGATTTTTTTAATTTTACCTTTTATAAGAATTTTAGAAGTTTACTCCCCCCAAATAATTAGTGTTTATTTTCATAACTTAAATCTAAATTAGTGCTTTGACTTGATCACTATGTGAGCTGATGTCTCCATCGCCTTAAAGCCAGGTTCCATGCAGCAGGTTTCTGAGGGCGTGTTGCCTTCAGGTTCACGTGGTAAAAGGAGACTTGAAGCGGGAATGTGGACCCGTGAGTCCAGAACAGAACCTTCTGGTCTTTATTTGCACTTGAGCAAAGCCTCCTGCATCTTGTGCTGGACGTGCTCCATCTTCTCGGCCCACTCCTCGCTCAGGCCCTCCTCGTCGTCCCCGATGACGGCGGCGTAGCCCATGAGGGCGATGAGGCCGATGCAGAACAGGTAGGTGAGGCGCGTGCAGAGGCGCTCCATGATGCGGCGGTCGCCCTGGGAGTGCTTCAGGTAGACCTCCAGGATGGGCCTGCTGAAGAGCTTGGGTTTTCCCACCACGCCGTCGTACAGGGTGTGCAGGTTCTGGTCGCCCAGGTCGTTGGCGTAGCTCTCCTCGAAGTCGTCCTTCTTGCCCTCGCGGTGCTCCGGCCTCGCCTCCACCATCGCCATGAACTTCCTGAACTGGTTCTTCAGGTTCTCCTCCACGCGGCAGTACTGGCCGTCCAGCGTCTCCTTCTCGATCTGAACCAGCGTCCGGCGGTTCTGCTGGGAGATCTCGTTCAGCTTTTGGTTGACCGACCCAAACTCGCGCTTCAGGGTGCGGATGTCCTCGTCGTCGATGTGGTGCAGCACCACCCGGATCAGGGAGCCGGCCACGCCGAAAATGGGGTTAACCACGGCCGCCGCCGAGGAGATGCTGGCTACACAGTGCAGGACTTTGACTAGGCCCTGCTTCAGCTTGGTGTGGTCCTCCTGGATCTCCTCATCCGTCATGGTGGCAATGATCTGGAGAAAGGAAAAGATGACAGCCGTTTTACCCGCCGCTCATCTCGTTTAAAGCAGAGCTCCCCAACCCGGGGCTCTTTAGACCCCCCCCGACAATGACTCTTCATCACTTTGGCTAGTGTATAGGATTTCCTGAAAGCGCGTTCACGAGCCTACGGAAACCGCGGCAGACCAAACCAGATGAAAGGAAGAGCATGAGTTCTTTGCCGAGCTGAATGCGCACTTTCGTCTGGTTTGGTCTGCCGCGGTTTCCGTAGACTCGTGAACTCGCAGGCGCGCGCTTTTAGGAAATCCTATACACTACTGTTTATGCTCTAAAAACATTCTAAATGACTTTGTTTCGAGTAAATTATGGACGCTACCCACTCAGGACACTTGGAATACATTGGACGAGCAGTATGGAGGAATATTGACACGTTTTTTGTGGACTTTTATGGACCTTTCTGCCTCGGGCGCCATAGACCTCCATTATTTGAATGTCAGCAGACAGCAAGAAGCCTCCCAGATCTCCAGATGCATTTGAGATATCAAAAAAGTACTCCAGAGTGTTGTTCAGCATGGGGGTGAGTAGAAAATGAAGGCTAATCGTGTTTTGGGTGTAATATTCCTTTAATAATCAACATTTGAATCCTGGGAAAAAAAGGAGTTCAGTCTCCAGAGTCGATGGAAATGGATCTGGAGTCACATTTTACTCGGGAACATTTCGTCTCCAACAGGCTGCGGTTGTCAGCCATGAAAGGGTTAAGAGCCTCCATGTTTTACTGACAGCTTTTCAGCACCAGGCTGCTCCCTGCTTGTTTCTATGGACAGAGCTGATAGCTCCTCTCTGTGACGTGAGGCACAGCGTGTGGGCGGAGTCACAGAAACTGCAGCCACCTTTCCAGGCTGCAGAACGTGTTCATTATATAACAGAGGCTCACAATGCAACATGATCTAAGAGGAAGGAGCTGAGCAGCATTCTGACATCCAGAGACGTGTTCATCTCTGGTTTGAGGCCTCAGGAGGCCGAAGGCCTCAGTCAGCCCTCCTGTGTTTTCCTTCTCTCCCCAATACCTCCACTGGGGGGCAGTAAGTGACCCACTTCTACAGAAACAACCCAAGCATCTGATTTCAGCACCACAGCAGTGGACTGACAGCTCTGCCTCAGATTAACCCTTTAATTCCAGGAAGAAAAAGAAAATCTGCCAGTTCTGGACTTTAAATGGATCCAAGCAACAAAAAAAGGGAGAAAATAAACAAGTTATTCTAATCTTCAGAAAAAGACACTTTCAGAAACGCTTATAGCTGAAAATCTGACCGACATACTGAGACATTTTAAAATCCGAAGAGCGTTTTGTGGCGCTTCTATTAGGGGCCATCTTACAGAACGTAGATCACAGAAACGTAACTGTTCATTGAAAGATGTTGGATCAATCGTTTTATGTTTTTAAAGGATTTTGTGTCTTTTTTCTTTCAGAATCTCATTAGTTCCCTTCCTCAACATTATCGAACAAAATCCAACATCCTGTGCAGGTAATTAAAGGGTTCAATTACCTATCTATTTAAACTATAAATTAAATACTTAGAAAAGCTAATTAAACATGATGGGATTATTAGTTGTATTCAATCAGAAATGTGTTTTTTAATCAACATTTTTATGATTAATGCATTAAATGAATTTTTTATTTTTTCTCTTCACTAGTAATGTTTGACGTCCAACAATACATTTTTAAAAGTTGTACTTTTGTCCCCCATTTGTTTCACATAATAAAAACAGGATCAAATATTCTTACTGGATGAATTTCTGTAATTCCGATCATTTTAAATACTATAATTTTCAGAGCAGTATTTTGCCGCAGCAATTCTTACATGAAAAACTACAAAAAACAATTATTTTTCTATTAAAACCGTACTTTTTTAGTGATTAGAATCACACCACATAGTCTTAGGATTAAAGTTTGGTCCTATTCTGCCCAGTCCTGCCCCACATTAACCTGTTTTATTACTTTTATTGATCTAATATTTATCAAACAGCTTTAAAAGCATCTAAATCTGACCAAATTTGACCGATTCTGGGATATTATTCATATTTTAGGAGGATATCAGCAACAGTTTTCAAAGTAAACAAGGATACTCTGTTTAAAACTGAACAAAAAAGTTAATTAGTTGTAATTAAACTGACCAATTACAGCCGTTGAGTCAAAAAGCCATTAACAGAGCCAGCCAATCACTGCTCAGGGGGGAGCAGGCATCTTTAATCAAAGATAAAAACACCTGAAGCTCAGATTTGATGGATTAATTGGATTTAAATGTAGATAAAATGTGTGTTTGAGCTTTAAAATGAGTGGAGCTGTATTTCTGCTGACTGATCAGGAAGTGGCTCCTCCAGCTCCTCTCACCTGTTTCCAGGCAGCTCAGAGGCCATCTTGGATGTTTTATTCAGAACAGGAATGCTAGGCTAACCAGCAGTAACTTCTAATCCCTGACTGATTCTGTTCCTTATGTCCAACAGGCGCATTCAGGGACCTGCTTCAGTTTTCCTTTCTAGCAGTTTGTTGTATTTTCTGATGTTTTCCCCCACAGAGCTCATGTTGGTGTTAAAAAGAGGCCTCTGGTAGGAAGTAGGATCCAGAAGCTGAAATTCTTCAACCCATTTCTGCACTAATGTCTCAAACATCCTAAAATCAAGCATCATCCGGTGTTCTTTGTTTGGGGGAGCTATAATAAGCAGCTCATCTCCTGTGCTGGAGCCCAGAGAGCTGCCTTCCTGCCCAGCTCTGGCTCCCCCTATAGCTACCTCTCCATATTTCCTTGTTAGTGCACACCCTGAGCCCTCACCCTCCCTGGCTAAGAAACACATTAAATACACCAAAATACACCTGAAAAGCTGTTTTTTTCGACATATATCCCAAGTAAAGAGTCTCCATTTGCCTCCCAGCCATCATTGGGTCCCATTGGTTTCACCAGAACAGAGGATTTCTTACCTTTTCAGACTGACTCTGTCAAACTCTGCCTTTCCAACGTCCCAACCTAAACACCCTCCTTCTTCTTCCCAGCAATCCCTGCAAAAAGGACACTTCCATGTATGTTGAATATGTGGGGGTGATCAAATGGACAAAACCAATTTTTAAATTCAAATGATTCCCCTTAAATTAAAAATAAGATGTTCAGGCCTCATAAAGGCAACAGCTCCAATATGGAACCAAAAATGGCATTTGAAGTGACTTAAATAATAAATAACCTTACCTCAGAAATACGTGGTCCCACCCCCTGAAATGTAGACTTCTTGTGCTCCATCCAATAGTGGAACAGTTGTTCCACAGGAAGGTTTGTAAGCGAGTGCGCAGCTGAAGTCCTGGAGACGCTCAGCTGACTTCGTTGCGTTTCCAAACCCTGGAGCATCTCTGAAAGGCTGCATATCCAGATCTGATGGACTTTGTTGGTCAAAGGGGATGTTTTTGTTCGGGAAAAGATTTAAAAAGGCGGAAAAAATTTTGAAAACCAGGGTAAAATCCAGCGATACCAAAAGAGCGCAACGAATCCAAAATAGACCTCTCCAAAATGGGAAAGGAGTATCCAAGGCTCAGAAAACTCTTTACAGGCTCCAGGGAGGAAAAATACAAAAAGTCCATCTAAGTCTAAAGGTAAAGGTTCTAATTAAATAAAAATATTAAACTTTGGGTGCAAAACGTTGAAGCTTTACTCAAATAGAGTCAAATTTTAAGTCCAAAAAGGAGCGCAAGGTACAGCAGATGAAATCTTCAAAAACAAAGACACTTTACGATAAGATCAGCTTTTAATTTGACAAATTTTAAATGTTTTTATTATAAATTGGTGCTAATAACATTGGATTGTAGATTAATGTGTGAATTTACTGAGCAGAGAATGGAGCATGCGCACAGAAAGCTGAGCGCATCCATCCAGTGCGCTAAAGCCCCAGCCTGCGCCTCCATCTTGGCTCCAGGAAGCTTAAAATCTTTTCTGTAAAACAGGAAAAGCTTCCAGATCAGCGAAGCCTCGGCTGAGATCCCAGCTCCGACCGTTGGGGATGTTTCCCCCAAAAACAAACCTCATGCAAATGATGCTGCCGCAGAGCGTCAGGAGCCGCTCCGCCTCCACCTGTCAGCCTCCTTCATGTTTTATCTGCATCCCTTTATCACAGCATGAAGGCACCATGAGGAAGAGCTTCTTCTGCCTCCCTGTGAGTCCTGACTGCGGATAGAGAAGCCATCTGCATCCCGCTTTCTCTCTGAAACACTAATCCGATGCAGCAGCTCAACAGCGGCGCTGTTCTCCTTCTCTCTGCTCATGAATCAGAAATAAAAGGAGCTTTGTCCTTTAAAAAGCACAAAGCTTTCATTCTATCCTCAGACAGTTCTTAGAGGACGTCTTGCATCTGATCGCTGACGCAAACGTCCGCACACAGGCGGCCTTTCTTTAGCGCCAGGAGCGCACAGCAGCCGGCGGCGGGCTGCCTTTGTGCGCAGCAGCAGCTGCGGCTCATGTTTCAGACAGCAGGTGGATCAGCAGCCAGTCAGTTTGGATTCTGCTGTAAACTGCAGCACATTTGTTTATGATCCGCAGCTGCAGGCTGTGGGGCTCAGACCTGCATAACATCCACGGTCAATACCCGTTTATCCCTTTACTTTGGCAGCTGCTCTAATGTTTGAGTAAAAGTTTGGAGACAAAACTAGAGACTGAAAAATCTATTCATTAGACATACGGTGCTTTTTCAGCTAAAAATGGCATTAGATTGGAAGTTTATACAAGTTAGTTGTCACGATCTGGCCTGTTTGCTCTCCCTTAATTAGTCATTCCTTTCACCTGTCGTTTTCCCTCCCTGCCTCAATTATAATTTATTCCTCTCACCTGTTTCCTCTGGTTTATATTCAGTTCAGCCTGAGCATTCAGGGCCAGATCATTACTTGTCTTTCTGTTTGTCTGTCCGTTCAGTTTTTGATTTCATGGTTCATGTCCTGGATCCTGGCAGCCAGTGGAAAGAGGGTTTTGTGTTTGTCTCGTATCCTGATCGTCCACTGTTCCTCTGGGTTTTTGGCTCAATATGTGGGGAGGTTCAGTTTTTATCCAAGTAAGCCTGGCTCCAGGGAGGAGACCAGTTTAAAGGTTCTGCATCAAGTTGTGGATCCACGTCCTGTCTCGGCTACCCTCTTCCACTGAGCCTGCTCAGCTGCATTATAATGCAGGAAGCTTTAGAAAACAGATTTTTGTTTTTCTTTACTAGTTAAAAAAAATCTTGGCTTCTCAGAGGACCATGACTCCCAGTTACAGGTTAAAATGTTTTCTGATTGAACAGACAGAATCAGACTGCAGAGCTTCTACATACAGGTGCTGGTCATAAAATTAGAATATCATGAAAAAGTAGATTGATTTCAGTAATTCCATTTAAAAAGTGAAACTTGTATATTATATTCATACATTACATACAAACTCATATATTTCAGATGTTTATTTTGTTTAATTTTGATGATTACAAATGACAACAAATGAAAATCTCAAATTCATCATATCAGAAAATTAGAATATTACTGAAGACCAATAAAAACAAAGGATTTATAGAAATGTTGGCCAACTGAAAAGTATGAACATGAAAAGTATGAGCATGTACAGCACTCAGTATTTAGCTGGGCCTCCTTTGGCCTGTATTACTGCAGCAATGCGGCGTGGCATGGAGTCGATCAGTCTGTGGCACTGCTCAGGTGTTATGATAGCCCAGGTTGCTCTAATAGTGGCTTTTAGCTCTTCTGAATTGTTGGGTCTGGTGTATTGCATCTTCTTCTTCACAATACCCCATAGATTTTCTATGGGGTTAAGGTCAGGAGAGTTTGCTGGCCAATTAAGAACAGGGATACCATGGTCCTTCAACCAGGTACTGGTAGCTTTGGCACTGTGTGCAGGTGCCAAGTCCTGTTGGAAAATGAAATCTGCATCTCCAAAAAGTTGGTCAGCTGCAGGAAGCATGAAGTGCTCTAAAACTTCCTGGTATGTGGCTGCGTTGACCCTGGACCTCAGAAAACACAATGGACCAACACCAGCAGATGACATGGCACCCCAAACCATCACTGACTGTGGAAACTTTACACTGGACTTCAAGCAACGTGGATGAAGTGCCTCTCTTCTTTTCCTCCAGACTCTGGGACCTTGATTTCCAAAGGAAATGCAAAATTTACTTTCATCAGAGAACATGACTTTGGACCACTCACCAGCAGTCCAGTCCTGTTTCTCTTTAGCCCAGGCAAGACGCTTCTGACGCTGTCTGTGGTTCAAGAGTGGCTTGACACAAGGAATGCGACAGCAGAAACCCATGTCTTTCATACGTCTGTGTGTGGTGGTTCTTGAAGCACTCACTCCAGCTGCAGTCCACTCTTTGTGAATCTCCCCCACATTTTTGAATGGGTTTTGTTTCACAATCCTCTCCAGGGTGCGGTTATCTCTCTTGCTTGTACACTTTTTTCGACCACATCTTTTCCTTCCCTTCGCCTCTCTATTAATGTGCTTGGACACTGAGCTCTGTGAACAGCCAGCCTCTTTAGCGATGACCTTTTGTGTCTTGCCCTCCTTGTGCAAGGTGTCGATGGTCGTCTTTTGGACAACTGTCAAGTCAGCAGTCTTCCCCATGATTGTGTAGCCTATAGAACTAGACTGAAAGGCCATTTAAAGGCTTTTGCAGGTGGTTTGAGTTAATTAGCTGATTAGAGTGTGGCACCAGGGGCCATCAATTTTGAACCTTTTCACAATATTCTAATTTTCTGATATGATGAATTTGAGATTTTCATTTGTTGTCATTTGTAATCATCAAAATTAAACAAAATAAACATCTGAAATATATGAGTTTGTATGTAATGTATGAATATAATATACAAGTTTCACTTTTTAAATGGAATTACTGAAATCAATCTACTTTTTCATGATATTCTAATTTTATGACCAGCACCTGTATCTTGAAATTTTGTTTCTGGCATCATTATATTAGAAAAGAGGTTAATAAATCTTTTTAAAAGGCTCAGAGAGAAGTAGGGAGAGCTGCAGATTTAAAGGTGAAACACATTTATATGCAACATATAATAAAATATCTCCAAGTTTACCACAAAGTTTACAGGGAAAAAAATATGCTATTCTATAATTAAAATGCAGCATATCCATATTTTTCTGGATGGATGGAATTGAAATTGTACTTCTAGCCATGATATATTGATTTTAGCATCGGAATCGGCTGTTATTCGTTATTTTTATTTTTTTTATATACATGAATGTTTTTGGGCCATATAAATATATATAATATAAATAAAAGACATATTTCTAACTATCTATAAATATAAATATATGTGTATTATAGTTCTCTTGGGTTCTCGATAAATGGAAAGCATTCAATAAATATATGTTTGAGCTCATTTTTGGAAAATACAAAAACCTAATGAAAGTGTTTGGGTGGAGTAACTGTAGCTCCATCAGCCCCCACCCTTAGAGTGCCCCCACCAACTTTCATTACAAAGTTTTTTCTTACTTTTTGGTGTTTTTTGAAGCATTTGTCGATCTTGACCTAAAATTGTTTTTTTTTTAATACAAAACTAAAGGGATAAATGCAAATGTGACGTCCTGCACATGCGTATTGGTTATGCTGGTCTGACAGAACACCTGTTGTAAATAATCATAAAAAAAAAGAACAAAAAATGAATCATAAAATTTCTGTTAGTCACTTGCTTCACATTTAGTGTTTCCCCTCCTAACATTTAGAGGTAAAAGATTAAATATAAATGTTTAATACCTATATGGATATTTTATCTACATTTATAGGCTGTGATAGGTACCTCATATCTATCTATCTATCTATCTATCTATCTATCTATCTATCTATCTATCTATCTATCTATCTATCTATCTATCTATCTATCTATCTATCTATCTATCTATCTATCTATCTATCTATCTATCTATCTATCTAATGAAGGCAATTGTATCTACAGGAGTGCACATTGTTTCCTTTTTGATTTTCTTTTTCATATTACATTTTTATAAATTTAATATTTTTACTTTGTTTTACAATTTGAATTATTTCCTAATTGTGTTTTCCAGATCACATTCTCTTTACTTTCAGTCCACTAAAATCCGTGTCCATGCAGATGATTAGAAATGGATTTTTCTTTTAAGCCTTCTGAAAATCTGATCTGTAAAATGCAATTTGGAAATATAGCATAATATATATATATATATATATATATATATATATATATATATATATATATATATATATATATATATATATCATTTTTGTATTTTGTTTTTTTTCCTCCCAAAAAAATCATATCTCTTAAATCCTTTTATTAATTAGGACGTGTTTCAAAGTTGAATTTCTGGATTTCATTTTTTTTCACATGTCAATCTACAAAACATGTTATTTGTTTGCAATAATAGCTGAATGTTGGTGAAGATTCTCAGTCATCCAGGTCATAGTTATTCCAAAAAAGTTAAAAAACAATCCACTGGATTTTGTTTCCAAGTTTGAAGACGTTTCTCTTCCAATCCAAGACGCTTTTTCAATTCAAAATGTCAGAAATTAAGTTTGATACTTTATAGAGGGGCCCAACAAAGCCTTGTTTTTGTTTAGAAAAAATGCACATATTGCTTTCCGTAGAACATGCAACGTGCCAAAAACAAGGCTTTGTTGGGCCACTCTATAAAGCATCAGACTAAACGCTATTTCTGACATTTTGAATTGAAAAAGCTTCCTGGATGGGAAGAGAAACGTCTTCAAACTTGGAAACAAAATCCACTGGATTGTTTTTTTGTTTGTTTTTTTGCAACAATACCTGAACAACATTCACTCCATATTTCTTTTTACTGGTCTTTCTATGTAAAAAACCTTTTTACCATCTGGATGCACAAAGAGCAGATTTCAGGGAGGAAAATAGTCTCTTTTGTTCGATGCATCTAATTTATGCTTCTGTTTTTAAAGCAGGGAGCTGAGAGACACAAATACGAAGCTGGGATGGCAAAGAATCCCACCAGGAGGAGCAGGTAGAGACCAGCAGAAAATGGTTTTTATTGGGTTTGTTTTAGTTTACTTAGTTTAATTGTTTTATTCAAATAGATTTATGTTTTCTTTTATCATCTGCTGTAGATTGATGTCAATTTTATTTTTATCAATTTATTAAACATGTAGCTTGTTGGCAAAAAAAATAAAAATTTTTAAAAAGTAAATGGATGTAAGTTTATATTTCTATTGTCATCAATAAAAACATTTATCCACATTACTTTTGTTGTCTTAATGTGTAAACCGGCATGTTTACAGAAATTAATTTGTTCACTGAAGTGACTGGAGAAGCAGACTGATAAGTTAAGAAGGGATCAGGAAGATTGTTGGTCTTAAGACTAAAGGAAGGAAAACTGGAATAATTCTTTGTTTTTTTTTTTAACATAGAAAAAAGAATAATCCATGTCATTTAATGATATTTACCATGAATCATACAAGTTTGAGTGTTAAACTTGTAATGTTACTTGATTTTCTGAAATGAATAATATATTTTTATTATGCGAGGAAAACCTGACATTACATCCACACACATGAACCCAGAAAAAATAAACTCACTGGTGCATTTCAAAGCCTTTTTTTATTTAACATGTGGAAAAATTGACAAAAATACAAAAGATGTAAAGATTTACTTCAGTATAAACTCAGCTGGATCCTTTGAAAACAGGTAAAATGAGGTAGCCCTAAAGGTAGCTGTAGTAACGCATATCGGACTGTAGGGGCGCACACCAGGCTTAATGCAGAAGCGATTAGGAAACGTGATCAAAGAGATGAAAACAATCTGAAGTGAATAATAAACATCATTACCGGATTCAGGAGTCTATTTCCAACAATTTAGGTGAAAATTCCTCATTAAATCAGAACAAAAAAATTATTTTAAACCTGGAAAAATACATTTTATCTGACAGAAGTTCTCTTTCTCCGTTTTTTTTTTGTCTAATTACTGAAATTCTTTGTCTAAATTTGAAAATATGACAAAATTACCCAGCATTCAATAGAATTTAAAGTACTTCTGATAATATTCAGTTTAAAAATATTCATACTGCAGCAATGCAAAGCGGGTTTACACAAATGCATCCGATTCTTCAGTTACATCAAAATGATCACATATGTTTACAATAATAACAAAAAAAAAGGCCAAATTCTTCTAGTTATTAAATGCATAAATTAAAACCCTGCAGATTTTATTCATTAGTTACCTTAAAGGAAATCCGTCCTCTCAATCCAACATGGAGAGGAACTGCCTTTTAGAAAGAGAAGCCTGCAACTAAAGTGTGTAAGAAAATACAAAAACATTTTTTTTTTGGTTTGCAAATATATCAAACAGCATTTTCTCATGAAGACTTTAAATTAAAGGTTATAGCTTTTTTTATCTTAACGATCAACTAAAAAAAAAAAAAAACTCCACTGAACGTCTGGATGGTGCAGGCAAAAGTGTTAATTTTACAGAAAAACACAAAAATAATACAAAGATTATTATTTATTTTTACATTTTTGATTTAGTTGTGGTTGTGATGCGAAAACATCTAAACCAATAGGAATAAGAGATTGAAGTAAGGGGGCGGATCCTAGCAGCTCCGTGATACAGCTGAGAAATGGCTTCTTCTAGGAGATGTATTTCTCAGATATAATTTTAAAAAAGCAAAATGAGGAGAAACATCGGTCAAGATTTCAACATTGGTGTCGACTTATTGAAGCACAGAGGTTCAGAAGAAACGCAGAGGTAGCAGATTTACATCTAAACAGGTAAGTTACACCTATGCTAATGCTATCGATTAGCGTTAGCGGATCTAGCAACTGGCTAACACACAGTAGAGAGGGAGAGCTGGTGAGGAAGAGAGCACCACCTACTGGCTGGGAGCGGTTAAACTTATCGCAAACCCCTTTAAGAAATTATGAAAACTAGCTTCACACAATGGAAGTGCTCCAGACCACTAGAGGGAGACAATCATCAACTTTTCTGGGCCATGAACCTTAGGAAGAACATAAACGGGGGGGTGGGGGGGGGGGCACCAAGAGGACATTTAGGCCCTTTCTCAATCTGTGTACTTGTGTGTTCTCGTGAAACATCATCATCCTCAGCCCTAGCACCCCTCCCTCTTTACCCAGCATGCATCAGAGCAGATTTGTCTGGACTTGAGATTGACAGCTGTCCCAGCATGCACTGCGGCAGCAGCAGCTTCCAGGTTAGCGCTAACAGAGCTCAGAGTATTAAGATAAAAGTTGTTTTCTGTTGCTGTTGTTCAATAAAAGTACGTTTTAAGATCATTTGAGGCGAGAACATAATATATTCATAATTTTATAATTTCATTTATAATTTAAGTGTCACTATATGGTCAATTTACAGATTTATTGCGTAATAAAAAAAAAAAACATCAGAAGTTGAGAGGACTGCGGCAACCAGCGGACCTCTGAAGCTAACAGCAGCCAGGGCTAAGGTTAGCGCGTCTGCTGCAGTCAGGGATAACGTTAGCGCGGCTGCGGCAGCCAGGGCTAACGTTAGCGCGGCTGCGGCAGCCAGGGCTAACGTTAGCGCGGCTGCGCCAGCCAGGGCTAACGTTAGCGCGGCTGCGCCAGCCAGGGCTAACGTTAGCGCGTCTGCGGCAGCCAGGGCTTACGTTAGCGCGTCTGCGGCAGCCAGGGCTTACGTTAGCGCGGCTGCGGCAGCCAGGGATAACGTTAGCGCGTCTGCTGCAGCCAGGGATAACGTTAGCGCGGCTGCGGCAGCCAGGGCTAACGTTAGCGCGGCTGCGGCAGCCAGGGCTAACGTTAGCGCGTCTGCGGCAGCCAGCGCTAAAGTTAGCGCGTCTGCGGCAGCCAGGGCTAACGTTAGCGCGTCTGCGGCAGCCAGGGCTTACGTTAGCGCGTCTGCGGCAGCCAGGGCTTACGTTAGCGCGGCTGCGGCAGCCAGGGATAACGTTAGCGCGTCTGCTGCAGCCAGGGATAACGTTAGCGCGGCTGCGGCAGCCAGGGCTAACGTGAGCGCGGCTGCGCCAGCCAGGGCTAACGTTAGCGCGGCTGCGCCAGCCAGGGCTAACGTTAGCGCGGCTGCGCCAGCCAGGGCTAACGTTAGCGCGGCTGCGGCAGCCAGGGCTTACGTTAGCGCGTCTGCGGCAGCCAGGGCTTACGTTAGCGCGGCTGCGGCAGCCAGGGATAACGTTAGCGCGTCTGCGGCAGTCAGGGATAACGTTAGCGCGGCTGCGGCAGCCAGGGCTATCGTTAGCGTGTCTGCTGCAGCCAGGGATAACGTTAGCGCGGCTGCGGCAGCCAGGGCTAACGTTAGCGTGTCTGCGGCAGCCAGCGCTAACGTTAGCGCGTCTGCGGCAGTCAGGGCTAACGTTAGCGCGTCTCCAGCAGCCCTCTCTCTGCATAGCCGTGTGTGAAGGACCGCTTACTCTGACGGCGATGTTTTCGTTTTATTTGGCAAAATGTTCATTTGATTTGTGTTTATCTGACTGTGTTCATTATTATTACCAGAATAAATGGAAAAAAAAAAAGTACGAATTTATTATTATCTAGAGACTATTAATAACAGGAGGTGAAATGCAGCTCCAGACGAGCAGATCGTGTATTAGTTTTAGGTATAAATAATGATCCATTGATTATTATTCCTTACTGACCGGACTTTTCCTTTTAAAGACTTGTAGAAGAGTTAAAACAGTTTGCAGAGACACGTTTCTCTGTGTTTTACGAAGACAGGGAGGAAAACCAAACATCAGTTTCATTTGAAGCCAAACTTGGTACATCTGGATTAAAATCTGATGCCTTAGTAGTTATTAGGTAGAAATATAGTTTAGATATATTAAGTAGAGAATCTGATTTGACTCCAGTTTCCTTTGAGATGTTATCAGAAAACACAAAACGGTTTCTGAAACGTGACCGTAATCATCAGCTGCACATTATCCCTCCTCCGTTCACATGGGGCCCCTCTCCATTTGGCTCCTGCGGGACTCCTTCAGGTTTCAAGTCCTCCATCAGGTCTCCGTACGGTAAGCTGTGGGTCCTCCTGCTGTAGAGCCGGCTGGAGGCGGATCTCCAGCTGTAAGTCCGTAGCATCTGCGACTCCTCAGGGAAACCTGGAACGGGCCTCCTCCTCCTGTCCTCCACGGGGCCGATGTGCTGGAGGCTGGCCTGCTGACGGGCGACCTTACGGGCGTAGTAGCGCTTGGAAGCCGCTCTCCACGCGGCCCTCTTCAGCCTCTGCGCCTCCTCCGTCAGCTGCGACGTGGGAACGTTCTTCTTTTTGTTCCTGGTGGAGGAGAGCAGGGGAGAAACGGCGAGGATCGGTTTAGATTGATGGTCCTTCAGGGTTTCAGGACACATTTTAAGGCATTACATGGACCAATGAATCAGTTCGGGTTTACTTCCTTTTAAAAGTCCTTTTAAAATATCAGCATATATATATAAATACAGCTTACTTCAGCTGATCTGCCGCCGCGTTTTGAAAACCAGGAGGTTGCCCAGGAGTTTTCTCCCTCATCATCTGCCCCTCATTGTCCTCCGGATGCTCTGCAGGGATAGCGCATTCGCTCGGCGCACAAAAACCTGGGGGGTTATCGATGTCGGGACTCTGTTCGTTGGGACACGGAGCGCCGGCTTGCTCCAGAGCCTCCGCGCTCCTCTCCTCACTCAGCTCCCATTCGATCAGCACCGCGTCGACGTCGCACGGCTCCTCCTTCACAGCGAGGCTGCTGGGGGTCGGAGGCTGGTTTCGGACAGCCTCTGTGATCCCCGAGGTCTCCGACGAGCCCGACGTGCAGGTGGAGTTCATACCCAGGCAGCTGGGAGATGACGGGACGATCGACTCGTTGTAATGGGAGGGGAAGTGAGAGGAGGGGCGGGCATAAATGCCCACTGCCAGAGAGAAACACACGATACAGAGAATAAATATCATTCAGGGATAAAAACCGATTACATCCATCATCAGTCTGTTAGGATTCATCTGGAATGAAAATAAACATCAGCAATGTGTGGAAAGTTAGAGAAGAATAGAAAATCTCTTTATTGTCCCACGATGGGGAAATTCTGGTGTTTACAGCAGCAAGTTAGATTCATTCTTTGGCCACTAGGGGCGCTAGACCTGAGAATTTCAGTGCTGAATACTGATCTAAAAAAATCATTTAAGCCCGGCGTACACTATGCGATTTTTTCAGTCATGTGAGAATCTTTCGAGTAGTCGTGCAGTACAGCAGTCCCCAACCACCGGGCCGCAGACCGGTACTGGTCCGGCTGTCATTTGGTACCAGGCCCCACAAAAAAAAATATATATATATTTATCGACGATCAGAGTCTGAGTGATGTTTTATTTTGAAAAATGTAAAACATTAGGGTATTCTCTCCCAACTACATCAGTCGGCGCATCTGTGCCTCTTGACACAGGTTAATTCAGGTCAAGAGGAGGATTCTTCTTTTTCGTCTTCCTCTCAGATGTAAACCCAGCAGCATGGCAGGGATGCAAAGAGTGTAAAATCGACAGACCGTTGTAGCCATGTTTGCTCAGCTGTGTCTCTTTTCCAAATACATCGTAGCCTTTTCTTTTTAGGACTTTCAGACTGAAAATTACAGAAGAGGATTAGGGCCACTGAAAAAAAAAAAGTTAACTGATTATTTTATTTCAGTATAGTATGGGGGAAAAGTCAGAATTCTGAGATTAAAGTCAGAATTCTGACTTTTTTCTCAGAATTTTTAATCTCAGAATTCTGACTTTTTTCCTATACTATACTGAAATAAAATTAAAAAATCAGTTTTTTTTTTTTTTTCAGTGGCCCTAATCCTCTTCTGTAAAAAATTGCACAAATTGCTGAGGCAGCGCGTTTCACTCTAGTGAGCTTAAATCCCCCTTCTATTGGTTTGGCTTCAGGGTAGAGAGCTACAGAGCAGCTCCATCTCACTGCGGAGCTGAGTCCGACATGGTCTTTAGTACAGTGTGTATGATGACATCATACATGCGCCACTTTGTCTTTAAAAAATATAAATATAAAAAATATAACCGCGGATGTCTGAGGGACAGTGATTTGCTTACATGTTATGAATGCTGTTGTACCATAAAGAAGAAATTATGAACAGTTTAGCTGCAAGCAAGGAAGACCTTACTTGGATATAACCTAACAGAATATCTTCAGAACGGCTCCAAATGACACAAAACTCATACGGGTGAGTCGAATATGATGTAATAATGTAAAGTCAAAGGCCCAATGTAAAAAAACTAAAGGTCCCCTTTAATAAATTTGAATCCCTCGCTCTGTTTTTTATTTCATGCTATTCTGTGCCCCCATGAAAACACGCTGGCCCCTCTGGTGCATTTGCTCTAGGAGCGCCACTGGTGCCTGCGTACTTACAGGACAGGCTGACGTCACAGTCCTGTGCTCCTGCTGTCACCTCAGGGCCCAAACCTCCCGCCTCAGACCGGATCTGCTCCCCTGTCTGTGGGTTGGGGATCCGGGTCCCGTTCTGGAGCAGCCCGCACGTGCAGCCGTGTCCTCGCAGCAGTTGAAGCTCGCGCTCGATCTCTGTCAGCCTTCCCTCGAGCCGCTGGATCTCTTTGTCCCTGTCGGCCACCATCCGCTGGTACTCCCGGGTCCTGGCTCCGTTCACCCCGTACAGCACGTTCAGCACCGAGTCTATCGCCAACCGGACCGCGTTCTCCACCACCACGGCCTCTTCGTCCCGGAGGTGTGAGCGGAGAGATTTGTTTTCCACCAGATTCATACTGAGAGGAGACCTGTGGAGGTGAGCGCGACGGGAGGAGCTCCGGCCCGGGACACCAGAGCAAGGGAGGACGGAGCGGCCGCTTCTGTCCGCTGAAGTCACGATAATCGGACCGGTTAGCTTAGTCTTAGACGAGACCCAACTGTTTACAACGGAGTGACCCGTTTCCCCTTTTTCTTCTTCCGATGTTGCATTTGGCACACAGTGGCGCACTACCGCCACCACCTGGTGAGGAGGGAAAGCAACGGTTAAAGCATGGAAGAAAAACAGTCTTATTGGAATCTGCCTTTTCTTGTACACCGAATTTTAAACACTGATTTTTTTCAGCACTGATTTTTTTTTACTACGGAAGAGGATTAGGGCCACTGAAAAAAAAAGAAGTTATTTTTTAATTTTATTTCAGTATAGTACGGGAAAAAAGTCAGAATTCTGAGAAAAAAGAATTCTGAGGAACAAGTCAGAATTCTGAGATTCAAAATTCTGAGGAAAAAAGTCAGAATTCTAAGAAAAAAGTCAGAATTCTGAGATTCAAAATTCTAAGAAAAAAGTCAGAATTCTGAGATTCAAAATTCTGAGAAAAAAGTCAGAATTCTAAGAAAAAAGTCAGAATTCTGAGATTCAAAATTCTGAGAAAAAAGTCAGAATTCTGAGATTCAAAATTCTGAGAAAAAAGTCAGAATTCTGAGATTCAAAATTCTGAGAAAAAAGTCAGAATTCTGAGATTCAAAATTCTGAGAAAAAAAGTCAGAATTATGAGATTAAAGTTTTTTTCCCCCCCATACTATACTGAAATAAAATTAAAAAAAATGTTTACCTTTTTTTTTTTTTCCTGTGGCCCTAATCCTCTTCCCTATTTTTACAAATTGAATTCCTTACACTAAAAATTCCCCTGCAAAAATTTCAGCTGCAAAATTTGGTAGTAATTTTCTCACATTCACTTAAGAAACTTAAAAATTATATATATATATATATATATATATATATATATATATATATATATATATATATATATATATATATAATATACATATGAATACATATTTCATATGTATTCATATGTATATTTTTTTTTTTAAGAAATAGTTTTATGCGATTGTACTTTTTACATTTACTTGAAATAACTCAGAGTAAACAAGCATACAATTAAACCCAATTGAGACACACGTTCTTCTTTTCTGTACTCAAGGCTTATTGGTTAAATGTTATTTTCTATCTGCTGAGTCTACCAGTGTACAATAAACACTTTAGTTGAACCTGTCTTTCTTACTCTATTGATCATATACAGTGGGGCAAAAAAGTATTTAGTCAGCCACCAATAGTGCAAGTTCTCCCACTCAAAAAGATGAGAGAGGCCGGTAATTTTCATCATAGATATACCTCAACAATGAGAGACAAAATGAGAAAAAAAAAATCCAGAAAATCACATTGTCTGATTTTTAAAGAATTTATTTGCAAAATATGGTGGAAAATAAGTATTTGGTCAGTTACAAACAAACAAGATTTCTGGCTCTCACAGACCTGTAACTTCTTCTGTAAGAGGCCCCTCTGTCCTCCACTCGTTACCTTCATTAATGGCACCTGTTTGAACCTGTTATCAGTATAAAAGACACCTGTCCACAACAGGACACCCAAAACAAAATTATAGACCTGCACCAGGCTGGGAAGTCTGATTCTGCAATAGGTAAACAGCTTGGTGTGAAGAAATCAACTGTGGGATCAATTATTAGAAAATGGAAAACATACAAGACCACTGATAATCTTCCTCGATCTGGGGCTCCACGCAAGATCTCACCCCGTGGGGTCAAAATGATCACAAGAACGGTGAGTAAAAATCCCAGAACCACACGGGGGGACCTAGTGAATGACCTGCAGAGACCTGGGACCAAAGTAACAAAGGCTACCATCAGTAACAAACTACGCCGCCAGGGACTCAAATCCTGCAGTGCCAGACGTGTCCCCCTGCTTAAGCCAGTACATGTCAAGGCCCGTCTCAAGTTTGCTAGAGAGCATTTGGATGATCCAGACGATGACTGGGAGAATATCATATGGTCAGATGAAACCAAAATAGAACTTTTTGGTAAAAACTCTACTCGTCGTGTTTGGAGGAGAGAGAGTGCTGAGTTGCATCCAAAGAACACCATACCTACAGTGAAGCATGGGGGTGGAAACATCATGCTTTGGGGCTGTTTTTCTGCTAAGGGACCAGGACGACTGATCCGTGTGAAGGAAAGAATGAATGGGGCCATGTATCGTCAAATTCTGAGTGAAAACCTCCTTCCAACAGCAAGGGCATTGAAGATGAAACGTGGCTGGGTCTTTCAGCATGACAATGATCCCAAACACACCGCCCGGGTAACGAAGGAGTGGCTTCGTAAGAAGCATTTCAAGGTCCTGGAGTGGCCTAGCCAGTCTCCAGATCTCAACCCCATAGAAAATCTTTGGAGGGAGTTGAAAGTCCGTGTTGCCCAGTGACAGCCCCAGAACATCACTGCTCTAGAGGAGATCTGCATGGAGGAATGGGCCAAAATACCAGCAACAGTGTGTGAAAACCTTGTGAAGACTTAAAAAACAACGTTTAATCTCTGTCATTGCCAACAAAGGGTATATAACAAAGTATTGAGATGAACTTTTGTTATTGACCAAATACTTATTTTCCACCATATTTTGCAAATAAATTCTTTAAAAATCAGACAATGTGATTTTCTGGATTTTTTTTCTCATTTTGTCTCTCATAGTTGAGGTATATCTATGATGAAAATTACCGGCCTCTCTCATCTTTTTAAGTGGGAGAACTTGCACTATTGGTGGCTGACTAAATACTTTTTTGCCCCACTGTAAGTCTTATAAGTATAAACATATAAAATCTTTCCCAACTACTTTTTACTGTTACTTGATTAATTTCTTTAGAGCATTTATAATTTTATTTTAGACACTGTCATTTAGAAATTATCTCTGACTGAATATAAAAGAAGAGCAACAGAATAGAATAAAGTTGTTTTATTTTCAGAAGACTTCGAGTGCCCCCCATGTGGTCCTCGCAGGCCTCTTGGTGCCTGCAGGCACCACATTAATGCCCCCTGCCTTTTACTTTTACTTGAGTAAAGATATAATGAAGTAGTGCGACTTTTACTTTGTGTGAAAAATTAGAAATGGACCTTTCTGATTTTCACAACATTAAGTCAGGTGGAGGAAAAAATAAAATAAAAACAACACACCAAATATATCAGGCAGTACCACAGAGGACCACATGGGGGAGCACAGCATGCAAGAATAACACCTCTGACGTTATCTTTTTTCTGTGACGTTTTCAATCAGTCGGAGTTTCCCACATGGTATTTTAAATTTCTCCGATTGGGATAAAAAAAAAATGCTTTTATCAGCTCAATATGAGGCCATATTTCTACTATTAAAGGCCCAATTAGATTCTGGTCCCACTGAAGCACCTTTTACAGAACTATTGGGTCACTATGTGTCACTAGACCAGCTTTGATTGACTGATACCTGCTTCTGGCACAGAATTGTCAAAAGCTTCCATTGTCTAGTTAAGAGAAATCATAGATAGCTGTGTATAAACAAAATACTCTGGTAAAAAGTACTAATTAAACTTCTTCACTTAAGTAAAACTATAAAAAGGTACAGGTTCTAGATTGTACTTAAATACAAAACAAAAAAAGTAAGTATTAAATAAAGACAAATCACATTTAAAAACTCAGTTTTGAAAATAAAAAGCTCTATGCACAGAAAATAGTCAGTAGAGTGGACATAAAGGTCCTGACTTGGTCTGGTTTTGTTTTAAATTAAAACCTCAAACAAGATGCATGAGCTGCTGAATATTGTTTAGAGCTCTGAGATTCGTAGCATTGAAGTAAAAAATAGCATTAAAATTCATATGAAACTTGCAGCGTAGTCAATAATTTCAAAATCGAAAAAAGAGGACATAGATTTCATTCTATTCGGTTTTATTTCTGTCGCACCAATTCACAACATACACTATATTGCCAAAAGTATTTGCTCACCTGCCTTGACTCACATATGAGCTTAAGTGACATCCCGTTCCTAATCCATAGGGTTCAATATGACGTCGGTCCACCCTTTGCAGCTAGAACAGCTTCAACTCTTCTGGGAAGGCTGTCCACAAGGTTTAGGAGTGTGTTTATGGGAATTTTTGACCATTCTTCCAGAAGCGCATTTGTGAGGTCGCACACTGATGTTGGACGAGAAGGCCTGGCTCTCAGTCTCCGCTCTAATTCATCCCAAAGGTGTTCTATCGGGTTGAGGTCAGGACTCTGTGCAGGCCAGTCAAGTTCATCCACACCAGACTCTGTCATCCATGTCTTTATGGACCTTGCTTTGTGCACTGGTGCACAGTCATGTTGGAAGAGGAAGGGGCCAGCTCCAAACTGTTCCCACAAAGTTGGGAGCATGGAATTGTCCAAAATGTCTTGGTATGCTGAAGCATTCAGAGTTCCTTTCACTGGAACTAAGGGGCCAAGCCCAGCTCCTGAAAAACAACCCCACACCATAATCCCCCCTCCACCAAACTTTACACTTGGCACAATGCAGTCAGACAAGTACCGTTCTCCTGGCAACCGCCAAACCCAGACCCGTCCATCAGATTGCCAGATGGAGAAGCGCGATTCGTCACTCCAGAGAACGCGTCTCCACTGCTCTAGAGTCCAGTGGCGGCGTGCTTTACACCACCGCATCCGACGCTTTGCATTGCACTTGGTTATGTATGGCTTGGATGCAGCTGCTCGACCATGGAAACCCATTCCATGAAGCTCTCTGCGCACTGTTCTTGAGCTAATCTGAAGGCCACATGAAGTTTGGAGGTCTGTAGTGATTGACTCTGCAGAAAGTTGGCGACCTCTTCGCACTATGCGCTTCAGCATCCGCTGACCCCGCTCCGTCAGTTTACGTGGCCTACCACTTCGTGGCTGAGTTGCTGTCGTTCCCAAACACTTCCATTTTCTTATAATACAGCTGACAGTTGACTGTGGAATATTTAGGAGCGAGGAAATTTCACGACTGGATTTGTTGCACAGGTGGCATCCTATCACAGTTCCACGCTGGAATTCACTGAGCTCCTGAGAGCGACCCATTCTTTCACAAATGTTTGTAAAAACAGTCTGCATGCCTAGGTGCTTGAATTTATACACCTGTGGCCATGGAAGTGATTGGAACACCTGATTCCAATAATTTGGATGGGTGAGCAAATACTTTTGGCAATATAGTGTATGTCATCTCAAGGCCCTTTACAGAGACAATTCAACCAGATCATACAGTCTGATTGGTTCAACGCTTTTTATTATAAAGTGCAAAAAGCCTGAGTTCCTTTAAATCAAGACTAACAACAAATCGACTGTTGTAGTTAAACAGTTCAACTAAAACATATTTTCTTTAGTCCAACTGTTTTTAATATTCTTTTTTGCTTCTGCATTTTTTATTTTATTTATTTTATTTTTTCCTACTTGCTTTGATTCTGTTTTATCTTCCTGTATTTTAATCATTTAAAGCACTTTGCATTGTCTTTGTACTGAATTGTGCTATACAAATAAATTTGCCTTGCCTTGCCTTATCTAAGAAAAACCAGCTGATTGCATCGACTCATTCACTCTGCAGTGATCCCTCACACCAAGCATGCTTGTAGCGACAGTGGGGAGGAAAACACACAGCCAGGCAGACGAGCTCTGACCCAGGGTCAGAGGATGAAGGAGGCCACATACAGTTAGTCACAGTCAGAAAAACAAGGACTACACATAAAAACAGGCAGATCTCCAGCATTTATAAACAAAGTTGTTGATGGCAGCAGCTCAGCTAATATTTCTCTCCAGGATGGAGTCACAGCCAAACAGGAACAGACCAGATGAAGCTACTTTGAGAAAAAGCAGAGAGAGCAGAACGTTAGAGATTGAACTAACAGATTCTGCAGAGTGGGAGGATAGAGATAGAATGAAGCAGAATGATGATTCAGCTCCGCAGACTGGAAGAAGATGAGAAGAGTGGCGAGAACAGTAGAGAGGATCATCGGAGCTCCTTTTCATCCCAGCACTGTGTGTCCCGAGAAGGTAATGTTAGGTTTATTGAAGACAGTGTGTTTACATATGAAACATTGAAGACAGTTAATGTGTTTACATATGAAACATTGATGACCTGCCTTCAGCCAGAAGGTCATTACAGGGTCATTCTGTCTTAAGACCTGCCTCCAGCTGATTGGTCATTACAGGGTCATTCTGTCTTAAGACCCACCCCATCCTGTTGTGATCTGTTAACAAAAGGCTCTACTGTGAAGGGAGCAGTGAGAAAGGTGCTGAAATGTGAGCAGGCAGCCTTTCTCCTTCTGCAGGAAGCTGTGTTTGAAAATCCCTTGGTGTGTCAGATTCATTTTTTGTCCTGAACTCACAATTTTTTGAAGCTAACAGGTAACATCATCAATATATATATATATATATGTATATATATATATATATATATATATATGTATACATATATGTATACATATATATATATATATATACATATACATATATATGTATAGTTTATATACATATATATGTATAAGTTTCAACTATTCAATGTTGGGTTTTACAGTGACCGGGGAACGAGTATGAAAAGAGGTTCAAATTAACTCTTAAAATGTATTCTTCTTCTAAGAATTATTAAAGATGAAGAAAAAAATCAGAAGAATTGCACAAGGTTTAACATAGTGTTGATAAAACAGAAAAAACCCACTGTTGTATTTTTAGCAGTCACAAATTCAAAACAGACATAGACCACTTAACCAAGCAGGTCAGCTAACAGACGCAGACTGAGAGTTCGAAATGTGGGGTAAAATTTTGCCAACCTAGCATGCTGCTTTCTCTTTTATGTTAATAATGCGGAATAGTTACTGAAAACAAGAGAAAACCATAGAGAGAGTAAAGCAACACACAACCAAAGCCACAGCGAACACTGAAACTATGACCTGGTTTTATACTTTATTTGCAGTATTTCTTTAGCTGCGTCTGTGAGAGAAACAGCAGAAAACACAACTTGATTTTGGGATAAAAACTTCCATCTGTGAGGGGGAAATAAACACATGGAGTAAGTTAGGTTATATCCTGTGGGTATACACATCAGAAAACATTGAAATGCCTTTAGAAAGTCTGCAAAAATATTGATGAATCACATCTAAGTAATATTAAGTCCAGCAGTTTGCAAAAACTGATTGAGGTTTTTCTATGGGGTAGAATAACAGCAAATAAAACATGTCTAAATTTAAATGAAAGTCAACACAAATAAACACACTGCAAATAAGGATCTATAAGTAAGTAAAAACTTCTTAAATCAAGTGTATTTTTACTCTTAATATAAGATAAGATATTATGTACGACGGAGTATAAGGGCCAGACTAATACTTTTTTTATTTTGAGAATAAGGTTGTAACATTGTGAGAATAAAGTCGTTATAATACGAGAATAAATCTGTAATATTACGAGAATGACGTCATCGTACAACAACGCGTTTCAGAAAGAAAGCTTCCAGCTCCGCCCAGCAGGTGATGGCCGACCAGCTCCACCAATCAGCAACCAGAGTCCACTTTGACATCCTGCCCAGTTTGATGCTGCTGCTGAAAGATTTCCTGATTTGTCAAACTGATGCTAAAGTATAACTTCACATGATGCTCCACATTCCTCATTTTAGGGAAGACAGCGCTTGTTGTTGAGTTATCATAAAATACAACTTGTTTCTCATAATTTTATGACTTTATTCTCTTGATTTCATGACTATTCTCGCTGCGACTTTATTTCTCATAATTTTACCACTTTATTCTTGTAATATTACAACTTTATTCTCGTAATGTTAAGAATTTATTCTTGAAATAGAAAAAAAAATCTCTAGCCTGGCCCAAATACTCTGTGGTAAATATACACTTGAAATAAGTGTTGCTCCAGTTGCAGCAACACTCAGTTGCAGTTGTTTTTTTTTTCTTACGTAAATTGTCTTGTTCCATTGGCCAAGTGTTGTTATGATTCAGACTGAGGACCCAGAAACTACCAGAACACAACAGGAAATAACTTTAATAGATTTATTGAGGGAAAAATGCAGGTTTTTCAGGATGAGGGGAACCAGAGCCTCTGGAGGGGAGAGAACAGGTTAGTGGCTGAGATTGATGATTTGAGGTTCAGACTGCTAAGCCTCTAACCTTCCTTAATATCCAGGCGGGGTGTCTTGGTTCCAGAAAACTTAGGTTGCTTGAGACTGAATTCTCACTGAGGCTTGGCGGACTATCTTGGTCAAAGGAGGTCCGGGGTAGAGCCAGGAGATCAGATTTTCAGAGAATCCAAAACAGAATTCAGGGCCAAGGTCAGGGCACAGAAACAGGTCAGGGATCCAGTCGGCACAAAAAACAGATCCAACAACGGCTAGTCAGGCTCAAAAAATCAGGAGGCAGAAACAGGTCAGGATAGGGTAGACAGACAGAAAAATACGTAACGTCGTTACATGTAATCCGTTACTCCCCAACACTGTTCTTAAGCAGCAGTTGGTCTTACCGGGTCAAAAGACTCGGCAAGCGACCTGGGTTAAAGCGACCCGCTTCAAACAGCTCGACTCTGATCGACATAAAGCCTCGGGCCGACCTAAAAATGTATGTGATACCATTGAGCGCTACATACGGAGGTCGTCAAACCGCACCAGTCGCTTCTTACCTAACAAACCAAAGCAACTCTGCTTACATTTTAATAAACATGGCGCAGCACTTACTACGCCCTGGTTCCATTCCATGTTTGCTGTCCTGATTTCTGTTGCACTGGTGACATCATCAACGCTAACCCAGCGTGATGGTGTCACCAGACATTCTGCAGTGGGGGCACAGAGACTAGAAATCTTTCCACTGAGGGTCAGACTTTACTAACGGGAAGGGAGCAAAATACAGATTGTTTCCAACCCATGGTTCAAAAACCGCGGTTAACCCGCTAATTTCAGTGGGAAAGCGGCTTTTGAAAATTACCCTTTAATTTTTTTTCTGTTCATCTTTCAGGGCATAAAAAAAAAAAAATTAACCAGATTTTTTTTTCTCAACTTGTCCTTTCAGGGCTTCCATACTCACATAAACAAGAAAGGATCCTGCATGGATAGGAACAGCATGTTGAAGTAAAATGACACTGAACTCCAGCGTTGCCAGATCCTCGTCACTCTGTGAAAGACATAAGAAAGGTATTTTTCTCTGTCTTTCATTTCCCGAAAGAAAACTAACAAAAAAGAAAGGAAAAAAAAAAGGAGGAACATCGGTCAAGCTTTTAAATGTTGGTGCTCAGAAGGCAAGATTAGGTTGCCGCTTTTCTCTTTTACTGATAAGTTAAGTGTTTTCAGGTACTCGTTACAGCTTATTTTTGCTTCATTTATATCTGACTTAAAACTAGTCATCAATTTAAATTCATGCATAGATAACAGATCCAAAACATCAATTCAAAATGTAAAAAAATAATCATGTTAACAGGAACATAACTTAACGCCAACGTCTTTAATAGATTATGATCATCAAAGCAAAGTATTACACACCCTAACATTCATCTGTTAACTAAAGTTTAATATGTGGGAAGGCGCATCAGATGTTTCATCATAAGGAAATAGAACTACTACAGTCAGAATACGGAGAATACAACTGCACAGACTTCAACGCATTAAGAAGGTCAAGTTGGGGGTGTTCTTCTGAAAGAAAGAAAGGGCAACCTCATCAAATATATCTGAAAATGTGGGATTTTTGACAAAATCAATCCTTTAAAAGAAGAACCATACACACAGACTTACTGAACACTTTAAGTAAACAATACATGATATATTATTTCTATATTTCTATATTTTATGATCAAACCCAATCACTTTTTTGTCTGCTATCAAGTCAGATAATCTACAAACTGAAATCCTGTTCCACCGTTGTTCTTTTTACCTTCCTTTTGTCTCATCACGTATTACAGTGACGCAAGTAACTAAATTAGCTCACAGTTACATCCCAGGAGCAGTTAGTGTGCTCCTCTCTGCTTTGAAGTGATAGAGCGCTTTGAAGAAAGTTTGCGTCTTTGCCAGCCCAAAAGGGCTGAAAAAAGAAAAAGTTTGGTTCACTATAAGATTGTCATCAATGATATTATATTTAATTGATTAAATTGGGAGGGATTTCTTGAGATAACAAGATTATTAACCGGTAAAATAATCAGTTTTTTAGTTTTCTTTTTCTGTTCACTCGTTGTTAGGTCGTGTTGGATGATTGGCTTGCATGGAATACAGTAGAAACTTTTTTAATGAGAAATATACATAATGCATCTTACGCCTGCTACAGGCGTAACACCTGGGCTGTTCAGTAAACATACATTATTCTCTCTAACGTTCTGCTCTCTCTGCTTTTTCATCTGGTCTGTTTAATGTTTGGCTGTGACTCCATCCTGGAGAGAAATATCAGCTGTGCTGCTGCCATCAACACCTTTGTTTATAGATGTTCGAGATCGGCCAGTTTTCCAGTGTAGTCCTGTTTCTCTGACTTTGACTAACTGTATGTGCTCTCTTCATCCTCTGACATGGGAGCTCGTCTGCCTGGCTGTGTGTTTCCTGGACGGGGCCGCCTTTTACAGCTGCTTTCTGTATCTCTGCTTCTGTCTCCTTGAACCCCAGTCGGCCTCAGCAGATGGCCGCTCACACTGAACCTGGTTCTGCTGGAGGTTTCTTGCTGTTAAAAGGGAGTTTTTCCTCTCCACTGTCGCTACAAGCATGCTTAGCTTGAGGGATTGCATTCGAGTCAATGAGTCGATGCAATCAGCTGGTTTTCCTTAGATAGAAAACTTTGAATCAATCTGACTGGATGATCTGGTGAACTGGAAAGTATATTGAGATGTGTTGTGAATTGGGGCTATAGAAATGAACTGAATCGAATTAATGTGCTGGAGCCATAGGTCTAATTGCTTATGAATCAGAACTGGAAGCAAATCATCAAACCAACAACGTCGTCTCATTACCTAAAAGTTAAACACAGGATTGTTTTACAGAATATCACATAAGCTGTCATAATTTCTACTCATAAATCCTCTCCTGCTGTTGTGGTATTGAAGGATGTAATCAGTATTAACACGCACCAATCATCTCGTTATGACGACAAAACCGCTTTCGTTATCTTTAGATTATAAGAAAGTTAACTAGTTTTCTCAAGAAAACCACTGTGAAAAAGTATCGGAGGGACAGGTAGTGTAAGGTGTGTAAAACATGATAACTTTTATTACCGTTGCACTTTTTCTTATGCTGTGGTGAACTGTGCCTCAAAAGCTATTTACCTTTTAATAAACTTAGTGTCATGATCTGGCCTGTTTGCTCCTCCTTAATTAGTCATTCCTTTCACCTGTCGTTTTCCCTCCCTTCCTCAATTATAATTTGTTCCTCTCACCTGTTTCCTCTGGTTTATATTCAGTTCAGCCTGAGCATTCAGTGCCAGATCATTACTTGTCTTTTGTTAGTCTGTCTGTTCAGTTTTTGCCATGGTTCATGTCCTGGATCCTAGCAGCCAGTGGAAAGAGGGTTTTTGTGTTTGTCTCATCTCCTGATCGTCCACTGTTCCTCCCCCGCGGAGTCCTCTGGGTTTTTGGCTCTATATGTGGGGGGGTTCAGTTTTTATTCCAGTCAGCCTGGCTCCAGGGAGGAGATCAGTTTAAAGTCCTGCATCTAGTTCTGGTTCCATGTCCTGTCTCGGCTACCCTCTTCCACTAAGCCTGCTCATCTGCACCTGATCCTGTCTGTTCCTGTGAGTGACCGCCTTGTCATGCTTCTGGTCCCAGTCAGACTCTGAACCCTCCTTGGAGCTTGTGGATGCCTGGAAGTCTGGATCCTGCTACCTGTTCTGTTCCTGCCTGATCTGGATCCTGTTCCTGTCTGTTCCTGTCAGTTCTGGATCCCTGACCAGGATCGGCTTCCAGCATGTCCTCTGGAACTGCAGCACTTGGGGACATTCATGGACTGAACTGCTAAACCAGAGTGTCTGTGATTGGGCGGTGCCCCGCTCCCCATCCTGCAGTGTCCGCAAGCCACAGCTCCGCTTTTGTTTTGTTTGTTTATTTAATAAAACTTTTTAACTTTCCTACTGACTGTCTCTCCTTGAATACTGGGTCCCTCTGTCCACGTTTCATGACACTTAGAAAGACAAAATGGATCTTGTCTTACTTTATGGAAGCAATGTCTTACTTCTTCGATAATGGCCTTTCTATAACAATTGCATTGCTTAAAGTTTGAGGTTGCAAAACTAGGCAATCTGCGACTTTCTCTGTCTCAGATTTCACTCAGAGATTCAGCAGAGATGGACTCAAAGCAGCTTCCTTCCCTCCAAGAGTTGCAGAACTAAGATGAATCTTTTTCTGAACTATTGTATCTCTGCTTGTGTCTCCTTAAACCCCAGTCGGCCTCAGCAGATGGCCGCTCAGACTGAGCCTGTTTCTGCTGGAGGTTTCTTCCTGTTAAAATGGAGTTTTTCCTCTCCACTGTCGCTACAAGCATGCTTAGTGTGAGGGATTGGCTTCGAGTCAATGAGTCGATGCTATCAACTGGTTTTACTTAGAAAACTTTGAATCAATTTGACTGGATGATCTGTTGAACTGGAAAGTGGCTTGAGATTACATGTGCTATAGAAATAAACTGAATTTAAGTCAAATGTTTTAAAATAAAATTAAGTAAATTTAACATGTAATTATTCAGAGCATGTAATTACATTATCTATGTCAAGGATGTATGATAATCTCTGTAAGATTATTAGAATAATCCGATAAAAATGATAATTTAAATAATCATTTATAACCACTGCATTCATTTACTGCGGCTAGAAATAGGTTTTTGTGTTTTATTCTATAGTAAGAGAGGAACAGAAGAAAACTGAACTAACCTAAAAACCCACAGCTGATGGTTACACCAGACTCATGAGAGCTTGGTGACGCAGCTGCAGAAATGCCACCCTGAGGTTTAACAAAGCTTTGAAAACAGCTGCACAGTCAGGGCATATTTCATGTTTTTGCCATGTGTGACTTATTGCTTAACCTGTGTGGGAGGGAAATAGTACCACCTGGACTCTTATACGGAAATTTTATTGCACTCGGGGACAGAAACCTTGGGACTGATAAATCGCTTCACTGTCATAAAGACTTTCTCTGCAGAGACAATCCGGCGTATTGCTCTGATTTTATCTTGCACATGCACGCACATGCAGCAGTGTGCTTTGCTGAGCTTCCATTTTTTTCCCTATAGTTGTAATTCATTTCAAGGTGACCTTTGAAAATAATAAACTCCAACACGTTTCCAATGTGAACTCACTGACTGTACCTGGAATGTGTTAAAGTGGGCATGTTGGTGGGGGAAAGCTTCAGCTGCACCACACGCTGGGGAAACTTACGTGGGTGACATCTAATGAACAGATAAATGAGCAGAAAAAGAAGTCAGGGGACTTATCGCCCACCCTACACCCTTTTATTTGAAAGATAGTGCCATTCTAAACCCCGATTTTAACTACAGCAGGGCATAAAAGTTCATCCTGTGGTCAGAACATGTACTTCCTGCCACTGTCTTTCTTAACAAATCTTTGGTGCCTGTAATTCACAATGATAAAACGTGTCCAGGGTTAGCTCAACA
Organism: Cyprinodon diabolis; assembly: GCA_030533445.1. NCBI lineage: Eukaryota > Metazoa > Chordata > Actinopteri > Cyprinodontiformes > Cyprinodontidae > Cyprinodon > Cyprinodon diabolis. The sequence goes on along the minus strand of CM060064.1, from coordinate 45,485,475 downwards.
TAATGATAAGAAAAAAGATCAACTATCTGCACCAGATTAGTTGCTTCTGAAAATGTAGAAAAGTCCAACATAGATCACACAGATAACAGCTGTACAGGCATTAACTCAGCCTTTTCATGTGAGCTAAAATACTGCAGTTAAACATTTTCATATTCAGAAAGACAAGAAATTACTTTAACTTATTGACTGTATTGCTTTACATGTATTTTGAAATATTTTATCATGGATTTAATATTTGAAACTTTTATAAGATAAATAAATCAATGTTACATCTTCTTTTTTGTTGTTTATTTGTGTATTTTAAAATATTTGTTGGCCCTCTTTTAACTCAGGTCTCATCACAATGAAATAAAAACCCTGGTCTAAGGTGTCCCTCTGCCATTGGATGGATGGATGGATGGATGGATGGATGGTTGGATAAATGGAGGGATGGATAAATGGATGGATGGATGGATGGATGATGATGGATGGATGGATGGATGGATGGTTGGATAAATGGAGGGATGGATAAATGGATGGATGGATGGATGGATGATGATGGATGGATGGATGGATGGAAGTTGATGGATGGATGGATGGATGGATGGATGGATGGATGGATGGATGGATGGATCGATGGAGGGATGGAAGGAGGGAGGGATGGATGGATGACTTGATTGATGGATGGTTGGATGGATAAATAGATAGATGTATGGATGTATGGATGGATGGACAAGTTGATGAAGGGATGGATGGATGGATGGACTGATGGATGGATAAATAGATAGATGGATGAATGTATGGATGAATGGACGAGTTGATGAAGGGATGGATGGGTGACTTGATTGATGGATGGTTGGATGTATGGATGGATGGGTGGATGGATGGATTAATGAAGTTCCAGCCAGTTCCTGTTATTGCAACACCAGTTTACCAGCACTTTTAAATTATTTCTTTACATGTTAACAGCTTGCTTGTTAACACTTTTACACTTTTATTTTAAAAAATTTGCAAACACTCTACATGAACATAAAATGAACCCAAAGGCTTGGTTTATGGTTTTAAACTTCAAAAAAATAGAAGGCATGATAGAAAAAAGAATTTTCTGTGTTTTTCGTACTTTATGGAGGACAGAGATTTCACTGGATACAAGAAAACAAATGTGATAAAGATATATTAATGCTAAGACTTCAGTCTTGTTTCTATTCCTGCTGCAAAAAGTATGGAGAATCTATTTAATCTTTATTTACAGATCATTCAAATGGACATGTGTTGCAAAGTGAAATAAAATAGTTTAGCTACAGATGTATTTGGTACAATATTTAGGTGAAAGTATCTGAGAGAAAAACATATAGAAAGACATTTTCTGTTATGTATTGCATTTCAATGTCCTTTATATCAAGATTTTTCGCCTCACCTATTTGACACAGGATCAAAGCAGAGTCAGTTTAAACTCAACAATGTGGCCTGAATGTCATCAACTAAAGTTTCCTAAAGTCCATAAGAGAATATTTCAGCAGTGGCGAAAAAATACTAAAAAAATAATGCATCTCTTAGCATCAATCAGAAAGGTCCTGCTGACATGAAGCTTTGATATAGTAAAGACGAAAGTTTTTCACCCCTTAAAAGGTGAATAACCCCTTATCCTTAGCAGAAGTTAAAGAAATGCTAAAACATAGAAATTCTGTAGCCAAGTGCCAAAAAACCCCCTAAATTTCCCATAGTGAAATATCCTGCAACTGCAGGTGCTTGGAGGGGTAGCGTTCCATGTACAGTAGCAGCCATTCAAAATTTCCCCATTTTCCTTGATGGGTCCTTGGCTGTAACCTGACTCCGGCAGATGGATTTGCTCCGCATATCCATCTGGAAACCTTCAGTTGAAGTAATTTTGGGAAGGGGCGAAAATACTGGATAGCTGATTGGCCTATGTTGGTGATAGACGGGCCAAATAAACCAATCAGATCAACGAAGCATATGACGTACTAACAGAGCGACGACGAAGAGGAGCCAATTGATAGATCAAACTCTTGCCGAAACCAGACGGGAGAAGAGCAAAAACATCTTTTCCTCTTAGAAAAGCCTCCAGAGCAGTGTTTTGCTCTTCTTTCAGTGAAGAAATACTCTGTAATTCTGATAAAACTTGCTCGATTTTCTGCTCTTGGGTTGATTCTGTGCACGGTGTGTTGCGTTGCGCGCTGTTGGCGTCTGTCTTGGTGGGGTGGGGCTGCGCTTTTGGCCGGGGGGGCGTTTTGGGGGGGTCCCGCGGCGCTCGCGGCCGGTTCGCGGCGGATGCGCGTGGGCCCCGGCCGCAGGCTGGGCCGCCTGTGTGTTTTTCCTGGGTGGTGCGGTCGCGTTGGTGTTGCGGCCAGTCGCCGGGGCTTGGTGCCGGGGGGCGGGGCGTGTTTCGGTGCTCTGTGGGGCTGGGGCGTTTCGGTCGGTGCCGTGGGGGGGCTGGTGTTCGGTGCCCGGCTCTACTTCAGGGTGGTCGGCTGCCGGCGGGGCCCGCGGACTCGTCCCCGCGGCTCCCCGGGGCGCCGGCATGGCGGTGGCTGGGGGGCTTCTTCGTGGCTGTCTCTCCTCCTCCCTTGGTGGGGGTCTGATTTCCGGGGCTGGCCCCGTCTTGGTGCCTTCGCTTCTGGGGTCCCTTTGGGCGCCTGGGGCTTTGGGTCTCCCAGCGCTGGACTCAGTGCTCTGGGGGGTGTGCCTCTCCGGCTCTCCACAACCACTATTGAGCATTTTTTCTATGGTTAAAACTTTACATGCACAAGTTCACCCTCACAAACAAATACAGGTGCTAGGCTTCAGGTACTTAGAGATTCACTTCCAAACAGAAACCCCACATTCATATCTTCAGGTAACACAGAGTACATGTCAGACTTGATAATATTACTTTAGCGATAGTTTCAAGGTGTTGCTTTATTGTATATCTCGTACCATGTCTTTTGGTTGTGCTGTTCTTTTTTCATCTCGTTACAGGTGATGAAGCAGACTGAAAATGTTTTGTCATTGTCTCCTTCCTATCTCCTCTTTCTTTCATCTTTTGTCCTTTTTTTCTTTTTCTTTTTCCTTTTTCTTCTTCTGTTTTTCTGCTCTACTTACATTGCAGTGTCCATATGAACTGTAAAACTCCCTGCATAATTATAATAAAGCAATTTATATGCATGAAACAAGTGGAGTAGTATGGCAATTGCCATACCGCTACACTTGTGAAAGTAAAATCTGTTGGGCTCCTTTTGGCATCAAGACAATTATTCTTATTGCCACCTTGCCAGACAGGACACTGTAAAAAAAAAAAAAAAAATAAAATAAATAAATAAATAAAAAATAAAACTTGCTCGATAGCCACGCTAACGCTAGTTTCATCGGCTGAAGCCGCCATGGTCTTTAGACTTAACTGTCGCGCTTCTCGTTGCGTCACACCTCAATCCGCCTCAAAGCCAACGCTGATTGGACGTTCGTTTGGTGAACAGCTCCAAATTTTCTTTAACGAAGAGTCTCCAGACTGATCTGCGAGTGAAACCTTGCAAGCTCGCGAGATCAGGATGGTCTCATGAGGCAACCTTGGCTCGTCCCCTAAGATTCCTTTTTAAACATTAATATTTTTGCACCAAAATATTCTTTCTGTCATGATTTGTGGAAATTAAAATCTGAAGAGAAGCGTCATATCCTGGTCAGACCCTGTAATTCCGTGAAAGGGTGGAGTCAGAGTAAAAAATGCAGTGGCTGGAAGTTGGAAGGGATTTAGCTGGGAGTTGCAGGGAAGTGGGCTGCCATTCGGTTGGCATTTGACTGGGAAGGGCCATTTTGAATGGCTGCTACTAGTCTATCTTGGTAGAAAAAAAATGCATCAAACACAGACAGGTCACAGACACTTGCATCTATCTTGCAAATAGAGAACCAGTTTACTTTAAATGGGTAAAAGTATTTCAACCTCCAAGCTTTAAATGCCAAGTGATTGATTTCAACAGGGACCCAATCATGGCAGGTTTGATTTTACTGATCCAATGAATATACCTTTCAAGCAATAATAATAATATTAATAATAATTGAACTTTATTGATTTCACATGTGGAGTAATTTACCTCTGTATTCAACCCATCCCCATGGGGAAGAGTGGGCTGCCATCGTGGGGTACCCGGGGAGCAATCGGGCGTTAAGGGTCTTGCTCAGACACCCAGAGTGGCAGTCTGTGGGAGTGGGGCTTGAACTCAGGATTAACAGCTCTTTGCCCTAACCACTAGGCTGCCACTCCCTACTGAAGCACAATGAATTGTCGCAAGATTTGTAAATTCACAAACTCCTAAAAAAGATCAATCTGGCATGGATCCACCAGATATGTTTGTCTTGATACAGAAACATTTCGGGCCAATGAAATGCAGTGACGTGTATGATTTCACAGTGTCAACTAGAGGCAGAAGGCTGAAGCAAAACAAACATGGCTGCACTGGTTTTAGCTGGAATAGCCATCCACCCATCCATCCATAAACAAATCAAGAATGTGATACATCTCAACTGCTACTGCTGCTGTGATTGGCTAAAAACTCAACATGGAAGCAGGTACCCAATATGCTCGAACAATAGTACCTAATGTCCGCCCTTTTTGCAACCACTTCCTACAGGAGGCTTCCCAGATTGATACAGTGTACAATTCAGAATTAACAACACGTATCAATCTGGCTTATGCCAGGTTACCAACGAGCAGCACAGATGCTCATTGGTAACGTGGATGAACTTCTCATCCCTCTGACTTTAGAGAATCAGACCGAACGTCTCTGGCATGTTGTTTAGCCAGTAAAATGGGAATGATTCCCTCAGCTGTCTTGTTGAGGATGCAGTAATCGTTGCAGTGGTTGGGTGTTGGAGTCTCATCGACAGGACTGCATGGTAAACTGCACTCCAGGCTCTGGGTCAGGTCCTCGCAGCTGCAGCCAGAATCACAATGGCTGATCTCTAGCGTATCTTTCATACCAGAGGAGAAGACCTCTTTTTCTTGGAAGTTGAAACCCAAAGAGGAACATGGGAACTGAGTGTACGGTGTATCCTCTGGACAGAGCAAAGTGGCAGGAGGGAAGGCGTTGTCCATCCCGGGTAGGCCGACATAGGAGGTGTGACTCAGGGGGAAAACCAGTTGGGTCGCTGGAAGGCTGAGGAAGTCTTGATTCTCCTCAAAATCCTTTGAGCTGGATTTTGGCAAAACAGTCACAACATCAGGTATCAGGTCCTCCTCAGTTTTGTATGTCAGAACTTGTTTGCCATGCGGCGAGAGCCATTCCTGCAAATTTAATGGAAGACATGAGGGTGTTAATGTTTACTTGACTTTTGTTTTTGTTGATGCTGTTGATACTAGACAGGTCAAAGTCTGTCTTTTGTTTTTAAAGCTGCAACAGCAGACATCCCAAGTTCTAAAAACCCGTTTCAGGAAGATGTCCCCACCTTGTTTCAGCAACTGTTTATTAACTAACAGTATTTCTTAAACACAAAACAGAAGAATATTGGTCTTTTATGCATTTCAATACTTTCAATATTCCAGCCTAGAACATCTGTTGTGCTCCATATTGATCTTAAGACTTTAGTCATTCTTCACCTTTACTAAACATGGACATACTCTAGTATATTTTGCTTTAAAATGAGTCTATATTTTTATGTTTTTACTTGAGGATTCTACCTCTGCCATTTCATAGGATGCATAGCTTTGAGTGGTAACTAGTTGGCTATAGGGATGGGAATCGAAAACTGGTTCCTGTTCAGAACCAGTTCTGTGTGTTCCAATTCCGTGGCATCATTTGGCAGGTTGCTCAGGGATTATCTTAGCGATTCCAGGCAGCACGACTTATGTCACGTTTTTACACAAGTTATGCACATGGCATTAAGTAAGCAAGTATGACGTGACAAGGCGTAGGTCTAGAAGAGCAAAACGAAAAAAAAAATGCTGCCCCATCGGGTAAAGCGGTAGAAAGTTTGGCTTCATTTTAAGGAAGAGAAAGAGGGCAACAAGGAGGTTTGCAATTATTGCAAAGTGGCAATTACATCCGAGTGAGGAAATACATCCAACATGGAGAAACAACTGCGCACACAACATGGCATACATTTTAACGAATGCCGTGTTTTTGATGCTAAAGTCGCGACCAGCATGGAAGGCAACTCTGGTAGTAAGTAGCTAGTTTTATATCACTGGCGGTGCTTAATGTGGTTCGTAGTAAAGCTTATGCCATTTCTGGAAAAAAAACAATTCCTGGTTCTCTTTGGGGTTATTAAGGGAGTGAGCCTTTCTTTTTAATCCAGCCCTTAATTGCTAGCATGTTTAATTAGAACTACTGGTAGCTTGATTTCTTACATGATTCTAGCTATTGCAATGGATGTAACGAAACAGGCTATGAAGTTGCTCCGCAGTTCAGCAAGTGAAAGAAAGGTGACACTCGTTTATTTAAACCAGGAGAAGATTAGTTTATATCCCGAAATTGTACAGTAATGCTGTTTCATCAAATGGAATCTTTAAGAGAATCGATTAAAGAATCGATAAGGAATCAAATCGTTTCACAGAATCGATAAGGGAATCGGAATTGTGAAAATCTTATCAATTCCCAACCCATTGAACATAGCCTCGCTTTGGACCGACAGGTTTCATAGGCAACCTTACGGTGGCCCTGAAGTGCAAACTGCAACTACAAATCTAAAAGCGCAACTACATTAAGGAAATCGCAACTACATAAAGCAAAGCGCAACTACATTAAGAAAAACAAAACTACATAAAGCAAAGCGCAACTACATTAAGGAAAAAAAAAATACATAAAGCAAAGCGCAACTACATTAAGGAAAACACAATTACATTAACCTACCAGAAAAGGTAGGTACCAGTGGGAAACATGAGACATCGCTGATTGGACGACGGCGCCGTTTGACGCTTGAACCAGAAGTCATTCTGCCTGCTGCGGCTTTTGAAAACATGGATATTGTCGGCGCCCCAAACATAGCTGCCGTTATCCAGGAATATTTTGAATCAGGACATACGTACGAGGTGATATTGGATATGCTCAAGACTAATCACGAAATTTCAGTTAGTTTGCATACACTGAAGACACACTTAAAAGAAGCTGGACTGTTCAGAAGACGCAACTTCCGGTTCAAGGGTCAAACGGCGCCGTCATCCAATCAGCGATGTCTCATGTTTCCCACTGGTACCTACCTTTTCTGGTAGGTTAATGTAATTGTGTTTTCCTTAATGTAGTTGCGCTTTGCTTTATGTAGATGCAATTTCCTTAATGTAGTTGCGCTTTTAGATTTGTAGTTCCAGTTTGCACTTCAGGGCCACCGTACAACCTCTTCCCTACACACCCCTCCCTCATCAAAGTAGGTCTAATACGCACATGATGCAGGAATTATTGTATTGCCTGCCCGCTTTTACTCGCATTAAAAAAACACTAAGTCGCATAGTCTAAAATCCGGGATAATTTATCCGACTCGCGGGCATCCATGAACAGCTATCAATATCAGAGAGACTCCCGGAACTTTCGGGAGACTCGGGAGGCCGACAAAAGCTTTCTAACAACAAATAACTATCAAAATCTAAAATAAATTACCTTCAGTTTGGACCAGAAATGTTGATACTCTTACTCCAACCCTACTAATTCCAATGTGATTTCTCTTACTTCAAGACTTTTAGTTATCTTTTTGTATAGCTTTCTTATTCAGACCTCCAGTAAAAAGGTTTCAGTTTGCTGTGCAAGAAAAGCCAGAAAATGAGTAAATAAAATGAAGATCTCACCTGGAGATTTCCTTCATGATGCTGAAACAGAGGCTTGAAGAAGGGGGCTGGTGTTGGTGTGTGAGCCAGAGTTTTTATCTTCATTCTGTTGCATGAGGAGATAAAATATTGTATTCAGATAAATCTTCTAAGGTACTCAGTGTTTTAATATAGAACAGCTGAGTCACCTTGTAGCGGGGTTGTAGAACGCAAAGAGGAGGACTCCAAGAGTTAGACACACAGGACCCAGAGTTTTGAGTAAAATAGGTAAAAGAAATCTTTGTTCTGAAATAAGACAGAGATGATGAGTACTACTGAGATATGAAAGTACATGAGGTGGCTGACGTCCCTGAATTATCTGCACAGTTCTGTGTAAGCAGAGGGGGAACATCTGAAACTCACACTTCGTTCTGCTATTACAGACTGATGTAGAGATACAGGTTTTCTAAGAGCTTTTTCTAAGCATTTTTGTCTAAATGATCCCCAATATGTGCTGCCAACATTTTTGGGCCATTTCTGGATGCTTTATCTTCCTCCATTTACATAATGAAAATGACACAATGAAGTCTCAATTAAAACAAACCGCGACATTTCTTAACGAATCAAACAAAACAAAAATTGAAAAGCAAACAGAGGGGATGGTGTGGGTACCAGATCTGCTGGGGCCCTACACATGCCAGTGATGTTACAGTATATGATTGGCTGAACGTTGGCAGAGCGCTCAACATTGTGGCTTTCTGGACAACGATAATAACACAATGCAGTGTCCGTATGCCGAATCAGGAGCATCTGCATGTCTAATGATCAATTAATTTATACCCGATGGATAATATAAAAAAAATCTCTGTTTTTTGGGAGTAACTTCAAGACCATGGAAATTTCTTAATGTGTGTACTTGCGAGTTCTCATGTACTCGAAAAACATCATCAGCCTCAGCCCTAGTACTTTTCCAATTCACAATAACAAGAAGAAGAGAACGGACAAAATCCAGGGATGTTGTTCTCGCTGCTCCGCTCTGTATCAGAGCAGATTTCTCCGGTCTTAAGATTGACAGCTGTCCCAGCATGCACTGCGGGAGCGGCAGCTTACAGGTTAGCGCTCGCAGAGCTCAGAGTATTAAGTTAAAAGTTCTCTTTTCTGTTGTTGTTGTTCTATAAAAATACATTTTAAGATCATTTGAGGTGAGAACATTATACTTTTAAGCGTCACTATGTGGCCCATTTACTGACTTAGTGCGTAATTTAAAAAAATTGTTCTGAAGTTGAGAAGACTGCGGCAACCAACTGACCTCAGAGGCTCAAGTCCATGCCCCTTTCTCGATTCACAAAAATGCGAGTACGGACTGGTGTCCTTGCCAAGTATGTTCTAGAGAAGAACATAGGAAAGTATGCTTGGGGAGAACGGGTGCACACAGCATAAACATGGGTCAATTGGAATAGAAGAGTACTCGTGACCTTACCACATGCCCGGCTTGTCTGGAGCTGCATTTCACCTCCTGCTATTAATAGTCTCTATTAATGTTGTACCGATTCCGATCCAGCACTAAAATGGTGGTATTGGTATCGGCGAGTACCGACAAAGTACCATTTTGAGAAACAAAAGTTTATTCAACTATTGTCAACCATTCCAGGTAGGCAATAAAAAAATTCTACTGGATTCACTTTGTATTAGTCTTATTCCTGCTTCACAAAGGTGGGCAGCAGCTTTACAAAGCCATGATGGCAATTATTTTACATCCAAGTAGTCTGCAGTTCTTCATATATACACACACATCAATTTCAAACAGATGGTATCGGCCGATACTGCACAGCCAGGTATCCGGTATCGTATCGGGGCCAAAAAAATGGCATCGGCTTAACACTAGTCTCTAGCTAATAATAAATTCAGAATTTTTATTTATTTATTTGGGGAATAATAATAAACACAGTCAGATCAACACAGATAAAATTAACATTTTGCCAAATAAAACAAAAAATCCCCATCAGAGCCAGCGGTACTTCACACACGCTATGCAGAGAGTTAGCCTCGGAGCTCCGCTGGTTGCTGCTGTCCTCTCAACTTCGTAAAATGATATCAAAATTACGTATTAAATCAGTAAATGGGCCATATAGTGATAACCTGAAACCTTCCGTTGAAGTAATTTTGGGAAGAGGCGAAAATACTGGTTAGCCGATTGGCCTATGTTGGTGATAGACGGGCCAAATAAACCAATCAGATCAACGAAGCATATGACGTACTAACAGAGCCACGACGAAAATACAACCACAAGCCAGGCTACTCTTGCCGAAACCAGTCAGGAGAAGAGCAAAAACATCTTTTCCTCTGAGAAAAGCCTCCAGAGCAGTGTTTTGCTCTTCTTTCAGTGAACAAATACTCTGTAATTCCGATAAAACTTGCTCGATAGCCACGCTAACGCTAGTTTCATCGGCTGAAGCCGCCATGTTCTTTAGACTGAACTGTCGCGCTTCTCGTTGCGTCACACCTCAACCCGCCTCAGAGCCAACGCTGATTGGACGTTCGTTTGGTGAACGGCTCCAAATTTTCTTCAACGGAGAGTCTCCAGACTGATCTGCGAGTGAAACCTTGAAAGCTCGCGAGATCAGGATGGTCTCACAAGGCTAATATAGTGATGCTTTAAAGTATGATTTTCTCGCCTCAAATGATCTTAAAACAAACTTTACTGAACAACAGAAAAGAGAACTTTTAACTTTGAACACAGGTGAGCGCTAACCCGGAAGCTGCTGCTGCCGCAGTGCATGCTGGGACAGCTGTCAATCTCAAGAATGGACAAGTCTACTCTGATGCATGCTGGGTAAATGGAGAACGACGAGAACAACATCCGGGAACTTGTGCATTGGAACAGTGCAAGAACTGTGGCTGATGACGTTTCACGAGCACACAATCACATGAGAATGCACAAGTACAAATATTAAAAAACGGCCCAAATATTCCTGTGTTCTTCTGAAGAACATACTTGGCGAGCACACGAGTCCGTACTCCAGTTCTTGTGAATTGAGAAACGGCACATGATATAAAAGAGCAGATCAGGAAAGCGCTGCGCTCAATAGCTAACAGCTTAGCACTTTTAGCTCTGTCAGTTAGCCATATTAGGCTACAATACATTTAATGTTTGAACAAGTTCCATTTGTCTTCTGCTCTCATTTTAACAACAATAATAAGAAGAAGCACTGAGACTTTTGTGTTGTTAAATATATCCCAAAAGGGATTGGTGAAATGCAGAGAGGGAAATTTCCTCATTGTTGGACAATAAAGGGATTTAAAAGTTTAAACCATTGATAGCTATGATTAAAAAAGTCTACTTTACCTTCTTTGTCTTCATTTTTCCAACATATGGATTTACTCCATTCACTCCAACTGGACTTAAGGTGTAATGTGCTTGAAGCCTTAAATCTGGCTTTGATGCAGTATTCAGTGTTCGGTTTCAGCTGGGATTCTGAATCATTCCAAACATTTTTCATTGAATTGAGGTTAATAATCTGAAGAAACACACCAACAGCGATGCGGGGGATTAATGCATGGTGGTCTTAAATGGATCTGTTCTTTAAAAAAATTGGGTCTTACTTGTTTAGTGTCACTCTGAGATTCTTGAAGGACGACTTCATAGAACAGGTCATCTTTAATGTAGAGATGATGTTTATATTTTTCACTTTTACAAATAATGGTGAGGTCTGATTGATTGACATTGAGCTCAAGTTCAGGTGGAGGGGTCAGCTTGACTGTTGATAAAACAACCAGACATTCATCAATCATCCTTTTAAAAACACAAACAAAAGGAAAGCAATAGAAATGTGTGTTTTATCACGTCAAAACCCACGGGGTCGCCAGCGACTAGATTTAAAATGTCTACAAATAATAACTCAGAATGCATGAAAATTACAATGGTAAAATGTTTAACATTATATACACGTTAGGCATCGTTGGAATGCTTACATTCTCCACAATTCAACCACCAAGGTCATTTTATTGACATAACGAGCACCAAAACACAAGTAACACAGATACACACTCACCGGCCACTTTATTAGGTACACCTGTCCAACTGCTCGTTAACACTTAATCTCTAAGCAGCCAATCACATGGCGGCAACTCAGTGCATTTAGGCATGTAGACATGGTCAAGACAATCTCCTGCAGTTCAAAGCGAGCATCAGTATGGGGAAGAAAGGTGATTTGAGTGACTTTGAACGTGGCATGATTGTTGGTGCCAGAAGGGCTGGTCTGAGTATTTCAGAAATTGCTGATCTACTGGGATTTTCACGCACAACCATCTCTAGGGTTTACAGAGAATGGTCCGAAAAAGAAAAAACATCCAGTGAGCGGCAGTTCTGTGGGCGGAAATGCCTTGTTGATGCCAGAGGTCAGAGGAGAATGGCCAGACTGGTTCGAGCTGATAGAAGGGCAACAGTGACTCAAATAACCACCCGTTATAACCAAGGTGGGCAGAAGAGCATCCCTGAACGCACAGTACGTGGAACTTTGAGGCAGATGGGCTACAGCAGCAGAAGACCACACCGGGTGCCACTCCTTTCAGCTAAGAACAGGAAACTGAGGCTACAATTTGCACAAGCTCATCGAAATTGGACAATAGAAGATTGGAAAAACGTTGCCTGGTCTGATGAGTCTCGATTTCTGCTGCGACATTCGGATGGTAGGGTCAGAATTTGGCGTCTACAACATGAAAGCATGGATCCATTCTGCCTTGTATCAACGGTTCAGGCTGGTGGTGGTGGTGTCATGGTGTGGGGAATATTTTCTTGGCACTCTTTGGGCCCCTTGGTACCAATTGAGCATCGTTGCAACGCCACAGCCTACCTGAGTATTGTTGTTGACCATGTCCATCCCTTTATGACCACAATGTACCCAACTTCTGATGGCTACTTTCAGCAGGATAATGCGCCATGTCATAAAGCTGGAATCATCTCAGACTGGTTTCTTGAACATGACAATGAGTTCACTGTACTCAAATGGCCTCCACAGTCACCAGATCTCAATCCAATAGAGCATCTTTGGGATGTGGTGGAACGGGAGATTCACATCATGGATGTGCAGCCGACAAATCTGCGGCAACTGTGTGATGCCATCATGTCAATATGGACCAACTCCCTGAGGAATGCTTCCAGCACCTTGTTGAATCTATGCCACCAAGAATTGAGGCAGTTCTGAAGGCAAAAAGGGGTCCAACCCGTTACTAGCATGGGGTACCTAATAAAGTGTTCGGTGAGTGTAGCAGTATGTCAAAATGTACCATGACAAAGCAGCCACAACAAGTAAGCTTGTCTTTATAACTGCAGTTCAAAAATGACCTATTCTTTTTGAGAATAAAAAAAACAACTTTGAGTCAGGTTTTAACTGATGCAGCTTGGGCTGTGTTTTACTCACTCATTTTTCACATATATATTCAGAAACTACAAGGCCTTAGCTTTCAAATAATGTATCACACATGTAATTTGGGTTTACGATTCCTAGGTTGGATGTTATATAACAGTTAATTAACACTTACTATTGTGATGTGGTTGAAAACGTTCTAGGAAATCCTCACATTCAGATTCATTACAAAGTTTTATCTTATACGCAATCAAAGGATCCGGTGAAACGACACAGCTGCAGGAAAAACCCTGATCAGTCTGCAGAACTGGACAGGAAAAAATCCTGCAGAAAGAAAAGGGAAAGAGGTTCTGCTTTGGTCAAAGCATTGAGTTACGCTGCATGGTTACAGAAAGGCGGTTAATCTGACCACAGAGTTTGGCTGGATGTGCAGAATCCCTTCAAAGGATTCACAGCAAAACCTAATCTTAAATACGTTTATATCTGAGCTGGTTTAAGGATGGTTATAACTAGCTCAAAGGAAAGTGGTTTTATTTACCTGCTCAAATCAAGGGAAAATATTAGTATTTCAATAAAAATGACTTACTGAGTTCGAGTATCAAGTGTCGTAAATTCCAGGCTGTAATTTTTGGACTCGACCACAGCCCCATCGCTGAGGTGCCACGCACAGGTTATGGTTTCAGTAAAGTCGCTCGTGCAGCGATTCCCACCAACTGAACAAGCAGAATCAGGAAGACAATATTTATTCATGCTCTGCATATAACATCCACACAGAGTGAATCAAATGTCAAAGGAAGAAAAAAAACAAGCAATGATTGCTTCTGATTCAGTTTGTAGTTTTTAAGCACCTGTTTACTTTTAATAAATCTTTTATTTCTTGCTTTTTTTTTTTTTACCCAGTTAGTTTTTCCAACAGTTATCTTATAATCAATCTGTGAAAACATTTATTCTGAACCTACCAGATGCCCATGGAAACATTGAAAGACTTAAATAAAAAAAAGACTCATTTCATTGCATATTCCTTCCATTTTGCAAGACTTTCCAGGTTATCTCAAGGAACAAGTAGAATCAGGAAGAAAATATGTATTCATGCTCTGCAATATAACAACCACACAGTATCTCCATAAACTTAAGAGTGAATCAAATTTCAAAGGAAGAAAAACAAAACAAGCAATGATTGCTTCTGATTACTTTTAATAAATGTTTTATTTCTTGTTTTTTTGTTTTGTTTTTTACCCAGTTAGTTTTCTCCAACAGCTATCTTATAATCAATCTATGAAAACATTTATTTTGAACCTACCAGATGCTCATGGAAACATTGAAAGACTTAAATAAAAAAAGACTCATTTCATTGCATTTTCCTTCCATTTTTGCAAGACTTTCCAGGTTATCTCAAGGAAAAAACTATTGTAAAATTAGCTTTGTAATTGTGCCTGTTTTCTCTTTCTTTTTCAGTTTTTCTCCTGCCCTAAGAGTTATATATATATTTATATATATATAAATATATATATATATAAAGTGTGTATATGTAAATTGAAAGGATGAAGCAACCGGCACAGATCAGATTATAACAGAAAAAATGATACAGAGCTGTTTTCAAGATGAGATATTTTAGCTTTCATACTAGGAACCTGCCACAAAAATACAGATTTACATCAGTTTAGTTGAATCTATGGAAAATACCTAATTTACAAAAGTTCAACGCATGGTCTGACTTTTGGCAAACAGCTGATGACAAACCGAAGGAAGACCCGACTCTCAGGTTCCTGCAAAAATCTAAAATGATCTTATTGCTTAATTGTATAGGATATAAGAGGAGGTTCAAATATTTTCACACTAATATACATTTAAGAAATGGGAAAATAATATATCAGCATTGCTATGTTGGCAGCAAATCCAGGATTCTTAACGTTATGACATTTCTACACCAGAATGTGTAGGTTGTCATGCAACTGTATTTCTGCTTTTATTGTTACTCAAATCAAAACCAGGTGTGAGTCATATTCAAAATAACCAAAATGATAACAAAACACAGGTTATATCGAACTCAGATTACATGATTGTCTTGACATTTCTCTTTAGTAAAATTTCCAATGACTGTAATGTGAGACAGAAAGCTTATCTGCTCAGTCATCAGTTCAATCATTCATGTGAGGAGGGGGAAAAAACAAATCAGTGATATCACTCAACCCACAAAGTGAGCTCCTCTTGAAGCTACCTCCTTAAAGGTGTGAGCGGTACCTGTGATGATGTGGGCCACTGCCATGATGTTGGAGCACCAGAGCACAAACAGGAGCCGCCCTCTCATCATGGCTTACTGGATCATAAGCATCACTCTGTCATGATTAACAACATCTTATCATTATTATTATGACAATCTTTTAAAAATACAAAAGTTTTTTTTCTCTAGATTATAAACAGATCAAATTATAGACGCAACAGACAACTATAACAGATGGAAACAGGAAAAATGAGGTGGATATTTTAGAAAATAAGAGAGCAGTGTTTTAGAGTGAGAGAAAAGTTATTACCTCAGAGCTGCGGTGCTGTCGATGCCTCAGTGACTGAATGAGACTTCTCTCTGAGGTTTGAAGATCAACCATCATCTTCGCAGGAAATGACGAGCCTTTTTTTTTTAGCCTTTTGATTTGGTTTTGGGGATGTTGGTGCCATTGAGTGACTTTCACTCTCTCTCTTCATGAAGTCTTTATGTCTTTATGTTTTCAGTGGCACTTTTGGCTGAACAACTTACCTGATAATATTTTGATTTCTAAATTTCCTCCTCCACCTTTCAGGCCTTAAAATTAATCATGTAAATAAAAAAAGTGCCTGTTAGTTTCAGGACAATCATGTATTTCTTATACCTGCTTATCGCCGGGTTTTCGGTGCGTTAATTGGCTGAGAGATGGACTACAGCTAACCAGTTCAACATATTCAATACAACCAGAATAAATGATCAGTTTCCCATTCTAAGTGTTTTAATTTGTAGAAATGTTGAAACTGTTTTTACTGATAATGATACATTATGTTTTAACAATGTTTATATCTATTAATGTCGCCATCACTGAGTTTATTTTTGGATTCTTTTTACTCCATTAAAAGAAAGAACTTCGGCATGTTTTTTAGTCCTGCACTGCAAAAAATGGAAATATATGTCAGTAATTTTTTCTTAAAATAGGTACATTTTTTCTTGAATTGAGGACAAAAGTCTTTGCCAATGAAACAAGACAATTTACATTTGAAATAAGAAAAAAACGATTGCATTGTCTCATTTCAGGTTCATATAACCTAATTATCTTATTTTAAGAGTAAAGATAATAATTTCATTGGCAAATCATCTTATATACCTCCTTAAATTAAGGGTAAATACACTTACTTTAAGAAATTTTTACTTATTTCTAGATTATTTTTGCAGTGTGAGGTTTATTATCAGTTATGGAAAATAAAATGACGGTGAGAACATTTTTCAGTACATGGACAGGACAGGTTGAAATAAATATTGCTGTATGCTGGTGAAGATTATCAGTCATTCAGGCCATATTCATTCCAAAAAAAGTTAAAAACGATCCACTGGACTTTGTTTTCAAGGTTGTAGATGTTTTGCTTCCCATCCAGGAAACTTTTTCAATTCAAAATGTCAGAAAAAGCGTTGAGTTTGAGGTTTTATAGCCAAAACAAGACTTAACTTTCTGAAGAACTAGTGTGGACATGTCCCCACCAACTTTGGGCATGGAGGGGACAGTCCTCACCAATAATTTCCGCTTTTTTACTCCTTTCCGCTGATGTTAGCCAACAGTAACTGGGGATGGGTGCAGCTGTCTGTGTTCAGAGCATTTGAGTCCGTTTTTTTCTCACTCTCCTGCTGCTTTCGAGTCCCACCCCTTAGTGAAATATCATGGGAACTGTTGCTTTGGGACATCATATTATTTGGGGTCACTATTCACTGTGTACAGAGTAGCTACGTGGAAGAGGAGAGACACAGAATATGGCAAGCCGTTTTAACATAAATTCAGTTTCGTCTGACCAACTGTGCCAAGCCGTTTTAACATAAATTCAGTTTCGTCTGACCAAATGTGGCAAGCCGTTTTAACATAAATTCAGTTTCGTCTGACCAACTGTGGCAAGTCGTTTTAACATAAATTCAGTTTCGTCTCACCAACTGTGGCAAGCCGTTTTAACATAAATTTGCAGCAGCACTCAGTGAAGTTTAATTGGCAGCTACTCCGATATATGTTTAAGTAAAAGTTAGGAGACGGGTTGGTTAAAAAATCAGAGATGGCACCTAAAAATCTGTTCGTTACATACAGAGTTTTTTCAGCTAAAATGGCAACAGATTGTACATTTATATAAGTTAAAAAAACATTGGGGTTCTCCAAAGACTATTACCCAGAGTTATAGAATAAGATGAACATATATCTGTTGTTTTATCATTGAACAGAGAATAAGACTGCAGAGCTTCAAGAGATCTGGAAAATGATTTTCTCTGGCATCATTATATTGGTAGACAGGTTCATACCCGGTAAATCTGTTTTTAAGCAAAGCAGAGATACAAATAGGGAGAGCTGCTGATTTAAAGGTGAAACAGATTTACTGGGATATGCAACATGCAATAAAATATGTCTCCAAGTTTACAAGAAAAAATACGCAATGTTTTAATTAAATTCAACATATCTTTTTGTCTTTTGTAGTTCAAAGAGACTCAGAAATAGCTGTGCAGCAACCCAGAGACAGACAGACTCACACGACACAGACTTAAAATTAAAGTATAAGAAACCTACAAGAATTAAAGCACAAATAATAAAAATCATTGCATAAATGATTTTTTAAATATAAGGTTCAATACATAGACTTTGGCTGTCAATGACATATGGGACGAATTTCTAAATTAGATTTTGCTGCTTGTGAAGGAGGATAATCACTGATGCGGCTTAAAGGGAAGCCATGCATGGATGAATGGATGGAAGTGAAGTTGTTTCCATTCTATGGATGCAGGATATATTGATGTTAGCATCAGTATCGGCTGTTATTTGTCATTTTTTATACATTAATGTTTTTGAGCCCTTTATAAATAAAGCACTAAAGGCAGGCATCTGTCTATAACTATAAATACCACAAATGTATTGTGGTACTCTTGTGTTCTCAACAATAGTAAAGCATTCAATGAATATATGTTTGAGCTCATTTTTGGAAATTATAAACCCTATGAAAGCGTTCGGGTTGAGTAGCTGTAGGTCATCAGCCACTATCCTTAGAGCTTCCCCACCAACTTTTATCACAAACTTCCACCCTTGGTCCAGTGTATAAAGCCTCGAACTCAACGCTATTTCTGACATTTTGAGTTGAACAAGCTTCCTTTAACCTCTTTTAAATGTATTTTGCTGTTATTAGTAAACAATTAAATTAACTGAAGTTAATTTATATTACACCCATTTCACAACACAGGTCATCACCAGGCTTTTTGAAGAGACAATTCAATCAAGTCAGTCATACTGGGTGAAAGTTTTCTATCTAAAGAAAACCAGCTGACTTTGCAGGATTCATTCCTCTGGATGTGTGTAGTGACA
Source organism: Cyprinodon diabolis (assembly GCA_030533445.1). Taxonomy (NCBI): domain Eukaryota; kingdom Metazoa; phylum Chordata; class Actinopteri; order Cyprinodontiformes; family Cyprinodontidae; genus Cyprinodon; species Cyprinodon diabolis. The sequence continues at coordinate 45,466,846 of CM060064.1, read as the reverse complement.
GTAGATATTTACTTACATTGTGTCATTGACTCTCCAGCAATCCCTCATACTGAGCATCCATTAAGAAACGGTGCAGAAAAAAAAACTCTGTGAGTGGACTTCTGCTGAGGCCAAGGAGATAGAAGCAGACAGACAACCACAAATTTATAAATATTTCTAATGTTGGAAAATGTATCAGTAAATTAGCTACATAGGTGGCTCTGTCTGGGAAAGAAAACCGTTAAGCAGACAATCTCTGAGCCAGTTTACATGTCAAAGAGATGAAATAGACGGCATCCAGATAGTCACACTAAAAGCTAAGCTCATAGTTACGTCTATGAGAGAAACAGGACGAAACACTGAAAAACAGGCCCAACTCTATGATCTTTGATCAAAAGTGTTGAGGGCAGCCGCCCAGCTGGCATTTCTCTCTCCGGGATGGTGTCACAGCCAAACAGGAACAGATCAGATGAAGCTACTTTGATGAGAAAAGGTGGAGAGAGAATAAAGTTAGGGGGTTGAACCAACAAATACTGCAAATTTAAGAATATAGAATAAGGCAGAATGATGAAAAAGGGGTCCCTATGTCCTCCAGCAGTCTAAGCCTATAGCAGCATAACTATAGAGATAGATCAGGATAACCTGAGCCACTCTAACTAGAAGCTTTAAAAAAAAAAGGAAAGTTAAAAGTAGACAGGGTGTCTGCCTCACAGTACAAGAGCCTGATAACTAAAAGATCTGCCTCCCATTCTCACTAAATGTTTTATTAATTAACAAAGTATACAATCTAAATAAAACATAAACAACAATCACATGTTCACCTCTATTGAGAAACAGAATACGGACCTCAGCAAGTTCAGTTCCCACACTTTCATAACTTACACTTACAATAAATATCCGGACAACTAACAGGGGTTCAGGTGGTAGGTTTACCTTGAACATCTCAGGATTTTTAGTGGTTTAAAAGTGTCTAATGGGGTCACTGTGGCTAAAGCATAGTAGTACTGTAGATTTAAACAAAACTAAGCAAGACAAATAAAATTCTGTGTAAAAACAAATTGTGGAGATGCTTAGAAAAAAAGAAGGAGGTAATGGAGGATAAGGACAAATACCCAGAAATCTTGCAGAAGCATTCCTACTGCCATTCACAACACTGGAAAAACGATCTAGAAATAAGTTAAAATTTCCTAAATTAAGTGTATTTACCCTTAATTTGAGTAGGTAAATTAAATAGTTTGCCAATGGAATGAGTATTTTTACTCTTAAAATTAGATAATTAGATAAAATGCACTTGAAATAAGACAATGCAGCTGTGTTTTCTTATTTTAAATGTAAATTGTCTTGTTCCATTGGCAAAATATCTCTTTTATCTCCTCAATCCAAGAACAAATGAACTTATTTTCAGAAAAAAAATTACTTAATAGATTTCGATTTTTTCCAGTGAAATCAACATAATATGATACTCAAAAGTTTTTCTATTAAATAACAAGCATGACAACGAACATGAAAGCATAAATAATGCAATCAACGTCGGTCATCTCCATGGAGGCTCCACTGGCCAATAAAAAGTATTTTGAAGCTTCTTTAAAGTTTGCTCTAAAAGATATATAAAACGTGAAAAAATGTGGGACATGAATGTCTGGTAGTAAACACAACAGACCAAGACTCGCTGAAAAATAGTAGATTTCTAAGTCCTGGGCTGAGTCAAAGCCAAAATCTAGATAGCGAAAAGCTGTCGCGATTTGAAACAGACTGTTGAATGCAGGAAACTACGGTGGCCCTGAAGTGCAAACTGCAACTACAAATCTAAAAGCGCAACTTTATGTAGTTTTGTTTTTCTTAATGCAGTTGTGCTTTGCTTTATGTAGTTTTGTTTTCCTTAATGTTGTTGCGTTTTTAGATTTGTAGTTGCAGTTTGCACTTCAGGGCCACCGTAGGAAACCCATCCAACATTATAGCTGTAAGGAAGTGAAAAAAATTATATTGATTTCATAGCAAATTCAAAAGCTCCTGCAAACTCAAAAATGAGACCAAAACAGAGACACCAAGGAAAAAAATGCTGCAAAGGAGAAAATCTGCAATCACAGAAAATGGAGAGCAGCAAAGTGGAAACATACTACAAACAAAAAACCCGCTGCAAATACATAAAGATGCTAACAAAGACACACGCAAAGGACAGATGGTGCAAATAGCAGAAACAGCAAGTTAAGAAGAGCTGCAAACTTCTTAACATGAAGGAAGAGCTCCAGACCACTAGGGGGCGATGATAGCCATCTCATACAGGACCAGACCCTCAGGAAAGGCATAAATAGGGTATTAAAGGCGGGCATTTCTCTATACAAGTTTTTGCCCTTTTCGGGACGATTCTCCAGTTGTGTGAACATTTTTTGGATCGGGCTGAGTTTCCTCTTCATCGTGCATCCTGCGTCGTGTAGTACACAGAGGGTAACGAGGGGCGATTTGCCGCTCACCACCACCTCATAATCAGGAATCTTAAGGTTGGGAGAAAATCAAACATGTTTGAAATTCAGTCGGCTCTTTTGAGGTGTTGGCGTGAGTCCTGCTCTAGAAGCAGAGCTACTGTATGAGCGTCTCGGTCTTATGTGTGGTTTTTGGACGTGCAAGTAGATCGCATCACAGCAACGGGCCGCACAATGTAAGAACATACATTTTCCGCTCATGTTCAGAATTCAAACTTCTGAAAGTACTTTAAATATGAAAATATTACATACTGTTTAAATAAATGCTAAGTGCTTTTATTTAAAAGCAATTTCGTTTTATGTGCTTTACTGGAGGCATCCATGTTTGTCAAAGAACACTACTGCCACCTACTGGTTTGTGACGTCACGGTGCGGTATCGGCTGTTGATCAAGTCCCAGTGCTGTATCTGGTGTTTGTCACAACGCGCTATTATCCAAGTCATCTTGAAAACATTCTTCTTCCAAATGTTGGCTACATATTACGTGTTTTTTCTCTGGCCAGAAGTTCGATGGCAAATCCTCCCTCTTCAAGTTGGCGATCCAACGACCAACCCGTCCGTGGAGGATCAGGAATCAGAAAGGTGGAATAACTCTTTTTTTCACTTTTCCCCGATGTATTCCAGCATCCAGCTGCCATGCACGTGGGCATTGTCAGTTTCACTATAGCTCTGGTGAATTTCAATGGTGAAGTCCTCTGGAAATCTTCAATAATTGTTGTTGATTGCAGATGTGTCTAGTAGTTCCCATTGATTTAGCTTGTAAAGCGGGGAGAATGGCGCTAGGCTTACCGCACCGTGACGTCACTGCTGGAAGATGGCAGGAGGGAGGGGCTACTATATTTGGGCAAAAATGGCCGCCCCTAGACTCAGTGATCATAACGAAAATTATTTTCATTTTTTCAATTAATTTCAAATTCAGTTAATTAAATTACCGCAAACATATAAGTTTAGGTATAGATAATGATCTATTGATTATTCTTTGCTGGACTCTAAGTGGCAAATAGCTATGCAGCTTATGCATGCTTCTGTGCGTGTTCGTCAGAGCGAACGCTTTCATCAGACGCTAAAAGTACGTTCCATAGCTATGCTTTTTGTACACTCTCACCAATAGTATGAAGAACTTTAGCTTCTAATTATCAAACTTCCAGGAATATATCCTTAGTTTTTATCCCATAAAGGTTAATGTCTTGACTCTCTGATTAGAAATGGAATATTTTAGTTTGTCTTTCAGTTTGCTCAGCTTTCGCTTTCTCTTTTTCCTGTTTATTCTCTTCCAAACAGGAGCCTAAGCTCATTTGAAATTAGAACTTTGAACTGATTTAGGTGCAAAATATGCGCAATGAATGTGCTTATTATGCTGCTAGTGTTTCTTGAATTATACATGCTGCTTTGCTGTGCTTATTAAATGTAAAGCATCTGTTGTATTTTCTGAATTTGCTATGAAATTACAAATGTACATGCTGTTCGTTCCTCTCGGTCACTGTAGAAAAGCCTACACAGGCAATACCAGGGATTAGTCGGCTGCAACACGGATGTGACTAAAAGTATTTCATGTGTAAGGATAATTGAAAGAAAAAAAGAGGTGTGCTTACGTTTCCTTTGGTGAAACATGTCATTAATGCATCGTTTTCTGTTTGCGTTGGATTTCTTGATTGTAAGTTTTTGCTTCTATTTTCAGTGATTGCAGCATTTTTCTGTTGCATTTTTTTGTGCTTGTTTGTTTTGGAGTTTGCATCACTGCAATGCATCTTTCATGAATTTCAGTTTCTACCCTCTGGTTCCCGTTTTAAATACCCACCAGTTCGGACCAACAGATACAAACACTCCTTTATTCCCTCTGCTCTCCAGCTGCTAAACTCTACCAGGAAAAGCAGATAGCCGTATGTTGCATGCATTCAGGCCTATGCTCTCATTTGCACATATTTATTTACTTTTTTTTTTTATTATTTTTTACATTTCTGTCTCTTTTATCCACCTTACTTTTATCTTTTTAAATATTTATGTGTCTCTTGTGCTTCTTCTTTTATTTTTTATCTGTGATTTGTGAAATGTGAACATGTGTGTGAAAGGTGTACTACTACTGCACATTTCCCATACTGCGACAAATAAAAGCTACTGAACTAATGGAACTAACGGAACTAATGGTAAAGTCAATCCACCTGTATATAAGCCATCCTGATTGTAGATATGTCGCCTCAAATCTCTGTGTTACCCCCTCGTATTTTTTTATTTCTTATTTTTATTTAATTTTTATTTATTTTTATTCCTAATGCACATTTTCCTCCTTGTTTTCACCTTCTTTAATTACTATGCCAATATGTGACCAGGGAATTTCTCTGCTGTGAGATCAATAAAGCTCATCTAACCTAATCACACATTTTTATAGCTCTTTTTGTCTTTTACTGCGTATTTTCACTCACTGGTCCCTGTATGGTAGGCAATGAAATTTGTACTCAGGTAAAAGTACCTTGAGTAATACAGTATTATGTTTACGGTATTTTTAATGGGCTTCTAAATGACATGTCAGCAGTTATAAGATAACATTAAACCAATAAAACGTTTTTAGTAAAAGTTTAAGTGTTTAACTCTCTGGTGCTTTTTTATTTAAAACCAGTGATGGGAGTAACGGTGTTGAAAGTAACGGCGTTACTAACGCTGCTACCTTTTTTAGTAACGAGTAATCAAAATTATTACTCTAACTGTAACTATAACGCAGTTACAATTGCCGACATCCCGTTACTGCACGTTACTCAGGTCGCACAATGAACCTTTTTTCATGATAGGACCAGTGTTGCCAACTCAGCGACTTTGTCGCTATATTTAGCGACTTTTCAGACCCCTCCAGCGACTCTTTTTCAAAAAAGCGACTGGCGACAAATCTAGCAACTTTTCTGGTGTCTGCCGTGGGGTGCTTCTCCCCGTCCCAACCCCGTTTTCCCGCTTCCGCAGATGTCCCTCTCAGCGCTACAGTCAGAGACAGATGTGTTCCCTCAGCGTCCAGACAGCAAAAGAACCGCGCGCATGTGCCGGGTTTGACGGCACAGGTTGATCACTCTGGAGTCAGCTCCCTCAGTTGCTGAACCTGCCATAGAGAGCCTTGACCAACACGACGAGGACCCATTGTTTCTGTGAGCAGGCAAGCACAGCCTGTGTGTGTGCAGGGAATTCTTATTAGTTAAAGAAAATAAACAATAATTAACATTTGCTCACATTGTCATTGATTCTTTATAGTCTTTTTTTCCCATTTAGATTAGTAATGTAATGTAAAAAAAATTTTATGGTTCAAAATGTTCATGTTTTAGCATGATTTTTAAGGTCCTTAGTGGACCACAAGGGAAAAAAGAAATTAGGCAATGACGTCATTCAGCGACTTCTAGCGACTTATAGCAGCCAATAGCTACTTTCCTTTCTGAGGAGTTGGCAACACTGGATAGGACTCATGCGCGCGTCACGAGAGAGGGGAGGATGGAGAGTGAGGAGGACTCCAGCGCCAAAACAGCGCTTTCCAGATGGAAATACCTGTGTTACATCGAGCTGTGTTTCCCCATCAGATACGGTTTTCCCTGCATCTCCGCACAGCGCAGGCGACACGATTCACCGCGCAAGCAACAGGAAACGCGTATGCTCGCTAAAGGCGCGCAACAGCCGCCCTGTGCTCGCGCCACAGGGGAACTATGGAGAGCGTGAACGATCATTAGCCTGGATGGATGGATGGATGGATGGATGGATGGATGGATGGATGGATGGATGGAATAGATAGATAGATATAGCTACGTGTTGCAGTATCTATAACAACCCAAACGCAGGATTTCATACACTCGCAAAAGTAACGCAATAGTTACTTTTACTAGTAACTAGTTACTTTTATTGTGATGTAACTCAGTTACTAACTCAGTTACTTTTTGGGAGAAGTAAATAGTAACTATAACTAATTACTTTTTCAAAGTAACGTGCCCAACACTGTTTAAAACAGTGAAGTTACCCATGATGGAAAAAGTGGCTAGAAATGTTATATTAATAAAAGTAGTGATGCTGTGTCACGGAGTACAACTGCTCCTAAAACTTTCTCAAGTAAAGTAACCAGAGATGGCAAAAGTACTCACTTTCCGTACTTGAATAAAAGTACAGATACTTGTGTTAAAAAATACTCTGGTAAAAGTGGAAGTACTGATTAAACTTCTTTACTCAAGTAAAAGTAACAAAGTACAGGCTTGTAAATTTACTTAAAGTATGAAAGTAAAAGTAGAAACCACTTTTTTCATGCCGTTGCCTACATTTTAAATGGATGTCTGCCAATAGGACTAGATCTCCGTTGTGTTCATTTTCAATCATCTCGTCGTCCATGCTACTATGCTAACGCCACCGCCACCAAGCTGCAATGATTTGCCGCCAATGAATACCGCCGAATCTGTCGATTCATCTTGTAGTGGTGCGTCAAATGCAACGTAGATTCCAATCCAATTAGATTGAATTTGGTATTGATGACCTGAAAAATAATAACGGTAACTCCATTGAAATGATTCAAAACTAAAGTAACGAGCCAATTTTTTAAAATGTAAGGAGTAGAAAGTACAGATATTTGTGTAAAAATGTAAGGAGTAGAAGTAAAAAGTCGCCATAAAAATAAGTAGTAAAGTAAAGTAAAAATATCAGAAAAATCTACTTGAGTACAGTAACGAAGTATTTGTACTTCGTTACTTCCCATCTCTGAAAGTAACTATTTGCTAAATTTTCACTCTCTCCCTTTGGATAATGATTTGTTCAAAATCATACTCGGCCCACCAGAGTCCAAGGGTTTCATTTCTTCATTGGTCCGCTATTTTTTAAGTAAGTCTGAATGTTCAACATTAAATATAATAGTGGGAGGAGGATCTCAATATTACAATCAAAGACGATGTATGGAGCAGAGCACTGAGTGACATACATTATTGCTCAGTGAACTCAAGATTGCAAGTAATACAATATAAAGTAGTTCATAGGTTACATTACTGAAAAACAAGGTCAAACAAAATTTTCCCACAAACATCGCCTCTCTGTGACCGATGTAAAATATGGGACAGAACATTAGCACATCAATTTTGGCTTTGTCCAAATATTCAAAGTTTCTGGACCTCGATATTTGAATGGTACTCTCGTACCCTTAAAGTTAACGGCCCTCTTTGGTGTCTCTATTCTCTATTCTTTTTTGTTTCTGCATTTTTTTATTTTATTATATTTATTTATTTTTTTTCCTACTTGCTTTGATTCTGTTTTATCTTCCTGTATTTTAATCATGTAAAGCACTTTGCATTGTCTTTGTACGGAAGAGGATTAGGGCCACTGAAAAAAAAAAAAAAATTACTGATTTTTTTTAATTTCATTTCAGTATAGTATGGGAAAAAAGTCAGAATTCTGACTTTTTTCTCAGAATTCTGACTTTTTTTATTGTCAGAATTCAGTCAGAATTCTGAGATTAAAGTCAGAATTCTGAGATTAAAGTCAGAATTCTGAGAAAAAAGTCAGAATTCTGACTTTTTTCCCATGTTCAACTGAAATAAAATTTAAAAATCAGTTAACTTTGTTTTTTTTTTCAGTGGCCCTAATCCTCTTCCGTGTCTTTGAACTGTGCTATACAAATAAATTTGCCTTGCCTTGCCTTGCCTTGCCTCGGACACTCTTAACAAATTGGGTTGTGATGTAACAACAGTGGTCTCCTATGGCATGATGATTGCCAAAAGATGCATATTGAAGCAGTGGAAGGCTGACAGACCACCTAAGTTTGAATCTTGGATCAAGGAATTTACAGGAATTTCCTGCACATAGAAAAAATTAGATTTGATTTAATAAACTGTCCTCAAAAATATTACAAAATTTGGAAAACCCATTTTAGAGCAACTGAAGCCATAAAGAACCCCTATCTCACCCTCTTTTTTTGTTCCTCTTTACCCCATTTGTTATGAATAAAGGTGTGGACACTTCTAATTGACTGGTTGAAACTCCATAAAGTGTTTTTTTTTTTATTTTTTTTTTTTACTTTCAGTATGCCTGAAGTGTAAATGAACAAATTATTTTTATATAATATTATTTATTGTTTGTCTAATGCTTTTTTTGTGACAAATGCTAAAGGACTCACTGAAAGACATTAATCATTGTCATGTTCTTGTTGTATACCTGTAAAAAATCTACACTGGAAAAAGGATCTAAAAATAAGTAGAAATTTCTTAAATTAAGTGTATTTACGCTTAATTTGAGTAGATAAATGAGACAGTTTGCCAATGGAATGAGTAATTTTACTCTTAAAATAAGATAATTAGAAAATATGCACTTGAAATAAGCCAATGGAATTGTGTTTTCTTATTGTAAGTGTAAATTGTCTTTTTCCATTGGCAAAATGTCTCTTTTACCTACTAAATCCAAGAACAAATGCACTTATTTTAAGAAAAAATGACTTATATAGATTTTGATTTTTTTGCAGTGTATAAAAATAAAGTGGAAAAGAAAAAAAAGTAAAGTAACTAGTTATTAACCACATCTGGTTACAAATAAAAATAGGAATTAAATATTGTAGTATTCACATCCAGTGTTGACTGGATGTGAACAGTTGGGTTTAGATTCCTTTGTTTTACTTAAAACAACATAAAAAATCTGAACTTGAATGAGGGCGGAAGCTGAAAAACATCAGATTGCATCAAAATCCACATTCACAGCAAGCCTGCAGTTGCTGTTTTTATCTCTTGGTTAACCGATCTCTTTTTGCTCTGTTGCTTTTTTTCCGAGGAAAAGGCCACGCATGCTGATTAACCAAAGCAAGAACAAAAAGACAGAAAAAAGAAGACGAAGACTCATAGATGTACGAGTGAAACCTTGAGTGGTTCTTGGCAGACTAAATGCACTGTAAAAAGAGCGCAGTAATGTACAAACATGTGACTAAAAAAAGTATTTTCATGCCTGAATATATTCATACCTGAATCTTGTGGAAACAAATAAAGAAAAACTGACATTGTTAAAGATCAGGGAAACTGTGGACTAATCTTGGAAAGTAAATGGACACCCCCCTCCCACTACAACTAGCACCAGAAGCAATTTTTCATAAACAAACTGCTCCCTGACTCACCAAAGTTTTGAAAGAAAAGACACAATCCTGTGAATAATAATAATATTTTTTTCTGTTTTATTAAATCCAATTTGTTCCTTACATAACGTTCACAGAGAAACTTTACAGGAAATCTGTTTAATCCTAGTTTAACCTTTTTTATTCCACTGTTTTATGCAAGAATTGGAATTTTTTTATGAGTCTTGATGTTTTTGGGCTTTCATTGGCAAGGATGTGGCGATACGATATGTATCACCATGCATGTGTCACAATACAATTTATCACAATACAAAAACAAAGACAATTTATTGTTATTTTTATAATTTATAATTAGAGCTTTGGAAAACATGAAAATATCTTGCTTTTGCTCTGATGCGCCTGGTGCAGAGCAGCTGAATGATTGGCTCTCAGGTGGAACACTACCAACAGCTAGGGGTTTAAAAGTTATATTAACTTAATTTTTCATTTTTTTATTTAACCTTTATTTAACCAGGAAAAAAAATTGAGATTAAAAACCTCTTTTTCAGTGTAGTACTGGCCAAGAGGCAGCAAAGTTACATAAGAAACATAGATACATTACTTAAGACTATAAAATATATGTTTGACTTTAAATATGTCTTGCATTTAAGTACCATTAAGACATATTTTTAATAATTCTGAATGGATAAAATTCTCATCTAGTGAAAATATTGGGATATTTGACTGGATTATGACATATATCAGCCATTCCCCACAAAAAGTTACAAACTGTCATGCCAAACTTTTAAAAGTGTTTTTTTAATTAATCAAAGATGTTGATGATGAGGAACTATTTCACATTCATTTATCCCTCTTTTAAAGTCAGCATCTCTTGCAGAAGATCAAATGTTGGTCTACAGATTATTTTAAATGCAAGCAATCATTTACCGCTCCACACCCAGCTAACGCTGTGTCACCTAGCAACCATGACAGTTGACACACAAAGGGGGCAAAGAATGAATGCCGAACTTTTTACTACTAGTCTGTGGTAATTTCATGTTTGAGGAGCTTCAGCAGCAGTACCATCGTCACAGATATCAGATTTATAGACCCCACACTGCAGAGATATCTGGACTTAAATGTCAGCCAAACCCATTTGCACAGGGACAGACAAAAAGCTTTCAATAAACCAAACATTAGCCGCCACATATCTGACTGATTATTTATTCATTATTATTTTTTGTTTTATTTTTATCATTAATACCCTCCTCGGTGCTTCCCCGTAGTTAAGAGTTTGAACAAACTATGATCAGGGTTTGTAGGGTCGGCAGAGATATTAGCAGAGGTGTCAAAAGTATTAATGTTTATTACTCAAGTAGAAGTATAAATCTTACTGTTTAAAAACATTTCTTTTCAAATAAGAGTGTCAACTTAAGCTTTTTACTCAAGTAAAAGTGTAAAAGTACCAAATTTAGAAGTACTTAAAGTATAAAAGTAAAAGGAATACAGGAAAAAATGTTAAGGATAGAAGCTTTAAATGTAAAACTTTAGAATAGAGGACCCGGAATTCAAGGCAGACACACAGACTGATTTCTCAAAAATGTAACGGCTGTTATAATCTTTACTTTTCCGAATTCTCCCAGGTGGTGCCTGACATTACGCGAGTGAATGAAGTGAATGTGATTGGTCAATTATCAAGGGGGCGGGATTGTTGTGTTGGAAGGTTCACAAGCTTTTTAATTGTGGCATCTTGCTAACCAGTTAGCAACTTAGTGCTAGCAGGTTCCCAATGGGAAATTCCATTGGGACCAAGTAGCACTAAATTGGAGACTTAGAAACGACGCTGTCAAGGAACGCTATGGACGGCGGAAACATGCAAGAGGAGGAGAGTTTAGTGTCGGAGGTCGTGGATGAGTCTCCTCCGTCCTCCATTTTTTATGTAGAGGAGGAAATCGGGGACGAAGATGTTGTGGAAGAGGACGCCAGGGCGGCAGAAGCTTGGTTTGGTGTAGAAGGCTTCCAGCCGTACATGTTTGAGCCCTTGCCTCGCAACGCTGCCAGTTCTGTTAGCTCTACGCCTGCTGAAGACACAGACGTCCATCCCCGTGAACACTGGGACGCAACTCAATGGGAAAGGAAAGGATTCTGATTTCAACCGTTGCGTATATTAGCTGCAACACATGAATCAAGATGGTATGACCGAAAAAATTTGATTGACAGATGATCGTTGATATATGAGTGGCCGAATTTAGGTGTTCAGGCTGACGTAGAACTAACTGGCCTGTATATATAACGGACCCCCCCCCCCCCCCCCCCACACACAGACTTTGAGAGAGGATTTTTTTTTTTATAGAAATTTTCTGACTTTTGGGACAATATGGTCTGATAAAGAGTACAGTTCTATACATGTTTAAGCCAGAATGATATGAAATTTAAATATGACTTCCCTACAACTTTAATAAAGTATTTTTGAATTTAATCATTACTATTATTGTTTTTGTTATTCATTCGTGTTATTCATTTGTTATCATCTCACCTGATTAAATGCAAAAAAATGCTAATGGCCACAATATTTGGAGCAAAGCAACTGATTAACGTCTTACAAAAAGTTTTCAATCAGTTTCATTATATCCAAGACTTTTATTCATGCCAGATGCAACGAGTGGTCATGTCTTACTTTTTTATTAGCTTGGTTTATGCTGTTCTGGTTCTCATCTATAGCTACAAAAAAAAAAGACATCTAAGCCCTAATTATTTTTTTTTACCAAACCAAACATTTATATCAACTATCAACCCAATAAAGTGAATTGATTAACACACTTACTGTACCATAACACAGGGAAGCCCCAAATCAGTTTTGACTGGTTCATACAAAGAGCTTCAGCTTCTTCTGTTTTAAAAGCGGCATGCTCTGTTCCTCATCTTTATGTTAACTGTTTGAAGCTAGAATAATGCCAGTTGGGCATGTGTTTAAAGAACAATTTATTACAGTACAGTAACAATGAAATGACATAAAGGAGCCTTTGAAACAGAGGGGACCCTTGCAATACTCCAGAGATCAGCTGAGCAAGGAGACACCATGTATTCCTGGAACTTTATTCCCTTTCAGACTTACAATTCAATTCAGTTTATTTCTATAGCGCAATTTCACAACACATGTCATCTCAAGGCACTTTCCAGTTCACCAGATCATCCAGTTAGATTGATTCAAAGTTTTCTATCTAAGGAAAACCAGCAGATTGCATCAACTCATTGACTCTTCAGCAATCCCTCACACTAAGCATGCTTGTAGCGACAGTGGAAAGGAAAAAACTCCCTTTCAACAGGAAGAAACCTCCAGCAGAACCAGGCTCAGTGTGAGCGACCATCTGCTGAGGCCGACTGGGGTTCAAGGAGACAGAAGCAGAGATACAAAAGGCAGCTGTAAAAGCCAGGCAGACCAGCTCCCATGTCAGAGGATGAAGAGAGCACATCCAGTTAGTCACAGTCAGAAGGAAGGCCAACAGTATGCTAGCTAGAATGCAAATAAACATCCATGGTGCAGTCTTGGTGGTAACAGTATTGAACTCAGTCCAAAAAGTTAAAGTTAAAAACAATCCACTGGACTTTCTTTTCGAAGTTTCAAGATGTTTCCCTTCCCATCCGGAAAGTTTTCTTAATTAAAAATGTCTGGATTAGCATTGAGTTCACGGCTTTTATAGAGTAGCCCAACAAAAGGCTTGTAATGGCTTAGGAAACTGCACATAGAAACTGGAGAACCAGCTCCACCCCTTAATAATGGGAGTTGTTGAGGTATTGGCCTGCAATACTCGATACTGGTCCATTCCTCTGAAAAGGCAGTGGTTAAGGGTCATTGTTGGCCTGGCTGACCTGGCGACATATATGGTTCCACTTCATAGCAATGGGGTTGAGATGGTATTGGGAAGGAATCAACCGATCGCTGCATTGAACAATAAGCCATGATATTAATTTTGGACAGTGAGGAATAATGTCCATACTGATATTAACTTTGATCTTTGTGTGGCACCCCCGAGAGGTGTGATCATCCAAAAAACCACAAAACAGAAGAGACTGCGGTGATTGTGAGCAGAGCCCTAAAAACTTTAATCGATAAAAGTCCAATAACTTATTTAAAAAACAAGTTCACTAAAAAAAGTAAAAAGATAAAAATACAGGCGATCAAGAGAAGCAGAGTCAATAGGTTAATCTGTTAAAAGAGGCGCTCTTGGCGGACACGATGGATGGCGCGGTCCACCCCAGCGCTGGATCCTCCTTCCGACATGCTGCTCGTGTGGGCCTCTCCAGCAGAGCTGGCCGTAGCGAGGTCACCTCCAACACGCGCCTCTCGCCAGCGTGCCTCTGCGCCTCGCTCCATGCGGGCCTCCACACCTCACTCCAGCGGGCCTCCTCGCCTCGCTCCAGTGCGCCTGCGGCAATCTGTCCCCAAACCTCTCCCACTGCTTCTCTCTCTCTGGGTGTGTCCAGATTATATGGACACTGCAATGTAAGAAGAACAGGAAGTGAAAAACAGGAAAAAGGAGAAAAGATGAAAGAAAGAGAAGATAAAAGTGAGATAATTATAAAACAGCTTAAATCTTCTTCATCACCTGCAAGGAGATATAAAAGGAACAGCAAAACCAACGGATATAGTATTAGAGATAAAATAAAGTAACACTTTGATACTATCACTGCAGTATAAATAGTATTATTTAATCTGACATGTATATGCTGTGGTAGCTGAAGATAAGAATATGGGCTTTCGGTATGGAAGTGAATCTCTGAGTACCTGGAACCAAGCCCCTGTAGTTTGTGAGAGTGCACTTGTGCCTGTAAAGTTTATCCAAAGGAAAAATGCTCAATAGTGGTTGTGAAGAGCCGAAGATACGCTCCCCAGAGCACCGAGGCAAGCGCCGGGGGACCCAAAGCCCCAGATGCCCAAAGGGACCCCAAGAGCAAAGGCGCCCAGGAGGGGCCAACGCAGAAAATCCGACCTCCCACCAAGAGGGGAGGAAAGACGACCCTAAGTTTTAATTTTTATTTGTTGCCCTCTGCTGCCCTCTTGTGTTCTCCTTTTTCCCTAGCGCATTTCCTTTTGTGCTCTGTTCACACCTGCTCCCAATCTGCTCGTTAGTCCTCTATTTGTTTCAGTCTCCCATAAATACACTTTCTGTTCAGTTCCTCGTTGCAGGTTCCTCGTCTAACTCCCTCCAACTCCGTCTCTCGTAGTCTTCCTCCTCGTGATTGTTTTTCCCCAGATGTCTCCATGCTTTCGGGTTTGTTTGACTTTGTTTTCATGTTTAGATTTTTTGGATTTTGGATTCCTGCCACAGTTGTTTGTTTACTCTTCATTAAATCATCAAGAAACTCACCTCAGCCTCCCTGCCTCTGCATTTGGGTCCACAAACCTCAACCAAATCCTGACATTGCCAGGCTCTTTTTAGCATAAATGCTCTCAGCAAGTCTCTATTGTTAAAGCCTATACTGGGAAAGAACATAGCCCAACCTGTGCTTTCTGGAGTACCTGTGCACCTCCCACGTCTCACCTGTGCTCTTCCACGGAAAAAGCGCTCTAGAAGACGTGGAAAACGAGGTGGAACGATTGTAAAATTCAAGGCTTACCTGGCGACTATTATCGGAGGATCTGACGCTTGTCTAATCCATGACGGATGCTACTTCCCCATGGTGCAGCATGTACTGCATATGAGGGGCTGTTGGATTCGCCCTGTCCTCCCTGTGCTACTGACTACTCCTATATCGCCGGCTCTTCCACGTTGCCTAAACTGTGTCCGATCCTGGGGAAGTTTCCTGTAACCTTCTCTGATTTGCCAGTGGAGGTTCCACGCTGGTGGTGTCAGCTCCGGGCCCGCAGAGTAAGGGTGTGCAAAATAATCATCATGACGATGCATCGTGATTCTAATTTTTGTGATCTACTGCATTGATTCTTGAAGGCAAGAATCGATTATAAAAAAAAAAATGAACAAATAAAATACATTAATGGTTGGCGCACATCAGCCAAACTAAGTGGAATACAACTTCCAGTCCAGCAGATGTCGCTGCGGATGTGTTGACGCCCGCTGCCTTGTGTCACAAGCATTTCCGGCCGTGGGATACTGCGACGAAATAAAACATGGAGGACACTATGAAAATTCGCCCCGCGGCTCCATCACATTTCAAGTCAGATGCTTGGATGCATTTTGGCTTTAAAAAACAAAGAAGGTAAAAACGAAATTGATATGATGCACGTAATTTGCAAAAGGGGTAATGTAATACATTTGAATGTTTTCGTTTCATTGGTTTAAAGGACCACTGAGGCCATGTAAACGGCACTGATTATCCTTATGTTGTTATTTTAAGTTTGATTAATCCCAAGATCTTTTTGTCGGTGTGTCCATGCCAGTAATAGTAATATTTGTGTCCAGTATTTCTTTTCATGGCAACACCTCCAAAAGTTGTTTCAATAAATACAGATACAGGTGCTGGTCATAAAATTAGAATATCATGAAAAAGTAGATTGATTTCAGTAATTCCATTTAAAAAGTGAAACTTGTATATTATATTCATACATTACATACAAACTCATATATTTCAGATGTTTATTTTGTTTAATTTTGATGATTACAAATGACAACAAATGAAAATCTCAAATTCATCATATCAGAAAATTAGAATATTACTGAAGACCAATAAAAACAAAGGATTTATAGAAATGTTGGCCAACTGAAAAGTATGAACATGAAAAGTATGAGCATGTACAGCACTCAGTATTTAGTTGGGCCTCCTTTGGCCTGTATTACTGCAGCAATGCGGCGTGGCATGGAGTCGATCAGTCTGTGGCACTGCTCAGGTGTTATGATAGCCCAGGTTGCTCTAATAGTGGCTTTTAGCTCTTCTGAATTGTTGGGTCTGGTGTATTGCATCTTCTTCTTCACAATACCCCATAGATTTTCTATGGGGTTAAGGTCAGGAGAGTTTGCTGGCCAATTAAGAACAGGGATACCATGGTCCTTCAACCAGGTACTGGTAGCTTTGGCACTGTGTGCAGGTGCCAAGTCCTGTTGGAAAATGAAATCTGCATCTCCAAAAAGTTGGTCAGCTGCAGGAAGCATGAAGTGCTCTAAAACTTCCTGGTATGTGGCTGCGTTGACCCTGGACCTCAGAAAACACAATGGACCAACACCAGCAGATGACATGGCACCCCAAACCATCACTGACTGTGGAAACTTTACACTGGACTTCAAGCAACGTGGATGAAGTGCCTCTCTTCTTTTCCTCCAGACTCTGGGACCTTGATTTCCAAAGGAAATTCAAAATTTACTTTCATCAGAGAACATGACTTTGGACCACTCACCAGCAGTCCAGTCCTGTTTCTCTTTAGCCCAGGCAAGACGCTTCTGACGCTGTCTGTGGTTCAAGAGTGGCTTGACACAAGGAATGCGACAGCAGAAACCCATGTCTTTCATACGTCTGTGTGTGGTGGTTCTTGAAGCACTCACTCCAGCTGCAGTCCACTCTTTGTGAATCTCCCCCACATTTTTGAATGGGTTTTGTTTCACAATCCTCTCCAGGGTGCGGTTATCTCTCTTGCTTGTACACTTTTTTCGACCACATCTTTTCCTTCCCTTCGCCTCTCTATTAATGTGCTTGGACACTGAGCTCTGTGAACAGCCAGCCTCTTTAGCGATGACCTTTTGTGTCTTGCCCTCCTTGTGCAAGGTGTCGATAGTCGTCTTTTGGACAACTGTCAAGTCAGCAGTCTTCCCCATGATTGTGTAGCCTATAGAACTAGACTGAAAGACCATTTAAAGGCTTTTGCAGGTGGTTTGAGTTAATTAGCTGATTAGAGTGTGGCACCAGGGGCCATCAATTTTGAACCTTTTCACAATATTCTAATTTTCTGATATGATGAATTTGAGATTTTCATTTGTTGTCATTTGTAATCATCAAAATTAAACAAAATAAACATCTGAAATATATGAGTTTGTATGTAATGTATGAATATAATATACAAGTTTCACTTTTTAAATGGAATTACTGAAATCAATCTACTTTTTCATGATATTCTAATTTTATGACCAGCACCTGTATGTATGAATTCAGTTGCTTTCAGTTATGTATCAATTGAAGACACTATCCAGATCACACCCAGATCATAAATCTAAAAACTACAACCAAACTGGAATTAAACCAATAAAACTAGAAAACAAGGAGCAAAGTAAAGCACAACATAACCAAAACCATGACACGGGTAAACTACCCCCATAAACAGGCCCTAATCCACCTATTGGATCAGGAGTAACTCGATATGCATGATGACCTTAACAAATTTAGTGTGTCCAACCTGGCCTGTTAAGCGAGTCAGATAGGACTTGGCAGAGTTGTGCAGTCTTAGAATGCTCATAGGATACCAGGGAAGTTGTGGTCATATTTGTATGTATATTGTTTTATAACAACTGAGAGTTTTATTCCAGAAAGAAAAATATTGAAAAAAAAAATCTTTACCAATTTTAGGCAGAGGGATCCCAAATCAACTTGCAGTTGTGAGATGACCAGCAAGCAACCCAGCAGAGCAGTTTCCCACTGCAGCTCCTGTTCATGCATGTATGAACAGGAGCTGCGGTCCTCCCTGACTTGAGTATCTGCCTTTGGCTCTGACCCATTTTCAACAGAGGAAGACCAATGCTGTGCTGAGCAGTTATTTGAGTTTTCAGACATATATCTTCTTTTTGGAGAAGATATTAATAATGACTGTAATTGCTGAATGGATACTAATAAATGAAAATCTTGGTTAAAAACAGCATATTTTGATATCAAAAATACAAGTGTAACAATTATAATACTGCATTTCCTTGTAGTTGTCATGATGGGTTTAAGGTTCTTAGCCCACATGCAGAACACAACGGAGGCTGGGTAAAAGTTCAACAGAGTTTATTGAAAGTTTCAACAACACAAGATAATGTACTGGTTCTGGAACTGGTCCGGGCAGGTTCACTGAAGTCTGCAGAGATGATAGTTTGGTTAGTGGAGCAGGCAGATGAGTTATGAGTTCTTGATTATTCAGATTCTACCTTGACTGAGTCCAGGCTTCTCTTTGAGAGAGAGGGAACTGTTGGGTCCAGAGACTGTTGGTTCAGCAGAGGATACGACCAGCTGCAGCGTCTAACTTCTGACTTTGGATGGCAGACCTTGATCTGAGTTTCCAGCTCTTCACCAAGAGCAGCAGGGGAATCCACATAGGAGTCTTCAGGTTTGGTTCACCAGGGCAGATTGGCAGGTTAAGCTCACCCAGAGCTTCAGGCTAGAGACAGGTTTCATGTGAGGCAAAACAGAGAAGAGTTAGAATCTGATCTCTCAACAGAGACTACTAGATTCTTTCAGTTTCAGAGGCTCAGGTTGCTAACCAAACTAAGGTCAACACTGCGGCGTCAAAGGAAGGTCTGGCAGCTGGTTATAAAGGAGCGGTCTCCTGATGAGTAGATGTGTCTCAGGTGTGCTGGAAAGCTCCAGCTCCAGGAGACCCACGGCGCACTCTGCTGGAGGAAGGTGGTACAGCTCCAGATCCCAACAGTAGTAACTGCTCTGAATTTCATGAAGAATGAAACTTGTTTGAAAGCATGAGGTCAACAATTTTTACTGAATGCCTTTTTAATTTGTAATGTGGAATTAATGAAAAAAGTGCTTTATGCTTAATCATTAGATGCTAAATCATAAACTAGTTTTTTTTTTTGAATTTATAAAACAACAAAAACGTTAACATTGGACTGTATGGAAAAAAACCTTGGTTGTCACTCTAACAGACAAACATTATGGTAGTGCAGGCAATGCCTCAGAGAATCCAGACAACTTATGGATGCTGCCCTCTAAGTTCACAACAGTTTGGGCAGCGGCTGTTGTTCCACTCCACAATGCATGCCTTGCACCTGACCAGGCTGCTGCAGCAGCTTGCAAACAGGAGCTTATCTATTGGACCTGTAGATTGAAAGAAGGCTAAAGAAGCGGAACTTTGCTGACGAGTTCTAAGCAGAGCATTGGCAGATGGTTAATGTGCAGGGGATTGCCAGCACACAAAATACTTCTGCAGATAATGAACCACAAAGAAAATAACAGAAAGACCAAAGTATGTTTTACCAAGAACTAAATTTTTGTTGTGGTGCTAGCTGAACTTTTGCCTGTTAGGCATCTGATCACCGTCCAATCGGGAAGATATGGCCACGTTGTTGTTGTCTGTCAAATAGTTTCTTCATGGAGTTCGGACAGATGTTTAGATTCAAAGTCAGTATGGGTTATGTTCTCACTCATATCAATAAACATGCAACACATTTATATGCATATATAAAGTCATAATGTAACTTCTTAAGTTACATAATCAAAGTCATGTAACCTAGCACTGCAGCTCTGTCATTTAATTGCATTATTATTAATTTGAATATGTAAAGTGTATGTATGAAACATGCTTTATAATTAAAACGTCCTGAATTCATTCATAATTAAATCTAACAGAACAAGCACAACACATTCAGAAAAGGGTCAAATAAATATAAACATAAAGAAACTAAAAACATGAATCAGTTCTCCCCTCCTGTAACTACCGCCCCCATCCTGGGAAATATCAGCTCCATTCATGACGTTACCTTGCTTTGAAATGTTCTGCATTCTAACTTTGATCGTTTCATAAGCAATGACTTATATTGCAGTGTCCTAACTTTGCTAACGCAATCTTAGGTTTATTCAATGATGATTATAAAATTAATGTGTGTTTATGAAACATTTGTGCAAGGGGATGCTCCACTCCGGTCTCATGATCCAGTCAGGAGGCCATCCTGCCTTGTCATTCTGATGGAGCATTCTGTCTTCATGAACTGATCAATTGTTCTGTCAGAACAATA
Organism: Cyprinodon diabolis; assembly: GCA_030533445.1. Lineage (NCBI taxonomy): Eukaryota > Metazoa > Chordata > Actinopteri > Cyprinodontiformes > Cyprinodontidae > Cyprinodon > Cyprinodon diabolis. The sequence continues at coordinate 45,446,475 of CM060064.1, read as the reverse complement.
CTCTGTTTGTAACCATGTGTCATGTTCTGTTAATAAAATGCTCTGCGGAGGAGGTCCAGGGGGAGACAGTGTGTTTGAGTCTGGGGTTCAACTGTCTCTCCTTTCTGCAGAAATAGTATCCATAAATTGTGTATTTCAGTTCTTCTTAAGCAAAAACCTACATTTTATGAACCTGACACGCAAGTGAGCTAACCATATTGTTTTAACATAAATAGCATAACTTAGGTCAGGGAATTAATCACGTGATTGGTTTGAATATTAAAATATACGTACCAGAAGCTGGGTTCTGGGCGAGGCGTATTGCCAGAGGCAGCTCACGGTGTGCGTTGCTAGGAGCTGCCTGCGCGGCCTCCAAGCAAAGTTTACATCAAACCAGATCATATCCGAGTCATCCGACTTGCTTGGGATCAAAAAAATAAAATAAAAAAATGATACTGTTGAATAACCAAATAACCAGTCATTTTTTTATTTTTTGATTTGCAATTGAAAATAGAAAGAACCACTGATACACGTACATCGAATAGATTTCAATCTGTGTAAGGTTCGTTCTTTGGTTTTTTCGTTTCAAAAAAACAATGAAAAAACAAAACAAGCATGTGGTTTTTCTGCTTTTCTGAAAATGAAATATCGAATGAATAGAAAATCAACAGCGTTCAGTTTTGTTTCGCTAAATGAAAATAAATACTGTACGGTTGCTGTTTTAATATGTAGCGGTACCGGAAATGAAGTAAGGCGCCAAAGAAAAATCATTTACAGTGGATGAAGACGGCATCAAAACAAACCATTTCTAAACAAAAGGCAATGGCTGCACTTGAACCGTTTTCTGCATTGATTATCAAACTTTTTTACAAGAAAAAACACACTCTGAAATCAGTGATGCTTTGAGCCGCCATGGAGCTCTACATTGCTAACCTGACTCCGCCAGATGGATTTGCTCCGCATATCCATCTGGAAACCTTCCGTTGAAGTAATTTTGGGAAGGGGCGAAAATACTGGTTAGCTGATTGGCCTATGTTGGTGATAGACGGGCCAAATAAACCAATCAGATCAACGAAGCATATGACGTACTAACAGAGCGACAACGAAAACACAACCACAAGACAGGCTACTCTTGCCGAAACCAGTCGGGAGAAGAGCAAAAACATCTTTTCCTCTTAGAAAAGCCTCCAGAGCAGTGTTTTGCTCTTCTTTCAGTGAACAAATACTCTGTAATTTACATAAAACTTGCTCGATAGGCTGATGAAGGTTCTCAGTCATCCAGGTCATAGTCATTCCGTAAAAATTTAAAAAATATTCACTGGACTTGGTTTTCAAGGTTTGAAGACGTTTCGCCACCTCTCCAGGAAGCTTTCTCAATTCAAATGTCTGGATCCGCAGTGAGTTTTAGTCTTATATGGACAAGGCCTTGTATTGCTTGGAAACATGCAAATGGTAACCGATGAATGGGTCGTTTAGTTCCATCGTTAGCCTGTAATATCTGAACCTGTCTATGATTCTAGGGGTCGGTCGTTAAAGGGGGGATTGCCATTAAAGGGGGGGATTGTCTCCTGTAATACCTGAAACCTGTCTATGATTGTTAAGGGTCGGTCGTTAAGGAGGTGTTGTTCACCGGCTGGAGTGGGTAGGTCCCTCGTTCCTCTGTGATGGGGTGGGGATAGCCACGCTAACGCTAGTTTCATTGGCTGAAGCCGCCATGTTCTTTAGACTGAACTTCTCGTTGCGTCACACCTCAACCCGCCTCAAAGCCAATGCTGATTGGACGTTCGTTTGGTGAACGGCTCCAAATTTTCTTTAACGGAGAGTCTCCAGACTGATCTGCGAGTGAAACCTTGAAAGCTCGCGAGATCAGAATGGTCTCACAAGGCTACTGCATTGCGCCGATTCCCTCTAAATAACACAAACGTTTCCATTTTGGTAGTGCTAACTGAAAAAGTTCTTATTCTTGTGGATTATAATGGCGGTTGCCAAGAAATTGAAGGCGTACATTAACGCCACCTACTGGTAACTAAAAAAGTTATGTGTTGGGAGTTCAGGTCTACATTTCCGGTTCTGCCATAAGGTCCGTCGAATTAACAACATAATAAAAGTTCATCTTTGGTTGAACCATTGCAGTTAAAAAAAATCCCAAAACGTACCCTTTTTTTTTCATTTTTGCAAATGCCGTTTTTCTAATTTCGCTTTAAAAACGGAAAAACAAAAAAATACTTGTTTTGTTTTTTCGTTGTTGTTTTGAAACGAAAAAACCAAAGAACGAACCATACATGGATTGAGTTACACGGATTTGATTTTTATTGTTTTTTTTTTTCATTTTAGATTTTATTCACAAAATCTGATAACGGATCATTTTCTGTTTTTTCCTTTTTGATTTGAAAACAAATAGTGAAAAAACACAAGTGCAAGTGCATTTTTGCATTTTTAATTTTTGGTTTTAATTTGAAAAACAAAAGAACCAATGATACATGGATTGTGTACAATTCTCTTTACACTGTATATCAGCGTAAAATATCAACAGGTTGGCTGTTTTGCTGTTTGTGTTTTCTGCTCATGTACACTGCACACATTGGACGATTGGTTGCAGTGGTTAAACAAAAATTGTGCAAATGCTGGGAAATCACCACTATCAGAAATCTTGATAAGGCAGCCTATGTGCTGATGCTACAGTGCAAGAATGCATGGCAATGACAACTGAAGAAGATGGTCGCAGAATGACTGAACAAAAGTCCCAGGGCTAGTGTAACACAGAGTTGGCTGCAAAATTTATACATTAACTTTAGGGGTCAGATGGTTATTAATGTATTTTAACATATTTGGTATAAAAATTTGGCTGCTGTTCTTTTTAATCGTTTATAATGTTCATCATATTATACTCAGCTGCAATGCCTCGACTTGAGATGGACATTGCTAGCATGAGCCCTTTATTCTACCCGGCCATCTTTAGCAACAAACTCACATATATATGCATAAAACATTATCATCTGAAGATTAAATACATATTTGTATGACCAGAAATCTCAAAATCATTGATTGGTTGACTTTATTGATCTCACAGTGGAGAAATTTACTCGTTACTTCAGATGAATGTTTTGTTGTTTTAATGGTCCATAACTTATATAGACATATTTGCACTTTTTATCTTGTACAGGTCTTATGTTAACCCTTTAAAGCCCGATCCAAGAATAAAACAAAACAGAAAATTACTTTTTTTTGGTTTGAAGCCCTTATTTGGCCTTTATGTAAAAATAAAAAACAGAAATACATTTTTGATATTAATAATTTGTTACTATGCGATAAGTCAAGATTATTTTTTGTGTAGTCTTCTGCCCTCTGTTATCAGGTATATCTGATTGTGTACAATAGGATTTTGAGCAAAGTTTTTACCATTAAATTATGCAAAAGGTGTCAGATGCAAAACATTTCAGAAACCGTATGTATCAAATATGATACATTTGGCATTACAGCGTTAAAACTACATGTCTAATTATCTGTACAAATATAGATAAAGCTAAAAAAGGATCATAAAAACCATACATATATCGCAGTTCCAGAGCAATACACAGAATTTTGTACAATCACTAAAATTTAAGAGAGAACATTAAATAAAGATACTTCCTTCTTATAAATACAGTTACTGTAACAGTGGCTGTGAATCAGATGCTACAGTTCATTGTTAACATTGTTGGGGACCTCCTGAATTGTGCTGATATCATCAACTGCTTGACGTAGTTTTTATAGTCAATACTTATGACGTTACATTTATGTCATAACCAACGCGAGCAAAATAAACATACTCAAATGTATGTTATGGGCCTTTCAGATAGGAAGCGATTTGCGCTGCGCTGGCCGCGGGGTTCAGCGCATTTGCGCTGCGCCGGCTGGGTTGCCGGGTCTCTGCTACTCTTCCTCATCATAAAACAAAGGCTCTTTTAAGAGCCACTCACTTATTCTTTAAAGGGCTGATTTCCATAAAAATATTTATTCCAGCATTCTTTGTGTGTTTACACATACCTGGCCAATAAAACCGTGATACTATCTTTCTGCTAGATGTGTACTTTACAAATAACAATAAATAGTAAATTAAATGTGATATGTATGTTTCCTGACTTAAAACTCTAACAGACATAGTGCAGGGATTGACTTTCTTTTAGTTTACATTACCTGTTATAGTCATTATTTTCATTATCTTCATACAACAAACACAAATGACGCATCTTTCATGTCCTGATAGCACAGCCTATGATCTACAAGAATTAAAAAGCGTTATTTTCGAGAAAAATGAGCCGTTGTCCGAGCTGGATGTATTACATTGATCTCTATGCACAGCGGCCAGGCGAGTGGTTAAGGACCGTCTGCAAATGGTAAAACAACAGAAAAACGTTGCAAATAAAGATTAATAACTCCACTGCCATAAAGTGCAGAGACTCCAAAATCACCACACACACCAAGGGGCTCTTGGTGATCACACTACAAAAGCTGTTTTTGAAAAAATACACTTTTTTTTTATTTTTTAGAATTTTTTTATTGTTATTAACCATTAATATCATCATATTTTAATCAATAGCTCTGTGATTATACAGTGCAGACTCTCCAAAATCACCACACACACCAAGGGACTCCAGATGAACATACTACAATAGCTGTTTTTGAAAAAGACTCCTTTACCTATTTTTTAGAAGTTTTTTATTGTTATTAACCATTAATATCATCCCATTTTAATCAATAGCTCTGTGATTATACAGTGCAGACTCCAAAATCATCACACACACCAGGTTGATGATTTTGTTGATGGGGTTGCTAGTTCTCTGCGTACTGCCTTAGACAACACAGCTCCTTTGAAAATGAAAACCGAAAAGCTTGCTCCTTGGTTTAATGCAGAGCTGCGCACTTTGAAGCAAAATGCTAGGAAACTGGAGAGAAAATATCGCTCCACAGGCCTGCGGGAGTCCTTCCTAGTCTGGAAAAATGGTTTACTGCTGTATAAGAGGACCCTTTGTAAAGCAAGGGCAGCATATTTCTCATTAATAGAGGAGAATAAGAATAATCCTAGATTTCTTTTTAATACAGTTGCCAAACTCACCCAGAGCCATAGCTCTGTTGAACCGTCCATTCTTTATAAATAAGATTGATCTTATTAAAAATAAGATCATAAGCACTCCCCTATCCGCGATTGTATCTGAGGTAGTCATGGAATCTGAACCGGGTTTAGACTGTTTTGATCCAGTTGAACTTTCTGAGTTAGCAAAATTATTGTCTTCATCAAAGCCTTCAACTTGTATGTTAGATCCAGTTCCAACCAGGTTATTTAAGGAGGTATTCCCTTTGATCTCCTCCTCCATTTTAGATGTGATTAATCTATCTCTGTTACAGGGATATGTACCTAAGGCTTTTAAAGTTGTTGTAATTAAACCTCTGCTTAAGAAACCGTCTCTTGACCCAGATGACTTTATCAATTATAGACCTATATCCAATCTTCCTTTCTTATCTAAAATTCTTGAGAAAGTAGTTGCCAAACAAGTTTGCGATCACTTACACCATAATGAACTTTTTGAAGAGTTTCAGTCTGGCTTTAGAGCTCATCATAGCACTGAAACAGCTCTGGTGAAAGTCACTAATGATATTCTCATGGCCTCAGATAATGGACTTGTATCTGTGCTGTTGGGATCTGGAGAAGTTCCTCCTTTCTCCAGCAGAGTCCGCCGTGGATCCTCCTGAGCTGAGCCTTCGACACACCTGAGGCGCATCTCATCATCAGAGGATCCACAGTATATAACCTGCCTTCAGACCTTGCCTCAACGCCGCAGTGTTTATCCAGTTTGGTTAGCACCTGAGCCTAGCTTCTTCTGAGAACCTTTGTTGCTCCTGATTCCTGATTGGATTCTAATCCCTCTTTGCCTCTGCTTTCAGGAATCCAGTTTTTCCTTGTAAGCTCTGGATGAGCTTAACCTGCCGAGCCAGCCCTCTGAGCCAAACCTGAAGACCCTTCTCTGGATTCTCATGCAGCTCTGGACTAAGAACTGGAAACCCAAAGCCAAGGTCTACCCTCATGCTAGAAGTAAGACGCTGAAGCGGTTATTGGACTAAACAGTCTCTGGACCCAACAGTTCCTCTCTCAAAGCCAAACCCGGACCCCTCAAGGTATAAATCTGAAACTCTCAAACTCTGACTCATCTGCTTCCAAGCTAACTGAACTGTCATCCTCACAGACTCCAGTGAACCTGCCCCCAGGCCTGAACCAGTACCAGTGTTTATTCCATGTGCTTGTGCTCAATAAATCTTGTTAAACTTTTCATCCGTTTCCGTGGTGTTCTGCATACTGGGCTTTTCTGAAACCCATCATGACATGTGCTCGTCCTGTTGGATCTCAGTGCTGCATTTGATACAGTTGACCATAATATTCTTTTAGAAAGACTTGAATATTTTGTTGGAATTAAAGGAACAGCACTAGACTGGTTTAAATCTTATCTATCTGATCGAATTCAGTTTGTTCATGTTAATGACAGATCTTCCACATGCTCAAAGGTTGCCTGTGGAGTACCACAGGGATCAGTGCTAGGACCAATTCTCTTTACTTTATACATGCTCCCAATTGGTAGAGTTATTAGACTAGGGTGACCAAACGTCCGTCAGTGTGGGCAGCCCTGTTCTTAATCAGAATATAGATAGCGTGGCTGTCAGTACGCCAACAACATGCAAATCGTTTACTGACGATTTACAAAAGAGTTTCCCCGCTTTCAGACCGGGTCGAGACAAACGGGAGGCCTTGTGCACAGTGTGCAAAGCAGGCACATGTGTCTCGGTGTCCAATGGAGGTGCAAGGAATCTGAAAAGCCACCTGGACACCGAAAGGAAAGATAGGCTATTGATACTGTATGTTTTTTCGTTTTTGGTACAGTTTGAATAATTTTTGCTACACAAGAGGTATTTTTTTGTTAATTAGCTCATTTGTTAATTTAAATCCCATATCAAAGAGGTTTCTACAATTTCCTTCTTTCATCTGAGGAATATTGCAAAAATTAGAAATCTCCTGTCCAGGGGTGATGCTGAGAAACTAGTCCATGCATTTGTTACTTCAAGGCTGGACTATTGTAATTCTTTACTATCAGGAAGTCCACAAACTGTAGTTAAAAGCATTCAGATGATCCAAAATGCTGCAGCCAGAGTTCTGATGAAAATGAAAAAGAGAGATCATATCTCTCCTATCCTGGCTTCTCTTCATTGGCTTCCTGTTAAATCCAGAATAGAATTTAAAATCCTCCTTCTCACATATAAAGCCTTAAATGGCCAAGCTCCATCTGATATCAGAGATCTGATTGTTCCTTATGTTCCTAACAGAGCACTTCGCTCTCAATCTGCAGGTTTACTAGTGGTTCCTAGAATTTCTAAAAGTAGAATGGGAGGCAGATCTTTTAGTTATCAGGCTCCTCTCCTGTGGAACCAACTACCAGTTTTAGTCCATGAAGCAGACACCCTGTCTACTCTTAAGACTAGGCTTAAAACTTTCCTTTTTGATAAAGCTTATAGTTAGAGTGGCTCAGGTTATCCTGAGCTATCTCTATAGTTATGCTGCTATAGGCCTAGACTGCTGGAGGACATAGGGACCCCTTTTTCATCATTCTGCTTCATTCTATCTCTATTCTCCCATTCTGCAGAATCTATTAGTTCAATCTCTAACGTTCTGCTCTCTCTGCTTTTTCTCATAGTAGCTTCATCTGGTCTGTTCCTGTTTGGCTGTGACTCCATCCTGGAGAGAAATATCAGCTGTGCTGCTGGTATCAACTTCTCTGTTTAATTGCTGGAGATCGGCCTGTTTTTCAGTGTAGTCATGTTTCCTTTTAATGTGACTGACTGGATGTGCTCTCTTCATCCTCTGACATGGGAGCTGGCTTGGAGCTCTTCTGCCTGGCTGTGTGTTTCCTGGACGGGGCTGCCTTTTACAGCTGCTTTTTGTATCTCTGCTTCTGTCACCTTGAACCCCAGTCGGCCTCAGCAGATGGCCGCTCACACTGAGCCTGGTTCTGCTGGAGGTTTCTTCCTGCTAAAAGGGAGTTTTTCCTCTCTGCTGTCGCTACATGCATGCTTGGTGTGAGGGATTGCTGTTGAGTCAATGAGTCAATGCATTCAGCTGGTTTTTTTTAGATAGAAAAATTTTGACCAATCTGACTGGATGATTTGACTTAGTTTGTAAAGTGCCCTGAGATGAAATGTGTTTTGAATTGGCGCGATATAAATAAACTGAATAGAAAGTACGATAGTCGGGTACTTCATCCACCACTGATCATCTTGATATGTTTCTCTGTAGCAATCTTTCAATGTAATTTTTGCGGTATTGTTTCAGCTGTTAGTTTTACGTGGGAATGTTGAACCCGTAGCATCATAAAAAAAACACAGAGTCATATCTACACAAAAGCTTTAGTGTATAGACAGGTATAGACATCATGCTTAAAACTTCAATGTATTTCATAAAGAACTCCCATCTGCCTAGCATCTCTGTGTACTTCCTTCACAAAAAGGTGTATTTTTTCCAAACCAGCTGTTGTAGTGTGATCACCAAGAGTCCCTGATGGTAAATAACAATAAAACATTCTAAAAAATAGGTAAAGGTGTCTTTTTCAAAAACAGCTATTGTAGTATGTTCATCTGGAGTCCCTTGGTGTGTGTGGTGATTTTGGAGAGTCTGCACTGTATAATCACAGAGCCGCTGGATAGAAAATTGTGCGCGCAATTTTTAATAACAATTTTTAATAACATGGCAGCCGTCGATTGGGTCAGCCCTGCAAACCCTGATGGACGAGGTGGTGAACAGTGGAGAGAGGCACCCCCCCACCCCCCAGATGATGTCCCACTCACAGTCAGAAGACTCCAAGGACATCTGTGTGGCATCCCATCCAGTCCAGCAGCACCACCAGGGACTCCTGCTCAGTCACAATTATATATATATAAGTTCTCTAGTAATATTTTTTTTCTATCTTCTGTAAATAGTTGTAGTTAATTTTAAAATCCAATGTCAATAGTTAAAAATGTTTTTAATAGTTTATTGTAAATACTTGCTTCTCTAAAAATAAACTGATGTCACTGAGAAGTTGTTTTAAGTTTACTTAAATTATACAGAAGTGATGAAACAGATAATGTAAAAAGGTTAAAAGACTTTAAGAACACACCGACAACAATAACTTTTATAAACAATTTAATACTTTAATTTAATAACAGCAACACATAACCTGAACTTGTTAAAAAAACACTAAAAATAATAATGTCTGTCCACCATCCTCTCCAATAAATGAAATAATCTGTCCATCCTTTCCCGCCTCCCTCTGCCATCTGATATCCTCCCTGATTAAATCCACCAACTGCTCACTCCTTCTTCTCTTCCTCCTTTCCCTCCTCCCTCATCCTCATTCTCTTCCTCATCTTCACCCTGATGCTGCTCAGCCTCTGCAGCACCTGCTGTGTCCTCAGGGATGGAGGCAATTAGGACAGGTGGGGCAACAGAGGGCCTCTGTCCTAATACCTCATCCATGAGGACAAACCAGGGCCAGGTGGCAGCAGTAGGCTTCCCACTGACCCCCTGCCCTGTCCCTGGATCTTTGCATTACTAAAGTAAAGAAAAACTATTTGTGTCAACAGATGCTATTACATTATCCAAACCTGAACATACTTTGTATTTTTTTTTAAGTTGTCCCACACAAGGATCACTTCTATCACAAATATGAGATTTACAAAAAGTGGCATCTGGGCATCATTTGATGTGATCAAATTATTATATTTGTACTTTGGTGTTTGAACAGGACTTATTTTAACTTGTGTGACTTTTACATAGAAATGCAACATGTAGATGGAATTCTGCCTCAACTCTTCCCTCCATCCGACTGCAGCAGTATTTTTGGCCCCGATGATAAGGTGGTCATTTTATCATCTCCTCTGTCTGCTCCCTGGAACAAAATGACATGTAAAACATATTTCTGTTATGTCAACAGGCAAAATGACTGTTCTGTATAATTACACCGGTATTGTTCTTCAAGTGAATTATACTTTAAACCGTATTATACTGTACTGTAAATTAACTATACATTATTGAGTATTAAAACAAAACGTTTGCAGTATTAACAGCCCAGTACAGCTGGACTAATGTTATTTCTTCAGCTGCATTAAGCTTTAACAGCTCTAATACTTTGTAATAAACTGTTTGAGAATAAATAGATCAGATTAGTGAGGGATACGGCTATCAGTACAGTAAGATGTAGGTTAAAATAAAAAATAGTGACATTTGTATGAAGGCTTTTAATTGTTGATGAACATCACGTATCAACAGGTTAGCTCTAAGCTTTAGCTTTAGCTGCTCCTACACATTCCGGTGGCTCCGTTACCATCATGTATTTTAATAGATGTTCATTTAAAAAAAACAAAAACAAACTACTTACATTTAAAGGTGTTCTCCGCTCTACTGCCGGCGCTGCTGCTGCTTTCGGTTGTCCGTAATTTGAAGAAAATCCGACTTTCTTCTTCTTCTTCTTCTTCAACTACTAACAAAAAAAAAAAAAAAGATGCGCGCAAAGCACCTCGGGAAATCTAGTGGGAGGCGAGGCCACTAAGGACGGTAGCGATGCATCCTCAGAATTCGGGGAAAAGGAGGGCGCATTCTAAGGCTGCATTTTAAGCGTCCTCAGAATTTTTGCCAAATGGGACGGCCTCCGCGCAGCGTTGTGACGTCACCGGCCTCAAAATGCGTCCTACCAAGTACGCAGCCTGCGAATTGAGACGCAGCCCAGAACACTGGGAACCACCTTCTCTGGTGACCGCACCCACCAGAGAAGGGCAGACAAAATCACCCAGAGCCCGACCCCTGAGGGGCCAGACCCCAGAGGGGTCCAGTTCCTGAGGCGCCCGATTTCGGAGACCATAGTCCTGGGCTCCCACGGGGCCGCAGTAGTGAGCCCATAGCCTCTGCTGGTGGCCAGTCACACCCGAGGTTGATCCGGAGGAGAGTCCCAGGGTCAGGGTGCGCCACTCCCTGCAGGTCCAGGAGGCCCAGGCCCCGCCCGGTAGCCAACAGGAATGAGACAGCGCCTACTGAATTACCCAACCCCGCAACTAGAGAAGCATCAGCGGGCCAGAAAACACAGCCACCTCTCACTGGTATGAACATAAAAAGGAGGTGGAGGCAGGCTCTGCACATACTTGGACGTAGGAGGTTCAGTTGGTGTGGCAAGGGAGGCAAACATCCAACCTGACCATTAGACAGAAAAAACATACTATATTCCGGGTCTGAGGGCCACCCCTCTATGGGGATCAGACCCACAGACCTAGAAGGAGATCTTCATCCCCACTGGGCGGCAAGGGGGCAGACAAAAAAAAGAAAAAAAAAGTGGGCCGGAAATGGCGCCATGTTAGGGAGGAGAGCAGCAGAGCAGCCCAGGACCAGCCCCAATCACCACCCCAGGCCCATCCCCAGGAGAGACAACATCCCCAATGGCATGGGCTACAGCACCTCCACGGCATCCCATAAGAAGCTACACAACTGCCCTCCAAAGACTCCAGAGCAGATAGCCAACCCGCCGAAGAGCCCAACCTGCTCCTAGCCACCCAAGCACAGACACTCCCAAGTCGACTGCAGATATAGGCCGCATGAAGGGTCAGGACAGACAGAGCCACGCCACATGCATCCAGGACTGGTGATAATATCCTACCTGCCATTCAGCCATGCCAGCCATCCACCCCCTGCCGCAAGGGCGGGGCCAAACCCTCCACTGTCCCCCACCCAGTACCAGGAACCAGTATCCCCCATCTCAGCAGACAAACAAGAAGAGCGCATATATATATATATATATATATATATATATATATATATATATATACACACACACTATCGTTCAAAAGTTTGGGGTCACATTTAAATGTCCTTATTTTTTAAGGAAAAGCACTACACTTTTCAATGAAGATAACTTTAAACTAGTCTTAACTTTAGAGAAATAAACTCTATACATCACTAATGTGGTAAATTACTATTCTAGCAGCAAATGTCTGGTTTTTGGTGCAATATCTACATAGGTGTATAGAGGCCCATTTCCAGCAACTATCACGCAAGTGTTCTAATGGTACAATGTGTTTGCTCATTGGCTCAGAGGCTAATTGATGATTAGAAAACCCTTCTGCAATCATGTTCACACACCTGAAAACAGTTTAGCTTGTTACAGAAGCTACAAAACTGACCTTCCTTTGAGCAGATTGTGTTTCTGGTACATCACATTTGTGGGGTCAATTAAACGCTCTAAATGGCCAGAAAAAGAGAACTTTCATCTGAAACTCGACAGTCTATTCTTGTTCTTAGAAATGAAAGCAATTCTATTCGAGAAATTGCTAAGAAATTGAATATTTCCTACAACGGTGTGCTACTCCCTTCAGAAGACAGCACAAACAGGCTCTAACCAGAGTAGAAAAAGAAGTGGGAGGCCGCGTTGCACAACTGAGCAAAAAGATAAGTACATTACAGTCTCTAGTTTGAGAAACAGACCTTCACAGGTCCCCAACTGGCATCTTCATTAAATAGTACCCGCAAAACACCAGTGTCAACATCTACAGTGAAGAGGCAGCTGCGGGATTCTGGGCTTCAGGGCAGAGCGGCAAAGAAAAAGCCAAATCTGAGACTGGCCAATAAAAGAAAAAGATTAAGATGGGCAAAAGAACACAGACATTGGACAGAGGAAGACTGGAAAAAAGTGTTGTGGACGGATGAATCCAAGTTTGAGGTGTTTGGATCACAAAGAAGAACGTTTGTGAGACACAGAACCAATGAAAAGATGCTGGAAGAATGCCTGACGCCATCTGTTAAGCATGGTGGAGGTAATGTGATGGTCTCGGGTTGCTTTGGTGCTGGTAAGGTGGGAGATTTGTACAGGGTAAAAGGGATTCTGAATAAGGAAGGCTATCACTCCATTTTGCAACGCCATGCCATACCCAGTGGACAGCGCTTGATTGGAGCCAATTTCATCCTAACAGAGGACAATGACCCTAAACACACCTCCAAATTGTGCAAGAACTATTTAGAGCAGAAGCAGGCAGCTGGTATTCTATCGGTAATGGAGTGGCCAGCGCAGTCACCAGATCTGAACCCCGTTGAGCTGTTGTGGGAGCAGCTTGACCGTATGGTACGAAAGAGGTGCCCATCCAACCAATCCAACTTGTGGGAGCTGCTTCTGGAAGCGTGGGGAGCAATTTCTCCAGATTACCTCAACAAATGAACAGCTAGAATGCCAAAGGTGTGTGTAAAACATTATCATCTGCAGCTTGAATCCAGATTTGCATTAATAGGCATCTCAACATCATCGGATTAATGTTTTTTTTTTTAATGGATCCATAACTTACATATATACACATATACGCCCTTTGCATTGGGTACAGGTCTTATTTAAAAAAACTACATGTCTGATTATCTGTACAAATAAAGGTAGAGCTAAACGAGTGTCATTAAAATCATACAAGTATCTCAGTTCTATAGCAATACACAGATTTCTGTACATCATAAAAATACAAGAGAGAATTTTAAATAAAGATACTTTTACTTGGCTCATAATATGCATGGAAAACAAAAGTTGCATAAAACACACACAGATTGTGTACATAGTGCTCGGGCGATAATCCCTCTTATAGATACAGTTACTGTAACTGCGGCTGTGAATCAGATGCTACAGTTACTGTGTGGAGTTCATTGTTCACATTGTTGGGATCCTCCTGAATTGTGCTGGATATCATCCACTGCTTGACATAGTTTGAATTTAAGTGCCTCTGCTCTGGAAAGGAGTTTGAGGGTGAGTCTGAAGCTCCGGGGCTGCTGCACTCTCCAAAGCCACTGTCGATGGTGTCCAAGTCCACGTGCGGGTAGCCGTCCTCCGAGTGTTCGTTTGACTTGAATGAGTCCAGAGACACCCTCTCTGCTTCCTGAAACTCAGCATCTGGCGGATAATTTTGGTTTTCCATTAATAAATCATTGGCAATTTGGTTTTCTCGTAGTGATATCCCACTTTGCCGGTCCATCGGCGACACTCGGGATTCCTCTAAATCATACGAGGCATTATCCCTGTTAGCATCATCAAATGAGCCAAAACTTTCTCCATCTTGGTAACTTCTGAACGAGCTCTGTGATGTGACCTCCCCCTCGAACTCTTCTCCAGAAAGAGTCACAGTGTGGATAGAGATGTGTCCTGTGGAGTGGACGGTGCCCTGTGACGTGCTGCTGTCCTGGAATTGCAGCAGCCGGTTGCTGGGAAGCTGCGCAGCATGAGGGAAGTCATCACCATCTTTTACCTCGTGGTCCTCGCTGTAACTTTGCTTCTCGTTTCTCCAGCTGAGGATTTCGCTCTGCTTCTCGTTCATCATCGTGATGCATGTGGTTACCTTTAGGTAATCATACTCAGTGAACACAGGCTTCACCCATTCCTAAAGAACAAACAAGAGTGGATTACTGATGAGAACTATAGCGTTAAATAAAACAGAATTTCATTTAGAACAACTCATAACTGAACATATTCAAGAAACACATTTAAAACTGAATATTTCCATTTAATTTTGAGAAAAAAGTAGCTCAAATGGGAAAAAAAATGTATATCTTTTAAATTTTAGCGAACAATTTGTGCAGGATCCGTGGAAAAGCTGTGTTATCTTACCAAGATCCCTTAGGATCATTTTAACAACAATAGCTTCATAATTGAGTATTTGGTACGATGTTATCAGTCATTTTCATTATTGTGGAAACATTTCGATCAACTTTTCTACAGAACCTTTCTTTCCTTTTTAAAATGTTGTATAGAGAACCACATGATAATGTAGTGACTGCATCTTTACCAAGTTAGGATAACTCTAAACCAGGGGTCACCAACCTTTTTAAGGCTGAGGGCCACTTCAAGGGTACCTAGATGTAGGAAGGGCGACCATTACTGACCCATGAGCTGCAAGGGTTGGCGTTAGCCTAAACTTTGTTCTTTATCAACATATTTTTATTGTTTCTGTTAAGTTAAGTTTATTTAGACATTTTGAAATCTCTATAAATGATTAAAAAGAAGAGCAACAAAATAAAATAAAATTTCAAACTTAGCCCACTGGTGGGTTGTTCTTTATTTAGAAGACTCTGAGGGCCCCCCATGTGGTCCTTGAGGGCACCTTGGTGCCTACGGGCACCGCGTTGGTGACCCCTGCTCTAAACGATACAAAAAACTACTACAGCTGATGTTTATTTTAAAAGTGTTTGGTTTTTACCAAAGAAATTACCAGAATCACTCTGACAAGGATACATTAATCTACATTGTCTGTGGTGCTTACAGATCAACCATTGTTAACCTTGGATGGAAGTTCTGAGAAAACTTGACAATGTTTGTTAAATGTTTCCCTTTAAATAAACTGACATAGCAACAGATGATGAATTTCGGACACTTTAAAAATAGCATTCTAATCATTACCGGCTGTTGCATGGAAACTATTTTATCCTGTGTGGGTCATTGCTGTAGCCTCGTGAGACCATCCTGATCTCGCGAGCTTTCAAGGTTTCACTCGCAGATCAGTCTGGAGACTCTCCGTTAAAGAAAATTTGGAGCCGTTCACCAAACGAACGTCCAATCAGCGTTGGCTTTGAGGCGGGTTGAGGTGTGACGCAACGAGAAGCGCGACAGTTCAGTCTAAAGAACATGGCGGCTTCAGCCGATGAAACTAGCGTCAGCGTGGCAATCGAGCAAGTTTTATCGGAATTACAGAGTATTTCTTCACTGAAAGAAGAGCAAAACACTGCTCTGGAGGCTTTTCTCAGAGGAAAAGATGTTTTTGCTCTTCTCCCGACTGGTTTCGGCAAGAGTAGTCTGGCTTGTGGTTGTATTTTCGTCGTCGCTCTGTTAGTACGTCATATGCTTCGTTGATCTGATTGGTTTATTTGGCCCGTCTATCACCAACATAGGCCAATCAACTAACCAGTATTTTCGCCCCTTCCCAAAATTACTTCAACGGAAGGTTTCCGTGGTGTCAGGTTATCATTGCTGACCTCTGTATCAATACTATAATACTCCAAAACAAAATGCCTGCTTGTGCAAAGATGGTCACTTTAACAGCATGTGATTAGTAGTACCAGTCTATGAATTTCATGCTATTACTTCTCCTAAGAAGGTTACCAAGGCTCAATGTTTCCCCCTTTTCTACATAAAGTTAGTACCAACTAATCAGGTTTTGTTAGTTTCTTGCATGACACCTTATGCAGATGATATTCAGTTTTATAAGAAATATTGACCCTTTGGGCCTATGGTCACTGGACAACTCTAGGCTTCTCTCTTTGAAACAGCCACATAGCTTTCATCTAGACTTTAAAAAATATAGACATATAGATTGAATCATTGTTTTTTCCAACCAATGTCGTGAAACACCAGTGAGAAATGTTATTTACTTCACAGTCTAACATCAGGTCATAAAACCACACTTCTAATACAGTTATGGTTATATTTCATTGCTCTCCCATCATGCCCATTGAAGGTATTCCAGTGGTTCTGAAACCTGAGGAGATCTTGCACATACACAACTTAACCTGGTGGATTAATGTGGATCCCTCACTGCTTCCTGCAGAGTACATTTCAGCAACCTGTTCGATAATGTCTGCTACGGTTTGCATCTCTCATTCGAACTTGTTCTCAGTTTAAATTCTGAAATAGTAGAAACCTCTTTTAGGTGTTCATTTTCCCTGAAGTGTCACCCAAATGCCAAACGCTTTATAAAAAAAATGTTAGTGATAGTGATAGTTTGGATTCACTTTAAAAATGTTTCCATCGCTTCTCAAACACATATTTTATGATGAAATATTTCATACTAAACAGAAGAGTTTTTGTTTCACGTAAAGGATGTGCTGATTAAGTATATGCTATTTTTAAATAAGCAGATAGCAGATGGCAAAAAGATCAATTTCGACAACTATAAGGTGAACTTTGATGCTAATTTAATGTGCAAGCTGTCCTCTGATGCACTGAGGCTTTTAAAGCAGTTCAAAGACTTCAGTTTAACGTAAGGCAAATGCAGCCACCTATAGCCTGAGATGACCAGATAAACTTGAATTAGTTTTTGACGCCAGGGCCACCACATCCTGCCTACAAAAGCTCATGAACTACGCTCTGAATCTGTACATCAACGAAGACGCCAGCAGTCTGCACCACAAGGATGTGAGATATGGCAATAGTGCAAGAGCAGCCTTAGAAAGGGGAACTAAGTCGCAGTCACTTTGTAGACGCAGACGCACAAAAAAAGAAGGGTGCTTAAAATAAATAAAAACTGTTCACATTTGCTTGTTTCTACTCTGGTTGGTTTTGTAAAGTAAATATAATCTGGGACTGCTTTTACAAAAACAAAAAAAAACAAAAAAGTTTTTTTCAAAAGAAAGTTTAAAGCTTAAAGATTTTCTAAGTTTCTTAGACTGCTGTTAAGATTTAAAGTAGAAATGACATAAGTCAAAAAAAGACCTTATCTTTCATCGTTTTTTTCTAAGGCCTCCATTTCCTTATGGGGAAGCTTTTGTGGGGTAGCCTGTTCCTATGTTTCCCTCTGCTGAGCAAAGTATGGTATTACAGCTGGTTATCAAGGCGCGTTAAAAGACATGTTTTTTTGTGTGAAAGTTTCTGATTGACTGAAATGATCGAGTCCCAGCCTAAAAAGTATAGTATAAGTTATAAAATAATAATAGTTCAAGAGCTTCTTTAGTCACTTATTTTCACAAGACACAAATTTGCAAGTTCACACAAATTTACAAACTTCTCCTGGACGTGCATTTTTTTTTACTCTGACCCTTCTACTGAATTACAGGTCCTGACCATGAGATGACGCTTCTCTTTAGATCTTAATGTCCACAAATCATGACAGAGAGAATATTTTAGAACAAAGATTGATATTTAAAAAGGAATTGTAGGGGACCAGCCAAGGACCCATCAAGGAAAGTGGGGACATTCTGAATGTCTACTACTGTTATGTTTTTGTTCAATTGCTGCATTTAAAAATGCAGCAGAATGTTGCAGCAGAATGAGAAATTACAGGTCTAACAAACTACTTTTTTGTTGTAATAGTCAGTCCCAGAGCGATGCAGTAAGACTTGTTTGGGGATTTCTTACCATTAACTTGCCCAAATAACTCAGAAAAGCAATTCCATCACTCTCTATGTTTTCTGATTTTGTGAAAGTGCTCAGAGCCAGAGCTTCTATTTTCTCATGCTCATGCAGCCGCTTTCCGTTCTCACAGCCATCAGCCACTTGCAGTAGATGTCCTCTCAAACTAATTCTAGTTTTGCTTCTTTTGAAAAGCTAGAAGATGCTGTTGCCATATGCTTGATCGTGTGGAATTACTATTGTAAAGTAAAGAATTAGTGCCATCTGCTGACTGTCTTTATACAAACGTTCAAGCAAGGTTAAAAGCACTTTGAGAACATCTCAGTCTGAATGTATTGAATTATAATAAAGCCAGTATGCTTGGACTGACTTGAGACAGCGGGGTTGTTTTTTTAATAGTCTTTAGTGATGTTGACTCTATTGATTTTGTTCAAAATGCGCATAAACCCATGCATTAGTATCTTCAAACCTTGGACCTTGTGCTAAAGTAATTGAACTTGGTTTCGTTGTTGTTGCCTGCAAAGAAGACTTTTTGTAAAGGGAAAATGTAAAAATTCAAATGAGAGATTCAACTTTAAAATAACTTCTCAATCAAAAAAAGGTTTTAAGAGCGACTTGTTTCTCACATTTTTTTCATTTCTCTTTATTTTGTATTGCTATTTTAAAATATAAATTAAAATGTACATTTTTTTAGACTTTAATATTTAAATGATTTGCTACCTAAATCCCTATACAAAAGATCGCTGTTGTCTGAAAAATGTTGTAGCTAACTTCCAGCACCTCCAGAGGAGAAGAGAACAGAATCTGATCTGTAAAATGCAATTTAAAAATAATGATATTTTTTGTGTAAACTTATATCGGAAAGAGGGAAATTAAAAAAATGAAATACAATTAAATAGAATGAAAGATAATATGAAATCTTTTGTATAAAATAAACATTTAAAATTTAAATCTGACTAAACTAAATTACTCTTAATCTTTTCTTTGTTATGAATTCTGTTTTAGGTTTATTTCTATATTGCATTTTTTTTTTTTTTTTTTGAATTAGGAACAAAATTAGCTCCATAACTCAGGAGGAGCATATCATCTAAATATGGGACTAGATTCAATCTTTGGGTTTAAATTAGAAAAAAACAAATTTTTAACCAATCTGACTTTATGATATGGTTATGAATTGTCTCTGTAAAGTACCTTGAGTTTGCATATTTTGTGAATTGACTATATAAAAATAAAGTGAGTTGAACCAAATAAAATATAACATGGAACATAACATCAAGTAGAAGGGTAAGATAATGTAGATACACATCACATATATGTTTGAAGGAAACTGAGTCCTGAACAGCCGCCTATGCAGCAGCATAATCTGACTGCTGATATATAAAAATAGCAGACATCAAAAGAGTAAATTTACATTAGGGGAAAATGAAAAAGTTAAAGAGCAGAGATAACCATTCAACGTTTGTGAAAAAAATACTAAAAAACGTAAACCAAGACTTTTTCACTATGTCTCCATCAGGTAAAAAAACAGGCTGTTTTTAGTGTGACACCATGGCAAATCAAAGACCTGAAACAGACTTTCAGGGGGTAATTTCCAGTGAGGTGGAACAGCTCTGACTGACTGAGACAAATATCCTCCCACAGTTTGTCAGGCTCATGAAGCCCCTGCAGAATGAGTCATGCACATCACTGAGTCCCTTCAACCTGCAGGGGAAGGGAAAGTCCCAGACAAACAGGGTCCAGATGTGCAGTAAGTCCCCTCTTCAGCAGCACCTGCTGGGCTATATTGGAAACTACAAACAATTTGAAAGTGTGCTTTTGTTTTCCCTTACCGTGAAATTCCCGTCATAGTTTTGGTACAGGGGCTTGAAAAATTCATGGGGTCTGGGGATGTATGTGATCATTCTGAGTTTTTTCTGCCAACACCTGAAAAAACACACACAAAAAAAACATGAAGAAGGTTATAAAGAGATTAGCTTTTGACAGTTGACCCAATTTGGTCCTTTTTTATGAGCAAAACTGCGAGACCCTTTGTATATTTCAGATCTAACATTAAAAAAAACAAAAGAAAACAAGAAAATAAAAAACATCTAGTGTAATTATCTAGTACCGATGATTATTTGCCTAATTATTGAGCATGTGAAAAAATAAAATTAAAAAACGAGCAAATAAAGCAGAACTAAAGAGCTGAGCTGGTTTAATAATAGGCCTCTGCATCCTAAATGTTCAAAGGAGGGTTATCATAGATACTCCTTTCAGTCTGCTGTAGATATCACTACTTCCAATAAAAACGATATTTAAACTGATTTCTGCACACGTTTCCCAATAATTAGAGGCTGTCCCTGGAACCTCTTCTGGACTGAGATCTCTGATGTTTCTCCAGGAATCTGTTGGAGACACTACAGTCGCGTTCACCTCCAGGCTCTCCGGTTCTTCCCTGAGCCCTTCGACTCCAATTTTTTAATGATCTTTTATTTCTGATGTTTCTATCATTTGGGAGGGCCACATCGATCACTACAGCGGACCTCTCCTGCTTAGCAATGGTCACAATGTTCAGTTGTTTGGCCAAAACCATCTACTCTTTTTGTATCTGGAAGTCCCACAGCATCTGTACACTATACCACTTTGTTTATATATATATATATATATATATATATATATACATCTGTCCAGGGACATCGGGTTGTTAGTATGTCAATTGTGTCCGATTTGAAGCAACCGGAGCAAATCCCAACTCTTAAAACTCTTAAAACTACTGTTTTCGTCTTATATAGGGACAGTAACGTTAGCAAAGCATCTTTAGACTAACTGTTGTTCTCTTAGAGTTAAGAATTGGTTAAGTGAAGTCCACATTTAATATATAAGTTTAACACAGTTATTAATGTGTTTTGACAGCACTGGAAATATGTGTAAAATAATGATTAATGTTCAATTTGGAAGTATGTATGAGCTAAGCTAACATTAGCATCGCACTCATTCATGTCTTAACAGACATTTACAATTAAAGTTAAGAATTGTTCATTTTGTGTCCATCATTGTGTTTATGAAATTGTCAGCTGTTGACAGAGATGTTGTTTTTGTATAAAAGGTCAGAAATCTGTTTTTGGAGGAAACAGTGGTTAACACAAAGATGATTTGCTAACATGAACTATTGGCTACAACCAGAAAGAAATCAGTTCTGTTTTTAGAGGCAGGACCTACAAATATTTATATACAGTAAATTATGTCCACGGGCTTAAATGGTATAAAAAGTCCCATCATGTAATAATTTTTTAATAAAATAGTGTAAAAACATATACTGCCTTTGTTGAAAACCTTAATTTTAATAATCAGAAACTCCTCTTTAAATATGTATGCTCATACCATAAGCGCATCCCTTTATTTGAATTTTATATATTAATTTGTTGCTTTTGAAGTCTATTTATTTTGTGTAATCTGTACAGTTATGTTAATTTTAGTTTCTTTATATACTTGAAACTGTAATGGCAGTTTAATAGTTAAATGTGTGAAATAGTCTACATGACTATTGTTTAGTCATTGTGGTCGTCTACAGTGGTTTTTGAAGCCCAGTTTTCTCAAAGTTAAATTTTGCACGATTAATACACAGACTTATAATTGGTAAAACAAAAGGTTGTTGTTGAGTTCTACCTATTTCATTGAAAGCTAATATAAGGCCAACTCATCTAGAAATATTTCAAATTTTCATCTGAATAAAGATGATAAATAATACGTTATTATTTTAACAATATATCTTAAACAAAAAATATTACAAAAATAATAATGAAAATCTTAAATTCAGTAAAAATAAAATAAATTGTTTTTATTTATTTATTGTAGCATGTGAAAGTCATCAAATCATGCTGTAGTTGTCTCCAGGTCAGTTACAACATCTTTGCATTTTGATGCAAAATTTAAATGATAGTTTCTTCAATCAGTTCTAAATTTATTTTGACTATTAACAGAGAGATGTAAGTTTATTGTAGAAAAATTGGCTTTGCATAATAAAAAAAAATCTAGTGTAAAATCTAGAGTAACAGAGCGAAATATAACAAAATCTGGTGCATCTGACCCCAGTCTCACCACATTTCTTCCTTGAACATGTCATTTTCTGTATTTGCTTTTTTTTAATTGTTGCAAGTAATGACTTTATGCTGGTCTTTGAGTTTTTTAACATTTATAAACCCTTAAAAATCATGGCATGTAATTCTGGTTTAAAAGACAAGACAAAACATGGCTGTCGAATAAATGATTACGCAGCATTTTGCTGAATGAATGAGTCAGAGTTTGATCTTAACGTTTGATAATAAAATATCCCACGCTCCAACTCAGAACAGGATGATAATGATCATCATCATAAAGGTTTATTAACCAGAAGGCCGAGATTGAGAACAAAACTTGTCAACTGGAGGTTGGTTTTGGCGATTTCCCGAAAAAGAACCCAAAACAAAACAAGAAATCAAGACGTCGTCTGAGTTCTCTTTAAATTCCTCTTATAAACTCTATCCCTTTCAGGGCACATGCTATGAATTGAAAACATGTTGGTTCTATGGTAGAAATCGTCTTTTAGTTATCCTATATGCTGATGACACCTCTGCATTTTATTCTAATGACATTTATAGTTATTTCATTAACAATGTTAATACTGAACTATTTGAAGTTATGAACAATTTATCTCAAAATTCAGATAAAAAGGTAGCAATGCTATTATGAAATTAAGACCTATTACCAAACAGAGATACAGTGTTGGTATAGATACAGTAAATAAAATAAAGACACATAAATAGTAAAGTTTCTAAAAGGATCTTAGTTATTAGCAACATTAAATAATTTTAGAATATACTAGCACTGTGCTTCTGTATTGCTTATTAGTTTGTACCCTAATGGACTTACTACTACATGAGAATTACACATAAGGCAGTATTTGAGACCACAGC
Organism: Cyprinodon diabolis; assembly: GCA_030533445.1. Classification (NCBI taxonomy): domain Eukaryota; kingdom Metazoa; phylum Chordata; class Actinopteri; order Cyprinodontiformes; family Cyprinodontidae; genus Cyprinodon; species Cyprinodon diabolis. Next base: position 45,423,437 of record CM060064.1, on the reverse strand, counting down.
AATACCCCCATGTAATTATTGGTGTCTGAATTTGTAAATATAAGTCAGCAAACTTAAATAAATGTAAGCTTTGATTGTGTTTCTTGATACAAGTTTAGAAATGATAACCTTGCAAATTTATCGTATAGGTATGAATCACAAATTCACAAGTACAAATCTGTGACCCCTCATGAAGCTTTTATACTGCTCACCAGTTGGTGGCAGCAGTGCACCTAAAAGTTGTACAAGCCAACAAAACGCAAAAGAACAAAGTAGAACAAAAAAAACTGAAAATTGGGTAAAATAACCTTTAATAAAGATAGATGTGCAGGTGTGTGAGTTTGTTAACGTAAGCCAATAAACAAAAAAGTAATACTAATAATGGTATTAGTTCCTTTTTATAACACCTAACATCAGATTTTCATCTGTTAGAATCAAAGTTTAAAAGCTACAAATACAAGTTAAAACTTTGCAAATACAAAAGTAGGCTACTTATAACAAATATATGAGTATGAATCTACAACCCCCGATGAAGCTGTTACACCAGTGGGTGGCAGTAATGCACCTAAAGGTTGTTTACCAACCAGCATTAAGTCAAAAGAAGAAGAGAAAGACGACATGAAAAAAATTCTGTGGTTCTGGATCATCATCTTTCTCCCTGTTAAGCAGTGGTTGGTAACCGCCTTCAGGTGCATTACTGCCACCAACTGGTTAGGAGTGTAAACTCAGGCATACACGCAATGAGTTTATGCCCTTTTCGGGCTGATTTTTCAGTCGGGCGACCATTTTTTGGATCGGCCAAGTTTCAGCCTCATTGTGCGACCAGTGGCGTGTAGTATACACTGGTTAACGAGGAGCAGTTCGACTCTCGCGTCCGCCTCCTGATCAGGAATTGTAAGGGAAAATCAAACAAACTTCTTCTTCTTGCTCTAGATTGACGAGTCGTGTGGTTTTTGGACGTTCAGTGTGAGCAATTAGATCGCATCAGAGCATCTGGCGGCGCAGTGTAAGAACATACATCGTGAGCTGTGAACATTTAAACCCTACAAATTCATCGTACTGTTTGAGCTGTAGCTGCGTGCAACGATTGAAAAAATCGTACCGTGTATTCCTGACCTAACGGCTTCATTGGGGGTTGTAAATTCGTACTCATACATTTCTTATGAGTACTTGTATTTTTGCAAAGTTGTAACTTTGTAAATTTGTAATTTTCAAAAATTGTATTCTGAGATGAAATGTGATGTCACCTGTATGAAAAAGCTGAAAACAATATCTTAAATGTATTTTCATTAACTGTCCTACATTTACAAATTCAGACACTTTATTGACAGCTATTTTACTCCATAGTTAAGAACGGCAAAAACTAAAGCAAAGGAGTGATTTTTGCAGAAGGTGGTGTCTAAGTCGCATATTCGTCCTCAGTGTGGATTTTAAGGTCAATTTTATTGTTCTAAGGAGTCTGATATCAAATCTGAACGCAATAAACAGATATTCACTGATTAATTAGGCTTTATTCAATTTGTGAATGCACAGGAAAGCAGTTTTTAGTGTTGCAAAGTCATAACAACCAAATTCTATTTAAAATCTGTTTAGTCTGGAATTAATTACTCAGCTGTATTGAAGCTAAATAAATTGATGAAGGAATGCTCCACATAACAAGGGGCTCCTTTGTAAAGACCGTAAAGGAGAGCAAAGGCATGCCAAAACTCAAAGTGTGAAAATTGCTTCTCACACCTCAATTGTTACATCATCGTTACATAAAAAAGAGAAATTTATCCGGTTGGTTACTCTTCCGAGTCTGTGTTTGCTTCTTGAAAGTGTGGAGAGCCAAAGCAAGTTGCTCTTGCTTCTGTGATGCTCTGCTGCAAGACTTCCTATGCCTGTGAGCCATTCAGTGCAACGGGTCGCTGCACGTACTGCGCTGCCGTGGTTTCTACATATGTGGGAGGTGATGCCAGGAATCAACTAATGCGGTGAGACTTTTTGCTAATCATTTACTGGAAGGCAGTATGATGGTGACCTTCAGTCCTTCACTCCACTTTATCAGCTCATTTTTGTTTAATCAGGATGCGATTGAATAGAGCGTTAAAAGAGAAGTTTCAATGAATTTCTTTAGTCTTGAAAACATTCTTCTTGGTAAAAAGACTAAAATCAGTCAAGTCAGTGGGGGAATCCCGTTTAAGACGCACACCGCTGCAGTGTTTTAAGGTACTCACGGTTTTTGTAGGTATCCCAATAACAGGAGGGCGAGTAAGAGAATGATGGGCGTTGATATGTAAAGCCAGTAAAAATTTATTCCTGGTAAATCTGCAAATGATAAATACATTTGATTTGAGTGTTTTACACCTAAGAAAAACAGTAGTTTTGACCTAAGATGCATAGTTCAAAAGGAGTAGGGATAACATTCTCCACCTTCTTCATCCAGAGAAGCTTTCGCTGTGATCCACTGGATACCAGAACTCCATTCGCTCCACGGACCCTGAAGGTAGTAATCAGGACAGTGTTTTGCCCGAACGTCCACAATGTAGGCGGTGTCAGGTCGTAGGATTTCTTCACTTAGCCTAAAGTATTTCTCTTTTCCCTGTACCTCATTGATTATATCCTGTTTGTCAGAGAGGAGAAGCACAACTCAGCAGGATATCATCGGCATACGATTTGACTTTATCAGTTATTGTCACAGCAACTGGGATTTTAGTTCCAGCTGTGCTTTCTGCACACATATTACCTGAAACAGGTCTGTTGCATTTCTTATGCGGACTCCGTATATCAGGCATCCATCCGAGGTGTCGCTCCAGGTAATGTTGTAGAATCCAGGGTCTGTAGCATTTGCCACTTTGATATTAACAGGAGGTTCAGGTTTTACTGAAAAAAAAAATCAAGAGGGGGTCAGAAGAAACTGGGGGTTAAAAATGTGCTTCTTCCAACAAATCTTCAGTTGCCAAAGATAGGTGACCTTAAAACAGTTCTCAGATGGATTTTTTTTTCTTCGTTTTTTTGAAGTTTTTACTTCACTTGGTTATCAGCTCAGCAGAAATGATGCGTACTGTTATGAGTTACTATCTGTTGAACGTACCCACTTGAGAGATCGCCCATCGGAATGACTCATTGAGTTCTACCCATCCTTCGCTGCTGGGCAGGCTGACTGTAGCAGAGCAGATGTTGTCAACTGAAGCAACTAAGTAGAGATTCTCTTCAACGATAGAGCACCAAGAATGAGGTGGTTTGATCTCACAGCTGCCTTTAACCTCATCGTCACTATCATCACTGTAAAAGAACAATCCGCCGTTAGGAGAAGACTTTGCTGCAGGCAGAGACAAATAAAACACCTGCTGTTTGGTCAGAGCATAAAAAGATAACAAATATCAATCATAATGTTCACCAATGTTCAAATCTCGCATGGACTTCTTATGAATGAATCCAGTAATGTGGTTCAGATATCAAAGTCTAAGTGTGACCTTAAATATTTATGTTTTTATATATCAACACACTTTTTGGAGGAAATTTTCTGGCATAAAAAGCTCTCATTTTCAAATGCACGATGGGAAAGGTAGGCTTCCTATTAATTTACCATTTATCATGGTTTCATATTTACAGAGTTTGTTTGTAATAGGTCAGGGTTCCCTAATTTGGGCCCTCCAGGTCCGCTGTCATGTACCTTTTAGATGTGTCTCTGCTTCAACAAAACTGAGTCAAATAATTACCTACTGAGAGGATAATATAGAGGAGTTCTGGACACAGAAACACATCTAAAATTTGCAGAACACCGGACCTCCAGGACCCTGCAATAAACTAAGTAGAGGTAGGTGGAGTTCCCAAAACGTTTATTTAAGAGAGATTAGCACTATTAAATTAACATTTTTTACTCAAGCAAAAGTAAAGAGTGTGATTAGGAGAAAAGGAAAATGGCTATTCAAATACTGAGAAACGTTTGGCTCATAACATCTGACTTAATGTTTATTATGACTTAATCCGACAGCTATGTGCAAATTCTGGTATTTTAGAGCAAAGGAAGAAAAGAAAAAATGCAGTTATTTAACAAAGTCAGGAAGAAGAACACGTTTTCAAATCACACAGGTAGCCTGCATATTCCTGGAAATACATCAGACGTCTCGGTCCAGAAGAGTGCAGTTCTAGGAACAGCAAAGACACTGCGCACAACCCTATATATATATATATAAAACACTTTTTTTGGTATGTGTCATCCTCAAGCTCGGGTCCTCTACCAGAGGCCTGGGAGTTTGAGGGTTCCTAGCAGTATCTTAGCTGTTCCTAGGACTGCGCTCTTCTGGACAGAGACCTCTGATGTTTTACCTGGAATCTGCTGTAGCCACTCTCCCAGTTTGGGGGTCACAGCCCCCAGTGCTCCAATTACCACTGGCACCACTGCTGCTCTTACTTTCCGAGCTGGAAAGTAAGAGCAGCTTGGTCAATTTCAACTACCTTAGGAGGTGTCTTCCATTTTGACCTTGGGACTTCCAGCCCATACTCATGGCAGATGTTCCTGTACACTATGACAGCTACCTGGTTGTGGCGTTCCATGTTGTTGTTGTGTGTTTGTGTGTGTGTGTGCATGTAACTGTCTAGCCATCAGAGTGAGAACCATTTTTTCCAATTTCACCATCATATTGAGGACAGGTTGTTGTCCATATTGAGGACAGGTTGGTCCTCACATGCTCTTTTGCTAATGGTTAGCTTTAGAGCTAATGTGTCACTTGGGTTAGGGTGAGGTATGCATTGGCAATGGTTAGGTTTAGGGCTAGTTTTAGGGTTAGGACATAGAAAGGCTTGAATAAGACTAAAATCAATGGAAGTCAACACAGGAAAATCAGGAAATAAAAAGAGCTTCCAGCTTAATATCTACAGTTCAATGTTTATTCACATAATCTCTAAAGAGCTTGTTACTCATGGTGGGTTGAGTAACCAGAAAATCTGCTCTAGTAAGATTAGCAAAACTGTCATAGAATACAAATTCAGTAAAAAAGGAAAAGTTGACTTAAGTTCAGCTCCTCCAAACAGTGAATTTGTCCTAAAAGTTGCTCGACTAAATGTAACTGGTTGATACTCAACTCTTCCCAAGCTTAGCGATCACCTGCCATGGTTTCAAGGTAAACAAGAAGTAGAGGAAAGAGAAGTGGAACATGAAATTTGGCACGGCTGCAACAAACGGTTTTCTCACCAACTTACAGCCGAGACTAAACTCTGTTTAAGTATCCAATCTGCAAAAAGCCGCCTCCACTGTCACGTCATCTTTAATCCTCACCTGTTCTATCTGTCTGCACCTTCATTGTGCAAACAGACCATCGCAGTAATTTCTTAAATGCAATGAAATATTTACATTTTATTTTCATTGTTCTGCTGCAAACTTTGAGGATCATATGTCTAAAAATTGAACTTGACCTTTTGTCTTAGTCAGACATGATCTTTACTGCTACAGATCTGTGGGGGAGGGGGTGGCTGTTTATGTCAAAGAGGAATTGACTTTGAAGAGAGTTTATAAAAGTTAGTGAAAATCTGTGTTTGAGCTTAAAAGAAAATGTTTGGGAGGTGTGTTGATCTCCAACCATTGGCTCTTATTTATATTCTAACTGGTAACTCAACTCAGATGCTGCAGAAGCTTGCTTTCCTAAATGTCAGAAACTGTCACAGGTGTGAAAATGACTCATGGAGCTGTTTCTCTTTTTTAAAACAGAGCTTAAAACAGCCACTGCAGACTTGCTGTGTTATTTCAAATAAAATAAGTTGCAACGACATCAAACAATGACAAGACAACTTTTTACCTGCAAGTCACATTTAGTCGAACAGGAAGTGCTGGCACAGAGCCTGAGCAGGAGCAGTTAAGCTTTGTGTTGTAGTCCGTGCTGCAGGTGACATTGCAGACAGATGCAGCTGCTGCAGAGGAGAAAAAAGGAGGTCATTTGCAACGGTTTCGGTACACAGATTTGCCCTTCTTAATCCCGAATGGCAGCCACAGTGATTCTTATCTCAACCTAGAAGTTTCAACCTATCTTAAAATGCAATTTTGCAAGCCATTTTAATTTTTTGATTAATGAAATGCAGGTATAAGAGAGGATTAACTGATTTAAAACTACATGAATTTTTTTAAAGAAGAATAATCTTCTGAAATGTTAATGTACAGAACAGAGGAAAAGGTTCTTTAGATCCCATAAACCATCTTACCTCCACCAATGAATAACGTGAGAACCCAGAGCAATGATAGGAACAGAGGTGGAGGAGCCATGCGGATGACTCACGGTTATCAGAAGCTGGGCAGGCAGGGGAAAACACAGCACATGAGACTGAAGACAGAAATAGAGATAGCTGATTGACTGCTGAATTTAAAGAAAGCACAAATAAAAGAAAACATCTCGACTTTAAGTCATCTCATGCCAAACTGGAGCAAAGGTTAATCATTACAAAAAGAGCACAACCCGGTAAGATTTAAAAAGTACAAGAGGCGTTAATAAATTAGTATTAGCATTCAAAGTGAAAAGGATATGAAGATGAATAGATTTGCATTAGTATACAAATATATGAAAAAGCATTAAAAATGTTAATAATCTAAGACCCAGACTTTCTTTAAACTTGACGTTTGATCTATAAACACAGAAAAACAGCAGTTTTTTACCTTTTTGAATGGTGGTTTAAGTGCAGTTTGATAGTTGAAGGTGATCCTGGAGTCACTTAAGCATTGCCGGCAGAAGACTGAGTGGAAGGACACTCAGGTAGCGAGCTAAAGGCGTCACTGTCAGCACAGTGACTAAGGATGTGGTCTCAAAGCGTGTAATGTGGTACCTTCCCACCACTTCCACTTTCAGCTATGAATATGCATCAGCTCAGGCTAAAAAAAAGTCAACAGGAAACTGAAGACATGTTGAACAAAATAATACAGACATCAACTTTGGTTCACCTACTTTACCCTTAAAGGAAAACAGTTATAGACTTGTTACTTGCTTTGCATTTGAAAAGTGTATGGAGTCCCCTGCAACCTGATTAGATCATGCTAAAAGCCACTGGCTCTTAAACTTTTTTGAGTGTCACAAACTTATGTACTTAAGTATCTCCATAATACAATACAATAAAACCTGTTTATTTATTTAGTGCCAATTCACAACTCATGTAATCTCAAGGTATTTACAGAGACAATTCAACCAGAGCATACAGTCTGAGTGGTTCAATGTTTTCTCATCCCTCACACCCAGCATTCATGTAGTGACATTGGAGAGGAAAAGTCCCTCTTAGCAAGAAGGAATCTCCATCATGCTCAGTATGAGCGGCCATAAGCCCGGCTGGGGTTCAAGGACGCATAAGCAGACACACAAAAAGATGCAAAGATACAAAAAGCACCACAAGCGGCCCGGTCCAGTAAAGACACTGCCAGGCAGACGAGCTCCGAAGTAGCTCCCATGTCAGAGGATGAAAGAAAGCACATATAGTTAGTCAGAATCAGAGAAACAGGACTAAACTAAAAAACAGGCCAAGCTCCAACATCTGTATGTCATGATCTGGCCTGTTTGCTCCTTCTTAATTGGTTATTTCTTTCACCTGCCATTTTACTTACTGCCTCAATTATAATTTATTCCTCTCACCTGTTTACTCTGGGTTATATTCTGTTCAGCCTGAGCATTCAGGGCCAGATCATTATTTGTCTTTCTGTTAGCCTGTCTGTTAGTTTTATTCCTTGGTTCATGTTTTGGATCCTGGCAGCCAGTGGAAAGAGGGTTTGGGGTTTATCTCGTCTCCTGATCATCTACTGTTCCTTCCCCGCGGAGTCCTCTGGGTATTTGGCTCTATATGTGGGGAGGTTCAGTTTCATCTCAGTAAGCCTGGCTCCAGGGAGGAGACCAGTTTAAAGTCCTGCATCAAGTTCTGGTTCCAAATCCTGTCTCTGCTACCCTCTGCCACTAAGCCTGCATTTCTGCACCTGATCCTTTCTGCTCCTGTGCGTGACCACCTGGTCATGCTTTCAGTCCCAGTCAGACTCTGAACCCGCCTGGGATCTCTATGATGCCTGGAAGCCTGGATCCTGCCACCTGTTTGTTCCAGCCTGATCTGGATCCTGTTCTGTCTGTTCCTGTCTGTTCTGAATTCCTGACCAGAATCGGCTTCCTGCAAGACCTCTGGGACTGCAGCACTCGGGACATTCTTGGTCAGGACTGTTAAACCAGGTAAGTGACCATCTCAGATAATCATCCTCTGTCAGATGATCGTGGTCACTTCCTGTGTTTCTCCCACAGAGTGTCTGAGATTGGGCGGTGCCCCGTCCCCCTCCTGCAGAATCCACGATCCACAGGTCCACCTTTAGTTTTGTTTATTAATGAACGTTTTAAACTTTCCTACTGACTGTCTCTGCTTGAATACTGTCCGCATTTCATGACACTGTAAACAAAGGTGTTGATGACAGCTGCTGATATTTCTCTCCAGGATGGAATCACAGCCAAACAGGAACAGACCAGATGCAGCTACTATGATGAGAAAGGAGAACGTTAGAGACTGAACTAACAAATACTGCAGAATGATGAAAAAGGGGTCCCTATGTCCTCCAGCAGTCTAAGCCTATAGCAGCATAACTATAGAGATAGCTCAGGATAACCTGAGCCACTCTAACTATAGGCTTTATCAAAAAGGAAAGTTTTAAGCCTAGCCTTAAAAGTAGACAGGGTGTCTGCCTCAGGGGCTAAAACTGGTAGTTGGTTCCACAGGAGAGGAGCCTGATAACTAAAAGATCTGCCTCCCATTCTACTTTTAGAAATTCTAGGAACCACCAGTAACCCTGCAGTGCTCTGTTAGGAACATAAGGAACAATCAGATCTCTGATGTCAGATGGAGCTTGGCCATTTGAGGCTTTATATGTGAGAAGGAGGATTTTAAATTCTAGTCTGGATTTAACAGGAAGCCCATATTGATCTCTTTTGAATTTTCATAAGAACTCTGCAACATTTTTGATCATCTGAAGGCTTTAAGTACTCTTTCTGGACTTCTTGATTGTACGGAAGTACTGGTCGAATGACAATAACTTCTGTTTTGTCTACATTCAGAAACAGAGAGTGAAGAGTCATCCAGGTTTTTATGTCTTCAAGACATCCCTGTAGTCTATGTAATGGGTTAGTTTCATCAGGATTTATAGTCTTATAATCTATATGTCTTATAATCCTACTGATTGGGAACATATATATATATAGTAAAGAAAACTGGTCTTAGCACTGCCCCCTGTGGTACTCCACAGGTAACCCTGGAGGATGAAGAAGATTCATCATTGACATGAACAAACTGAAATCTGACAGATAAACAAGCTTAAACTGGCTTATTTGTGTTCCCTTAATTCCTAAAAAAAATATTCAAGTATTTCACAATTAGCTGTATCAAATACAGCACTGAGATCTAAAAGGACAACCACAGATACAATTGCATTTTCTGAGGTCATGATAATGTCACACACTTAACTGGAAACTATTTTCTAAAGGATTTTAGATAAGAAAGGACGATTGGATATTGGTCTATAATTGACCAAGTCATCTGGGTCAAGAGATGGTTTCTTAAGTAAAGGTTTATTTGCAGCTCTCTGTACATACAACTGATGTACATATGTATCCCTGATACAGGGATAGATTACTCACACTAAAATGGTGGTGGAAATCAGAGGGAATACTTCCTTAAAACACTTGGTTGGAACTGGATCCAGCAAGTTGAAGGCTAAGACGTGTCCCTGGTCTCAGTGGCTCCTGGGCTGTTAACAAGTGGGCCTACTCTAACTCTAGATGTTCAATAGCCTGAACCCGGGACTCTAACTCTGACTAATTCATCAAAAGCTACAAAAATACCACACTAATTATACATACTAGCACTAAATGAGGCAGGGGAATGATTGAACATCAGAGACAGAGAGCCGGAGACAAGAGAGGAAGATTTAGAAAGTGTCGAAAGAGTTTGGGGGGAGAGAGAAAGTGAGCAGTGATAACACTAGCCTAGGCTAGCTAGCCCTTACTACTAGAAATAAAAACCGTGGCAGGTGAAAGTTTAATGAAATGATTGAATGGTCACAGAAATAATTGGATCTCTGTGGGAAGAAAAGATAAGAAGGTTTATTGTCATTCTATATGTTGCTGGAATCTCTGAAAAGCTCCGGAGGATTTTTCAACCAGCACTGGATCCCTGTGCGCTTCAAACCCAGCAACACCCTGAGACAAAAACTGATTCAGCCCAAAGTTAATACACCCAGAAACAAGACAAACAACATAGTTTACACCATTCAGTGTAGTAAAGAGTGCACAGACCTGTACATTGAAGAGACAAAGCAACCACTACAGTTCACCTACACCTGAAGGCTAAAGGATACTCGTATAAGTGCAACAATGTCTATATTCTGGCCAAGGAAGACAGATGGTTTGGGAAAGGGGTTGAGGAAGCCATCTTCTAAGGAAGCTATATTGATCTCAGTACTCCCCACCAGCAGTTAGAACTGAAGAAGCCTTTTGAATGAGAGGTGAAATGTCTTATAAAAAACGTTCAGTTGCCTAAACTGAACTTTCCAAGCTTATCCCCCTCGATTGTTTCTGGATCAGTCTTGAGTTGGTAGTACTGTTCATGTGCTTTTGAATTATTAACAGGTGACACGGGGATGTTTATCTGATCCCAAGGAATGATAACCTGCAGGTTGTAGAGTCTTTTATATGGAAAGGTAAGATTCTTTATGAAATCAACTAGATTAGATTAGGGGTCCTTAACATTTTCCAGGCCAAGGACCCCCAAACTGATGGTGAGATGGAGCGGGCGACCCCTAATTACATATATTGTATGAAATTGTGTTATATAAAACTGGTCCTACAGTCACTCTATTACATATGGGGAAATGTAACAAAAGTAATTTCTCCCTTATTGAAGTATTTCTGATTCTGATTCCGGGTTGATGGGACAGGTGTTGTGAATGAAACGGTGCCCAGTTTGAAAGAACTCCTCTTGTGTCGCTAAATGTGTGCATTGATGACTTAAAGACGTCTTCTGCTTCCATTTATCTGTTTACTACTGCTGAAGAGGTTTTATTGCCTTTTATCCTTATACGTGGCCCTATACTTACTTAGCAACAAAACAGTACATGCTGAAGGTCAACTATGAGTCTTAGCAATAATAAAGTCCCTAATGCCTCATTCGTACGCAACTAGATGATATATTAAGAGGTTTTGGCATAAACAGAGAACGTCTGTATAAACATTCTTCCCAGTGTCAAAGCAACATCTGGCGTCGACCAGCACACGTGGATTCCAGTAAGCTTTCGACATGATATTCCTGTGCATGTGCAGTTACGTAATGCAATGTTGAGACTATAAAACAACTGAGATGAATTGAGAGTTTCGGGGGAATAACTGAGATGTGATGATGTAGCGCTAAACGAACGAAGTGTTTAAGACAGCTGTAAGAATTTGGTTTTGTAATTAAATGTGTCCCCCCTCCGGATGATAAAATGGTGTGAATCGTGGCTTTCTTTCTGTTATAGGAGAATTCTACCAATGAGCTTCCACATTTGGTGCATTGGCTGGGAAACAAACCGGGGCAGCATTTAAAGACAATAAATTTCCATAAATTAGAGATTCTATGAATCCTTAAATAATGCACTAGATATACCTCCGTAAAAACTTTAAGTAAAACTAAGAAATCAGCATTCAGACTGGTTTCACAATAATAATTCAGGAGGTTTATTGAAGTGAGACTTGCTCTCCCCCAGCATAAGGACTAGCTATTTACTCAATAAGATACAGAAATAGAGAATAATGTATAAAATGTTACTTGGATTTTAAATAAAACTCTTACATCCTAAAGGTAAAAAGCAACATGTATTTATTTCAATATATGAGGAAAGTATTTTGTGTGTTTATTTTTTTAGGGCAAAGATCACCAAATTGCCCCTAGATGATGCCTCCACCCCGTGACAAAATGGTTGAGCCTAGGTACGCTAAGGAGCCTGAGAAGAACACTTAAGAGCTGAGAGTGGTTTGATTATATTATTTCTTGTTTTTTCTTTTATAATCAAATTCCCATGTAAAAGGAACCTGTTTAAAGGTCGCACTGTAAATTCAAATTATTATTTTACTCATGTTTTTCTTTCCTTGTGTCATTAACATATGATTAGGGGATTGATGCACTTCGAGCAAAAATGACCCAGGAACTCTGCGATGAGAAGGACCTTACAGAGGAATAAAAGAGGTGATGAACTTTGATTGTATTTATCTAATACTCTGCTGTGTTAACAAATATTTAAATTACAAGATTTCTGAAATAATTGTGGAGCGATTTGAAGCTGGAACACCGATTGCACAGTAAGATTGAACTGCCATTTTCTTTGAGTAAAGTTTTCTCCTGTTTTTCTTATTTTAGGAAGGTAAGATTATTGTTTTTATTTCATGTTTCTTTGAACAGGTAAGATGATTTAACAAAAGATCGACTATTTTGTTTGTTGTTTTGGCCTGAGGTCCGATCTGAAGTCCTACAATCATGTTACATAATTTATTTCATCATTATCAGAAAGGTTAATTCTCTGATATTGTCTTTTTTTATTCATTCTTTCCTGTCTCTCTCTCTCCCCCCTTAGTTGATATCCCCTCTTTCTTTCTCGCTTCCCTTTCCATCTCCATGTCCGTTGTATATAATTTTACTCCCTAAATAATGTTCAATTAAGCTTAATATACAACTGTCAAGCAGAACCTTATGGCAACAGTCACAATATTCTGCTTGTGAAAGTAAAACTATAAGCTCTTTTTCCTTGGGCCATATTTGCAAAACAGGACACAAAACAAAATAAAAGGAAATTTAACTAAAATTTTATCCTTCAAAAGATAAACATCCATGTGTCTATATGTTTTAATATCTTCTAAAAACAGACAAACAATTCCCTTTCAGAACTTTAAAAAGAACTTTAATTTGGGAATCACAGGTGTTAGTATGACACATTTAGAAAGACGCCCATCCTTCATCTACTATAACATGTTATGAGGGGTTTTCAGCAGAATCCAGCCGAGTTAAGTCTTACTCATAATCATCCTGCTTTGAAACCCCTCCACAATCTTTATTTTAATCATTAATTTCATTTGAAATATCAGCTAATGCATCTTTTATTAACTTAAACTAGCTTTGATCAATAGATAAATAGCATTAGTTGTTCATATAATTTGCAGAATAGCAGATTGCTCTGAGAATGTGTGTGAGGGTGGGGGTTCTCGGTTGGATTCAAATCCCTTTGTAGGTGTGAGATCTGCTGCACTTAAATGTCATGACAACAAACTTAGTCAAAGTGAAATATCACTTGATCACACAAAGTGGAGCAGCTGTACCTCTTTGCACTTTTTAGCCTTTTCAGTGTATTTATCAAAATATGAACAGAAAAGCCACAAAAATCTTTTTGCAAAATGATCAGATGTTTCTTATAAAAAGGGAACAGGAAATAAGAGATTAGACACAATCTGAGCAGGCCTCAATGGACCCATGTGTCATCATTTCCCCTTTTATATCAACTGTGCTGCAAATTCCAAATATAAATATATATATATATCTAGAGAGAGAGAATGAAAATTCAAATAAAACGCCATTTGAAACAAACATCTCTGAGCAATCGACAAAGGAAACAAATGCTGTTGAAAGGGCTCCTGTTGGAAAGGATAAGAATTTGTTAATTTTTGCCCCTCTGGAAGTTGTTCCCACTGTACAAAACTTACTGGATGAACTTAATCCTTCTGATAGCATCTCAAATACAACCAAAATATCCCGCTCATTGACTCGTTCCAAAACAGAAAGAAATCTTGCAATTTTGCCAGCAAAGCAAAAGCAATTAAAGGAAAAACATGCATCGGATGAAGAGGAGTTAAAGTTACGTAAAAGACGAGAGCTTTCTTACTTGGCGTTATCAGCACCAAGGTCATGGGTTCATGGCCCATACTGGCCACCATAGGAATCGTAGCAAGTCGGCATCTTCTGGCGGCACTCGCACCTGATGAAACATGGCTTCTATGTCAGCCATAATGACCACAGATTCCCTCCTGAACCTGGTCACAATTCCAATTAGCGAGCTGGTTAGATCGGGGCCTTGCAACAACTCCTTATTCAGAGACAGTCTCCAACGAGTGGCTTAAGTGAACGCAAGGGCTTCATCTGCTGGACAACTTTAAATTGCATAGATGTCTAAAACCACTGGAGTTTGGAGATGTTGTAAATGCACAATGACATAATTTCTGTGACACGTGAGGATGGCTATGGTGTAGTCACTTACCTGTTATTGCAGAATGAGCACCTCCAACGGCACTATGCATTTATAATGGGAAAGGCTGGTGTCACCCCAATGAAGATGATTACGATTCCAAGGATGGAACTGATTGCTGCAACAATGGCAGGCTGCATGGACTTTCTGTGGAGGAAAGAGGTGCACAAGGGTTTTCAGGATAGCCTGACGTAGTCCTACTCAATTCTAGTCAGAATATGATTCTTATACTGCTCCATAGAGCTGTGATTATGGAGCGTGTTTCGAACGAACCAGGAAAAAAAATGCCTCTGCACTCAATTGGATAGACCTACAACCAATAAGAGCAACGGATTGCGTGACGTATGTTATGCAACGCATAGTTGTTGTCAACAAAAACCAAAGCGTGCAGTTGCACGCCTAGAATAAGAAGATGAGCCTTGATCGCGTTTCTCTGTTCCTCTTTTAAAATTAATTTGCTGTCGATATCTTCTAGAAAAGACCTAATAGCAGAATCTACACACCTCAACTCTCCAGCGGCAGCCATTGTTGTTGTCACCCATACGCGCTTTGGTCACGTGGTTGATTACGTTACTGTTGATCATCTGTCCATCATCATATAAAGCCCGCCCTGACAATTTGATTGGCCCGCCAGATATTGTGCGAGCATACTCGCGCTACTATTGAGCAATGCCAGACCGAACTTCCCGACCTCAAACGTTGTTGGCGGGACTAAGTTCGGAATGGCACCCAGGCTATTTTCAGGAATCTTTTTGGACAGATAGCGCACCATTCGACTCCTCTTGCCTGACGTCTGTCTGCCTGGGTCTGGTTCCTTGGCTGAAGGATGAGCAATCCAGGAAATGACTGTGGTCCCAAGAGATCAGCTGATCTCTTTGAGGATCTATGTAGGCAGCTGAAGGAAAGCCACCAAAACACATTACATGATCTCGAGGCCAAAGTGAGCAAGCCCAAAAAAAAGGATTGCTGTCTAGACCCTCAGAGGCTGGAGTTGTTTTACAATCAAAACTAGCAGCTGAAGGAGCAAAACAGCGCCTATAGGAAACAATCAGTCAGCTGGAAGAACGGCGTCGTTCAGGGGAGTGTAAGTTTATGCCCATCGAAAGAGTGTTGGGTTTGGAGTGGTGTGTCAAGTCAGACACCTTTAAATTCAACATTATATGCAAGGAAAGACCATTCCCCCGAAGAGGCATTCCTTCTGCTGTCACCTCAATTTATGATCTACTGGGTATGCTCTGTCCCCTTGTTCCGACAGCAAAAAATATCTTAAGAAATTAGTGCAGAGGAGGAATTGGTTGGGATGACCCCATACCCGAGACTGTCTCCAACGAGTGGCTTGAGTGGATGCAAGGGCTTCGTACTTTGATTTATATAGATGTCTAAAACCACTGGAGTTTGGAGATGTTGTAAATGCACAATTACATAATTTCTGTGATGCATGTGAGGACGGCTATGGTGTAGTCACTTACCTGTTATTGCAGAATAAGCACCTCGAACTGCACTATGCATTTATAATAGGAAAGGCTGGTGTCACCCCACTGAATATGATTACAATTCCAAGGATGGAACTGATTGCTGCAACAATGGCAAGCCACATGGACTTTCTGTGGAGGAAAGAGCTGCACATGGGTGTTCAGGAATCTGTGTTTTGGACACATAGCCCATCTGTGCTAAAGTACATTAAAAATGAAAGCTCAAGATACAAGGTGTTTGTTGCAAATCGTGTTTTAGAAAAACTGAAATCATCGGACCCTAGTCAGTGGAGGTACGTGGATACAGCTTCAAATCCAGCAGCTGTAGCATCTAGAGCGGTCAAAGTGGAGGCATTTTTGAAAGACAAACTCAGGTTACGGGGACCTTCCTTTTTTGCCAACCTGAAACAGATGGCCTGTGAACCCTGAGCCTGTAAACCATATCTCCAGGGATGATCCAGAGGTGAAGAAAATTGCTTTTGTTAATGCTGTACAAGTTGAGGATTCTACCACTCACTTGATCCATCACTGTCCCTCTTGGATATGGTTAAAGAAAGCCGTGGCATGGTAGCTGAAATATAAGGAATGGCTTTGATCCTGTTTCAAGAAGAGGAAAGAGCTTACAGCCAATCAGAATGAAGTGAGCATGCAGCAGCAGAGAATAATGGAACAGGAAATATGCACGTTCAAAGGCACAGCTATCCCAGGACGTCTTACAGTGGTGGACATTGATAAGGCTGAGATAGCTGTTGTGATATCCCCTCCAGACATCCAAGTTCCTGTTCACCAGCTACCCGAGTTCCAGATCACACTTCCCCTGTTCCCTCATCCCAATAAACCTGTTAAACCTTTTTCCCTTGTTCTCTGAGTGGTTCTCTGCATCTTTGGGTCAGACCTTTAAAACTCATCATGACAGAAGACTCTGGCCAAACCGTTGACCCATGAAGAGACTTTCGAAACACATCATGACATCAAATCTGTGTAAGAGGACAGGAACAGAAAACAGAGAACAGAAAAACAGCATAAAGAAGACAACAGACAACCAAAGTAAACATAAAAAAGCAAGTAAAAGAGTAGTGGACATCCCTTAGATATGACATGCATCAGAGTCAGAACCTATGGCAATTACACAATATTTTTCTGGGTGGTATACGTATATCTATGGCTGCAGCTTAGTATTTAGTATTAGTGTGTGAGAGAGGAAAGGATTTCTACAAAGCAGAACAAAAACTCAACAAAACCTCATGCAGCGCTGGACCCTGTTTCTTTCAGACTGTCAAAGTCTGATGCAATTCATTGAGACAGTCATAATAAGATCATCTCCATAAGATGATGCCACCTCATGGAAACCTTTAACCCAGACATTAATTTTACCACTTCATCACTGTAGGCGTTAGAAGGAAGCAAGATCAAATTTGTAAAGCGTTATTTGCCTTTGTGTTGGTGTTGGTGTCTTGCTGCTGTGAGACTGTATTATCACCCACCCTCTCTGGAACTGCTACACAAGCAAATTGCTGAATGTAGGAATTTTTTTTTAATTCATCTATCAGACAGAAGCGACACGACTGTGTCAAGCAGAGCAATGTTTTTTAAAGCTCACCCTCCTGCAATGAAACCTACATCATAAACAGTTCTAATAGTTTGATATGACTAATATTAAAAGTGTTAAAGTGTCTACTACAGGATCAAAGTTATATCCAACACCTGGCAACCATCTTTAGCACTTAGAGCTGTTGTACAAGTTCATACACCAACAACAGAAACACTGGAGCTGAATTGGACTTGGAGAATTTTTGTCTGTGTCTAACTGTAGTAACTTGACCCTCAGTGTCAAAATGTTTTCTGAATTTCTTCTTCCTTGAAGTTTAAACTCATCGCAAACTTTTAAAAAGCAAGGCAAACCTTTAAAAGGCAAGGCAAACTTTTAAAAGGCAAGGCAAAACTTTAAAAGGCAAGGCAAACCTTTAAAAGGCAAGGTAAACTTTTAAAAGGGAAGGCAAACCTTTAAAAGGCAAGGCAAACCTTTGAAAGGCAAGGTAAACTTTTAAAAGGCAAGGCAAAACTTTAAAAGGCAAGGCAAACCTTTAAAAGGCAAGGCAAACTTTTAAAAGGCAAGGCAAACCTTTAAAAGGCAAGGCAAACCTTTGAAAGGCAATGGAAACTTTTAAAAGGCAAGGCAAACCTTTGAAAGGCAAGGCAAACCTTTAAAAGGCAAGGCAAACCTTTAAAAAACTCCGGTGGATTGAAAAGGTCTGGGAAATCATCATATGGAACAAATAACTTATTGCTTGAGGCTTTAAAAAGACATATTTGTTAATAAGTGGAAATTGGCCATGACCATATTAATGCAGTAAAACTTTTTTTTCATTGTATTGTATTTCATTTCTATTGTACTTTTTTTATCTTTACTTATTATTTTCTATTTATTTTTTGTTATTTCCGTTGGTGCTGCTTATTTAATTACTAACTACATTTATGTTTGTAAGTTACTTATGTCTAACCATGTGACCTACTTTACTTGTAAGCCTAACATGTTGTACATACTTTCAAAGTTTTGTTCTTTTTTTAAGTATACCATATAGAGCAGCAGCCTGAATGTGGGCTTGTATATATATGTCTGTGTAAGTTGCAAAAATTTAAATAAGAATTAAGTGGAAAAAAAAAAAAAAAACTCTGGTGGTGCAAGTGTTCTTTTTTATGGGGGCAGAGAAACAAAGAATGAAACAGAGCTCTCAGCAGTGTATTTCAACATAACAGGCCACCATGTTGAAATCTGTCAACTCTGCTCTGAAATTTCCCCCGATAATCTTTTTTTTTTTTCATGAGCGTGTTGGACCTGTGGCACAGTATCTTGGCCACGTCCCCCAGGATTGTGTTCAGCAAATTTCAGTAAAACTGCTGTTTACTCTTAAATCAGGCTGATACACTGACTTTTTTTCCTTTTGGGGTTTTTTTGTGGCACTAGTGGCTCGTTCTTACGATGGTGGGCTGACAGGAAAGGGGGTATAAAAGAGGGGGAGAGACATGCTGCAAAGGACCACAGGTCGGATGTGAACCCGTGTCGGTCACGTCGAGGACTCTGTACATGGGTCGTGCACCTCAACCGCTGCACAGCCAACATACACTCCCTGTTGATGAGGATAATGGCCAAATGACATTTGATCATGTTAAAAAAGAAGTTAGATCCCCCTGAAGGCGATTTAACCTCGGAACTTCCCTTTCGGTTCCTATAAAAATAACTAAAAACAGGAGTAAAAATGAACAGAGTTTATTCCGGTTCAGGTTGTTACAGCACAGAGAAAGTGCTTGGAGTCGGCACAGCTGTGGGCTCAGCACGCCATGGCATCCGGAAAATGAGCCCCGAACGAGGTCATCTCTTGCTTCTTATACCTCATGTGTTGGATCAGGTAGATGCTTAGCCGTCCCTGTCAGAAACTGACAAAGGATGTATCTTTTTTCTGTGCTTATTGTGCCGACAAATAGACTGTCCTCATTAGACGGCTTCTGTACACACAATGTGATACACCCTGTGAAGGAAGGCCGTCCACCCCATCTAATGTGGCTAACAGTTAAACAATACACCTGACTAATAACAACAACAATCAAATGTCATTGAAAATATTTCATTAAAAAATTGAAATCATTTCTTCAATGTATATTTTTGGATTAATGCAAAGGGAAGCTATGTGTGTTTTTAGGGGGTTCTCCGTCTATTTTGGGGTCACAGGCTGTAATGTTTGGGAACCCTTCCCCTAACACCTTAAGTCATCCCACTTAAGCACAAGTGCTCTTTAGTCCCGTCCTGATTTCAGATGTGTGCTATTTAAATGTAGGAATATATGTTCAATTTGAGCAAGTTTTTGTCATGTTAATTTAGTATTTTTCTTGTGCTTTGCATGCAAGCAGGAGCAGGAATTTAGTAATTTTAGTTTTTAATGTAGGAGTCCTTTAATACCTAAATGATTCATAATTTAGCTTTTAGACATTTCATTAGCAATAGAGGGTTTCTCTAGAGATGTTTTCTAAAAAAAGGAGAACAAAGTTTTCAAATTCCAAAGAAAAATTAGCCACAGAAACTGTTAGGATCTAGACCACAAAAGACACCTCATGTCCTCTTGTGAAAACAGCATAAGAACGGAGGACTGAATCAAAGCACAGGGCAGTAGATTTGATCCATCTAAGGCATGATGTGTGACTCAAACAGGCTTCTGCAAATTCTTTCTTCATGCACTTCCAACATAAACTGGTTGACCAACATTAGCAAGTTTGCTATTCCTAGACTTAAAGGTATAGAGGATGATCGTTTATTTCTGGATGGATTAACTAAATAAGTGGTCCAGAATGATTGTCAATCATTCTGGTGATATGTTTACATGAGGCAGACACTCTGTCTACTTTTAAGGCTAGGCTTAAAACTTTCCTTTTTGATAAAGCTTCTAGTTAGAGTGGCTCAGGTTATCCTGAGCTATCTCTATAGTTCTGCTGCTATAGGCTTAGACTGCTGGAGGACATAGGGACCCCTTTTTCATCATTCTGCTTCATTTTATCTCTATTCTCCTAATCTATAGAATCTGTTAGTTCAAACCCTAACGTTATGCTCTATCTTACTACTTACTAGCTTCGCCTTGTCTTTTCCTGTTTGGCTGTGACTCCAATCTGGAGAGAAACATCAGCTGTGCTGCTGCCATCAACACCTTTGTTTCTAGATGTTGGAGCTTAGCCTGTTTTTCAGTGTAGTCCTGTTTCTCTGACCGTGACTGGCTGGATGTGCTCTCTTCATCCTCTGACATGGGAGCTGGCTCAGAGCTCGTCTGCCTGGCTGTGGTTTCCTGGATGGGCCCGTCTTTTACAGTTGCTTTCTGTATCTCTGCTTCTGTCTCCTTGAACCCCAGTCGGCCTCAGCAGATGGCCGCTCACACTGAGCCTGGTTCTGCTGGAGGTTTCTTCCTGTTAAAAGGAAGTTTTTCCTCTCCACTGTCGCTACAAGCATGCTTAGTGTGAGGGATTGCATTGGAGTCAATGAGTCAATGCAATCAGCTGGTTTTCCTTAGATAGAAACTTTGAAAAAAAACTGGATGATTTGGAGAACTTTGTTGTGAATTGGTGCTGTGTAAATAACCTGAATTGAATTGAGTAAGGCCGTCCCCGTTAGCTATCTTTTTCTGCGCATGCCCACATTCAGGCGTATATCTGTGGTGAGCTATGGCTTCAGACAGTCATTGAAGCTCACCTTTCTTACCGCGGTTCTTAGAAAATGGCCGAAGATTGTAAGAGAAAAAGTGTCTACAAAGTCTATTGAGAAGAAAAGAAAGGCCTCAGGAGAGGCAGATATATCCCAGAATGCTTTGTGCGGAGAGCTCTCCTTGCAAAGCATTATGTCGCAATAGGTTGCCGCTACTCGACAGCGGCGACTAATAACAAAGATGGCGCAGGCACCGCACAGTGCAGGAAGAGTTACATGACCAACGAGGAGCATCTGTTTGGACAATAAACATCTGTCCAAACCATAATTATTATGTTTTTTTTTATTATGAGTTATTCAGGGTTTAAGGTGGACACTTGGACACAATAAGCTTGCATGAGTTATGCAATTAGTAACTTTTAAACTGAGCATGCATGCTGCTGCATACTCTCACAGGTGTGGAGAGGGCGGGTCTTTTAAAAAATTTGCGAAAATCCTCCACAATACCTTTAAGACTTAAGATAAGCTGCTACACCACAAAACAACCACCAGAGGCCACTGTATTTAACATTCAGTAACGTTGATCTTTTTTCTTCTAATTATTCACTTATAATTTACATATTCTGAATGTGGCTTGTTAAGATTTTCGTATTCATGCTGCAACAGTAACATGGTTGTTTTAATGCAGAGTTTTCAAAACTTTTCAGCTTCTGAACAACTAAATTGTACCTAAATTGTGTCAATTTGCAGGTGATGCTTGTAATGTAATTGTAAATATGTTTATTTTCATTTCTATTGTAGAGCTAAAGACCCGTAATGGTTTATCAATGACCAGACAGCTTTGAGATTCAATGTTTTCAAGTAAAACAGTTTGGAAATAAAACCGAACAAATACTTGTTTAGCAAAATGGAAATAATCATCTTAAAAATGGCAAAATCTTTATCCTGCATTTGCTATAAAAGTCATTTCGATTAAATCGTAAGAGTACCACATAAATGAATTAATAGAAGTACAACAAAGTGTAGTGACTTACCTTTACTTTTACATCAGATTTTTTGTTTTCACTTATTCAGTTCAATTCAGTTTATTTATACAGTGCAAATTCACAACACATGTTGTCTTAACGCTCTTTATAGAGACAATTCAACCAGTCAGATTGGTCCAAAGTTGGTTGGTTCAAATAACTTTTCCATATTTGGTTGTAACTCTCCCATATATTAATACTATTGCTGTTTTAGTTTAATACAGCGCAACATCTGTTGTTTGTACAGTGCAGTGTCATGGTCTTGGTTCTGTTGTTATTTACTTTGCTCCTTATTTTCTAGTTTTATTGGTTTAATTCCAGTTTGGTTGTAATTTCTAGATTTATGTTAGTTCTCATGTTTTTCTGTTCTCTGTTGCCCTCTTGTGTGTGTGTGTTCCTTTCCCCTTGGCTCCCTCGTTGTCTCCTCTCACACCTGCTCCTTGTCAGCTCGTTAGCCCTCCCTTTGTCTCTGTCAGCTATATATTCTCTCCCTCTGCTGTCACTCCTTGTTGGTTCCTTGTCTTTGCTGTCTCCCCATGCTGTGGTCTACGTTCCTTGTCTCTCCCTGGCTCCTCGTGTTTTGTTTCCCCAGATGTCTCCATAGTTCTGCTGCAAGAAATCTTCTCAGCCTCTCTGCCTCTGCATTTGGGTCCTTAACCACAACCAACCCTGACATGCAGATTCTCCCAAAAGAGGTTAATTTAAGAATAAGATGTCACGATTTGGTTTTAAGGTTTTTGTTAGGACCCAAAAGCAGAAGCTGAGAGGTAGGGGTGAGATCTTGGAAGGTTTAATGAAAAATAAGGCAGCAAAAACAGCAATCCAAAAATCCAACTTAAAAATGTTAAACAAAAACAGGTATCAAAAAAATCCGACACAAAAATCAAAAACAAACCAGAACCATGGAGACATCAGGGGAAAACCATCAAGGAGCCAGGATGAGAAGAGGTAAGACGAGGAAGCGGAGGGTGGGTTGGTCTACATATTTATGCTTTATTTTGCCGTTTACTGCTGAAAAATCGAGGAGAACACAAAGATCATTTTTCGATTTTCATTTTATATTTGAAATATATAGTGGGAAACATCTTTTCTTCTTCATTTGGCCCCCCTCAGTCTAGGGGCCTTTAGAATCTTCTTAATTTCCCCCCTTACAGCGCCCCCGCTGAGAACTCCCCTTAAACTGAAAAGTATGAAAGTCAGAGGTTGATGTTTTTAGTTTCTAACTGCATGAGGAAAAGTTGTGAAAGCTGGAGGAGGAAACTATCACCACCTCTGATGGTTTCTAAGTCTAAAGTGGAGATTTTCCTTCACTGATGGAAAGATGAAATTGAAACACTTTTTTACCTGCAAATGTAGCAACAGTTACCATGTAAACAAATAAATTTATTCAGGTAGATGATTAAAACATGATCAACCAGCAAATTCCAGGAATCAGTCCAAAACAAAACTGAGATTGCAGACAAGGGGGAAGCAAAACTCTGGTATCAGGCAGAAACGGGTCAGAATCAGAATTACAGAACAAAATACAAGATCGCTAGAGTTACTCTCACCAAACAGCTCGAATAATTGGGCGCCGATGGTAGGCAAACAAGCAGCATACATAGGAGCAAGAACCAGGTATAAAAGATGAGAACAATAAGCCATCGGGCCAATTAGACAGGTGACAGGAGTCAATGAAACGGCCAACCATCAGCGCCAAGACCATGACAATTTTACTCTAAATAAGAGTATTTTCAACTATACTGACTGTAAATCTGTTAGAGTTAAAAGTTAGTAAAAAAATTGACTGCCATACAGTGTAACTTTTACTATATATGGTGTCGATTACCAGCCAGTATCTGAGAGGTCTTCTTGGTACTGAGACTAAAATTAATCAAATTGACTGAAAAGTTGACACTGGCTATAGACTAAAGTCTAAAATAATTTAGAGTGAGACCAAATATTATCTGAAATTTAAATTTAACTGTTAAAGTAACTAAATTTGCTCACACTCGGAATTAGTGTTAAATTAGAACTCTATGTACATAGTGTATATCTTACTCCAGTTGTTCAACCAGAGTCAACGTACTTTGACACTACATATTTAACACTGTGTAGGAATTAAAATAACACTTTGTTTTTTACTGTGCACTGGACAAAGCCCTAAATATCTGGTGAAACTTTTCAGTTTAGATTAAAAGATTTTAGAAAACTTCTGAAGCTACTTGATCTCCACTGGAAATGTTGTACATATTTCCTTATAAAAATCACTGCCTGCTAATGATTTAAATCAGCTCAAGGTTTCCTTCTGTCTCCTGTAAACCCCTGGGTTTAAAAACAAGGGATTTCTTAGCGGAAGGAAATGATTATCTTAAACTGAGATTGATTAAAGCACTAAAGCTGCATTGTTGTTTACCTTCTAAGACTGAGGAGCAAATGTTAATCTTTCTTATATTAAAATCTCTGACCTAGAAAATAATCTGAGTCCTACAGCAGGATTTAATCTATCTTTACCAAATCAACCTCCCTGTGTTTATCTTCTAAAACATCCAGGTTTATTCATTTTCATTTCAGCATATTTAAAACCATATTTGATGATTTGACCTCTCCAACCAACACATATGCAGACACACTCACACTCGTTCTGCTATATGTAGTGAGGACCATGTGTTGACTCCCATTGACTTCCATTGATTTTCAGTCATTTTCAAAGCTTTCTATGCCTTGATGCTAAAACCTTAGCCCTAAACCTAACCATTAGCAAAACAGCTTGTGGGGACCACTTTGCAACAACTGGTCCTCACTCTGAGGGATAGACAGGTATAGGCAGTGTTGGGCACGTTACTTTGAAAAGTAACTGAGTTACTCTACAATAAAAGTAACTCATTACTAGTAAAAGTAACTATTGCGTTACTTTTGCGAGTGTATAAAATTAATAACTGGGGATGTCTAATTCTGAAATCCTGTGTTTGGGTTGTTATAGATACTGCAACATCTATCTATCTATCTATCTATCTATCATCCATCCATCCATCCATCCATCCATCCATCCATCCATCCATCCTTCTCTCTTTCTCCATATAGGCTAATGATCGTTCACGCTCTCCGTAGTTCTCCTGTGGCGCGAGCACAAGGCGGCTGTTGCGCGCCTTTACTTAGCATGCGCGTTCCTGTTGCTTGCGCGGTGAAACGTGCCGCCGCGCTGTGCAGAGATGCAGGGGAAACCGTATCTGATGGGGAAACGCAGCTCGACGTAACACCGGTATTTCCATCTGGAAAGCGCTGTTTTGCCGCTGGAGTCCTCCTCACTCTCCATCCTCCCCTCTCTCGTGACGCGCGCACGAGTCCTATCATGAAAAAAGGTTAATTGTGCGACCTGAGTAACGTGCAGTAACGGGGTGTCGGCAATTGTAACTGCTTTATAGTTACAGTAAGAGTAATCATTTTGATTACTTGTTATTAAAAAAAGGTAGCGGCGTTAGTAACGCCGTTACTTTCAACGCCGTTACTCCCATCACTGGGTATAGGTATAGAAGTTCCATATAGAAACACAGTTTTCCTGTGTAGCCTTTAATGTAGGTTGGGGCTACAGTCTTAGTCCGTTTCTCAATTCACAAGAACGCCAGTACGGACTTGTGTCCTCGCCAAGTATGTTCTATAGAAGAACACAGAAAAGTGGACTCTGGAGAACGGGAGTACGCAGCATAAATTGGAACAGAAGCGTACCGATGACATCACCACACGCTCGGCTCGTCTGGAGCTGCATTTCTCCTCCTGTTATTAATAGTCCCTAGATAATAATAAATTCTTACTTTTTTCATTCAGTGGGGAATAAAAACACACACAGTCAGATAAACACAAATCAAAAGAAAATTTTGCCAAATTAAACAAAAATATCCCCATCAGAGCCAGCGGTCCTTCACACATGGCTATGCTATTGGGAAACGTTAGTCCTGGCTGCTGTCAGCCTCGGAGGTCCATTGGTTGCCGCGGTCCTCCTTTTTTTTTTTTTTATTACGCATTAAATCGGTAAATGGACCTGTCAGGGTTTGGTTGAGGTTTGAGGATCCAGATGCAGATATTTCTTGCAGTTTTAATAAGGAAGAACAGTAACAAAAGGCAGGAATCCAAAAAATCCAACTAATAATGCAAATCAAACCAGAACCATGGAGACATGAAGGGTAAACCAAACACGAGGAGCCAGGGAGAGATGAGGAACATAGACCACAGCATGGGAAGACAGCAAAGACAAGGAACCAACAAGGAGTGACAGCAGAGGGAGAGAATATATAGCTAACTGAGACAAAGGCAGAGCTAACGAGCTGACAAGGAGCAGGTGTGAGAGGAGACAACGAGGGAGCCAAGAGGAAAGGAACACACACACACAAGAGGGCAACAGAGAACAGAAAAACATGAGAACTAACATAAATCTAGAAATAACAGCCAAAAAGGAATTAAACTAATAAAACTAGGAAACATGCAGCAAAGTAAAGCACAACAGAAACAAGACCATGACAGGACCATATAGTGATGCTTAAAGTATAATATTCTCGCCTCAAATGATCTTAAAACGTACTTTTATTGAACAACAGCAACAACAGAAAAGAGAACTTTTAACTTAATACTGTTGCTGCCGCAGTGCATGCTGGGACAGCTGTCAGCCTAGAGAATGGAAAAATCTGCTCTGATGCATGCTCGATAAATAGAGGGGGGCGAGAAGAACATCCAGGGACCTTAACCGTTCTTGGTCTGCTGTTGTTGAATTGGAACAGTACTAGGGCTGAGGCTGATGACGTTTCACGAGTAAACGAGCACATGAAAACGCACAAGCACACATATTGAGAAACAGGCCTAGAGTACTCACTTCTCACCAACCAATCGCACTCGTGGACCCAGGCAGGCCGTCACAAAGTGCGACCCTCTCAAACCAAAACACACATCATGTGAAAATGTTGCAGCAAGCAGTTGCGGAGTAAATTGTCCAACAAAGGGGTTTAAGTAGCTCACCAGTTTGGCAATATTTCAGTTATAACAAGTCAGACATAAAACAAACCAAATGAATTTGTAAACTTTGCAGGGAACCGGTAAAAACTGTTTGGTAACAAAACCAACTTGTTTTATCATCTAAGCAAATCTGACAAAGCGTCCATAAGGACATCACTCATGCAGTAACAGGCTTCATAGTGATGGCTATACTCCCTAGGAACAGCTAAGATACTGCGCAGAACCCTCAAACTCCCAGGCCTCTGGTAGAGGACCCGAGCTTGAGGATGACACATACCACCCCACGAGGGGTGAGAAAACATATATATATATATATATATATATATATATATATATATAAGGAGATTTTCTATGGCTTTATTATACAGAAGGGGAGAATGGAGCGGAAGATTAGTAGACGGGCTGCTGCCAGAACACACAGAATCCCCAGGTCTATTTTGGTCGGGCTACGCAGCAATTCAGTGGTCATTTCATGGGTCTGACTGGAAGACAGAAGCGGTTACGATGTAAAACACATCCGCTTTTTGGGAAAATACAAAATAAAATCTGCTAATTGCACGGGGAAAGAGTCCGTTTTTGAGTCGCATAGAGCAGCAAGCAGCAAATTAACCATCCCATAACCTGTCCAATTCAAATGTGGGAAATTGTTTTAATTTTTGTGGCACAGAGCAGTGTTGTTTTTGACAGCCATCTTTGTCTTAGTCTTCAGGAGGAAAGCTGTTAGTAGTTTTAGTCACGCTTTAGTCATTACGATATGTGATAGTTTTAGTTGACTAAAACCTAAAAGCATTTTAGTCTAGTTTTAGTCAGTTTTTATGTTGCAAAAAAAAGTGAACCTTTACTATTTGCAATAACAACCAGATTCTTTCCCAGACTGACAGCTCTAGCCTAGATACTACAGTAGCTGTGTATAGAATGCTGCCGTGCAGTTGGACAGAAAACTTTGATTTATAGAATTCACTAAACTTTATGAATGAATGACGGTTGACGTTAAGGATTTTTACCACTTGCCCTTTGGGCAAGTGACTTTCACATTTCATTTGCCCAGAAACAATTTTTACTTGCCCAGTATAATGTTTGAAAAATATGGTTCCTAATATTCATTTTTGTATATATATATCAATGAAACATGTTGGTTTTTTAAATGTTTTTTTTGTAATTCAGTATTTTTTAAGTTTCCAGGTTCCTGGTGTGTATATGCATGCGTCAGATAATGAACTTCAGCCTACATTACCGTGTTAACATGCTTTTCAATCCTTCCTGCACATTCTTTTCAAACTAAACTTTGCTTTAAACTGTTGTGTGCTTGGAAAAATATAAATTGAAAAACTTGACAGGTTAAAAGCTTAAGATAAATCACAAGACAGAAGTCAA
Organism: Cyprinodon diabolis; assembly: GCA_030533445.1. NCBI lineage: Eukaryota > Metazoa > Chordata > Actinopteri > Cyprinodontiformes > Cyprinodontidae > Cyprinodon > Cyprinodon diabolis. The sequence goes on along the minus strand of CM060064.1, from coordinate 45,395,183 downwards.
TGTCACAAATGTGTCTGATTCGCGCCAATTCCCGGACAAAAAATCACGCCATCTGGTGGAAAATCACGCGAGAATGTGTACAAAACAACAAAAATGGCGCCGGCAACGCTTCTGGGTCGTCTTCAGCGAATGTCAGTGACTTTAAAGTAATTTTGAGTGATAAATAATTTTTTTTTGCGATCATTGCACTTGCCCGGCGGGCAAATGCAATGAAATTTGTACTATCCCGACAAAAAAAACGACTTACCCCGGGAAATCGGCCCATGGTTAACATCGAGCCCTGTACTTTATAAAAAAGTGTCTCACAAAAGTTGTGTAAATAGCAGATGTAGTTCAACACATCATATTGGTTAATATAGCAGACAGACAGGTGAACAAAATGTGCAATAAAGGAATGGCTTTAGACATCCCAAAGCAAACACTTCCTGATCTACTATGAATTATGCATTAAACATAAATATAATCTGCATTGCTCCGAAAAAAGCAAATAACAAAAACAATCTTCTTTCTACTTGAGCTCTATCTGAGATAAAAAGTCATTTCATTTTGCTATACTCTAAATGCAGAACAAAAACCAAATCGTAATTCACTTTTATACTGTTTAAGGGAAATGTTCAGATGGGGAAGCACGCAAAGGTTTTTTTTTTTTTTTTTTAAAGAAACACTTGTTTCATTTTCATGTAGTAACCAACTGCAGGTCAGCAGAAAGATTTAGACGAAGCTCCTGCAACCTTCCCCTTTTGATGGAGAAGGGTTTTATCTTGGATAAACAAAAAAAACATTGTATTTTAATCAAAATATTACACAAAAACTAAATTCCAACCATTAGTCTTGCAGCAGCACAGTACCTACTAGTGGATGAAAATGACTTAGCATTGATATCTTTAGAAGTCTGTTTTGGAAACCAAGTAGAAAGAGATGACATAAAGTGAAACACGTTTCCTCTCTAGATTAAAGTTTGATCTGCTGCCCTGGGTTCTATTTTAAGATTTATTCTCTTTTTCAGTATATTTTCCATTTACAAAAATATACCCTAATTTAGATGCAGTAAATCCAGAATGAACAGACAAACCGTTCAATTATCTAAATATTTTACATATTCTAGACACCGTTTTTTTATCTGGACTTGAATCCCTGCAGTGTGTCTCACAGGGAAGCAATGAAGTTGAGAGAGAAACACAAATAATGTGCTTTACTCACTTATATTGAATAAAGCTCTGATAAAGTTGATCATTTTGACCTGTAAGTTGTTGTTCCAGGACGTACACTCGGGCGATTTCGAGAGTTTGGAAACACAGTACAGTTTGAATGCATTTTCTCACAGGATGTGGTAAAACAACTGGTGGTCTGCTCATTTCAGAGTCTGAAGGAAGAACACTGACTGTGACGTTCATCTAGATCTTAATCTCGCATATTAGAATATAGATACCGAGAAGGTAGTGGAACATTTTGTGCTGATGCTCGTTTATCAGACGCAGGTGAACGTCACTGTTTCTGCCCAATCTTCACTCTGACCTTTTATAGCTACGTCTTAATACTCCTTAATTCTTTTCCACTCATAGGATTTCTTTTAATCTTCAGACTGTGAATTTTGACTGTCTTTAATCTTTTTTTCTTTACGTTAGAAACCAAAGTTCGAGCAGGAAAAGTTAAATGAGTCCAGGGCCTCCATCCTCAGAGCTGCTATAGACGGCGGCCCTTCTAGCTCATCTTTTTCTTTAAGTCGATAAATGATGAAGATGGAGCCTCATACAGGATAGTTTTGCACCGATACCAGTATAGTTCGGGGCCTGATCCAGCACTAAAATGGTGGTATCGGTATCAGCGAGTACCAACAAATAGGGCAATGATACAATTTTGAGAGCCAAAAGTGTATTCAACTATTGTCACCCATTCCATCTAGGCAATAAAAAGTTTTTCTAAAATGTTACAAACAACTTATCTAATTTAAACTATTCAACCTTGATGCGGCCTTTTTATTTGTCTGAGAGTTCAATAGCAACTCTAGTTTAAAAAAAATTTTAGGCTTTAAAAGTTTAAAATCATGAGCAAAACTTAAACATTTCATAAAGTGGAAGCATGGATTTTGTTCAATAGGATATCATTTTATGACAATATAAAAATAGTTTTAAGTAACGACAAGAAATGGGATTCTTTAAAGTCATTTTGCTGTAAAACTTTTAGTTCAAACATTCTTTAAAAAATCTGCCAAAGCTAGCTTAAATAGTACTGAGAAGATTTTGCTCAAAATAAGGGGAATAATCTGTCAAAAAGAGGATTGGTAATTTAATTTCATTTTCTTGCTCTATTCTTCTCATCCACAGTTTCAGTAAAAATAAAATGCCTTGGGGGAAAAAAATGGTATTTTATGTAGTCATCCTAAACATAATTTCTGTTGGGTTATTATAAAATTAAGAAAAATATTATTACGTTTGTGGTATTGTCTGTTGTTCTGCAAAGGGGGCATCCCAGACCACAAGTTTATGGTGTTGCTGGGGCCACAGCATGGCTGATACATCATTAATTTGATATATTTATCTTTATAAAACTTACAAAATAAATAGTTTCCATATGTCATATATATATATATATATATATATATATATATATATATATATATATATATAATGTGTGTGTTAGAATAAGGTTTACCTTCTTACTGTAGTAAGAAGGTAAACTGTTAAAAGTATTTTCACTTGACCTGTAAATGAAACAACAGTCTCAACACAGGAAATGACAACAAACCATAGAAGTACTAAATATAAGCCCCAAACATAAACTGTAGGAGTGTGTGGAGGTTCATCAAATACAAAAAACAAAAAAAAAACAAAGTAGAGCTAAAAATACTTCAACAAAAAATTACCTTGTTGAAAGTGAAAATCACTTATTAAAAAAAAGTACTTACATAAAAGTTAGAAAAATTGTTTCTAACTTTTACGGAAGTAGAAGTAAAAGTATATTTGTACAAAAAAGAAGTAAGATAAGCATTTTTCTTTTTGTTCCTCTACTTTACTATGGTAAAAACAATGTAGATGAAAATTCTTGAAAACGGTCTTCAGCCAAAATAAAAATTCAACCAGTTTTGTTCACATCAAAGTTGAGTTGAGGACCCAAATGCTGAGAAGAGTTTTCCTGATTTAATGAAGGAACAAATGGCAACAGAAGCATTAATCCAAAAACAATAAACAGGAAATAAAAAAACCCAAATAAACAGGAGACACCAGGTAGGTAGGGAAGAGAATCCAGCAATGAGGAACTGCACAGGTGTATATATGGGAGACAGAACAAAGAAGGGCTAATCAGGTGATAGGGAGCAGGTGTGGGTAGAAGCAACTAGAAGGGAACTAGGGGAAAAGAGACTGGCACAAGGGGGCGACAAAGAGTAACACAAAAAATGCAACAGAACTTAAATATAACTAGAAAACAACTAAATGATAACATAGAAAAGAAACCAACGACCAAGAAAACACAGAATGACCTAAATAAATGAAAACTCAAAAATCCACTGAAAAAGAAGTCAGAAGAAAAATAGAGGACGTGCATCTAAAAGGGCCTGAGGAAACTAAAAGCTCTTTTGGTAAGAAAATGTTGAAAGTAGGACAATATGCAGAATTAAATAACTTTCCCAGAAAGAAATTAAAGAATGGACATTTCTTTTTTTAAAGAGGCAAACTAAAAAAATGTAAAAATTTGGCAAACAACAATTTGGTGCTTTATCCACATCAACCATAAGGATTGTGAACCAAAACAAACAGAGAGCAGTTCTTCTTCTCTTGTCCGATAAATAAATCCTTTCATAACAATGTCTCACTTTGTTTTCCTTTGTTTGCACTGAATTTTCAGTACCTGTACGGAGTGAATTTTATTCTATTATTGTCGCAAGCAACCCCCCCCCCCCACAAACACACACACACACATTTTATCAATAGAATATAGAAAATAAATGAAATTGAGGAAAATAAACTGAAAAATGTCTGAATTTCTTTTAGGTTTTTATTATTATTATTATTATTATTATTATTATAATCCCAGAGGGAAATGACTTTTGTTACACCTTCGAGATATACAAACATATACAACAAAACCACAGAAAATGAATATAAATAATACAAATATATACATATATCACTCTATATAATCTCTTTATATATTTATTTGTATAAAACAAAACAAAAAAACAAACAAACAAAAAAAAAAATATATATACACTATATTGCCAAAAGTATTTGCTCACCCATCCAAATTATTGGAATCAGGTGTTCCAATCACTTCCATGGCCACAGGTGTATAAATTCAAGCACCTAGGCATGCAGACTGTTTTTACAAACATTTGTGAAAGAATGGGTCGCTCTCAGGAGCTCAGTGAATTCCAGCGTGGAACTGTGATAGGATGCCACCTGTGCAACAAATCCAGTCGTGAAATTTCCTCGCTCCTAAATATTCCACAGTCAACTGTCATCTGTATTATAAGAAAATGGAAGTGTTTGGGAACGACAGCAACTCAGCCACGAAGTGGTAGGCCACGTAAACTGACGGAGCGGGGTCAGCGGATGCTGAAGCGCATAGTGCGAAGAGGTCGCCAACTTTCTGCAGAGTCAATCACTACAGACCTCCAAACTTCATGTGGCCTTCAGATTAGCTCAAGAACAGTGCGCAGAGAGCTTCATGGAATGGGTTTCCATGGTCGAGCAGCTGCATCCAAGCCATACATAACCAAGTGCAATGCAAAGCGTCGGATGCGGTGGTGTAAAGCACGCCGCCACTGGACTCTAGAGCAGTGGAGACGCGTTCTCTGGAGTGACGAATCGCGCTTCTCCATCTGGCAATCTGATGGACGGGTCTGGGTTTGGCGGTTGCCAGGAGAACGGTACTTGTCTGACTGCATTGTGCCAAGTGTAAAGTTTGGTGGAGGGGGGATTATGGTGTGGGGTTGTTTTTCAGGAGCTGGGCTTGGCCCCTTAGTTCCAGTGAAAGGAACTCTGAATGCTTCAGCATACCAAGACATTTTGGACAATTCCATGCTCCCAACTTTGTGGGAACAGTTTGGAGCTGGCCCCTTCCTCTTCCAACATGACTGTGCACCAGTGCACAAAGCAAGGTCCATAAAGACATGGATGACAGAGTCTGGTGTGGATGAACTTGACTGGCCTGCACAGAGTCCTGACCTCAACCCGATAGAACACCTTTGGGATGAATTAGAGCGGAGACTGAGAGCCAGGCCTTCTCGTCCAACATCAGTGTGCGACCTCACAAATGCGCTTCTGGAAGAATGGTCAAAAATTCCCATAAACACACTCCTAAACCTTGTGGACAGCCTTCCCAGAAGAGTTGAAGCTGTTCTAGCTGCAAAGGGTGGACCGACGTCATATTGAACCCTATGGATTAGGAACGGGATGTCACTTAAGCTCATATGTGAGTCAAGGCAGGTGAGCAAATACTTTTGGCAATATAGTGTATATATATAGATATACACTCACCGGCCACTTTATTAGGTACCCCATGCTAGTAACGGGTTGGACCCCTTTTGCCTTCAGAACTGCCTCAATTCTTGGTGGCATAGATTCAACAAGGTGCTGGAAGCATTCCTCAGGGAGTTTGGTCCATATTGACATGATGGCATCACACAGTTGCCGCAGATTTGTCGGCTGCACATCCATGATGCGAGTCTCCCGTTCCACCACATCCCAAAGATGCTCTATTGGATTGAGATCTGGTGACTGTGGAGGCCATTTGAGTACAGTGAACTCATTGTCATGTTCAAGAAACCAGTCTGAGATGATTCCAGCTTTATGACATGGTGCATTATCCTGCTGAAAGTAGCCATCAGAAGTTGGGTACATTGTGGTCATAAAGGGATGGACATGGTCAGCAACAATACTCAGGTAGGCTGTGGCGTTGCAACGATGCTCAATTGGTACCAAGGGGCCTGAAGAGTGCCAAGAAAATATTCCCCACACCATGACACCACCACCACCAGCCTGAACCGTTGATACAAGGCAGGATGGATCCATGCTTTCATGTTGTAGACGCCAAATTCTGACCCTACCATCCGAATGTGGCAGCAGAAATCGAGACTCATCAGACCAGGCAACGTTTTTCCAATCTTCTATTGTCCAATTTCAATGAGCTTGTGCAAATTGTAGCCTCAGTTTCCTGTTCTTAGCTGAAAGGAGTGGCACCCGGTGTGGTCTTCTGCTGCTGTAGCCCATCTGCCTCAAAGTTCCACGTACTGTGCGTTCAGAGATGCTCTTCTGCCCACCTTGGTTGTAACGGGTGGTTATTTGAGTCACTGTTGCCCTTCTATCAGCTCGAACCAGTCTGGCCATTCTCCTCTGACCTCTGGCATCAACAAGGCATTTCCGCCCACAGAACTGCAGCTCACTGGATGTTTTTTCTTTTTCGGACCATTCTCTGTAAACCCTAGAGATGGTTGTGCGTGAAAATCCCAGTAGATCAGCAGTTTCTGAAATACTCAGACCAGCCCTTCTGGCACCAACAATCATGCCACGTTCAAAGTCACTCTAATCACCTTTCTTCCCCATACTGATGCTCGCTTTGAACTGCAGGAGATTGTCTTGACCATGTCTACATGCCTAAATGCACTGAGTTGCCGCCATGTGTTTGGCTGCTTAGAAATTAAGTGTTAACGAGCAGTTGGACAGGTGTACCTAATAAAGTGGCCGGTGAGGGTATATGCATATGTATAACTATAGATCGAAATAAAGTCATAAAAAAAGTTATAAATTATTATTATTTTTAGTATTTTTTAATCATTGTTTAATGTTTTCCTTTCAATTTTGGTATTGCACTTTATTTTTGTATTTTAACTCTTTTTTCAATATTTTACAGATTTTATGTTTTCAAATGTTTAAGTTTTTCAAAATGAGTTTTTTAGATCGTAATTTCTTCACTTCAAGCCCAATAAAACTGTTGCTAACCCGCCGCTAACTGGGAACCTCTGCTCTAACAAATAAAAATAAAAATAATGTCATTCATGTTTAAAACAAGCTTCTTCTTCATTGACTGAAGTTATTAATAATGACGGGCAGCCACACATTTTACATTAATAAGAGCAGTGATACTTCCTCTTGTCTTTACTTAAGTAAAGTAAAAAAAGTACAACGTAGTAAAACTAATTCTAAAAGTTTATTTTCTTTAACAAAAAGTTCAAGCTAAGTGAGTAAATATATCGTTTCTCTCCTAGAGGCGCAGAAGGAGGGAGAATTAAAACCTTTTTTTTCTATAAGGATTAAAATCCATCAAACAAGCGACTGAAGGAATTTTTGGCTCCATCTGCTCGACTTTTTACCTCTGAAAAACTTTTAAACTGAAACAAACTGCTAAAAAGAAGAAAATCTGTTTACCTTATTTTTGACTTATTAAAGAATAACTATAGTTTACTCTTCTGGGAACACAGATGAAAAAGCTCTAATATAGGAAATTAGACCTAAAAATCCTTCAATGAACTTGTTTGTATTTTTATCAGAAAAGTTCCACCAACTTGACAGACAAGGTTCAGACACAAAAACTCTTCAATAAATTAGTTTATAAAGCTGAGAGAAAATAAGACAGATCTTGTAAAACTGATTAATCATGAATTTACTGTTTAATAATTGAATAATTTCTGAATCAGCTGAAGGAGTTGACTCAAAAACTTTGATCAATTATCTAATATTTATATTATAATAAAATATTCTTAATATTTTATTTTCTACAAAACATGAATAAAATATTCATAACTTAAGTTCTAACTGTGTATGTATTATCTAAAAATACTCATGACCTTAAAGGGAAAACATTTGTGTACATTTATTTTGCTTTTAAATAACGACATAAGTGGTATTTTTCTACAATCATAATTATATATTTTATCTATATGCTTTTTTTTTTAAATCAGTCATCTGTAAATTGAAAGAATACATTTTTATTTTATTCTTTTTCAGTTAAATTGTAATGTAAAAAATACTTAGTTTTTCTCTTTTTATTTAAAAAATAAGTCATTTTAAAACAACTTAAATATTTGTTGGTTTCGTCTAATTTTAACAAACCTTTGAACTAATTTGTGGAGTAAAATTAAGAAGATTATCAGGTAATGTTTCATATATAATTAACATTCTCTCTGGGACAAACATTAAACCTCTGATATGTGCTGATGCAGAGCAGCCAAAGCACCAGCAGGGGGCAGTAAAGATCATCATTTTCTCTCCTAATCTTCAGTTTCCTTTTCTGTGCTCAGTGCAGATTTTCTTTGCAACAACTGTAAATCGGCACAAGACTGACCTCTGAAAGCAGAACTTTTCAATAAATTACAAACATTTCACCATAAACATGTTCAACCTGGTTTTAATTCATCTGGTTTCTTTTATTGTTTAACTTTATGCCATGTTGTTGTTCTTTAAGACAAAATTGAAAAGATTTACACTGGGAAAAAAATGCAACTGTTTTTGGCATTTACTTAATCATATTTATTTACTTTAACACAATTCTTTTGTGTTAGCTGGGTAGGACATTAAACAATTGTGTTCAAGTAACTAAATATGATTAAGTAAATGCCAAAAGCGAATAAATAATTTTTTTCAGTGTAGATTATTCTTCAAGTTTTTATTTATATCCTACTGAAGCAATTTTTTTCTGTCATAAATCTCCTCAACTATGGGATCATTTTATCTAAAATTCACTTTAAGTTACGCGATAATAATGTCCTAAATAAAGAGCTTAGTGTTTCTATTTTGTTCGTCACATGGATCAAATGTATGCCTGTTTTTTTGTTTGATGAATCGATGAAAAGATCCCTGGCAAAACAAAAACATCTGGCCGACGGAAAGAGGGATTTTCCTCCCTAAAGGATTAATCCTGAATAGTTGATGGTGCATCTCTAAGGTAGAAGAATGAGCTGTAACATCCAATTTCAAAAGAATGTTCATAAAACTTGATCTGAAAAAGAGAAATTGAAAAAAAAATTAAATTTGAGTAAATAAAATGTAAGAAAAAAAAGGGTATGATTAAATATGTTCACTGGAAAAAAATCGAAATGTAAATAAGTCTTAAAATAAGTGCATTTGTTCTTGTATTTAGGACATTTTGCCAATGGAACAAGACAATTTACACTTAAAATAAGAAAACTTAAATGCATTGTTTTATTTCAAGTGCATATCATCTAATTATCTTATTTTAAGAGTAATAAACTCATTCCATTGGCAAACTATCTCATTTACCTACTCAAATTAAGGGTAAGCACACCTAATCTAAGAATTGTTTTACTTATTTCAAGATTGTTTTTCCAGTGTTCAAACTTTTCCAGATGTAAGCACTAAGTTATACATAGAAAATAATGAAATATATTATTAACTTTACCTATTGTTTACATGCTTTTACTTTGTAATATTTTATATCATCATTTAACTGGATTGTGTAAAATAAAGTTATTCATTCATCCGTTCATTCGTTCAACAGAAAGCTGATGATGCAGCTTAATCTCCTGGTGTGTTTAAGCCTTCGGCTTCCTGCATGTAGAGTTTTTAGATTTTTTTCGGGCAAAATGATCCAGATGTACCTAATCGTGGCGTGTTGACAGAGTGACGTACAAATGAGTTAAAAACCCGGAGGGAAAACAAACTTTTAAATCACAGAAATTTATGGAAACACAAAAAACAACTTAAGAGAATCTTACGCAACATAAAAGAATTAATGAAAGAAAGTTTTGCTCTGGATTAGTTTTTGTTTTCTTTTGTGTTGACTTAGTTTCAGATTCCAAATCTGGATAAACTACTCTGTCATGTCCATTTAATGTTGCTTTAAATAAAGCAAAACAAACAAACAAAGAAAACATAGGAAACCAAAATTGTTGTTTATGTCAAAACAAAAACAAACTTAAATAAAATTAAAACCAACATTTATCATTTGGCTAAAAGTCGTTAATTTGCGTGAAATTTATCAATGCTGGAAGACAATGTTACAGAATTGGTTTTAAAAACTGAGCTTTTCAAAGTTGTGCTTTGGTTAGTTTTATTTAAAAAAAAAATTAATATGCCTTTTTGTTTTTGTTTAAACATTGTGTTTATTTTAAAGTCCAATTTTCTTTAAAATATTTTTTGGTTTTCACAATATCCTCCATTTTCCTAAACTGAGATCCTCTTTGGATGAACTGATGTTCCAGAAGACCTGGGAGTCATTGTGATGAGATAAATGGTCGGATGCCTAACCAAAATAAATAAATGTACCATGAAATAAGTAGATATAACATTTATTATTCAATTATTAAGTACACACAAGAACAAAACAGTTTGCATCTTCTCTCCGTCTGGTCCATGTTGAGTGTGGTAGACACCATGTCACCAAACAGCACAGTGGCCACCTACTAGATAATAAACACCTGTGATGCTAATTAGTCACATTATTTTCAGTCTTTTCATACGTCTTATCATATGTTTTCTATTTTGTCTTTAAAACATTTCTTTTGAAGCATGATTGAAAAGTCTGACTTTCATTTGTTAATTTTCATTGAAGTTTTAGTAATCATAACTTTTTTTCACATTCAAGTTATTTCTGCGACAATTGCATTTTTTTCCCCACTTCATTAAATAAGGGGTACCAACAATTTTTTTTCCACATTTGTATACCGACGAAATTGCAAAATGAAACAATTAAAAGTCCCATTAAATAATGAATGATGAAGTACCATATTTTCTGGACTATAAAGTGCGCCTCACTATAAGCCACGCCCACATAAGCCGCTGATATCTACTGAACTGTCTCCCATCAAACCTGCAGGGGGAGCTCTACATATAGCCCCTGGAGTAGGGATGAAGAAGAATGTTAGCTCCCGTTAGCTTGTTGGCTCGCAGCAGTAAGAGCTTCAACAGAAAAATGGAGCTACATCGGTTCTTTATTTCAGCTCTGCAGGAGTTGAGCCCAGTCTCTTTATTGATGCCGCAGTTTTAATGCGGAAAATAAATGTCAAAATGTTTGAATTGGGGACATTTGTTCTGTGCTAAATGAAAATTAGCCCCTTATTCTTTCATTTCCAACTTTGACCTCCCTCTCTGGCAATTAGGAAAAATCAACAGAAAAGCCGGACCGTCCCTTAAGCCGCATGGTTCAAAGCATTGGAAAAAAGTACCAGCTTATAGTCTGGAAAATACAGTAACTAATTTGATGGTTGTTAAAAAAGTAAATGTATTTAAAAATGAATGTAATATACTTTTGTTAAAGATAGGCTCTGTGTATTTACACCCAGTGTTGCCAACTCAGAGACTTTGTCGCTATATTTCGCGACTTTTCAGACCCCTCCAGCGACTCTTTTTCAAAACAGCGACTAGCGACAAATTTAGCGACTGAAGTCAGCTCCCTCAATTGCTGAACCTGCCATAGAGAACCTTGACCAACATGACGATGACCCACTCTTTCTGTGAGCAGGCAAGCACAGCCTGTATGTGTGGAGGGGAATCTTATTTGTTTGAAAAAAAATTTACAATAATTACCATTTTTTGCTCAAATTGTCATTGATTCTTTGTAGTCTTTTTTGTTCCATTTAGATTGTTAATTGTTCTTGTTCAAAATGTTAATGTTTTACCATGATTTTTAAGCTCCTTAGTGGACCACAAGGGGAAAAGAAAAAGTAAAAAAAAAAAGTTGAAAAAATATATATATTATGCAAATTAGGCAATGACGTCATTCAGCGACTTCTAGAGACTTACAGCACAGCCAATAGCTACTTTCCTTACAGAGGAGTTGGCAACACTGTTTACACTGTGAAGCATTCTCTCTCCGGTTCTTTTTCCTGAAAAGAGATAAATAACACTTATTAACTTATATGTATTAAATAACCAGGAGACATGACAACAGATTCTGATAGAAATTGTAATCTTAATCCGATCAGAGAAGTTGCTTAGAGTTACAGGAGGCAGCTGCTTACCAACCGGGCTCACTTGTTGGGAAGTGGCCCCGATAAACAGTTAAAGAAACATTTTTTACATCTCCGGTTTGCCACTATTGTGCCGATGCCGTTTTTTTGGGCCCCCGATACCGATACCTGGCTGTGCGGTATCGGCCGATACCGATACCATCTGTTTAAAATTGATGTGTGTGTATAAATGAAGAACTGCATACTACTTGGATGTAAAATAATTGCCATCAAGCTGCTGCCTACCTTTGTGAAGCAGGAAAAAGACTAATCCAAAGTGAATCCAGTAGAACTTTTTATTGCCTACCTGGAATGGGTGACAATAGTTTAATAAACCTTTGGCTCTCAAAATGGTATTGGTGCCCTATTTGTCGGTACTCACCGATACCAATACCACCATTTTAGAGCTGGATCGGGGCCCCGCCCGATACTGGTATCGGTATCGGTGCAACACTATCTATCTGCCACATCATTACATTTTACATCATACACAGATGTTGTTCAGTTTGCTCTTAGCTGAAGGAAACAGCTCTCATTACATTTCCCAAAATTTGCTACGTACAAAATTAAGATTATAACTGTATATCCGAACAGAGGAACTGTCTTAATCCTTTAAAGCCCGATCCAAGAATAAAACAAAACAGAAAATAACTTTTTTTTGGTTTGAAGTCCTTATTTGACCTTTTAACAAAATATTTAAAAAGAAAAAACAGAAATAAACTTTTGATATTAATAATTTATTACTATGCGATAAGTCAAGATTATTTTTTTGTGTAGTCTTCTGCCCTCTGTTATCAAGTATATCTGATTGTGTACAATAGGATTTTGAGCAAAGTTTTTACCATTAAATTATGCAAAATGTGTCAGACGCAAAACATTTCAGAAACCGTATTTATCAAATATGATACATTTGGTATTACAGGGTTAATTAGATAAACTATTGGGGAAACCGTCAATCCTGACACGCAACAGGCAGCTAATATTAAGGTGTAAGAAACTCAGACATCATAATATAATAATCATCCTAACACTTTGTATGAAGCAATAAAGACAAAGTGAAATAATACATTAAATGTGGGGGGTGGCCAGTCTGTTGCACTGTTATTTTTGGGGTGACACGCTGAAATGCTTGGGAACCCCTGACTTAGGTGACCCCATAATGACATCTCACCATGCACGCTGGAGCAAACACCTACAGAAGTCCTGACTGTCGACAGCATGTGGCTCCCACTGGTTTGCACTGAGACAGAACAGAACGAACACAGAGCCTAACAAGTTCAAAAACAGTTACAACTTGTATGTGTGTGACCTTTGCCAGTGTTTGTCATCTCAGTGAGGGTATTCCTCGGGGCGCAGGGAGGTGGGGGGGGGCTTTGCTCTTTTTTGTGGAGGTGGCTGAAACAGCTCTCCTCAGGTTCCGAGGATTTTTTATTTATTTTTTGTCCCTCTTAGAAGGCTGCAGGCTCTCTGCGACTTGCTCTGTCAAGTGACCCGCGCTCTGAAGCAAAGTGGCGGAGGTGTCTTTACCAAGAGGGTGGCGAAGGCCGCGGAGGGAAGGACGGCTGCGCTGGGGGAAGGTGTTTGGCTCGTAGAGGGCAGAGCTGCAGCTGTGCTTGTCCATGTCTGACTGAATAATAGGAGGAAGCGAGGGGGCAGGAGGAGGGAAAAATTCAGGTTCAGAAGTGTTGAAGCATAAAATCTGTCCCTCTCTCTCTCTCTCTTTTGGACTCTTATTCTGTCTTTCTCCCCACTCTGTTGCTGGGCCAGACGCAAAGCAACAGCAATTTGTGCGATTTCACAGCTCACCGAATCCCTAAAACTCTGACAGCCATGTGCTGGGGTGGGGGTCATGATTACAGGGGCAGGCAAGGGAGGGAATGTGAAAGAATGCATAGATGGATGGTCAGAGCAGAGAAGCAGATGAATGTGTGAGTAACAGTGGGAAGGGAAGATGGACAGACTGGCTATGCTAGTAAAGAAGCTGAGATGGGGATCGCTGTTCAGGTGGAATCAATGTGTCTCCATTAGCTTTTGTCTTCTCTTTTTTTTTTAAGCAAAAATTATATTCATGTTAGGTTGGCTAAAACACAAAAAAGTAGAGCCTTGAAACAAACAAAGCATTGAAGACGAAATAATGGGACGTATGGGTGACCTTAGCAAATTCCGGAATGAGTAGACAAACAAAGGCGAGTTTGTTTGCACAGCACATTTCAACAGCAGGCCACTTAAAAAGTGCTTCACATGATGAAAACATTGGAAAAGAAAACAATTAAAAGAACATTAAGGAGGATAAATAAAGGCAGGTAAAGAAAAGTTGGACTGGAGTCTAAAACTAATGAGTTTTGAGTTTTAGAAAAATAAAAAGCAACTCCAAACAGAGAGGGTTTTAACTTCGATTTAAGGACAATTAGGGTTTCAGCGCTTTTCTTTTAGAGGTTTGTTTCAGATTAGTGGAGTAATTGATGTTTGCCTCTGGTTCCAGGTAGCAGAGTAGACCTCAACCAAATCCGAATCATATTTTGGTGCTAAAACACTCAGTGATAAAAGCAAAAAATTAATGCCTTTACAGGTAAAACCAAACATTACAGGAAGTGACATCAGGTGGACTTCCTAGCTGAGCTTTTATCTTTCTTAACTTTTATGGACAGGATTTCTAGGCGCAGCCAAGGACCGGTGGGGGTCTGGTTTGGGGAACAGCGGATCTCGTCATTGCTTTTTGCCGATGACGTAGTTCTGCTGGCTCCCTCCTGCCAAGACCTACAGTGTGCGCTGGGGCGGTTCGCAGCGGAGTGTGAAGCGGTCGGGATGAGAATCAGCTCCTCCAAGTCCGAAGCCATGGTTCTCGACCGGAAAAAGGTGGCTTGTCCCCTTCAGGTTGGAAGAGAGTCCCTGCCTCAAGTGGAGGAGTTCAAGTATCTTGGGGTCCTGTTCAGTGAGTGAGGGAAGAATGGAGCGGGAGATCGATAGACGGATCGGTGCAGCTGCTGCAGTAATGCGGACGCTGCACCGGTCTGTAGTGGTGAAGAGAGACCTGAGCGAAAAGGCAAAGCTCTCAATTTACCGGTCGGTCTACATTCCTACCCTCACCTATGGTCATGAAATCTGGATCATGACCGAAAGAACGAGATCCCGGATACAAGCGGCTGAAATGAGCTTTCTCCGCAGGGTGGCTGGGCTCTCCCTTAGAGATAGGGTGAGGAGCTCGGTCATTCGGGAGAGGCTCAGTGCAGAGCCGGTTCTCCTCCACATCGAGAGGAGTCGGTTGAGGTGGCTCGGATATCTTCTTCGGATGCCCCCTGGAACACCTCCCTCGGGAGGAGGCCCAGGGGACGACCCAGGAAACGCTGGAGAGACTATGTCTCTCGGCTGGCCTGGGAGCGCCTACGGCTTCCCCCAACAGAGCTGGAGGAGGTGTCGGCGGAGAGGGAAATCTGGGAGAATCTGCTTAGTCTGCTGCCCCCACAACCCGGTTCCGGATAAAGCGGGAGACGACGAGTA
Organism: Cyprinodon diabolis; assembly: GCA_030533445.1. NCBI lineage: Eukaryota > Metazoa > Chordata > Actinopteri > Cyprinodontiformes > Cyprinodontidae > Cyprinodon > Cyprinodon diabolis. Next base: position 45,379,783 of record CM060064.1, on the reverse strand, counting down.
CGAGTACACTCAGTGATTCAAAGACCTAAAAATATGTATATAATTTTTTAGGTTAAAAGTTTTAACCTTAGGCAAAGGGGAGCCACAGTGAGGAGTCTGGAACAGGGGTGATGTACTCCACTTCCTGGATTAACAGCAGCTTTGTGATCCACTGCGTAGATGCTGCTGCAGTAATTAATGAAAAAAATTATCAATTCAGTTGGGTTTTTATTCAACTGGAGGAGATCTTGGCACATCCTTAGACTGTTTTGTGGAATTCATCAACTAAATGTTAGGTTTCATATTCACCTTGTGTCATAATGTAGAGCTGAGTGTCATCGCATTATAAGAACTTTTGTACGTAGTTGTTTTTGTATAATCAGTGGCTGCATTAGATTCAATTTACCTGGCGGGCCACGGTGGGTACAGTGATTTTTCATGGGGGCTACAGAAATTCAATTCAGTTCATTCATATACTGTAGCACCAATTCACAACACATGTCATCTCAAGGCATTTTACAATTCAACCAGATCATTAAGCTAAATTAATTCAAAAGTTTTCTATCTAAGGAAAACTGTTGGGACTCCTGTCTGTTGTGGTTTGTGTTTTTTGTGTTTGTCTTCCTTCCTCCACCAGGTGGTGCCTGGTCCTGGTTCGCCTTCTCACACACCCGCTGATGGTTATCTCGTTAACGGAGTGCTCTTAAGCTGCTGACTGCCACTACCTCGACGCCAGAGTGTTTGCCAGTTTTGGGTACTCTAGCCAAGCTGAGTTTTGCTGAGTCAAACTGAGTCTTTGTCTACCTGAGTTTAAACCTCGTTGTTTTGCAGGATGACCTCCTGCCTCTCTGCAGTTTCGGACCTTCTCTCCCCTGGAAGGATCTTCTGAGAATCAAGCTGAGCTGAGTATTCAAGGGTGTGATTCTGATAAACCCATTTCCCCAAGGAATGTCTGGGGCTTCTCTTTGAGCAGGGAATTCATCTCCACAAGAAACCGTTGAAGTACTGCAGGAAATCTAAGTGGCAGTCACCTACAAACAACCGCATTCTGGGTAAACCCTGTCCGCCCTGCATCGAATGAGACTAATACTGGAACACCCCCACACTGACTGGAGTCAAAGAGTCAACCATTTTTCTGGAAACGTGAGTCTGCAATCTATATCTCCTCTTCAAGTTTGAGAATCAAATTTCCCACTGAGCCTGAACTAACCGCAGTATCTTCCCCTCACTTTCCAGTTCCGGTTGAGCAGTGTTCAGAGCAACAGTGGATTCATCACAATCTTCTCAATAAACCTGTTAAACTTTCCCCTGGTCTCTCTATATTGGTTTTCTGCATCTGGGTCCGAGCTCTTGATAAAATCATGACAAAAACCAGTTGATAGCATCGACTCATTGACTCGAAGGCAATCCCTCACACTAAGCATGCTTGTAGCGACAGTGGAAAGGAAAAACTCCCTTGTAACAGCAAGAAACCTCCAGCAGAACCAGGCTCAGTGTGAGCGGCCATCTGCTGAGGCCGACTGGGGTTAAAAGGCAGCTGTGAAATGTGGCCCCATCCAGGCAACACGCAGCCAGGTAGACGAGCTCTGAGCCACAGCTTTGGAACTGTTATAGCTAGAGGTTGACATGATGTAAAACAAATATAATACAATAAAACCAGCTTTTTCTCAAGAATGTCCTTATTACTGCTTTTCAAAAAAGACCTATCATTTCCGAGAATAAAAATACAACAACTTTGAGTCATGTTTGAACTGATGCAGGTTGGTCTATGTTCTAGTCACCCAACTTTTATTTATATATTAGGAAACTAGAGGGTGTAGTTTTCAAATAATGTATTGCACATGTAATTTTGACTTACAGTTCTTAAGTTATTTACTTTTCCATTTGGGTATGCCAAATAGGCGAGGATTACCCAAAATCAGGTGGATGTTCAGAGGTTAAAACAACTATTTTAATTCATTCTGGATGGAACTATTCACATACTTGTATTATAATACTACTACTACTTTGAGCATGGAGCAATTGGCTTGCTTGGACTAACAATGAATCATGGAATACTCAAGGATACGTTGGATAAAACGGACCTGTCCTTCAAAACAGCCAAAAAGAAGGCTGAATTTGTCGGCCGCATAATGAAGATTCTTTTAATCCGACCAGACCTCGACGCCACGCTATGTCGTAATCGGCCGACAAATCTGGCCTTCGGAGGGCGCAGCCACTGAATTCGAACTCAGCGTATGTGATCTGAACATGCAATTTGAAAAGTATGCGATTCATAAAGCTCAACCTCTAAGCAGGAGCATGATTGCCTTTGTTCGAGCAGGGGAGAAACTGCAACCCTCCAAGAAGACCCAAGGGGGCCTGCTCACGACAGCAAGGGACTGGCAGCTCTTGGTCGATCTGGGGACGCAGTTGCGATTCCCGGATTACATCGCAGCCACGACACTCCGCCCGGACATGGTGCTGTCATCAACTTCCACCAGGCAGGTTGTGCTGCTTGAACTAACTGTTCCTTGGGAGGACAGAATAGAGGAAGCCCAGGAGAGGAAGAGGGCTAAATACACAGAACTCGTGGCTGAGTGCCGGAGGAATGGCTGGAAGGTCCGCTGCAAGCCTATTGAAGTGGGCTGCAGGAGCTTCGCAGGCAGATCTCTACACCGTGTCCTTGGACTCCTAGGGATTTGCGGTCTACAGAGACGAAGAGCCACCAAGAACATCATGGAAGCAGCTGAAAAAACTTCACGGTGGCTCTGGTTGAGGAGGGGGGAGGCGTGGCGTAGTGCGCTACCTGGACATAAGTCGGGGAACTGATCACCCCAGGCTGGGTCGCCCGAGTGAGGGTGCATGACTAAGACCCGAAACACCCAGTGATCTCGGGAGAGTCACCGAAGATGTGTCCAGTAGGTGTATTACAATTCTAATCCAAAAAAAAAAAAAAGAAATGAGAGAAATAAAAGTAAAAAAAATTTGGAAAAAAATGTGACAATTTTTATTAAACTTTTTCTTATTACATTTAATTTTTGAATTTTCCATCTAAATGTTTTTTCTCACAACAATTATAGAAATAGATTATTGTTCATAGATGTCTCTCCTTTTCTAAAAGCCAATAGTTGGGAATGTTTCTCTTTAAAAATGTAGATTTATAGTAGGCTGATGCACTGATGCATTAAAACTAGAACTAAATGGGCAGAGTTTTACCAGGACTATATTTCCTCTTTTTAGAAATATTCCGAGTCAAGACAAGAACACAAACATACAGACAATGATTGTCGGATTAACCAAACTCAAACCTTTGATCTCAGATCTTAAGACACTGTTGACTGAAAATAATCTAGGACACGCCCCCACCCCACCCCACCACACTCCTGTAGAGGTTTAATCCATTCTTTCTTCATCTGCTTGTTCTTTACGTTAAATGAGGACCCAGTTGGGTGGCCGCCAGACGGGATAAGATTTCTAACCCTAAGGAAGGTCACAGCCTTAACAGCCCACCGCCATTCTCTACAGGCTCGCTCAGCCATCTACATAAGAAGCGGTTATTTCCCCTTTAGAGTGAAACATGTCCTTCAGAATCACCTAGCTCTGACTTTTGACCTCGCCTTCATATTTTCAGCCACAGGGCAGCAGGGCATTGAAACTGACAGACTCATTTCCATGTTAAGGTCACTGAGAAATCTGACCACACTTGGCGTCAATGGACAGCTGATACAGAAGGGAGCCCTCTCTGAACTAGAGGAAAGAAAAGAGTGGGGGGTGAAGGGGGGTGCTATACCAGATAGTAGAGGAGATACCAGAGATATGAAGTCAAGGAGTGGCTGAGTGCTCTTGTGATAAGACGTGTCACCTGAGTGCTTTGTTTTGGCTGCGAGGCCGAGGGAGAGCTGGAGAAGGGTGGCGTCGGGGTTTTTTGAGAGTGTGTTAGCAACTGGTGGATGTGTGCAGGGGGATCAGGACATCTGCACCGGCTTTGAAGAGGTCAGCCACAGGACAGGAACCATTCTTAATCCCCCAGCTGGGCCGGCAGGAGAGGATTTGGACCTCTGCTCACTCTCCGCCCCCACCCACAACAGTAGCTAATTGAGCTGCAGATCTGTGATCGCAGCTCTTTACATGGAAGTGCTGCGTGCTTTCCCAGAGCTTTGGAGCCCGACCAGGAAATCCCTTTTTATTTTTACTGTCTACCTACCATCATTAGTAACTTGGCATGGGATTACCCTCACCCTCGCATGTACAGGATGCATATGGATCCCTTTTATTCATATTGACAGAGGACTAAAAATAAAAAAAAACAGTCAGTTCTCATGTTTTTACATTTTAAGATGATGTAAAACTTACCTCATGAGTAGAAAACACATCACAGACTCCATGTCTACCGGCTTTACAGCTAAATTTAAAATCAAAATATGTTTAAATAATTAAATAAATCGTACCCTCAATTTAAATAAACTGTGCCATGGAAGGTAAAGGTGGAAAAACTGAACTATATACAGGTGCTGGTCATAAAATTAGAATATCATGAAAAAGTAGATTGATTTCAGTAATTCCATTTAAAAAGTGAAACTTGTATATTATATTCATACATTACATACAAACTCATATATTTCAGATGTTTATTTTGTTTAATTTTGATGATTACAAATGACAACAAATGAAAATCTCAAATTCATCATATCAGAAAATTAGAATATTACTGAAGACCAATAAAAACAAAGGATTTATAGAAATGTTGGCCAACTGAAAAGTATGAACATGAAAAGTATGAGCATGTACAGCACTCAGTATTTAGTTGGGCCTCCTTTGGCCTGTATTACTGCAGCAATGCGGCGTGGCATGGAGTCGATCAGTCTGTGGCACTGCTCAGGTGTTATGATAGCCCAGGTTGCTCTAATAGTGGCTTTTAGCTCTTCTGAATTGTTGGGTCTGGTGTATTGCATCTTCTTCTTCACAATACCCCATAGATTTTCTATGGGGTTAAGGTCAGGAGAGTTTGCTGGCCAATTAAGAACAGGGATACCATGGTCCTTCAACCAGGTACTGGTAGCTTTGGCACTGTGTGCAGGTGCCAAGTCCTGTTGGAAAATGAAATCTGCATCTCCAAAAAGTTGGTCTGCTGCAGGAAGCATGAAGTGCTCTAAAACTTCCTGGTATGTGGCTGCGTTGACCCTGGACCTCAGAAAACACAATGGACCAACACCAGCAGATGACATGGCACCCCAAACCATCACTGACTGTGGAAACTTTACACTGGACTTCAAGCAACGTGGATGAAGTGCCTCTCTTCTTTTCCTCCAGACTCTGGGACCTTGATTTCCAAAGGAAATGCAAAATTTACTTTCATCAGAGAACATGACTTTGGACCACTCACCAGCAGTCCAGTCCTGTTTCTCTTTAGCCCAGGCAAGACGCTTCTGACGCTGTCTGTGGTTCAAGAGTGGCTTGACACAAGGAATGCGACAGCAGAAACCCATGTCTTTCATACGTCTGTGTGTGGTGGTTCTTGAAGCACTCACTCCAGCTGCAGTCCACTCTTTGTGAATCTCCCCCACATTTTTGAATGGGTTTTGTTTCACAATCCTCTCCAGGGTGCGGTTATCTCTCTTGCTTGTACACTTTTTTCGACCACATCTTTTCCTTCCCTTCGCCTCTCTATTAATGTGCTTGGACACTGAGCTCTGTGAACAGCCAGCCTCTTTAGCGATGACCTTTTGTGTCTTGCCCTCCTTGTGCAAGGTGTCGATGGTCGTCTTTTGGACAACTGTCAAGTCAGCAGTCTTCCCCATGATTGTGTAGCCTATAGAACTAGACTGAAAGACCATTTAAAGGCTTTTGCAGGTGGTTTGAGTTAATTAGCTGATTAGAGTGTGGCACCAGGGGCCATCAATTTTGAACCTTTTCACAATATTCTAATTTTCTGATATGATGAATTTGAGATTTTCATTTGTTGTCATTTGTAATCATCAAAATTAAACAAAATAAACATCTGAAATATATGAGTTTGTATGTAATGTATGAATATAATATACAAGTTTCACTTTTTAAATGGAATTACTGAAATCAATCTACTTTTTCATGATATTCTAATTTTATGACCAGCACCTGTATATATATATATATATAGGCTTATAGTTATGCTGCTATAGGCTTAGACTGCTGGAGGTCCCTATGTCCTCCAGCAGCCTAAGCCTATAGCAGCATAACTATAGAGATAGCTCAGGATAACCTGAGACACTCTAACTAGAAGCTTTATCAAAAAGGAAAGTTTTAAGCCTAGCCTTAAAAGTAGACAGGGTGTCTGCCTCACAGACTTTTAGAAATTCTAGGAACCACTAGTAAACCTGCAGATTGAGAGCGAAGTGCTCTGTTAGGAACATAAGGAACAATCAGATCTCTGATATCAGATGGAGCTTGGCCATTTAAGGGTTTATATGTGAGAAGGAGGATTTTAAATTATATTCTGGATTTAACAGGAAGCCAATGAAGAGAAGCCAGGATAGGAGAGATATGATCTCTCTTTTTCATTTTCATCAGAACTCTGGCCGCAGCATTTTGGATCAGCTGAAGGCTTTTAACTAGCCTGGGTGCCATTCCGAACTTAGTCCCGCCCACAAGGTTTGAGTTCAGGAAGTTCGGTCTCGCATTGCTCCATAGTAGCGCGAGTATGATCGCCCACCCTCTGGCTGGCCAATCAAATTATCAGGGCGGGCTTTATACGAAGATGGACAGATGATCAACAGTAACGTAATCAACCACGTGACCAAAGCGCGCTTGGGTGACAACAACAATGGCTGCCGCTGGAGAGTTGAGGTGAGTAGATTCTGCTATTAGGTCTGTTCTAGAAGATATCGACAGCAAATTAATTTTAAAAGAGGAACAGAGAAACGCGATCAAGGCTCATCTTCTTATTCTAGGCGTGCAACTGCACGCTTTGATTTTTGTTGACAACAACTATGCGTTGCTTAACATACGTCACGCACTCCGTTGCTCTTATTGGTTGTAGGTCTATCCAATTGAGTGCAGAGGCATTTTTTTTCCTGGTTCATTCAAAACACGCCCCATAATCACAGCTCTATAGAGCAGCATCAGACTCATATTCTGACTAGAATTGAGTAGGACTACGTCAGGCTAGCTTTTAACTACAGTTTGTGGACTTCCTGATAGTAAAGAATTAGATAATGCTCAACATCCAAGTGAAATAAGCTGATATTGAGAAAAAATACTCATGGAAGTCTTTTTATGTAATTGATAATTAAACTATCTTTGAGTAGAAAACCCCTTTTTAACAGATTTCTGCGCCCTTTTGGCAATCATACATGATGTTATCTGGATATGACAAAATAAAAAGAGGCTGCATTCCTTGAGCAATGTTCGCCGTCTGATTAGCGCCCCTCCCCACTGTGGTCTGACATTAGCATACAGGCTGAGAAGGGTCAAGTGAAGGTTCCTGCACTGATCAGCTAACTGCAAAACACACAGGTTCAAGGGTCAAACAGAAGCTATGGTAGTGGCTGATTGGTCAGACAAATGGTATTAGCAGCTGTTGGGGATCTTTTCTTTAACCACCACCCAGGCATTTAAATATGGTGAGATGAAATGCTGGAGGAGGTACTAATAAAACATGTGATTTTTATTAGTTTTATTCCTTCTGTACACTGCAAAAACAATTTAGAAATAAGTAAAGATATCTTAAAGTAAGTGTATTTACCCTTAATTTTAGTAGGTAAGTAAGAGGATTTGCCAATGGAATGAGTATTTTTACTCTTAAAATAAGATAATTAGATAAAATGCGCTTGAAACAAGACAATGCAATTGTTTTTTTCTTATTTTAAAGGTAAATTACCTTGTTCCATTGGCAAAGTGTCTCACTTACCTCCTCAATCCAAGAATAAATGCACCTATTTTAAGAAGAAATGACTTATTAAGATTTACATTTTTTGCAGTGTGGTTTCCATGTACAATAAACCATATGTAAAATGGAAAAAAATGGAAACTTTTATATTCAATCTAAGGAAGACGCAGACAGGTGTGACGTTAACATCGCTTTGAAATGATGAGAGGAGTTAGAGAATGTTTACATGCACAAGACGGCATGTTTGCTTTCAGATAAAAATATCAAAGAGTGGTTGTAGCGTCCAGCATGCAGTGCCAGCGAGCATATAGTGACTTAGTGTGAGTTCTGTCTGACACAAGGACTTAACAAGTGCTAAAGTAGTTTAGTGCGAACAGATGTTAGCTCCCACTTAAAGAGACATTTAAAGAAAACAAAAGTCTGAATACACAAGAACTTACACTGGCTGCCTCATTATGTCGTAATTTCTACTTACTTCAGAGGGTAAACCACAGAGACGCCCCCCCCATTGCTGTCAAAAATCTATTTCACTGTCATCCTTTCTGTTTCCAAATTTGGGTTTTTACCACACAAAGATATGAAAAGTTTTAACAAAAAAGTTATAACAAAAAAATGGTTGATTGAATGTGCAACTATAGAAGGAAGTTTACTCCATTATTTATTTATTTTTTTTTTACAAGCAAGGCATAAGGTTTGTAAAAACAAATTTAAAGAAAAATGCATCCAGAAAAAAATTTCTGAAAAACATCTAAATCAAAAAAAATGTTTTATTTTATTTTCATTTATTTATTTATTTTTTTCCACAGTGTCCTGTCTGGCAATGTGGCAATAAGAATAATTGTCTTGATGCCAAAAAGAGCCCAACAGATTTTACTTTCACAAGTAGAGCAGTATGGCAATTGCCAAGCATATAAATTGCTTTATTATAATTATGCAGGGAGTTTTACAGTTTATATGGAAACTGCAATGTAAATAGAGCAGAAAAACAGAAGAAAAAGGAAAAAAGAGAAGAAAAAAAAGAGAAACGATGAAAGAAAGAAGAGATAGGAGACAATGACAATGTTTTTAAAGTAATTTTTACTTTTTCGTTTTCCTATTTTTTTTTTTTACAATTTCTTTTTTTTATTTTCTGGTTTTCAGATTGAGTTTTATGAATTCCATTCTTTTCAAAATGAGTTTTAAATCACATTCTTGTCAATTCTGACGGCGGGCTTTCCTCTGGAGAAAGGAGCAAAGATGCAGTTTTATTTGTCTGCTGGACACCAGAAACATTTCTACAGGGTTTGAAGTAAAGAGAATATGATGTGTAAAACGCAATTAGAAATAACTCTGCTCGTAAACTTTTATCTGGAAAAAAATTTATTCATCTGAAAATATAAAGTCGTTAAACAGATGTGGAAAAAATACCATTTGAAAATTTCAATAAAAGCATTCAGCAAAGTTACTCTCATATGTTTTTTTATGAAAAAGTTTCAATTCTGGATTGGATTTTTTCAATTTGGATTGGATTTTTTCAAATTGGATTGGATTTTTTCAAATTTCAATTTACAAAATCGTTTTTTTTTTTTTATTTATATTTTAGTTGTAAGAAATGTAGTCCTGTTTTCCCAAAAAAGTAAAACAAAACATCCATTGGATTTTGTTTCTATCATGATTGGGTTCAGGGTTCTAACCCAAATGCAGAACACAACGGAGGCAGGGTAAAAGTTTGACTGTTTATTAAAAATAAACACAAATTATGTGAGAGAATAAAGGAAACAGATCCGGGACTGGTCACACAGGGTTCTCTGTAGAGAAGGACAGTTTGGTTAGCCAGGATGCAGAAGATCCTTGTCAGAGAAATTGTGTAAGTTTGTACCTGTGACATGATTCAGATTAGCAGCTGAGGGAGGGAACCGAGTTGGGTCCAGAGGCTTGAAGTTGGAGGGGGCTAAGCAGCGGCAGGGCTTGACTTCAGACTAAACAGCGTTCAGATCCAGAGTCTTTCTTCCGATCCTCTTCTTGAAGGCGGGCAGGCAGGTTCAGACAGTTAAATTCTGCTGGTGAGTTTCTGAGAGCCGGCAGGCAGATTTTATCAGATGAAACTCTTCCAGAGTTCCAGGGTTCAGTCAGGTTTCTTCCTAGGAGGTAGAGAAGACAAAAAACTGATCAGGTTCAAATTCAAAGTTCTGGGAGTCAGAGAATCAGACAGGCTGGTTGGCTCAGGCTTTGCTAACCATAACTGGCTTAACACTCTGGCGCTGGAGAGAAGTCCTGCTGCTGCTTATAAGCTGGTCTCCTGATGACTGATGGATCTCAGGTGTGGTCGTCAGCTCAGCTCCAGGAGACCTAGAGGTGCCCTCTGCTGGAGAAAGGTGGACAGACCTCCAGATCCCAACAGTTTCCAAGTTTAAAGACGTTTCACTTTCTGCAGATTTAAGCTATCAAAAACCTACAATGCAGTAATTGAGTTGATTCCTTCCCACTATCATCGCAACCCCCTCCCCCTTTACAGGGGAACAGAAGAACTTGCATGTTCAGCCAGGCCAACAATTCCCTCTAACGACCCCCCTTTCAGAGACATAGACAGGTATAGGATATTGCAGGCTAACAAAGAAGCCAAACGACCATCATTCCAAAGGGGTGGAGCCGTTCATCCGTTTCAATTTGCATGTTTTCTTAGCTAAAACAAGGCTTTGAGCGTGCTCTGGTGGCACAGTGGTTGCCGCACATGGCCCATACACGGAGGAGTTAAGACTAATTTATGCCTCTGCAACCATCAAATCTGTCTCTGTGCGTGACTACGCCCCCCACGCAGAGGTTCTGCAACCGTAGAACGCACCTCAAAAAAATCCTGACTACGCGTCGGAGGGTCGAAAACCCGGGCAGACCTCGAGCGGAAGTGTGCAGACAAAAAGCAGGTGTGATTGGTCCTTGGTACGCCTTTCTGGCTGTCTGGTCGTCCTTCTCGATTGGGTGCCGGGGTGCTCCATTTTTAAAAACCGAGGAACAACTACAATGGACAACTACGACGAAAGTACAATTGAGTTAGTAACGCCGTTACTTTCAACGCCGTTACTCCCATCACTGTTCGCGACCAGACCCAAGCGACATTTGATGTGCAGAAGTCTAATCGGCCCCTTAGTCCTCGACGCGGCAGACTGGGGTTTGAATCTGACCTGTGGTCCTTTGCCGCATGTCCCTCCTCCTCTCGCATTCCCCCTTTCCTTTCAGCCTATACTGTCCAGAGAAACAAGCCAGTAGTATTGTAGAAACTCAAAAAAACAAACAAACAAAAAAAGGCTTTGTCGGGCTACTATATAAAGCTTCGAACTCAACGCTATTTCTGAAATTTTGAATTAAAAAAGCTTCGTGGATGGGAAGCAAAACATCTTCAAACTTGGAAACGAAGTCCAGTGGATTGTTTTTATGTTAGGATCCTCAGGCTTTCCCTCCAGAGGGCGCCGAGGATCCTCTTCTGCTCTGTGTTTTTCCCTTAGGGCTGGAGTCACTGTTAAGGTTCTTGAGATTACCCTCTGCCTCCAGCAGAGTGCGCCGTGGGTCCTCCTGAGCTGAGCCTCCCACACACCTGTGGCTGATCTACTCATCAGGAGGACCACAGTATTTAAGCTGCCTTCAAACCAATTTGGACCAATTCTTTTTACTTTATACATGCTCCCAATTGGTAGAGTTATTAGACAGCATGGGATTAATTTCCACTGTTATGCTGATGATACCCAGCTATATCTGCCTATAATCCAGATGAAGCTAACCCATTACATAGATTACAGGCATGTCTTGAAGACATAAAAACCTGGATGACTCTTAACTTTCTGCTTCTGAATGCAGACAAAACAGAAGTTATAGTCTTTGGACCAGAGTCTCTGAAAAAGAAGCTGATTAGCCAGTCACTTCATTTGGATGGGATTAAACTGATTTCAGATAATAAAGTAAAAAATCTTGGTGTTATTTTTGATCAGGACCTGTCATTTAAATCCCAGATCAAAGAGGTTTCTAGAATTGCCTTCTTTCATCTGAGGAACATTGCAAAAATTAGAAATCTCCTGTCCAGGGGTGATGCTGAGAAACTAGTCCATGCATTTGTTACTTCAAGGCTGGACTATTGTAATTCTTTACTATCAGGAAGTCCACAAACTGTAGTTAAAAGCCTTCAGCTGATCCAAAATGCTGCAGCCAGAGTTCTGATGAAAATGAAAAAGAGAGATCATATCTCTCCTATCCTGGCTTCTCTTCATTGGCTTCCTGTTAAATCCAGAATAGAATTTAAAATCCTCCTTCTCACATATAAAGCCTTAAATGGCCAAGCTCCATCTTATATCAGAGATCTGATTGTTCCTTATGTTCCTAACAGAGCACTTCGCTCTCAATCTGCAGGTTTACTAGTGGTTCCTAGAATTTCTAAAAGTAGAATGGGAGGCAGATCTTTTAGTTATCAGGCTCCTCTCCTGTGGAACCAACTACCAGTTTTAGTCCGTGAGGCAGACACTCTGTCTACTTTTAAGGCTAGACTTAAAACTTTCCTTTTTGATAAAGCTTATAGTTAGGGTGGCTCAGGTTATCCGGAGCTGTCTTTAAAGTTATGCTGCTATAGGCTTAGACTGCTGGAGGACATAGGGACCCCCATTTCATCATTCTGCTTCATTCTCTCTCTGTTCTCCTATTCTGCAGAATCTGTTTGTTCAATCTCTAACCTTCTGCTCTCTCTGCTTTTCCTCAGAGTAGCCTTGCCTCGTCTGTTCCTGTTTGGCTGTGATGTCACCCAGGAAAGAAACATCAGCTGTGCTGCTTCCATCAACACCCTTGTTTGTAGATGTTGGAGATCGGCCTGTTTTCCAGTGTGGTCCTGTTTCTCTGGCCGTGGCTGGGTGGATGTGCTCTCTTCATCCTCTGGCATGGAAGCTGCCTTGGAGCTCGTCTGCCTGGCTGTGTGTTTCCTGGACGGGGCCGCCTTTTACGGCTGCTTTTTGTATCTCTGCTTCTGTCTCCTTGAACCCCAGTCGGCCTCGGCAGATGGCCGCTCACACTGAGCCTGGTTCTGCTGGAGGTTTCTTCCTGTTAAAAGGGAGTTTTTCCTCTCCACTGTCGCTACAAGCATGCTTAGTGTGAGGGATTGTATTTGAGTCAATAAGTCAATGCAATCAACTGGTTTTCCTTAGATAGAAAACTTTGTAACAATTTGACTGGATGATCTGGTTGAACTGTAAAGTGCCTTGAGATGACATGTGTTGTGAATTTGGCGCTATATAAATAAACTGAATTGAAATTGAATTGAAACCTTGATTCGACGCCGCAGTGTTGATCTTAGTTGGTTAGCAACCTGAGCCTCTGTTACTGGAAGAACCTTAGTTATCTCTAGTGTGAGATCAGATTCTAACTCTTCCTTGTTTCTGCCTCACTGGTAACCTGTCTCTGGCCTGAAGCTCTGGGAGAGCTGCCTCACTGGTAACCTGTCTCTGGCCTGCAGCTCTGGGAGAGCTGCCTCACTGGAAACCTGTCTCTGGCCTGCAGCTCTGGGAGAGCTGCCTCACTGGTAACCTGTCTCTGGCCTGAAGCTCTGGGAGAGCTGCCTCACTGGTAACCTGTCTCTGGCCTGCAGCTCTGGGAGAGCTGCCTCACTGGTAACCTGTCTCTGGCCTGAAGCTCTGGAAGAGCTGCCTCACTGGTAACCTGTCTCTGGCCTGAAGCTCTGGGAGAGCTGCCTCACTGGTAACCTGTCTCTGGCCTGAAGCTCTGGAAGAGCTGCCTCACTGGTAACCTGTCTCTGGCCTGAAGCTCTGGGAGAGCTGCCTCACTGGTAACCTGTCTCTGGCCTGCAGCTCTGGGAGAGCTGCCTCACTGGTAACCTGTCTCTGGCCTGAAGCTCTGGGAGAGCTGCCTCACTGGTAACCTGTCTCTGGCCTGCAGCTCTGGGAGAGCTGCCTCACTGGTAACCTGTCTCTAGCCTGAAGCTCTAGGTGAGCTAACCTGCTAATCTGCCCTGGTGAGCCAACCCGAAGATTCCTACGTGGATGAAACCTGACGACTTCTTTGTGGAGTTTCCCTAGAGGTTCCCATGTGGATTTTCCCCTGTTGTTCCCTGCGTTGAGCTGGAAGCTCAAACCCAGGACTGCCAGGCTAAGCCTGAAACTAAATGCTTAGCCTCACATGAACTCAGCTACCAGCCATCTCCCTTTCCCTGCACAGACCCCAGTGAACCAGCCCCCTGCCTGTATTGTTCCAGTATTATCCATGTGCTTTTGTCTTTAAATAAACTCTTTGGACTTTTACCAGTGCCTCCGTGTGTGTTCTGCATCTTGGGCTTTACTCTAAGAAAACCCATCATGACATTTTAACTTTTTTGGAATGACTCTGACCTCGATGACTAAGAAATCTTCACCAGCATAGTCCTGTTTTCAAATTTAGTATTAAGTTTTCACTATATTTTCACATATTTCAAAGTCAGAATCAAATCCATTAGACAAAACAGGTTCTAGAAATAAATTCTAAAAATTATGAAGCGTCTTTAAGAAATCTTATGAACCTACAATGATTTCTAGCAAGAGGACATCAAAACTTCAGTTTTAATAATTTTTCTTACTGAAACAAAGGTAACTAAAGCCTGATTCTCTTCATCGGTGCCCTCACAGACCAAACGCGGTGTATGTGCTGCTCATTTTTAATCACTGCTGCTAATACTACAGCCATATTTAGATGTAGTGTGAAAAGAGCCTGAGGGGTTTGAAGCTGATACAGGCGTTAGTTTAACGCTGATGGGGAACGACTGCTTCTCTAATTACTGTTTGCTGGAACAATGTTTGCTGAGTATGAAATCTGTTGAGTCGAGAAAAATGTTCCACACACAATTAAAGCTCATTCTTTGGAATATGATTTAAAAACGGGTTCTGTCAAACCACATATAAATCAGGATGTCCGTATTAGCAGTCGGTCTGACTCCCTGTCTCAATAATTTCCTTTTTATCCTTTCCCCCGACGGTGACCTTGCGCCAACCTGCATTTGGTAAGCAGTGATTTATCTGCCAAATAAATTGTTAGATCCATTTAAGGCACGGGGGGGCTCAGCAGGTCAGAAACGGCAGAACATAAATTAAAGTAAAGCTTTAAAACCGAAGTGAGGAGATTGAGGATTTCTGCATCCAATGAGTTTAAGGATGAAACATTAGATGAGCTTTAAAAAAAAAAGAAATTGTAAAAAAAAAGGCTTAGAAGGCGCCTCCTTCCCTTTCATTGAAAGCCTTACCTTGAGTCAGATCCAGAGTTAAGATGATACATCAGTCATCCTGACAGTGTGAGGTTAGAGGGCTCATTTAGGTGGTGAAGGCCAGTGTCCCTCTCAGCGATCATCAAGCTTTAGTTGCGACTTAGCTGCCTGGAAAATCTCTTATTAACATTTAAGTCTATCTGAGGAAAGTGTGTTGCATTTGTTGACATTATTAGAGTCAAGCAGATCAATTACCTTTAGATAGAAATAAAGTGAACTTGAAACACAGAAAACTTAAACAAGTTTCTACCAAGTGTTTTTTCTATGACATTCAGGGATTTCTATTCTATTCTATTGAAACTTTGCACCTACTTCACCTTATCACACGGGCGCCAGTGTAGCCATTACTGCTTCTTCTAGTCGTGGTAAATTAAGAGTAATTTTCATTTAGATGTGCTTTACTCGAGACACCCATGTTTAGGGTTGGGAATTGGTAAGATTTTCACGATTCCGATTCCCTTATCGATTCTATGAAACGATTCGATTCTCTTATTGATTGATTTCTGATGAAAAAGCATTACTTTACAATTTTGGGAAATAAACTAATCTCTGCTTGATGTAAATAAAGGAGCATCACCTTTCTCTCGCTCCCTGAACTGCGGAGCAACTTCTTAGCATGATTAATTACATCCACTGCAATAGCTAGAATCATGTAAGAATTCAAGCAACCAGTAGTTAAAAATTAAACATGCTTGCAATGAAGGGCTCGATTAATGAGAAAGGCACACTAACTTAATAACCCCAAAGAGAGATAGGAAATGGGTTTATTTCAGGAAATGGCATATGATTTACTGGGAACCACATTAAGCACTAGCCTCGTGAGACCATCCTGATCTCGCGAGCTTTTAAGCTTTCACTCGCAGATCAGTCTGGAGACTCTCCGTTAAAGAAAATTTGGAGCCGTTCACCAAACGAACGTCCAATCAGCGCTGGCTTTGAGGCGGGTTGAGGTGTGACGCAACGAGAAGCCCGACAGTTCAGTCTAAAGAACATGGCGGCTTCAGCCGATGAAACTAGCGTTAGCGTGGCTATCGAGCAAGTTTTATCGGAATTACAGAGTATTTCTTCACTGAAAGAAGAGCAAAACGCTGCTCTGGAGGCTTTTCTCAGGGGGAAAGATGTTTTTGCTCTTCTCCCGACTGGTTTCGGCAAGAGTAGCCTGGCTTGTGGTTGTGTTTTCGTCGTCGCTCTGTTAGCACGTCATATGCTTCGTTGATCTGATTGGTTTATTTGGCCTGTCTATCACCAACATAGGCCAATCAGCTAACCAGTATTTTCGCCCCTTCCCAAAATTACTTCAACGGAAGGTTTCCAGATGGATATGCGGAGCAAATCCATCTGGCGAAGTCAGGTTAATTAAGCACAGCCAGTGATATAAAACTAGCTACTTACCACAAGAGCTGCTTTCCATGCTGGTTGTAACTTTAGCTTTAGCATCAAAAACACGGCATTTGTTAAAATGTATGCAATGTTGTGTGCGCAGGTGTTTCTCCATGTTGGATGTATTTCCTCACTCGGATGTAACTGCCAATTTGCAATGATTGCAAAGCGCTTTGTTGCCATCGTTCTCTTCCTTAAAATGAAGCCAAAATTTCAATCGGTTTACCTGATGGAGCGCCATTATTTGTTATTTTTTTTGCTTTTCTAGACTTACGCCTGGTCACGTCTTATTTTCTTACTCAATGCTATGTGCATAACTTGCATGAAAATAATGACGTAAGTAGCTCTGCCAAGGGTGGCCCGGTGCTGCCTAGAATCGATAAGAGAATCGTTAAGCTAGCTGCCAAACGGTGCCATGAAATTGGAACACACGGAAACAGTTCTCAATTCCCATCCCTATCCATGTTTGTCAAAGAACACTACTGCCACCTACTGGTTTGTGACGTCACGGTGCGGTATCAGCTGTTGATCAAGTCCCAGTGCTGTATCTGGTGTTTGTCACAACGCGCTATTATCCAAGTCATCTTGAAAACATTCTTCTTCCAAATGTTGGCTACATATTACGTGTTTTTTCTCTGGCCAGAAGTTCGATGGCAAATCCTCCCTCTTCAAGTTGGCGATCCAACGACCAACCCGTCCATGGAGGATCAGGAATCAGAAAGGTAAAAATGACTAATTATTAAATTTTTCATTTTTACCCGATGTATTCCAACAGATGTGTCTAGTAGTTCCCATTGATTTAGCTTGTAAAGCGGGGAGAATGGCGCTAGGCTTACCGCACCGTGACGTCACTGCTGGAAGATGGCAGGAGGGAGGCGTTACTATATTTTGGTAAAAATGGCCGCTCCCAGGCTCAGTGATCACAACGAAAAGTTTCTTTTTTTTTTTTTACTAATTAACGCTAAAGTCATTAAATCACTGCAAACGTATTAGTTTTAGGTATAAATAATGATCCATTGATTATTCCTTGCTTACCGGACTTTTCCTTTAAAATAGATTTGACTTCAACTGGCAATAGAAAATGACAAAAAATTGTGGAGAGAAGTATCTACCTTGTTGATGTACTTTCTGCTATGCCATTACTCTGCCATATTGCCTTTTAAATGTCTGCTCAGCTCTAACTTTTGCAATTAGAAAGAACAATAGGATCAATAAATTATTTCGCAGTTTTCCCAGCTTGCATTTCTCTCATTTTCAATGTTGCATGACTTGCAAATAACTAATGCTTCCATACCAGTCTCTTTTAACACCCTGAGATGCTTTGCAAGGGTAAGCATAATTTGATGCATTAGGCAAGAGGTAGCACATGGATGCAGACTGTAGGGGAAAACTGTTCCTATTTCTAAAGCAGATCTATTTCATCACAACCATATGTATTTTCACACTATTTTACTGCTTCACTACTAGAATAACAAATATGCAAGATACTTTTCAATGTAATTTATCATCTGTAAAAAGAACAAGAATAATGCATGTGCTAATGGACTGTAACACACATGAGGCCCTGAAAAGGGATCCAACAAATAACTTCTTGTCTCTTTTGGATTGACCCATCCAGAGAAAGTAAACTGCCTGTGATTGGCTACGTTTCCAGACATTCCGCTTCTTGAGACGTTACTGTTTTCAACTGTGGCTGGTAATAAAAATTTTTTCATTTGATTTAAAAAAAGAAAAAGGGTGGTTTGACACAACTGTTGCAGTAGTGCTGTAGACAGCCAGCTTGAGAGAGGAGACAGACTTGGAAGTAGTAAATACACCATAAATGCACCATTTGGTCATGGGTCATGTTCTCATTAGGCTATAACTGTCCCAGCAGTGAAGTTGGTTCCAAGTTGAACAGTTGTGCTAGCAGACCAAGCGGCACCGTCCTCTGGCTACAGCCTGTTTGATTACGGCCACTTGCTGTATGCCTAGTCTACAGAAGAGGATTAGGGCCACTGAAAAAAAAAAAATTAACTGATTTTTTTAATTTTGTTTCAGTATAGTATGGGGAAAAAAGTCAGAATTCTGACTTTAATCTCAGAATTCTGACTTTTTTCTCAGAATTCTGACTTTAATCTCAGAATTTTGATTTTTTTTCTCAGAATTCTGACTTTAATGTCAGAATTCTGACCTTAATCTCAGAATTCTGACTTTTTTCTCAGAATTCTGACTTTAATCTCAGAATTCTGACTTTAATCTCAGAATTCTGACTTTTTTCTCAGAATTCTGACTTTAATCTCAGAATTCTGACTTTAATCTCAGAATTCTGACTTTTTTCTCAGAATTCTGACTTTAATGTCAGAATTCTGACTTTAATCTCAGAATTCTGACTTTTTTCTCAGAATTCTGACTTTTTTTATTGTCAGAATTCAGTCAGAATTGAAGATTTTTTTGTTTTTCAGTGGCCCTAATCCTCTTCCGTATTAGTCCCTCCTCCCGCACACATGAGCTAATCAAAAAGGAGGATGATAACCAGTAGTCTAGTTGTTAAAAAAAAAAAAAAAGAAGGGATGGTGATTTTTTTTTTTTTTGGAAGCATAGATAGCCTAATTAATATAGTCTATTAACCTAACCTTTCTTCAAGCAGGTGTTAATCTGTGACACTGGATGTGAACGTGAGGCAATCTTCTTTTCTGCCTCTCTTATTATAAACAGCCCTATATTAGATGTGATCAACCATCAAATGGTCATTATTAGCTGTTAACGGTCCAATAGAATGGCTTCAGGCTGTGCCTCCTCTACCTTCCCGTAGGTTTCTTATGTCCGATAAAATGCAGCTGATAATAGCCGCATCGACCGCATCTAAAACCTTAAGTTTCCATTACTATTTACCCATTTTATACTTTTTATGTGCTTTATTTACAGCCTAACTTCTTCTTCAAAAAAAGCTTTAGTTTGAGGAAATTCCACATTTCAGTCACACAGATTTGATGTGGTGTTTAAAACAACTTATATTATAGATATTTTGGGAGCAGTTATTCGATATGAGCGACATGTCAATCTTTTTTTTTTAAATAGATGAAGAACTACTAAAAATTATGTTCAGATTATGCATAAATACATTAATTCTGTGGATAATTACGGAATTACCTTAGGGTTGGGATTACGATTAACAACCTACTGAGCCTACTAGTAGGTAGGAGGCACAATCTGAAGCCATTCTATGGGACTGATAATAACGATCATTTGAGGGATGATAACATCCAAAGTAGCTTAAACTGCTGTTTGTTAACTTTGTAATCAGGGGTTGGGTTTCACTTTACTATTTACGGGTCCATGCAGTTCCAAATTTTAAATGTGGATAATTACAGGTAACAGGTCGGGTCTCAGTTCTGAACTTAACGGGAACTTAACGGATCTTTCTGCATTTTTAAGAATAGAATAAAAAAATCCCTTTATTGTCCCACAGTGGGGAAGTTCTGGTGCTACAGCAACAAAAACATTATAGAAAAAATGGTCACACAAATATGGACCTTAGAAAAGTGTATAAGAATACTAGAATAAAATACTGTATCCTAAAGGTAAAACAATATAAATACTGTGCATCTGATAAATAATTAACCAACATTTTTACAGTGGATAGTTTTACATTAATGGAAATTTGAAAATAGCAGAAGCATCATTATAAATCGTTATTTAATTGACTAAGATAGAAATCGTGCAAAAATCAGCATGAATGTAACAAACTATCAGGGGCGGATTTAGGAAATTTGGGGCCCTAGGCAAAGACAGGCATGGGGCCCTCTGAATTGAGAAGACAACATATAGAACAGACCCATTATACAGATAAAGAAATTTTAATAGAATAGAAATTTGAGGATGTCATGTATCTTCAAGTTTGTGTATGTCACTGTAACTCGGAGGAAAGAATCTCTCTCTCATATATATATATATATAGTGTGTGTTTTGCTTAAACTACAGAACAGTAAATTATTTAATCTATAATTAATGTGACCCTTAACATCCCCAGCTGTATAGCACACATTAAAGCAATGTTAATACAAAGCTGTAAAGCAGAGTGAGATGTTGGTAATAACTTCCTTATGTTTTTTGAATGTATAACTTAAATTATTAAGGACTAAAACACCTAAAACTTATGGTTGATTTTACATCATTTAAAAAAACTGAGTTTTTCCTGAAATTCAACATAAAAAAACACCTAAATAATTGATTTTTCATCGTTTGTAGCAAATCCAAATGAAATTAGAAACTTACTTTAAAATGACCCATCTTCAATAAGGTAAATACTTATCAATATAGGGGGAATGTCCCCTTCGACAGCTTAATACTCACTAGTTGTTCAACTCCACATGATGGATCCTCCTCAACAGGCGCCAGCGTTACCGCTGAGTTTTCAGCTGTTCGTGGGTAACTGCTGCTGCTGCTCGCAGCCGCAGTGAAGAAGCCGAACCCCGAAATCCCACATACTCCGTCAGCGCTCCGCCCGCTGCGCTCCAGACCGCCTGCTCAAAGCAAAGCCTGCAGCCGCCGCTGTGGCTCCCGTCTGCTCCGCTCTGAGTTCCTTGGAGATCATAGAGGGCATGCGCCAGATGAACCAGGGTTTCTGCGGATCATTAAAAATAATTACAATTCATATATATTTTTTTAAATCAAGGCCTTAATTGGCACTAAAATTAATTAAATATGTTTATCGTGGCATTTATGATTCTTTAATAAAAATGTTTATAAAAACAATTCCGTCAGATATATTATATCGCTATTAATCTGCGTGAAACTGATCATAAAGCTTTTCGGAAAGGAAGCTCGAGGCGGAGAAAAAGCTAGAGAATATATATACGTGTGTGTGTGTGTTTGTTTACATACATACAAGAGTCATGGAACTGTGCTTACAGCTCCTTCATATTTCATGGACACTAATAACTTGTGTACATGGTTCTTCTTGATGGTATTAATAATTTCTAATAGCATTAAAATAGCATTAAATTAGAGTCACTCATTCCTGTATGAACCCTGTGAGCGTTTAATTTAATATGACATATCAAAAAAATCCCCATCAGCTTTCAGCATATGTTCAGTTTCTGCACAAATATATATATATATATATATATTTGTAGATTTTTGTAACGGGGATAACTATGATCATTCTAAACTGTTTTTGTTTTTTTTTATGAACTTTGTTCTCTACTCCCAAACTCAGCATCTCTTCATCCATTCCTGTAATAAGAAGTTTCTTTTGAATGGGTTTGATTAAACTTTAAGTCCCTCGGTATAAAATAAATATTTTGATGGAGATGAGAAATCTGCTCTTGACCTGGCCGGACCGGAGCGGAGCAAAAAATAGCTCGACTCCTATTTTGTCGGTGACGGACGGAGAAGACGTACGTGGACGGAGACGTGTGGAGGAGTAGCGGTGGATGTGGAACAGCTCTCATTGATTTACATGAAAGACAAGCGCTCCGCACGACGTACGTCAGCGGTATGGAGCGCTGATGACGGAGTATGTGGAATCTGGGGGGAAGTCAGTCATTTTCGGTAACTTTGAAAGCAGCTTCCTACTTTCATTCTTCTTTCTGATCTTTTCAGCACCGCTAGGGTAACTTCTTTTCATCTTTCTTTTCTCTTCTCCCCCGCTCTGCTCGTATCGTCTCTTTGCGCCGTTTGTTTTCAAATAGTTTGCTCCCGTGTGTTTGGACATTTCTGCCCATGCGCAGAAAATGGGCTCAACCAATGTAGTGGACACTGTAGGGGGGGCCCCGCACTTAATATTATAAGCATTCTAATGGCATTTTAGCGAAAGGATTTTTATCAAAAACATAATTAATGTGCACAAATAAGTAATAGCTGTATTAACCATACATGTAAAAGGAGTTTTAGGGGGCCCCCCAGGAACTTGGGGCCCTAGGCAACTGCCTAGTTTTGCCTAATGGTAAATCCGCCCCTGCA
Organism: Cyprinodon diabolis; assembly: GCA_030533445.1. NCBI lineage: Eukaryota > Metazoa > Chordata > Actinopteri > Cyprinodontiformes > Cyprinodontidae > Cyprinodon > Cyprinodon diabolis. The sequence goes on along the minus strand of CM060064.1, from coordinate 45,357,374 downwards.
ACCTATTGAGGTTGTCAGGAACAATGGTGGTTATGAAGTCTTAAAGCTGCAGGGAGGAAGGATCTGTGATAACGCTCCCTGGTGCATTCAGGGTGCAGCAGTCTGTCACTGAAGGAGCTCTCCAGTTCAGCACCACCTTCATGCATGGGGTGGGAAACATTATCCATCAGAGATGTTAATTTAGTTAGGATCCTTTTGTTTCCCACCTCCTGCACTGAGTCCAGAGGCCATCCAATCACAGAGCTGTCCTTCCTGATCAGCTGATCCAACACTTCACTTCCAAACAAGCAGTTTTGGGCACGTTACTTTCAAAAAGTAATTAGTTATAGTTACTAGTTACTTCTCCCAAAAAGTAACTGAGTTAGTAACTGAGTTACTCCACAATAAAAGTAACTAGTTACTAGTAAAAGTAACGATTGCGTTACTTTTGCGAGTGTATGAAATTAATAACTGGGGATGTCTAATTCTGAAATCCTGTGTTTGGGTTGTTATAGATACTGCAACATGTAGCTCCATCCATCCATCCGTCCGTCCGTCCGTCCGTCCGTCCGTCCGTCCGTCCGTCCGTCCGTCCGTCCGTCCGTCCGTCCGTCCTTCCTTCCTTCCTTCCTTCCATCCGTCCATCCATCCATCCATCCATCCTTCCATCCATCCATCCATCCATCCTCCATCCATCCATCCATCCATCCATCCATCCATCCATCCTCCATCCATCCATCCTCCATCCATCCATCCATCCATCCATATTTCTCTTTCTCCATATAGGCTAATGATCGTTCACGCTCTCCATAGTTCCCCTGTGGCGCGAGCACAGGGCGACTGTTGTGCGCCTTTAGCGAGCATGCGCGTTTCCTGTTGCTTGCGCGGTGAATCGTGCCGCCGCGCTGTGCAGAGATGCAGGGGAAACCGTATCTGATGGGGAAAAGCAGCTCGACGTATCACCAGTATTTCCATCTGGAAAGCGCTGTTTTGGCGCTGGATTTTTTTTGCCATCCTCCCCTCTCTCGTGACGCGCGCTAGAGTCCTATCATGAAAAAAGGTTAATTGTGCGACCTGAGTAACGTGCAGTAACGGGATGTCGGCAATTGTAACTGCGTTATAGTTACAGTAAGAGTAATAATTTTGATTACTCGTTACTAAAAAAAGGTAGCAGCGTTAGTAACGCCGTTACTTTCAACGCCGTTACTCCCATCACTGCAAACAAGGCATGCACTTTTATATCTCAGAATGAGCAATTCCAAAGTGTTGTTGGCCATGGCACAGTGGAAATTAAGGTATGTTCACAAAAAACCTGCTTTATGCGACCAGAGTGACGGATTAACAAGCTTGCAACAGCAAAATGAAGTGTCACAGAGATAAAACAGACTGTTTAAAAAACATTTTTTGTCCTAGCCAGATCCTAGCCAGCCACTGCCTCTCCCCCGCTCTGGCGCTCCCTGACCGGTGGACTTCTCTGTTAAACCACGTTCCTCCTTTAGTCTCCTGCTATTAGGTTGCCTAGCTCCAAAACTGGTTTATAAATCAACCAATAGGTAGCTTTTTTTCATTTTTTTGTCCATCACACTTCAGTAAAATCTCTCAAAATGTTCAATGTATAATTGGTTAAACTTTGTTTTGAATTCATCAGCCTATATTGGATAACATTCCTTTGCATCAGCACTTTAAAAACGCAGAGAGGGGTTTTGAACTTTGGTTGCAACATAAAAAGCAAAAGGTTTTCAGCAGAGCTTCAGTCCTTTCGCAGTCGTCCTTTTGTTTGGTCTAATTTGCCACCTGCAGTCGGGCCACATCTGAGTTGGCTGTTACTGTTGCCAGCGCTTGATTCCCCACAGCTCGAGCCAGTCAACACCAACGGCTGAGAGATGTGAGAGAGCGCAAGTGGTCGGAGCTTGCAGCAGATGTTGTCTGATCAACATTAACAACGTCTAATCACCAATCAGCGCTGGCTCTAACGAGGCTCCGCAAGAGGGAGACGGTACGAAGGGGGAGGGTGAATAACAGCTCCAATCATCCGAAAATAATTAGCTCTACATTAAAACCAACATTCACTCACATTTGCCTTATGCAAAAATCTCAGTAAAAAAAGTGTGCAGAGTCACTGTAATAAATGGAAGGACACCAAGGGAAAGAAAATAAAGCCAATGCTCTCCATTGTTGTCTTTGGGTTGAGTCATGGGTTCAATGACTGGTGGGGATTTGAACTATATCTGACCCGGGGTCAGTCTCAGTGTTTGTTTGTACTGGAATATGACTGACTTTGGTCTGATGATGCATTTGCCCTATGGACCGTACGCAGCAAAGGAAGTCAAAAGCGGGGAGAGCGCAAGAGAGACTCTGGACCAGATGGGAGACGGAGATGGATGGGCCGGACAAACAGGCAGATGTTTATGGGCCATTATTTACAAGCTCTTTAATCTGGGCTATTTCCTCGCCCTTGGCAATGGATAGGTTGGTGGGTCATGCTGTGTGAACCCCTCCACCAGTGGTCATCCATCTCCCCCTTTAAAGCACTGAGAGTCGGGGGAGGACGGATGATTGTGCAGAAGAAAAAAGGAAAAGGCTGCTGTTTCTTTCTAATGGATGACTGAGCTTTGCTCTTTAGGTCGGGTTCAAAAAACGTACCAATAACCAACAGTAGTTAATCATTTTAAATATTTCCGCACATTAATAACAAATTAAAATTAGTTGCTAATATTTCAAATTGTACCAAACCTTGTGCCATAAGATCATGATATTAGTATTTCTCTTTAAAGGAATATCTAATCTGTCTCACCAAGGATTATGCATTTGTTCTGCTTGACTTTGGTTGACTGAGTGGAAGCGATTACAGGGACCCTGATATGAAGGTAACCGCTTTAAACTTTAAACACAGTATTATAGCTGTATGGGACACTTTTATTAGACAGTAAGAGAAGATGTTGAATTCCTCTATGGTGTTGACAGAATTCGATTCTAAGAGTGTCCTTTTGAGCAAGACTCTTATTGATATGAACAACAGGCAACATTCTTGACTGTTTCAGACTGTGACCCTGAAAAGAAATGTGATTCAGACAAGCAACCCCTGCAAGTACATACAATTATTTCAGTCCATGTATATTTACAGAGTGAAGTGTTTTATTCATTTTGAAAAAAAAAATAATAATAAAATTGTTCATTACATTATTGAATTTATCATTTTAAATGTTTGGCTGTGACTCCTAACCTGACTCCGCCAGATGGATTTGCTCCGCATATCCATCTGGAAACCTTCCGTTGAAGTAATTTTGGGAAGGGGCGAAAATACTGGTTAGCTGATTGGCCTATGTTGGTGATAGACGGGCCAAATAAACCAATCAGATCAACGAAGCATATGACGTACTAACAGAGCGACGACGAAGAGGAGCCAATTGATAGATCAAACTCTTGCCGAAACCAGTCGGGAGAAGAGCAAAAACATCTTTTCCTCTGAGAAAAGCCTCCAGAGCAGTGTTTTGCTCTTCTTTCAGTGAAGAAATACTCTGTAATTCCGATAAAACTTGCTCGATAGCCACACTAACGCTAGTTTCATCGGCTGAAGCCGCCATGTTCTTTAGACTGAACTGTCGCGCTTCTCGTTGCGTCACACCTCAACCCGCCTCAAAGCCAACGCTGATTGGACGTTCGTTTGGTGAACGGCTCCAAATTTTTTTTAACGCAAAGTAGCCAGACTGATCTGCGAGTGAAACCTTGAAAGCTCACGAGATCAGGATGGTCTCACGAGGCTATGTGATTCCATCCTGGAGAGAAATATGAGAAATAATAGCTGTGCTGCTGCCATCAACACCTTTGTTTCTAGATGTTGGAGATCAGCCTGTTTTTCCAGTGTAGTCCTCTTTCTCTTGTTGTGTCTGGCTGGATGTGCTCTCTTCATCCTCTGACATGGGAGCTGGCTCGGAGCTCGTCTGCCTGGCTGTGTGTTTCCTGGACGGGGCCGCCTTTACAGATGCTTATTGCAGATAAACACGGTATAATCATATTTTGCTGGACTACTCTGAGCATGTCTTATGATGAAGACACACAAGCAGAAAATGTCTAAAGATTACATATTACAATTGTCATGACATATTTCTAGACATAGTTATAGATTCTTTGTTGAGTTAAGGATATAAATAAGTACTTTTAGTACCATATTTACATCACTTATGGCGACCTGGGTGAATTTCTTCTTGCACAAATGAGCTGATGGTACGGATCGTGGTTCCGGTACAGATCGGTTAGTGGCAAGTCCAGCTGTAAACCAAATTACATCAGTTAATCCTTGGAAATAAGCGAGAGCGTGCAGAGAGGAAGCTGGACATGCAGAGAAGAAGTCAAGGGCACGTTGTCAGAGTTGAGCCTGCTGGAAAAAGTTCTTAAGCGAGGGTGTGTAAGTTTAAAAGATTTACATTGTTCTCACTGCACGCTCAGTTCGGTGGCACGAAAATTACGCCATAGATGTTGAGCAATAAACACGAAATGCAAAGTTTGTCTGAAAACTGTCTGGACTACCCAAAATAACACATCTAACCTCGACCACATAGAGCGCAGCCAGCTGGTTGGTTGGAGTTTGAAGATGTGCAAAAAGCTCCATTAACTTTGGACAAAAATGTTTACAAGACAGGTAACAGTTTTCTCAATGAGAGGTTGGTTACAAGACATTTATATTTCTTTTGAAATAAAATGTATTTTTATTCAGTCAATAAATAAATGAAAAACAGATGAGTTACATTTCCTGCACATTCCTTTAATTTCGTATAGAGGTGTCGGAGCATTTATGGTGCATTTATCATTTATGGTGATATTGAACTGTGGTCGTATCGCCCAGCCCTACCTCCACTGCAACTGATAGTGGAAGGTTGCCAACAATGGGTGGTAAGGGTGCTTGAGGACCCAGATGAAGAAACGAGTGAAGCTTAGATGAGATCTGACAGATTTAATTGAAGAACACAGGAAACAGAGGTATAAATCCAGAAATCCAACTAAAATGTTAAACAACCCAAAAACAATGGAGACATCAGGGGAAAACGAGCCTGAGGAGCCACAGAGAGACGAGCTGAGTAGACAAGTACAGCAATGACAAGGAACCAGCACTGAGTGACTGCAGAGATGGAGTATTTAAGGAGAACAGAACAAAGGATGGACTAATGAGCTGAATAAGGAGCAGGTGTGGGTGGAACTGGCAAGTGGGAATCCAAGGGGAAAGAAAACAATCACAAAGGGGGCAACAGAGAGTAACTAAAGAATTCTTAAATATGATGGAAAATAAATCAACAAACAAAACAACTGATAACAGAAAACTGAAAACTCGGAGTCACAACAAATGGGAAGAACCATAACAAAGGGAGAATGAGCTACAGTTCTTGTTTTCTCATTGCCAACATTAGGGTGACCAGACGTCCTCTTTTTCACGGGCATGTCCTACTTTTCTCACCTAAAATAATGTCCGAGGGGAATTTCAAAATCGTCCGGGATTTTGGTCGACTACAGTGCAGCAGAACCGAGCCGCCAGCACCGTGGTGAAGTTGGTTTGAAGTTGGATATTAAAGCTCCGTGGAGTCAGCGGGATCTAGCCAACGGTTGATCCGGCTGAGAGACTCCGATGTCGGCCAGCGTCTCTAAGCTGCTCCCTCCTCCCACACGCGGTGGTGCAGTTAGGGACCGTCAACAAATCTTTGAACCAAGCACTCTTGAGAAACAAAAGTCAATAAATTCCTTATCTTATGACCAGCTGAGGCGAAACTAATATAAAATCATGTCCATACATTTTTATTCCATTTCAAGCCTTTGTATATTTTTGCCTTACCGTGCGGGGGATGCATACAGTCAGGTTCGGTTGCTCCGTCCCCGACTGGCTCCGGACCGGGACCGGTTCCCTTCTTTTCAGAAACCCAAATCTGGTCACCCTACTTTGACCTAAAATGCTGAAGCAATGCCATCATTGGCTAACCTGACTCCGCCAGATGGATTTGCTCCGCATATCCATCTTGAAACCTTCCGTTGAAGTAATTTTGGGAAGCGGCGAAAATACTGGTTAGCTGATTGGCCTATGTTGCTGATAGACGGGCCAAATAAACCAATCAGATTAACAAAGCATATGACGTACTAACAGAGCGACGATGAAAACACAACCACAAGCCAGGCATGAGCCAATTGATAGATCAAACTCTTGCCGAAACCAGTCGGGAGAAGAGCAAAAACATCTTTTCCTCTGAGAAAAGCCTCCAGAGCAGTGTTTTGCTCTTCTTTCAGTGAAGAAATACTCTGTAATTCTGATAAAACTTGCTCGATAGCCACGCTAACGCTAGTTTCATCAGCTGAAGCCGCCATGCGAGATCAAGATGGTCTCACGAGGCTAATCATTGGCTATGCCGCCTGGATAGATGGACTCTTGGTGTCCTGCTAAAACCTCATTTTGTCTCATTTGCATGAACCCAGTAATGTCTATGATCTTGTCTCGTTTTCAGCATCATTAAACCTTTAATATTAGAGTCTAATGTAAGGTTGAGAACAAAATGCAGGGAAAGAATAAGATTCCAGCTGTGAGAGGGAAACAGGGAGAAAAAAGAAACACAGGTAGATAAATAAGACAGGACAAAATATTACAGGAGGCATAAGATGCGCTACTATAAGACAAGATGCTTCCTCACTTGTCACTACTGTCTCCTTTCTCATTGCTGTGCATGCATCCAATTAAGAGTCCTTTGAGTGATGCTGCAGCCATAAGCCCAGCAGTGCGTCTTTCAGTCTCTCCTATCTCCTGCAGGCAGACTTACACCTAATTTTCCCATCTGCTCAATGAATATTAGCCCAATTGCCATCGATATCAATTTGTGCTAAGGTTAAAAGCTTGTGAGACCTTGTCTTGAATATAGGTTGCCTGGCAACCACTCCGTCTGACCCAGCAATGCTGTTTGAGTTCACATTGCGAGCTCTGTATGGGAGCGGGTGAATGAGGGTGAGGCTGAAGAAGATGGGCGATGGGAGGGTCCGGGACAACCAGATAGCAAATTCTGGGCCTTGATTTGGAGCTTCATCAGTGATTAAAAGCTCCCCCCGTCTGCCTGACACTGTGACCTTAACCCCAGGACCCCCGTGCTTCAGGGTCACTTAACCTTGAACCCAATTACAAGATAAGGTTACTTAAGTGTGACCCTCACTGTGGTGCTCACTCAGTTAATAGGACAGGCTGCAGGGGAAAAGGGCCAGCGCAGCTGATATGCCTCTAGGTTAATTCGCCAGGCTGACAAAGGTCGCAGTCAGCGGCCATAAAGAACGGGACAACGCTTCGATTTCTCATGCAAAGTGAGACTCAGCAATACGATATCACGGCGGGAGCCAAAGAGCAGAGGCAGCAGAGCTGGAGCTCTGATAAGCTGGTTTGATCTGCATCACCATGTGTTATAACCAAGGCTTTGATTAAACAATCCTTCCTGAGGTCCTAAAAAACAGTCAGCCGCAAAGCGTAAGCACATGCATTCATAATTAAAGACTTCCTGACCAACACTGATTATCTGTTTTCTGGGGTCTGACCTGCCTATTACGATTCATGACGAGTTCTTGTTTTTCTTTAGGGTTAAAATGAGGAATTTTTTTTTTTTTTTTGATAGAGTTGGTAGCTTTGATTAGAAGATAATCCAAGTATGAAAGCATATGTCCAGTGGCGGCTCTAGACCAAATTCTCCAACTTGTCCTGTTTGCATTCATGGGGACCCAGAAGAAAAGTACGAGATGAAAAACAAGAAATTAGTTCATTATTGGATAATATAAATAAGACGCAGAACAAAAAACACTTGAGACTCTGAAGATTCCAGATTAAAGCAGACAGTTCACCAATTTATCTGATGTGATTTTTTTTTAAATTCTGTAGATCCATGATCAACTGGTATTTAGATGTTAAACCGATCTTAAACACTCCTCTTATCAAACTTGGTAAAGGTCTGAAAATAAGACGATGCTATAAACCGGACCTCCTCAATCCAGGCCTCATCAGCTCTGCTGTCCTGCATATTTTAGATCTGAATTCAATGGCTGAATTACCTCCTCAGCATTTAATCAGGTTGCCCCAGCATCCTAGCCTCGTGAGACCATCCTGATCTCGCGAGCTTTCAAGGTTTCACTCGCTAATCAGTCTGGAGACTCTCCGTTGAAGAAAATGTGGAGCCGTTCACCAAACGAACGTCCAATCAGCGTTGGCTTTGAGGCGGGTTGAGGTGTGACGCAACGAGAAGTATGACAGTTCAGTCTAAAGAACATGGCGGCTTCAGCCGATGAAACTAGCGTTAGCGTGGCTATCGATTAAGTTTTATCGGAATTACAGAGTATTTCTTCACTGAAAGAAGAGCAAAACACTGCTCTGGAGGCTTTTCTCAGAGGAAAAGATGTCTTTGCTCTTCTCCCGACTGGTTTCCGCAAGAGTAGCCTGGCTTGTGGTTGTGTTTTCGTCGTCACTCTGTTAGTACGTCATATGCTTCGTTGATCTGATTGGTTTATTTTGCCCGTCTATCACCAACATAGGCTAACCAGTATTTTCACCCCTTCCCAAAATTACTTCAACGGAAGGTTTCCAGATGGATATACGGAGCAAATCCATCTGGCGGAGTCAGGTTAGTGTCATATGTCATCATTTTCCATCTGAAAATATGCCTTTAGTTCTTCACAAAACTATTTAAGTTATTATTTTTTTATCTACAATAACTAGATTTCCTTATTGCTCCTTTAAATTCATAATAATGGTAAACCATGCACTAATTTTCACTTCCAAATGGGCTTCCATAGATCTTGGATGAGCACAGTTTAGGGGAATGGCTGGGGAAAAATGGCTGGTGACTGGATCACTATGAGAAAAAAACATGAAATCTCATTTATTCTATCAATAACTACCTTTAAATTGAGTTTAAACAGTATATGATTATTGTTGAAAAGTGCAAAGGAACACATCTTAAAATTTACACCCAAAGAAGAGTATTGTAAGAAAGGGCGTCTGGTCTTAACTAAGCCAATAATGTTGCAGTGGTTTGTTTTGTCCGTTGTCAGATCCTGGCTGTATCATGTGGTAAACTCTTACCCTGCCTCTCACCCCTTCAATCTGGCATTATCCCTGTTGGATCAAAGCCAATGGAGTGGCTTAACAAGCTGGGCTACATCAGAGCCGACGGGCAGGGCAGCGAGGAGGTGAGGCGAAGGCTGAGCACGGATCCGAGCGAGTACGCCACCACTCACTGTGATGCTGGCAGGGATTTGGTGAACTTTCTGTTGAGAAACAGCCATGAATTAGTTGGTTCTTTATTAAAATGTTCTTCAGAAAGAGGGTCTTTGTTGGAAGAGTGTTTGAAAAGCAAAATATGGAGGTCAGGGTGTCTGGGAGAGAAGAGCAGATGACGTATTAAATGTCAGGAAATTAACAGTTAATCTCCAAATGGCGTAGCATCCATGTGGAGTTAATTCATTTATCTGGTCAATTAAAGCGATTGCACTGGATCTTCTCCATCACCTTTGGCCCCTTTTTTAATCTACAACAAAGCTTTACCTTCATTCATTGTTTTGTTCTTACAAGATAGGGTTTGAGCAACGATTTAAAGGTCATACAGAAAACAGATTCTTGGTAATATGCTGAACAAAACCATTAATGCAACAATATCGATGCTTTTTATGACCTGAACCTAAATTTCTACTTTTTTCAACGTACATAAAACATTTTTTCAAACATAAATCCTTCAAAATCTCTGATAATGTGAAACACCAGGGGTGTCTTAAAAACATCCGCCCTAATCCCCAACCTCTCAATCACTATATAGAGCAGGGACTATATTCTGGACATTATAGTGAACTCAGTTAACGGACCATTCGGACAGATGGTGCCTACTTTTCACTCCATGTCGGTCACGTGATTCTGCCTTCACTGCACAGTGCCTGCACCTTTTTAATTATTAGTTGTCGCTACTACAAATCCCATGATGCTTTAGGAAGAGAGGTCTCGGAAAGCAATCTGAGTTATATATCTGCTTGTCTATTGAACATTAATGATCACTACTTTTCAAGGTGCATTGTGGGAAATTTTGAGTTCCCCATCTTGGAAAAATTTGACATTTTTCATGCCTTTAATCTGCATATAAATAAAGTTATACATTCATTAAAGGAAACGTTCACATTCAAAATTCAAACTTCTGAAAGTTTCATACTTTAAATATGAAGTTATTAAGTACTGTTCAATAAATGATAAGTGTTCTTAATTAAGAGTAGTTTTAATTTGAATGTTCTTTACTGGAGGCATCCATGTTTGTCAAAGAACACTACTGCCACCTACTGGTTTGTGACGTCACGGTGCGGTATCGGCTGTTGATCAAGTCCCAGTGCTGTATCTGGTGTTTGTCACAACGCGCTATTATCCAAGTCATCTTGAAAACATTCTTCTTCCAAATGTTGACTACATATTACGTGTTTTTTCTCTGGCCAGAAGTTCGATGGCAAATCCTCCCTCTTCAAGTTGGCGATCCAATTCAATTTTCAATTCAGTTTATTTATATAGCGCCAAATTCACAACACATGTCATCTCAAGGCACTTTACAGTTCAACCAGATCATACAGTCAAATTGATACAAAGTTTTCTATCTAAGGAAACCAGTTGATTGCATTGACTCATTGACTCAAATACAATCCCTCACACTAAGCATGCTTGTAGCGACAGTGGAGAGGAAAAACTCCCTTTCAACAGGAAGAAACCTCCAGCAGAACCAGGCTCAGTGTGAGCGGCCATCTGCCGAGGCCGACTGGAGTTCAAGGAGACAGAAGCCAACAGCCAACCCGTCCGTGGAGGATCAGGAATCAGAAAGGTGAAACAACTTTTTTTTTTCACTTTTACCCGATGTATTCCAGCATCCAGCTGCCATGCACGTGGGCATTGTCAGTTTCCCAATAGCTCTGGTGAATTTCAATGGTGAAGTCCTCTGGAAATCTTCAATAATTGTTGTTGATTGCAGATGTGTCTAGTAGTTCCCATTGATTTTGCTTGTAAAGCGGGGAGAATGGCGCTAGGCTTACCGCATCGTGACGTCACTTTATTCTTTACTGATTAGTGTTACTTTCATTAAATCACTGCAGACGTATTAATTTTAGGTATAAATAATTATCCATCTATAAACAAAGGTGTTGCTGGCAGTTTCAGACTCTAAATCAAGCTTCGGGTTGTCGCTTTATGTGTCCCTATCCACAATTGAATCCAAGGTCAGTTTCAGTACCGTGACACATCGAGGGTTACAGATTAAACAGCTCTGAGACACAACCGCCTTCGGGTTTATGGTACAAATGGGTGAAGCAAAGAAGGTTGGATGGCCTCATCAAAATCCCAGTAATAGTCTCGTGAGAAATAGGCTCTTGCACACATCTCAAGAGCGGATACACGGTCGTGCATGTGCTTTTTTTTTTACGTGAAGAGGGTGGGTCTTTTCAAAAATTCTTGCAAATCCTCCACTTTACCTTTAAATAGCAAGTAATACAGATACACATTGCATTTTGATAGTTTTCAAAAAAAGCAAAGATACATGCTTTTCAAGTAGGAAAGACTGATTGATCGGGAAACTACTTGTAAAACCAATAGCCTCCAATCGGAGGTTAGATATGAATCTAAGTTTATTTTGCCTCCACAGAAGGAGTGAAGGGTAGATGTAAAACATCTCCAATTTCCATTTAATAATACTGTTAGGATCCTCAGGCTTGCCCATCAGACGGCGCCGAGGATCCTCTTCTGCTCTTTGTTGTTTTCTTTTAGGACTGGAGTTACTGTTGGGATCTGGAGATTACCCCCTGTCTCCAGCAGAGTGCGCCATGGGTCTCCTAGGGCTGGAACCTTCCTGCACACCTGATTTCCATCTACTCATTAGGAGACCTTCCCTTTATAAGCTCCTGCCAGACCTTGCTTCCATGCCGCAGTGTTGATCTTAGTTGGTTAGCAACCTGAGCCTCTGTTACTGGAAGAATCTTAGTTATCTCTAGTGTGAGATCAGATTCTAATCTCTCCTTTGTCTGTGCCTCACAGGAAAACCTGTCTCTTCGTGAAGCTCTGGATGAGCTTAAACCTCCTGTCTCTTCGTGAAGCTCTGGATGAGCTTAACCTTCCTAGCCTGCCCTCGTGAGCCAAACTCTGGGAGAACTGCCTCACTGGAACCCTGTCTCTGGCCTGAAGCTCTGGGAGAGCTGCATCACAGGAAACCTGCCTCTAGTCTGAAGCTCTAGGTGAGCTTAACCTGCTATCTGCCCTGGTGAGCCAACCTGAAGATTCCTATGTGGATTTAACCTGAAGACCTCTATGTGGAGTTTACATGAAGGTTCCTATGTGGATATTCCCTGTTGTTCTCTGCAGTGAGCTGGAAGCTCAAATCAAGGTCTGCCATGCTAAGCCTGAAGCTAGGTGCTTAGCTTCTCATGAACTCTGCTAGCCAACAGTCTCCGGTCCCAGTCAAGACTTCAGTGAAACATTCTCAGAACTGTTTATTCTCTCGTGTTCAGAACCTTTAATAAACATTTGAACTTTTTCCCTGCCTCCTCCGTGTGTGTTCTGCATCTTGGGCTTGCCTCCATAACCCATCATGACAGAACACTGCGGCCAAACACAAAGCCCAGCAGATCACCTCCGTCGTTGGACTGAGAAACGGGACGCTCAGATTCATGAACACACACAAACCCTCCGTGAGTTACAACTAAATCAAACATTCGCTAACCACTTCTATAATGCTAACGCCACTTCAGCGGCTCGTCTTGCCCCGAATCCACTTCCGTTTCCTAGGTCACCGGCAGTGACGTCACTTCCAAGTCAAGATAATAACCCTCCTTTCTGGTCAGAACACAGCCCGTCGTTTTCGTCACCCGGTCCTTCTCTGCCAGAGAAATTTTCCGGCAATCCAAGTAAGCTCAAGGGATTTCTATTTCAGTGCCGGTTATTTTTTAGTTTTCATGCTTCTTGTTTTCTTAATAATAAGGATAGGATAACTTTTGTTGTTTTTTTTCTGTCTGGTGAAGCCCTTGAATGGGCGGAGACCAAATTTCCACCTAAAACTAGAGAAAACTGTACATTTGAGAAATTTATCCAGGAGTTTGAAAGAACCTTTAGTCAGGTCTCTAAGTTCTCCTTTTCTTCCAATCTTCTGAATACCAAACAGGGTAATAGGTCCGTTGCCGAGTTCTCTTCTGAGTTCCAGGTTAGAGCAGCAGTTTCCGGTTGGAACGAGTCTGCACTCATGTCCGCTTATCTCTTAGCTCTAAACGAATCTGTCAGAAACGAGTTTTCCTTTTACGTCAAGCCAGCTAACCTTGAGGACCTCATAGAACTAGCCATTGGGTTAGACACCGCGTCACTAACCAGATCCAGTTCCTCTCCGCGTCAGGTTAGCCTCTGTTCTCATGTTCTAGACCTTCATTTAGCTCCATCCGTTAAAGGACTCAAAATTGGCCCATCTATTTCACATCAAACAGTTAGAGTTCCCCGCCAGCCTGATCAGACACCTGCACCCGTCACCATTGTTTCTAGACCTGTTTCCTCGCCAGATAATTCTGTTCCCTACATCCATGAGGATGATCTTTGGCATTATTTTTATGGGGATAGAGAGGATATCCTTCCTTTCGAGCCACCACCCTCAGCCCCACGCCAGCAGGACCCTGATCCTGAACCAGTTATTATCCCAGATAGCTTTAAACCAAACCCCGTGCCTGATTCTTTAGCCCCTGAACCTATTATCCATTCTGGAACTCTTATTTTTCAACCGGTTAATTTGTCGCCAAATTCTCTCAGTAAACCCGTTAGCCTAGCTCCGAAGACCCCTCAGCGTAGGAAGAGGCGTCGCCTTAAGTCAGCTCTGTGCCGTCTAGAGACCCCTGGGTCAGCTCTGTGCCGTCTAGAGACCCCTGAGTCAGCTCTGTGCCGTCCAGAGACCCCTGAGCTTAAAATTAAGAGGGCTTCAGAAATTAGAGTTGGTGAAGACATGTCTCCAAGAGTCCCTCAGCAGAGGCCACTAACCGCCAAGAGTCCTCTACAGACGCCTCAAGCCACTTCAGAGACTGAACTTGAGCCTCCATGGGTGTTTTCTCCTGTTCCTGAGACGGAGCCACAGTCGGTGGTCCCTCCAGTTCCAGAGGTGGAACCACAGTCGGTGGTCCCTCCAGTTCCAGAGGTGGAACCACAGTCGGTGGTCCCTCCAGTTCCAGAGGTGGAACCACAGTCGGTGGTCCCTCCAGTTCCAGAGGTGGAACCACAGTCGGTGGTGTCACCAGTTCCAGAGGTGGAACCACAGTCGGTGGTGTCTCCAGTTCCAGAGGTGGAACCACAGTCGGTGGTGTCTCCAGCTCCTGAGGCGGAACCACAGTCGGTGGTTTCGCATGTTCCTGAGGTGGAGCCACAGTCGGTGGTCTTCCCAGTTCCTGAGGCGGATCCACAGTCGGTGGTTTCCCCTGTTTCTGACCGGGAGCCGCAATCGGCGGGCTCCCCAGTTCCAGACCCGGAGCCGCAATCGGCGGGCTCCCCTGCTCCGGAGCCGCAATCGGCGGGCTCCCCTGCTCCGGAGCCGCAATCGGCGGGCTCCCCTGCTACGGAGCCGCAATCGGCGGGCTCCCCTGCTACGGAGCCGCAATCGGCGGGCTCCCCTGCTACGGAGCCGCAATCGGCGGGCTCCCCTGCTCCGGAGCCGCAATCGGCGGGCTCCCCTGCTCCGGAGCCGCAATCGGTGGGCTCTCCAGTTCCAGACCCGGAGCCGCAATCGGTAGGCTCTCCAGTTCCAGACCCGGAGCCGCAATCGGCGGGCTCTCCAGTTCCAGACCCGGAGCTGCTGTCGGTGGTCTCCTCAGAGCCTCCTCCAGAGCCGCAGTCGGCGGTCTCCTCAGCGCCTCCTCCTGAGCCACAGTCGGCGGTCGCTTCTGAGCCTGTTCCTGAGCTGTCGAGGAGGGGACGGGGTACCCCGTGGGGGTACCTGCTGAAGTTTGGGCGTCATCCTCCTGAGAAGCTGCTTCGCCTCCGGCCCCGCGGCCGGACCCCAGAGCGTCGGCTTCGCCTCCGGCCCCGCGGCCGGCCCCCGGAGCGTCGGCTTCGCCTCCGGCCCCGCAGCAGAACCCCGGAGCGTCGGCTTCGCCTCCGGCCCCGCAGTAGAACCCTGGAGCGTCGGCTTCGCCTCCGGCCCCGCGGCAGACCCCCGGAGCGTCAGCTTCGCCGCCGACCCCGTGGCAGACCCCCAGAGTGTCAGCTTCGCCTCCGACCCCGCAGCCGGCCACCTAAGACTCTGCTCCGTTACCGGATCCTCGGCCGGCCTCCAGAACCTCTGCCATTCCTCCGGCCCGGCGGTGGTTCCCCTAAGACGCTGCTTCGTCCCCAGCCCCATGGTCGACCTCCTGAGCATCTGTCTCGCCTCCGGCCCAGCGATAGGCCCGCTGAGAATCGGCCTCGCTTCCGTTCCAACGGTCGGCCTCCTGAGCATCTGCTACGCTTCAGCTGCCGGTCCCTCGGCCGGCCACCTGAGACTTTGTCCCGCTGCCGGTCCCTCGGCCGGCCACCTGAGACTTTGTCCCGCTGCCGGTCCCTCGGCCGGCCACCTGAGGCTCTGTCCCGCTGCCGGTGCCACGACCGGCCACCTGAGACGTTTCCCAAAAAATCGTTTGGGTTTTCTTTTGTTTTCGTCCACCGTAAGTGGATTGTTTTTTGTTCTGGACTTTGTTTTTGTTTTTGCCCTCCTGGCCTGTTTCCTCCATCGCCCACTCTGGGTGGGTTGTTTTTTGTTTTCTGGACTCTGTTTTTTGTTCCTGGCCCTCCTTGCCTTAGTGCCCCCTCCGCCCACCCTGGGTGGGTTGTTTTTTGTTTTCTGGACTTTGTTTTTTGTGCCCTCGTGAGCCAAACTCTGGGAGAACTGCCTCACTGGAACCCTGTCTCTGGCCTGAAGCTCTGGGAGAGCTGCATCACAGGAAACCTGCCTCTAGTCTGAAGCTCTAGGTGAGCTTAACCTGCTATCTGCCCTGGTGAGCCAACCTGAAGATTCCTATGTGGATTTAACCTGAAGACCTCTATGTGGAGTTTACATGAAGGTTCCTATGTGGATATTCCCTGTTGTTCTCTGCAGTCAGCTGGAAGCTCAAATCAAGGTCTGCCATGCTAAGCCTGAAGCTAGGTGCTTAGCTTCTCATGAACTCTGCTAACCAACAGTCTCCGGTCCCAGTCAAGACTTCAGTGAAACATTCTCAGAACTGTTTATTCTCTCGTGTTCAGAACCTTTAATAAACATTTGAACTTTTTTCCTGCCTCCTCCGTGTGTGTTCTGCATCTTGGGCTTGCCTCCATAACCCATCATGACAAATACTTTATTATTCTCAAAGAAAAAGGTGTTTTTTTTGTTTCTTTTAACTGTGTCCCGTCTTTTGATCTGGCAATGAATTATTGTCTTGATGCCAAAAAGAGCCCAACAGATTTTGATTTCACAGGTGGAGCAGTACAGCTATCGCCATAGCGTTATGCTTGATTTATGCAAGTAAATAGCTTTATTATAATTCATGCAGGGAGTATTACAGATTATATGGACACTGCAATGGGAAATTAGAACGGGAAAGGAAAAAATGGAAAAAGGAGAAAAGATCAAAGAAAGAAGAGATAAAAGGAGATAATGATAAAACATCTTTAGTCTGCTTCATCACCTGCAAAGAGAGATGTAAAAATAGAACAGCAAAACCTACGGATATAGTATAAGAGATACAATAAAGTAACTCCTTGATACTATATCTGAAGTGTAAGTAGTATTATTTAATCTGACATGTATACTGTGGTAGCTGAAGATAGCGCCCCTCGAGACCTCGCTTGGGACAAGCCTGATGGAAAATGGATGGATGGATGGATGGATTCTAAAACCCATTTGACAGGATATGATATTTGCTTTTATTTTGTTTAATATGAGTGACGTGCAGATAATTTTATTTTTATTTATTTATTTTTACAGCCCGCGAAGAGACACTGAAATTATTTTCGTAATAAACTAGAAAGACATGATCTAAAGCAGGGGTCACCAACCTTTTTAAGGCTGAGGGCTACTTCATGGCTACCGAGTCATAGGAAGGGCTACCAATACTGACCTAAGAACTGGAGGGATCAGTGTTCACCTACAGTAAATCTCATCCATAAAAACTCATTTTTATTCTTATTTTATTCTTTTATCCATTTCTAATTTTCTTTTTAATATTGTCATTTTGAAGCCAATGAAATATGATGAAATAGTTAACATGATGAAATAATACATAAATGTATAAAAAGAGGAGTAACAGAATAAAAAAAATTAAACTTAACCCACTGAGCCTGGTTCTGCTGGAGGTTTCTTCCTGTTAAAAGGGAGTTTTTCCTCTCCACTGTCGCTACAAGCATGCTTAGTGTGAGGGATTGTATTTGAGTCAATGAGTCAATGCAATCAACTGGTTTTCCTTAGATAGAAAACTTTGTATCAATTTGACTGTATGATCTGGTTGAACTGTAAAGTGCCTTGAGATGACATGTGTTGTGAATTTGGCGCTATATAAATAAACTGAATTGAATTGAATTGAATTGAATTGAGTGAGTTGTTCTGTTTTAAGAAGACGAAGAGGGCCCCCCATGTGGTCCTTAGGGCCCCTTGCTGCCCGCGGGCACCGCGTTGGTGACCCCTGATCTAAAGTATAAACTTATAGCTCAAAAAAGAAAACTGAAACAGAACCAAAAAGTGCAGAGTCTTGGCAACTTGGTCATAATAGCAAGTATATTACAAAATTGTAGCGAACTTGAAAGTATACTATTTTATAATAGTACTTCTGACTAAATTAGGACATTTTATTTTTCCAAAACTAATATAGGATAGTGTTTTATGTTCAGATCAAAGATTCAAGTAGCAGTAATCTTTATACTTCTAGTTTAGAAGGTATATACTAGTGGTTCAAATTGTTGTAAATCAAAGTATATTTACAGTGTACAACAAATATAGTACAACCATCCTTTTATTATTCCATACATCAATCAAGATATTTTAAGTATCAGTACTTTTTAGCAGAAATAAGTAAAAGGATAGAAAGTAAGACCTAACCTGTAGTATTACAGCACAAGGTGAGGTCTTAGTATTAATGTACTTGATCTTAGATCTATATTAATTAAACTCTTTTTTAGTATGAAATTAGTATAGCTACCCGTAGTCACATAACATCAGAAAGAAAAGCTGCAAAATGAATGATTTTTCAAACAAAAATGCAAATTCATTCAGAGGATTTTAGTATATTTTTGCCAGGGGTGGTAAGAAAAGATGGTGTCAGACTGAAGAAGAGAAGAGAGCATCTTGTTTTTTAGCTCTGAGTTTGCAACGGCGTATTCTTCCATAACCCGGGTCAAGCAGAGGGCAAAAGATCAGCTGAGGGGTAAAAAAGAGGGGAAGAATTTGAATAAAATAGAGAGCTGTATGTAAAGGCAGGAAGGGTGAAATAGAGTGTGTGCGTTAGTGTGGAGGGAAGGGGGGGGGGGGGGGGGTATTAGAGAATCAGACTGCAGAGAGGGAGAGAATGAAGCTGCTCTAACAGTGGCCTGCTGACCGGCAGTTGAACCTCTCGCTGAACTGAAGATGAACCCTAAACTTGAGGATCACGGTCACGGATCTCCCTAGGAGCTACAAACTGTGGCGGCTAGCCACAGAACGATGCTCACACACACACACACCATCCACGCTAACAAACTGCACACACACTTTGTCAAACGTTACACAAACATAATTCCATCATCATCGCTGTAGCGTAAACAAATCCACTTAAAACAATTCCACTGGTGTGAAATTCACACACACACACAGCGCTCACCCACTCGCACTCACACATCGATCCTTTGAACGCGGATCCCGACCTTCCCGCTCAGCCTTTGTTTTTAGCAGACACATGCTAATCCACCGAGCTTTGAAATCATGTAGAAAAAGTAACAACCTGAAGGCGTGCACGCATGAAAACGCACACACAGACACACACACACGCTCCTGTGAATACAGCAAAACACTCCACTCAACATGTCGGAGGTTGCGATAGCTCTTTAAACACCCCCCCTGTGGCACACCCACGAGGGCACCGCTGAATGCACTCTGGGGTCATGGACAGTTCACCACAACATCTAATGTCCTGGTTCTGTCTTGTGCTCAGCAGAGAGACAGACAGACAGAAAGCTGGGTGTGTGGGGGGGGGGATGATGGCTGACGTTAAAGCTTTAAAACCTGTTGGTCGCATTTAAATGGATCTTCCTTGTTTTAAAGCTGGTTTAAAGGCCAATCCCTGAATGCGAGGTCCCTGTTTAGCAGCGGATAAGCTGACAAAATGCCACAGCAACAATTAGGCATAAGATCCGCCTCCGTCTTCACCTCACGCTTACATTTCTGTTATGTTTTCGTCACCTGTGTCTAAAAATAATTGAAGATATTTCAACATTTTTACAGTCGGATTAAATCTGCTGATGAGGCTCGTCATTAAAAATGCAGGAATGCTAGAGGAAAAGCAATGAGTCACGGCTCGGCGTTTACAGCTATGTGAGGATGAGAGTCTCTTTTGCACCTCAGTGGTACATGCACTGCAAGTAGAAACAAATTATAATCCCAGACATTAGAAAAGTCAGAATTCTGACTTTTTTTTCCCATGTTAAACTGAAATAATATTTAAAAATCAGTTTATTTTTTTTTTCAGTGGCCCTAATCCTCTTCCGTACCTTTTAACAAAATATGTAAAAAGAAAAAAACAGAAATACATTTTTGATAATTTGTTACTTTGCGATAAATCAAGATTATTTTTTGTGTAGTCTTCTGCCCTCTGTTATCAGGTATATCTGATTGTGTACAATAGGATTTTGAGCAAAGTTTTTACCATTAAACCATTTATGCAAAAGGTGTCAGACGCAATTTTCAGAAACCGTATGTATCAAATATGATACATTTGGCATTACAGGGTTAATGGGGAGCGGATAAGAGTAAACTAAAAATGCAATTTAGAAAAAACTAAACTTAGTATGCTGTGATGAGCTGTACGTTTCAGATTAAATACACGTTTAGAATTTTCTTTAGATTATCCATGAATTGAATGTTAAAATGCGTAAAACAGGGTTAAATGTTTTCTAAATATCTATAGGTTTCTTTATTGTACATCTTTAAATGAGATTAATCCAAATTAGTTGCATTAATTTGAGTTTATATGCACAAAATAATGAGCTGAAGCATCCAAAACACAATAAACCCTGAACCTTTTTGGAACAGAAACCTGCTTTTATTTTCAGCTGCAAGCTGATTTATTTATATCCTACATGGTGAAGAAAGTGGAGTGTTGTGCTCCGACAAATGGACCCTAAAAGGAAAAGGTAGGAAAGCTCCCAGGCTACAGGGGAATGAATATATATTGATAAAGGTTTAACCTGGGAGCAGCTTTTCTCAAACATGCACGCTTGTTTTCAGCAGCTCCAACACCCCTGTTGGACATTTACACACAATCACTCCAGGGAATTGTTCGCTACAAGCAGCAGCTGCCGCTGCAGGCAGCGGCCGAGCGACCGGGGGTCAAGGGCACTTCAGCGGAGGCTGCCGAGATGCGGTACGGCATCTTAGTTACGCAAACACTTTGCAAGAGTAAAAGCTGCTCTGGAGGCAGAAATAATGTGCTTGGTTTAGTTAAACCTCAGAGTGCAGACAGAGGGCAAATGGATTAGTTCAGACAGAGACGTTCAACAGATTTAGAGGTCGAAAAGGCATTAAGATCAAAGCAATTACAGGGATTTCAGAAAACAAACAAAAAGATGATGTAATAGAAACAATAACCAGCATGAGCTAATTTTTTATTCTTATTTAGGGGGGTTAATTAAGTTTAGATAAACATTTGATTTGATTTCATACAATAAGTTTTTTTGTTGTTGTTGTGTCACAGATTTTCAAAGGTTTTTAATGAAAGTTTCCAAAAGCATTCAAACATGATTTAATATTGCCTTACATTTTAATGAAAAAGTGACCTTGTTCGTCTTCTAGCATATTGCATTTTTCTGATGTATCTTTGATATACTGGCTAGGTGTTTTTGCAAGAGATAAGTTCACAAAACAGCAATTAACTATTTAATAAATTAATCACTAAAAACTAATTAAGGGATTAAATAATAAATTACTGGGGATTATATAGTCCTTAAATGACCACAAGCATTGAAGCAAAACCAAGACAACATAAAATTGGCCAGAATGTTAAGCTTCATATAAATGAATAAGTAATCAAATAAATAAATATACAAACAAATGCAACACATGAGCTTGATGATAACATTTCCAAGTTACCTAATAAATAAATAGGACTGGGTGGGGATGATTAAA
This sequence comes from Cyprinodon diabolis, assembly GCA_030533445.1. NCBI lineage: Eukaryota > Metazoa > Chordata > Actinopteri > Cyprinodontiformes > Cyprinodontidae > Cyprinodon > Cyprinodon diabolis. The sequence goes on along the minus strand of CM060064.1, from coordinate 45,336,039 downwards.
TATTTGTTCATATATTATTCCTTAATTAACTTAATTAATTTGATTTATTGTAGTGAGATAGATAATACGACATGAAGTATTTTTCTAAGTACGATCCTTTTTAATATACAGGTGCTGGTCATAAAATTAGAATATCATGAAAAAGTAGATTGATTTCAGTAATTCCATTTAAAAAGTGAAACTTGTATATTATATTCATACATTACATACAAACTCATATATTTCAGATGTTTATTTTGTTTAATTTTGATGATTACAAATGACAACAAATGAAAATCTCAAATTCATCATATCAGAAAATTAGAATATTACTGAAGACCAATAAAAACAAAGGATTTATAGAAATGTTGGCCAACTGAAAAGTATGAACATGAAAAGTATGAGCATGTACAGCACTCAGTATTTAGTTGGGCCTCCTTTGGCCTGTATTACTGCAGCAATGCGGCGTGGCATGGAGTCGATCAGTCTGTGGCACTGCTCAGGTGTTATGATAGCCCAGGTTGCTCTAATAGTGGCTTTTAGCTCTTCTGAATTGTTGGGTCTGGTGTATTGCATCTTCTTCTTCACAATACCCCATAGATTTTCTATGGGGTTAAGGTCAGGAGAGTTTGCTGGCCAATTAAGAACAGGGATACCATGGTCCTTCAACCAGGTACTGGTAGCTTTGGCACTGTGTGCAGGTGCCAAGTCCTGTTGGAAAATGAAATCTGCATCTCCAAAAAGTTGGTCAGCTGCAGGAAGCATGAAGTGCTCTAAAACTTCCTGGTATGTGGCTGCGTTGACCCTGGACCTCAGAAAACACAATGGACCAACACCAGCAGATGACATGGCACCCCAAACCATCACTGACTGTGGAAACTTTACACTGGACTTCAAGCAACGTGGATGAAGTGCCTCTCTTCTTTTCCTCCAGACTCTGGGACCTTGATTTCCAAAGGAAATGCAAAATTTACTTTCATCAGAGAACATGACTTTGGACCACTCACCAGCAGTCCAGTCCTGTTTCTCTTTAGCCCAGGCAAGACGCTTCTGACGCTGTCTGTGGTTCAAGAGTGGCTTGACACAAGGAATGCGACAGCAGAAACCCATGTCTTTCATACGTCTGTGTGTGGTGGTTCTTGAAGCACTCACTCCAGCTGCAGTCCACTCTTTGTGAATCTCCCCCACATTTTTGAATGGGTTTTGTTTCACAATCCTCTCCAGGGTGCGGTTATCTCTCTTGCTTGTACACTTTTTTCGACCACATCTTTTCCTTCCCTTCGCCTCTCTATTAATGTGCTTGGACACTGAGCTCTGTGAACAGCCAGCCTCTTTAGCGATGACCTTTTGTGTCTTGCCCTCCTTGTGCAAGGTGTCGATGGTCGTCTTTTGGACAACTGTCAAGTCAGCAGTCTTCCCCATGATTGTGTAGCCTATAGAACTAGACTGAAAGACCATTTAAAGGCTTTTGCAGGTGGTTTGAGTTAATTAGCTGATTAGAGTGTGGCACCAGGGGCCATCAATTTTGAACCTTTTCACAATATTCTAATTTTCTGATATGATGAATTTGAGATTTTCATTTGTTGTCATTTGTAATCATCAAAATTAAACAAAATAAACATCTGAAATATATGAGTTTGTATGTAATGTATGAATATAATATACAAGTTTCACTTTTTAAATGGAATTACTGAAATCAATCTACTTTTTCATGATATTCTAATTTTATGACCAGCACCTGTACTCTTCTTTTGAATAAAATGTAAGTTATTAATTAAAAACCAAAAAGGAAAGAAGTTGTCGGCAAAAAACTAACATACTTGCATTTGTTGAATATAGTAATACAACTCAAAATAAATCATTAAATAAAGCTTTGTGTCTTCTACAGATTAGAAGACCTCCTTTGCTTGAATTGGATGTGAAGTTCTAAGAGTATATATATAAGTAAAGTAAGTATAAGTAAATATATTTGTTTATTTAGTTGAAATTTCTCTCTTATATTAAAAACAGAAGAGTTTCAAATATCTGGGCCCTCCAGCCTGCAGACATAACTTTCTGTGTTGCAAAAAACAAAATGGCGGATGAAGCTGTTACTGAGTGATGGATTTCAGATATTTACAAAATTTGATAATTTAATTTGTCAATTTGGGGTTTGTTGTATTCGTGAATCGTTTTTGAGCTTAGTTTTGCAACTTGATGATATACATTTGCACTACGGAACAGTACATCTAAAATATCTACTTCCACAAACACACTTTTGTTGCAGTAAACAGTTTTCCTGATCGGAAACCAGTTGGTCATGGTGAAAATGTTGGGATCTGGAGTTTCTCCACCTTCTCCAGCAGAGTGCGCTGTGGATCCTCCTGGGCTGGAGCCCCCCAGCCCAGCTGACGCTCATCAGCTCATCAGGAGACCGGCCTTCATAAGCAGCTGCCAGACCTTACTTCGATGCCGCAGTGTTAGCCAAGTTTGGTTAGCGAACCTGAGCCTCTGAATTTACTGATAGTTATCTTCCTAGAGAAACCTTAAACTAATTGCCTCTGTCTTCTCGCTCCTAGGAAACCAGTCTCTCTCGAGAGAAGCTCTGGATGAGCTTAACCTGAATCTGCCTGCCTGCCCTAGAGAGCCAAAACTGAAGACTACTTTCTGGAATCCACCTTCTGCTCTTAGGAAAGAGCTGATCACTTCAACCAAGGTCTGATCACTGGAAGTCAGAAGTAAGACGCTGCTGCTGCCTAAGCACTCTGCTGAACCAACTGTCTCTGATCCCAACTGGTTCCCTCTCTCTGAACAAACCTGGACCTCTTCAAGGTATCCACTGAAATATCTGAGAATCCATTTAACTTATCTGCATACCCAGCTAACCAACTATCCGTCTCTGCAGACGCCAGAGAATCCCGCCAGGACCTGAACCTGAATCTTGTCTTCTTTGTGTGAAAACTAATAAACTCTGTTAAACTTTTTACCAAGTCTCAGTGGTGTTCTGCATGTGGGTTTATCTCTAAAACCGATAATGACAGAACACTGCAGCCAAACACAAAGCCCAGCAGATCACCTCCGGAAGAGGGTTGAGGAGCAGGAAACTCAAATCCACGGACAAGCGCACACCCTCCATGAGTTAAACCGCCAGCTAGAGTATCAGAACCAAGTTTTACAGAAGTATGCTAGCTACATGACAAATGCTAACGGTACGCCTGCAGCCTGTCCAGTTCCGGAACCACTTCCGCCACTCATGTTACCCTCTGTGACGTCATTTCCTGAGTTCCGTCCAAGTCATCCTGAAAGATTTTCAGGTAATCAAACGGAATGTAGAGGATTTTTGCTTCGATGCTGTTTACTTTTTGAACACTCTCCTGGCAGTTTTCCCAATGACAGAAAAAGAATTTCTTTCATTCTCTCTCAGCTCACTGGACGAGCCCTAGAATGGGCGGAGGCAAGGTTCTCTTCTGAATCCAGTTTTTCATGTTCTTTTTCCGAATTCATCTCTGAGTTTTCTCAGGTTTTCAACCATGACTCTGATAAAACCATTGATTCCCGAGCCCTGCTAGATTTGAAACAGGGAAAATCTACAGTAGCTGAATTTTCCATTGACTTCCGGGTTAAAGCTGCAGCCTCAGGTTGGAACGAGTGCGCACTTAAGAGTGCTTACTTTAAGGCCCTGAATGACAACATAAAAGATGAACTCGCCACATTAGACGAACCAGCTAGTTTGGAGGATTTAATCCGTCTGACTATCAGGTTGGATAACAGGCTAAGGACTAGAAATCTCTCAAGACAGAAAGATCGAAATTATTTAGTTTCAACCCCTGCATCTGTTAATGCTTCTGTTTTTCCTGGCTCCCCAGAATCCGTTTCCAAGCCGAGGTCAAAGGACCTGTTTCGCCCAGCTCCCGTCAAGGTATCTTATTTCTCTCCTTCTGAAGGAGCGGAAGGTGAACCCATGCAAATCGGACACACCAGGCTATCTCCTGAAGAAAGGCAACGAAGATTCAGTGCTAAACTGTGCCTGTACTGTGTTGAGACTGGACACTTTATTGCTTCTTGCCCGACTAAATCAAAAGCCTGGGCCCGTCAGAGGATGTGAGGAGTCTGACGGGCCACCTAAGATCTGAAAAAACTCCTCATTTATTGTTACCAGCTACTCTGTTTTTTGATAACCAGAATCTCACCCTGTCAGCATTCATCGATTCAGGGTGTGAAAGAAACCTAATTGATTCTGAACTGGTCCAGCAGCTAAAGATTGAGACTGTTCCTTTAATCAAACCCCTTCGAGTCTCTGCCATCGATGGAAAGAAATTACATCAAGTTACTCATCAAACACAACCGTTGGAACTGTTGATCTCTGGAAACCATCGGGAAAAGCTAACCTTTTTTGTTTTTCCTTCAGCTTGTTCCCCCCTGGTGTTAGGATTCGAATGGCTGGAACGTCATAACCCCCACATCAACTGGGCTGAACGCCACATTGAATCCTGGTCAACTTCCTGTCACGAATCATGTCTTCGTTCTCCTACTATTCAGTCCCCTAGAGGTAGGGGGGAGATGGGCTCTCCTGACATTACTTCTGTTCCCCCTGAGTACCATGATTTGGCTCCAGTCTTCAGTAAGGTCAGTGCTACGTCTCTTCCACCTCACAGACCATATGACTGCGCCATTGATCTATTACCTGGAGCCCCTCTTCCCAGCAGCAGGCTGTATAACATTTCCAAACCTGAACGAGAGACTATGGAAAAATACATTAACGAATCCCTGGCTGCTGGAATAATTCGTCCATCCTCATCCCCACTCGGTGCTGGTTTTTTCTTCGTGGGAAAAAAGGATTGTTCCCTGCGCCCCTGTATTGATTACAGAGGTTTAAATCAGATCACTGTGAAAAATAAGTATCCTTTACCATTACTGGCCTCTGCTTTTGAACCTGTACAAGGTGCTACAGTGTTTACCAAACTCGATCTGAGAAACACCTACCACCTCCGTAGAATAAGAGAAGGGGATGAGTGGAAAACAGCCTTTAAGACCCCCTTAGGGCAGTTCGAGTATTTGGTCATGCCTTTTGGTCTCACTAACGCTCCTGCCTGTTTCCAAGCTCTGGTTAATGACGTCCTCAGAGATTTTTTGAACATTTTTGTTTTTGTTTACATCGATGACATTTTGATTTACTCAAAGAACCTCTCTGACCACAAAAAACATGTTCGTTTAGTCCTTCAGAGACTGCTGGAGAAGAAGCTTTTTGTGAAAGCTGAAAAATGTGAATTTCATCAAAGATCTGTTACTTTCCTAGGGTTTGTGCTCGAGGGCGGGCAGGTGAAGCCATCAGAGGATAAGATAAAGGCAGTTCTGGATTAGCCTACACGTGAAAACCGCAAGCAACTTCAGAGATTCCTCGGTTTTGCAAACTTCTACAGGAGATTCATCAAAAATTATAGCCAGACAACCCTACCTCTCACAGCTCTTACTTCTGTTAAGAGAACTTTTCAATGGACTCCTGATGCCGAAGAGGCCTTTAATAAATTAAAGAAACTCTTTTCCAGCGCTCCCATTTTGGTTCAGCCAGATCCAACGAAGCAGTTCATCCTCGAGGTTGATGCATCTGATTCCGGTGTTGGAGCTGTGTTGTCTCAGAAGTCTGATTCTGATCAAAAGACTCATCCTTGTGCTTTCTATTCACGCAGACTTTCTCCAGCCGAGCAAAATTATGACGTTGGTGATCGAGAACTTCTGGCCATTAAGCTCGCCCTGGAGGAATGGCGACACTGGCTCGAGGGGGCTGAGCATCCAGTACTGGTTTGGACAAACCACAAGAACCTGGCCTATATTCAATCAGCCAAAAGGTTCAATTTACGGCATTCAAGGTGGTCTTTATTCTTCTCTTGGTTTAATCTCATCATTTCATACAGAACTGGTTCCAAAAACGTCAAGCCCGACTCTCTCTCTCGTCTGTATTCGTCCGATCAACCTGAGACACCAGAACCAGTTCTTCCCACCTCATGCACTGTAGGAGCCGTTTCCTGGGAGATCACTGATTTGATCAACTCTGCCCTGGCCTCAGAACCTGACCCAGATAATGGTCCTCCTAATAAAATGTATGTTCCTTCTTCCGTCAGATCCCGTCTCATCCAGTGGATGCACGCAGCTAAATTTTCGGCCCATCCTGGAGAACCATCGCCCTCATAAGCAGGCGATTTTGGTGAAACCATTGAAAATAGAAAGCTTGCTCCTTGGTTTAATGCAGAGCTGCGTACTTTGAAGCAAAATGCTAGGAAACTGGAGAGAAAATATCGCTCCACAGGACTGCGGGAGTCCTTCCTAGTCTGGAAAAATGGTTTACTGCTGTATAAGAGGACCCTTTGTAAAGCAAGAGCAGTATACTTCTCCTCATTAATAGAGGAGAATAAGAATAATCCTAGATTTCTTTTTAATACAGTTGCCAAACTCACCCAGAGCCATAGCTCTGTTGAACCGTCCATTCCACCTGCTCTTAGCAGCAATGATTTTATGGGATTCTTTATAAATAAGATTGATCTTATTAAAAATAAGATCATAAGCACTCCTCTATCCGCGATTGTACCTGAGGAAGTCATGGAATCTGAACCGGGTTTAGACTGCTTTGATCCAGTTGAACTTTCTGAATTAGCAAAATTATTGTCTTCATCTAAGCCTTCAACTTGTATGTTAGATCCAGTTCCAACCAGGTTATTTAAGGAGGTATTCCCTTTGATCTCCTCCTCCATTTTAGATGTGATTAATCTATCTCTGTTACAGGGATATGTACCTAAAGCTTTTAAGGTTGCTGTAATTAAACCTCTGCTTAAGAAACCGTCTCTTGACCAAGATGACTTGGTTAATTATAGACCTATATCCAATCTTCCTTTCTTATCCAAAATTCTTGAGAAAGTAGTTGCCAAACAAGTTTGCGACCACTTACACCATAATGAACTTTTTGAAGAGTTTCAGTCTGGCTTTAGAGCTCATCATAGCACTGAAACAGCTCTGGTGAAAGTCACTAATGATATTCTCATGGCCTCAGATAATGGACTTGTATCTGTGCTCGTCCTGTTGGATCTTAGTGCTGCATTTGATACAGTTGACCATAATATTCTTTTAGAAAGACTTGAATATTTTGTTGGAATTAAAGGAACAGCACTAGACTGGTTTAAATCTTATCTATCTGATCGAATTCAGTTTGTTTATGTTAATGATAGATCTTCAACACGCTCAAAGGTTACCTGTGGAGTACCACAGGGATCAGTGCTAGGACCAATTCTCTTTACTTTATACATGCTCCCAATTGGTAGAATTATTAGACAGCATGGGATTAATTTCCACTGTTATGCTGATGATACCCAGCTATATCTGTCTATAAATCCAGATGAAGCTAACCCATTACACAGATTACAGGCATGTCTTGAAGACATAAAAACCTGGATGACTCTTAACTTTCTGCTTCTGAATGCAGACAAAACAGAAGTTATATTCTTTGGACCAGAGTCTCTGAAAAAGAAGCTGATTAGCCAGTCACTTCATTTGGATGGGATTAAACTGATTTCAGATAATAAAGTAAAAAATCTTGGTGTTATTTTTGATCAGGACCTGTCATTTAAATCCCAGATCAAAGAGGTTTCTAGAATTTCCTTCTTTCATCTGAGGAACATTGCAAAAATTAGAAATCTCCTGTCCTGGGGTGATGCTGAGAAACTAGTTCATGCATTTGTTACTTCAAGGCTGGACTATTGTAATTCTTTACTATCAGGAAGTCCACAAACTGTAGTTAAAAGCCTTCAGCTGATCCAAAATGCTGCAGCAAGAGTTCTGATGAAAATTAAAAAGAGAGATCATATCTCTCCTATCCTGGCTTCTCTTCATTGGCTTCCTGTTAAATCAAGAATAGAATTTAAAATCCTCCTTCTCACATATAAAGCCTTAAATGGCCAAGCTCCATCTTATATCAGAGATCTGATTGTTCCTTATGTTCCTAACAGAGCACTTCGCTCTCAATCTGCAGGTTTACTAGTGGTTCCTAGAATTTCTAAAAGTAGAATGGGAGGCAGATCTTTTAGTTATCAGGCTCCTCTCCTGTGGAACCAACTACCAGTTTTAGTCCGTGAGGCAGACACCCTGTCTACTTTTAAGACTAGGCTTAAAACTTTCCTTTTTGATAAAGCTTATAGTTAGGGTGGCTCAGGTTATCCTGAGCTGTCTTTAAAGTTATGCTGCTATAGGCTTAGACTTTTGGAGGACATAGGGACCCCCATTTCATCATTCTGCTTCATTCTCTCTCTGTTCTCCTATTCTGCAGAATCTGTTTGTTCAATCTCTAACCTTCTGCTCTCTCTGCTTTTCCTCAGAGTAGCTTTGCCTCGTCTGTTCCTGTTTGGCTGTGACGTCATCCAGGAAAGAAACATCAGCTGTGCTGCTTCCATCAACACCCTTGTTTGTAGATGTTGGAGATCGGCCTGTTTTCCAGTGTGGTCCTGTTTCTCTGGCCGTGACTGGGTGGATGTGCTCTCTTCATCCTCTGGCATGGGAGCTGGCTCGGAGCTCGTCTGCCTGGCTGTGTGTTTCCTGGACGGGGCCGCCTTTTACAGCTGCTTTTTGTATCTCTGCTTCTGTCTCCTTGAACCCCAGTCGGCCTCGGCAGATGGCCGCTCACACTGAGCCTGGTTCTGCTGGAGGTTTCTTCCTGTTAAAAGGGAGTTTTTCCTCTCCACTGTCGCTACAAGCATGCTTAGTGTGAGGGATTGTATTTGAGTCAATGAGTCGATGCAATCGACTGGTTTTCCTTAGATAGAAAACTTTGTAACAATTTGACTGTATGATCTGGTTGAACTGTAAAGTGCCTTGAGATGACATGTGTTGTGAATTTGGCGCTATATAAATAAACTGAATTGAACTGAATTGAATTGTTCTGCATGTGGATTTATCTCTAAAACCAATAATGACAGAAAATGGGGATAGCTGATCTACAGTTGATGAAATTGTGTTTTTATATATATATATATATATATATATATATATATACTAAATTTTAAGACCTCTAATACTAACACAGATTTGTGCAAATGAAAATATTTTGTGCCGTTCAGTTTGTCACAGGTCTTGTTTCACTAACACTGGGCTTATAAGGCTTATATGGGGTTACATTATCTGCAGTAATTAACTTTCCTTATTTTTATGATCAGACCATCATCTGCACACCATTTTCCTAGAATTATATTTTAAAGAACAATCATTCTTTATAGGCCGATCTAGAAAAGAATAAAAGAAACATGGTTTAAAAAATCCTGCATTCAGCTTAAAATAATCTTTGATCCATGTGGATTATTAAACCACAGAAACTGACAGTCCAGATATCTAAAAGGAGTAAAATTGACTTTATGCTAGTAATATCCTAACCTCAGTGTTGCCATTAAAGGAAAAGTCTGGTCAGAAGGTATAGATATAGGTTAGGTATAGATAATGGATCATTATCTATACCTAAAACTAATACGTTCGCGACCATTTAATGAATTTGATCAGTAAAAAAAAAAAATAATAATAATAATTTTCGTTGTGATCACTGAGTCACCTTCAATTATGGGCCATGCAGTCTCTGTACCAGCAGAGCAAAGCCAAAATTAACAGGTCTGTTCCTGGTGCATGTTGGGCTCTGACAGGGCTGCCCTCTGTCGCCCCTACTGTTCATAATCTTGATGGACTAGATTTCTAGGTGCAGCCAAGGGCCAGAGGGGATCTGCTTCGGGGACCAGCAGATCTCATCCTTGCCTTTGGCAGAAGATGTTGTTCTGCTGGCTCCCTCCTGCAGACACCTACAGGATGCACTGGGATGAGAATAAGATCCTCTATTCCGAGGTTATGGTTCTTGACCGGGAAAAGGTGGTTTGCCCCCTTCAGGTTGGAGGAGAGTTGTTACCTCAAATGGAGGAGTTCAAGTATTTGGGCTCCTGTTTACGACTGAGGAGAGAATGGAGCAGGAGATCGATAGACAGATAATGCAGACTCTGCACCAGTCTGCTGTGGTAAAGACAGACCTGAGAAAAGAGGTAAAGCTCTGATTTACCGGTCGATCTTCATTCCTACCGGCACTGATGGTTATTAAATCTGCATCATGACCAAAAGACAAGATCCTGATACCAGCAATTGAAATGAGCTTTATCCGCAGGGTGGCTGGGCTCTCCCTAAAGCCGGGCATACGATATTTTCCACAGGGTTTAAAAGTTCACAAATCACAATGTTTGTTCTTATGCTGTACAGTCCGATGCGCTGATGCAATCTGCTTGCTCACACTACACATCTAAAAACCACGTCTGACTCAGCTCCGCAGTGAGATGGCGCTACCCCGACTCGTCTATCCTAAAACCAAAAGAGTAGAAGATGAATATCAAGCTCACTAAAGTGAAACGGGTTGCCTTGGCAATTTGTGCAATTTTGTGTTGAAAGCCCTAAAAAGAAAAGGCCACAACGTATTTGGACAAAGCATGGGCGTAGGTTTGCATAGGGACCATAGGGACATGTCCCTACCAAAAATTTGGACGGACCTATTTGTCCCTACCAATAATTGGATGTGAACAACATGTTTATAATTTACTATACAGCAGCCGCTTCTTTTCCTCTCGCAGCTTCTCTGCCTGGTAGCTGCAGCTGCCTGCTCTTTCCTGTCCCTTTCACATAGCAGCGCTTCAACTGTGCTGCGCGGTTTAACTCTCTGATTATTCTGCCTTAAGTTCCGCCTTCTCTCTGTCTGATTGCGTGTTTTTAAGTCTGTATGTGCGCGCGGGTGCTTGGAGCGCGAAAAAAAAGACGCTAAAATAAATTAATATTGGGCTACAAAACTAGTCCGAATTAAAAAACGTATTATCTACGCTAAAACAGGCGAAAGCTTCTGATTGGAGTTCTGTAAAGGAGCAGGAGAGTTTTTTGATTTGTGGAACTTGAGAAATGTAAGTTAACAATGTTAGGATTTCTTTTATTTTATCTTTTAATCAGATAGCCAAAGGCTCCTTAAAGATCTTTTATGAAATGAAACCAGGTGAAACAGAAAGGCTTAAACGTTTCCTTTGGAGGAGTTCTGGTTGTAGAATATTGACAGACAAAAACTTTTTTTTTTTTACTTCTTAAATGCAAAATGTTTACATATTTTTTTACAATCTTGGTATAATTCCTGCTCTCGGCTAAAGGCACATTTTAGTGGCCCTATACTCCGGTTTACGATTAATCAATTACATAGTTCACGATTATTTAAATAATTTGTTAATATGATTGATTGTTTCAGCCATAGATAAAATACATGAAATCAGCTACACAGAGTAACTACAGCCCAGATGAACAACTTCTAATATTAATACTTTAAATGCTCAGTGTCAGTTCCTCTTCTAGTTCCAGTGCACATATAAATACAATACATTTATTTGCCGTCCCTTGAATGTATTATTTTGCATGATCCAGAGAGAGCATATTACCTCTGTTTACCTCTGCACAATTCTCTATCTTCAGAAGAAAACACAGAATAAATCACCATATTATAGACTATATTTGGTTAAACAGACACTGTCTTAGTAGCAGGTAAATTTAAATGAAATCCTTTTAAAAGTGGAAAAAGTCCTAATTCCACATTCATCAGAGCCAGTGATGCTTTAAATATTGATAAACAGCATCTAGTGCATGTAGTGCTTATAAGATTTGTATTAATGTAGCAAGAAATGCTGCTGTTCTCTTTAAACAAAAGGAAAGGACCAATGAAACTGAAGAATAGTGTCCCTACCAAAGTTGAAATCAAACCTACGCCCTTGGGACAAAGACATGGTTGAGTAAACTTGACTACTACGCTCTGTTAATTTTACAGAAAGAACTCCATTTCATTCGCATTCCCGCCATGCTTCTGCCTTTTCGTCTGAGAAGAAGAAGAATCATTGTTTGCGCAAGGAGCGATTTGCCCAGGACCACCTTGCGACGGCAGACTGAATTTCAAACATGTTTGATCTTACAATTCCTGATCAGGAGGTGGTTGTGAGAGGCTCATCGCCCCTCCCCTACCCCCTGTACACTGCACGATCAGGCTGAAAGTCGGCCCGATCAAAACATTCTCGCACGACTGGAGAATAGGCCCGAAAAGGGAAAAAAAAAACGATTCAGTGTATGCCCGGCTTTAGAGATAAGGAGCTTAGTTATTCACAAGAGGCTCGGAGTAGAGCCGCTTCTCCTACACATCAAGACGGAGTCGCCTAAAATGGCTAGGACACATTTTTTTGGACTCCCCCTGGAGGCCTCCCTAAGGAGGTGTTCCAGGCACATCACACCTGAAGGAGGCCGGTGTGTCTCTCTGCTGGCCTGGAATTGCCTCGGGCTTCTCCCAGAAGAGCTGAAGGAGGAGTCTGGATTAGAGGAAGTCTGTGAGTCTCTACTGAGTCTACTGCCCCCGGGAGACAATGAGAGTGATCGGGCCTCTTTAAGCTAGGTTTATCTAGCCTCGTGAGACCACCCTGATCTCGCGAGCTTTCAAGGTTTCACTCGCTAATCAGTCTGGAGACTCTCCGTTGAAAAAAATTTTGAGCCGTTCACCAAACGAACGTCCAATCAGCGTTGGCTTTGAGGCGGGTTGAGGTGTGACGCAACGAGAAGCGCGACAGTTCAGTCTAAAGAACATGGCGGCTTCAGCCGATGAAACTAGCGTTAGCGTGGCTATCAAGCAAGTTTTATCGGAATTACAGAGTATTTCTTCACTGAAAGATGAGCAAAACACTGCTCTGGAGGCTTTTCACAGAGGAAAACATGTTTTTGCTCTTCTCCCGACTGGTTTCGGCAAGAGTTTGATCTATCAATTGGCTCCTCTTCGTCGTCGCTCTGTTACGTCATATGCTTCGTTGATCTGATTGGTTAATTTGGCCCATCTATCACCAACATAGGCCAATCAGCTAACCAGTAGTTTCGCCCCTTCCCAAAATTACTTCTACGGAAGGTTTCCAGATGGATATGCGGAGCAAATCCATCTGGCGGAGTCAGATTAAGGTTAATCCTCCATGCATCCAAAAAGTTTGCGACTGTGTGGACTCTAACAGTGATAAACGCTCATGAGTCTCAGAGTTTCCATAATTTATGCATGTGTACTGCTCCAATAAGAGTGAATGACTTGCAGTCTTTTCACTCACAAATAAATACACTGAATAAAAAAAAAAAATTAACTTAATTTTAACATTAAAAAGGGTAAGTTAACGCTAAATGTGAGTATTGCAGTTAAATTGTATACATTTACTAGACTCTGAAATTGTATTTAGTCACAGTTTTATATCCTTTACAGAGAAGTGAAGGTGAAGGTTGCTTATTTTAATGGTCAGACCTGTGTCTGCACACCATTTAAGGTGAAATGATACTTTAAAGTAGCATCATTATTCATAATCCAATCTAGAAAATTATTCAACAGCTGGAGAAAAGAAGATAGTAATTTATACTCTTACATTAGTGATTCATATATTTGTTATTCGCATCAGTGAATTTTCTTCATAAACTAACGGAGGGATTTTAAAGTCTATTCGCTTAGAGCCCATGTTGAGATACAAGGCTTATAGAAGATGTTTACATTTTGGTGGCTCCAGACAGATTTGTTTTTTGGTCCAATACCGTTTTTTAAGCAGTTTGGGTTGCTGACCCCCTGGTCTAGAAGAATGGCGTATAATGAATGGGTCAATAAAAGGATTAAGAGCAGCAATATGGTTTGAGAAACAATAACCCTATTTACTCTTAGCCTCGTGAGACTATCCTGATCTCGCGAGCTTTCAAGGTTTCACTCGCAAATCAGTCTGGAGGCTCTTCGTCAAAGAAAATTTGGAGCCGTTCACCAAACGAACGTCCAATCAGCGTTGGCTTTGAGGCGGGTTGAGGTGTGACGCAACGAGAAGCGCGACCGTTCAGTCTAAAGAACATGGCGGCTTCAGCCGATGAAACTAGCGTTAGCGTGGCTATCGAGCAAGTTTTATTGGAATTACAGAGTATTTCTTCACTGAAAGAAGAGCAAAACACTGCGCCGGATTTCCAGCTTGTAGCGATTGCCCGTGGGTAAAAAAATGAATTGACAGTAAATTAATGAAAAAAAGACAATCGAAATCCTTCTTGCATTTGTCAGTCAATGGTAGCATAGGAGCTCTCTGAAACTAACAGTATTAGCCAAACAGAAGAAGAAGGGGGCGGGTGTCATTCGTGCTGTTGCGCACATTAAATGTTTGCCATCTTCTGGCCGTTTTTGGTATTGGATTTTCAAAAGTCAAATTTATTCTTCAATCATTCATGCAATCTCTGATCTTTGAAAATACACACACACGCAAATATATATACATATATGTTTGGATGTCAAGGGGTTAAGTAGCCTCGTGAGACCATCCTGATCTCACGAGCTTTCAAGGTTTCACTCGCTAATCAGTCTGGAGACTCTCCGTTAAAGAAAATTTGGAGCCGTCACCAAACGAACGTCCAATCAGCATTGGCTTTGAGGCGGGTTGAGGTGTGACGCAACGGCTTCAGCCGATGAAACTAGCGTTAGCGTGGCTATCGAGCAAGTTTTATCGGAATTACAGAGTATTTCTTCACTGAAAGAAGAGCAAAACACTGCTCTGGAGGCTTTTCTCAGAGGAAAAGATGTTTTTGCTCTTCTCCCGACTGGTTTCAGCAAGAGTAGCCTGGCTTGTGGTTGTGTTTTCGTCTTTGCTCTGTTAGTACGTCATATGCTTCGTTGATCTGATTGGTTTATTTGGCCCGTCTATCACCAACATAGGCCAATCAGCTAACCAGTATTTTCGCCCCTTCCCAAAATTACTTGAACGGAAGGTTTCCAGATGGATATGCGGAGCAAATCCATCTGGCGAAGTCAGGTTAAGTAAGGACAGCCAGTGATATAAAACTAGCTACTTACCACCAGAGTTGCCTTCCATGCTGGTTGTAACTTTAGCTTTAGCATCAAAAACACGGCATTTGTTGAAATGTATGCCATGTTGTGTGCGCAGGTGTTTCTCCAATCAACATTGGGGTCACTCGTAAAATTCAGGAACTTATGTTTTGTTATGTCGCTCGTTTCTTTGTTACCTGACAACCGAGCCAGAACTGAACTGCGCCGAGCCCTACTGATGAACTAGTACCATGTTAGCGTGGTTCGGTTGTGTTGGCCATTTAAACTCAACAATTATCTCAGCATGGTTTCTAGGGTAGTGTAAATGGGGCTAATGAGGTGACATTAGTCAAGAGCTAAATTTGGTTTAGGGAAGATCAAGAAAAAACTACACGGATTAGGTGATGGATAAAAACATAGGGAAGCTTCTCTGAGGCCGTATGTGTCATGATGACAGTTTGTTCAAAATGTTTTTGGCAGCAGTGGTTTTTAAGCTGATAAGAAGGGTTACTGAAAGGTCAGTCGGTGGTCCAGTTTGTGGCACAGGGTTAATTCCATTACTTGTAATACCAGAATGACGGATATTTGCTGCTGGTTACTGAAACAGCTGTGTGAATCCAAAAGAGGATTTCCCATTGATCCCTTGTTATTTCATAACCCTGAGTTTACTCTGCTCTCATCGAAGGTCTTGGTTTTTGCACGACTGATAGCGACAACACAAGTGTGTGTTGGTGTGCATGTGGGGTGGGCGGGGTCTCACACATGGACCATATGCTGGTGTCCAGCCCACAGGGCATTACAGAGTTCTGCCAGAACATGTTGTGTTACTGGTGCTGTAGTACTACACACATTGTATGCGAAAAGGTCACAGAACTGTCCCTGCAGGAATGGCTTGGAGACCCTGTGTTTTTCAGAGACTGACCCTTGGTCTCTGAAAAACAATTTGGTATAAAGAAAGCAAGAAGAATTGCAGGCATTAATAGGAATGCTTATTGATTCTTTCTCCATATATTTCCATGCGGTTGAGAGAAAAGTAAACAAATAATCAGCTTACAATTAATTGTCCATCAATGGTTTTGTCGTGTTTGTTTTGTAGTTTGTTTTTTTTTTTACCCACAAGGAGAATCACACAGATAACCAGTGAATTTTTAAGATTTTATTTGGAAAAGCATCAAGAATCTAGAAGCAGAGAGCTGCAGGAAGTCGGCTGAAGTTAGTGGTTGGTTTGAGAGCTAAAGCAGAGGTAGCATGGATATGTAGGGGTTTGATTCAGGGGGCTTTGCAGACTGTAATCCATACAAACAAATATCTATCAAATCTAATCTTTGTCATACTGTTGCTCCTTTTTAATAACCGTCACCATGCTCTTCATATAAAGCATGATTTTATCATTCAAAATGTTAAAAATCCTAAATCTGTTTATGTTAACTGTTTGTTTTTCATATGTCCAAAACAAATTCCTTGGATGTGAAAAACCACTTCTTACTAAATAAACTCTAACTCTGATGATCAAAGTCCATCAATCCATCCATCCATTTTCTTTACACACTTAATCCCGGTCGCGGGTGCTGGTGCCAATCTCCAGCTGTCTACGGGCGAGAGGCGGGGTCCAACCTGGACAGTCCAGTCCATCGCAGGGCAACACTGAGACAAACAACCATCCACGCACACACTCACACCTAAGGAGAATTTAGAGAAGCCAATTAACCATGTCAAGTAATGTTTTTGGACTGTGGGAGGAAGCCGGAGTACCCGGAGAGAACCCACGCATCCACGGGGAGAACATGCAAACTCCATGCAGAAAGAACCCAGGCCAGGAATCAAACCCAGAACCTTCTTGCTGCAAGGCAGCAGTGCTACCCACTGTACCACTGAGCAGTCCATGATCAAAGTCACCGTTGCAATTCAGATTGAATCTGTAGAAACACGATGTGAGAACCTGATAGATTCATTATACGACATCCGAAAGGGACAACCTTCATCATTACTGCACTTTTCTACAATTGAATCTTTAACAATTGCTGTACTTTACCTAAAGCCCGTGTCACACCTTAATCTTTCAGACCAGTGTATGCCTGATGTACGAAAAATCTGGCAAAAACGCTTCCATACGTTGGATAAGTTCCTGTTTGGCTGTGACACCTTCCTGGAGAGAAATATCAGCTGTGCTGCTGCCCTCAACACCTTTGTTTATAGATGTTGGAGATTGGGCTGTTTTTCAGTGTAGTCCTGTTTCTCTGACTGTGACTAACTGACTTTAAAATGGAGTTACCGAGAAACAGCCGGTATTTCTCAGTTTAGTTCCACCCTTGTCTCTGCAACGCCTCCACTTATCACCAAATCAAACATACTAAGAAAACCATACAAAGAAAAATAGCTGCAAAAAAGACTTAGCACTGGTTATGTTGGGGCTTTAAAACTGATTTGTTTTGTTCCCTGCTAAAACAAAGTTTGTGAAAGCAGTTAAATAATTGTTAAAATATATCTGTCATTTGTGTGTTTTTAGCTTTCTTCCTGTATGGGAAGTTTTTCAAAATTTGAAACATTAGTGCAGTGGTTTATGTTATAATAAACCTTTGGATTAAGCTGTTGCAAGCAGGATTTTCTTGTGTTTCTTGTGAATTTGGTCTTAAATTTTTATTTCAAGTGGCATTAAAAAGTCTTAAATTTAACTTGCCTTATGCTGTAGGAACCCTGAAAAAGAAGTAATGCTTGCAGAGATGCCTTAATGTAACTCCTTATGTTGCATTATTCAAAGAACAAATGTTAAATTCACACATTGTTGGATTACGCTGGATTACGCTGAAAACTATTAGCCACTACACTGAAATGAAGTCACAAATGTATTGACAGCATATCAGAGCGACATACTTAGTCTGTTAGGAATAGTTTTACATCTCTGCTCATTAGAAATCCATTAAGTGTTTCACATAATTTATTCAACCCTTTCATTCAAAAATCTAATATGTTCCTTTTTTATATCTTGTGGATATGTCTAATTTGTTCATGTATAAGAAAACACTTTATGTCTATGTAATCAGTATTTGATTAAGCGGTCACAGCAAACTGTTGAAATATGATGTATTCTGTTTCTTAAAGGTATAGTGGAGAATTTTCATGGAGAACCTTCAAATATTATTTTAGATTTCCAGAGGACTTCACCATTGAAATTCACCAGAGCCATAGTGAAACTGAAAATGCCCACGTGCATGGCAGTTGGATGTTGGAATACATCGGTGTCAGGATCCCAGTTTTTGTGTTCGTCTGTTTGTCTTGTCTTTTATGTTTCTCCCTTCCACCACCAGGAGGCGCCTGGCTCCGGGTCACCTCCTCACACACCTGCAAGCCGTTGCCTCATCACCGGACTGCTCTTAAGCTGCTGGTTGCCACTACTTCGACGCCAGAGTGTTTGCCAGTTTGGGGCAGAGATGGGGACTCGAGTTTGTGACTCGTACTCGAGTCGCACTTAAGTCACATATTTAATGACTTTAGACTCGACTTAATCTCGTGATTTATGACTGGTGAACAATATTTTATTTTTAAGTGTTTTTTGTTTTACTAACTTGACTGATCGCCGATCGCCTTACCCACACACAGCAGAGGTAAAAAAAAAAAAAAAATGGCAGAGGGGCTGTCAAACTGTCACGTAGCACTGACATCACTGACGCAATGCTACGTGACATATATGCCCGCGCGCCCGTGCGCATGCGTGCATGATCGACAAGCCAAGCTTTAAAAACTTCATGGCAGTCTTAGAGGAGAAATATGTTGTGAATAATGTTGTAAATTGGCACTAAATAAATAAACCGAATTGAATTTAAAATACTGCCTGCCAAGTCGGTTCTGTCCGTTCCAGGGCATTAAGTTACAAAAAGTTATTGCCACAATGTTTCTTTTATGAAAGAATTGTTATTGTTCTGGTATTTATTTAGCGTTTTTCTTTATCTGTTGTAGTTGCTAATTTCATATGTATTAATAAAAAGCAGGATTGTGATTTTTTTTTTTCACAGTCCTCATTTTCACTTAAAAATAAAAGAGCAGACATTTACTCCTAAAACTACAAAAAGATGTAACCACAAATGTCAGGTAAATACTGTAAGAAAATGTTTGTTTTTGAAAGAAAAAAATAAAGATGCAAAATTTAACTGGAAAAAAAATTGCGTGTGTGCTTTTTTAAATTGTATTTTTCATTTACCAGTTCAATATAATGATCATTCCATAGATATAATAGCGACCTTTAAGCTATACCGTCTCAGTGACGGAGATGAAAACACAAGGAGAAACAAGCAAGCACGAAAATTAATGCACTTATTTTAATTAATCGAGTGATTAGAATTTATTGTGTGATTAATTGATAATTGTGACAGGCCTTCTCAAGACTTGAGACTTGACTTGGACTTGCAAAAAATGACTTGTGAACATGTCTGGTTTGGGGTACTCTAGCCAAACCTTGTGTATGCTGAGTCTAATGTGAGTTTTTGCATTTAAACCTTGTTTAAATGCAAAACCTTGTTTGTTCTTTGCCTTGTTTGTTCTTTGCCTTTCGGCAGGAAGCCTTCCTGCAAACTGGACCTTTTTGGACCGCCTTCTCCCAAGTGGGATCAACTGAGTCATACACTGAGCGACGGATTCCAAACAGGAGGTTTGGATCCAGCCACCTTTGAGCACGCTGAGATCACTCTCTCTGAGTAAGGAAGCCATCTTCACCACGACCCGTTCAAGTACCTCAGGAAAACTGAGTTGCAACCAGCGGCTGCATCATTCAACTCCGTCTGAGTTCTAGGTAAACCCTGTTCCGCCCTCCACCGAATCAAACAAACCCTGGAAGACCAACACACAGACTGGAGTCTACGTGTCTCTTCTTCTCTGGAAATCCTCTCCTTCAAGATTAACAACTCCAATTCCCCACTGAGCCTGAATCTAACAGTCTGTCTTCCCCTCGTCTTCCAGTTTCCCGGCCGAGCAGAGTTCGGAGGAACTTTGCACTGAACTCAACACACTCTTCAATAAAACCCGTTCAAACTTTTACTCTGTGTCTCTCTGTTTGGCTTCTTTGCATGTGGGTCCGAGCTTTAGATAAAATCATGACAATCGGGTAAAAGAGAAAAAAAAAAAGATTTATTTCACCTTTCCGATTCCTGATCCTGATATGACCAAACTTTTCCTTTAAAATGAATGTGTTTTACTGTGTGACTCTGTCTCTTTTCCTGTCTGACTCATGACAGTCCCGTCAAATTAGTTCCAGCTAAAACAGACCGGGGTTCGACCTTAGTTGGACATGAGCACAGTTGCAATTTGACCAGCCCTATGCATTTTGATGAGATGTAGTTTCCACAACTTCATTTCCTCTTCCATGTTTTCTGGCCTTAAGAATATCTGAGCTCAGGGTCTCTGAAAACAAAAAACAGCTCACTTTAATCTCATTAACGTGAGCTATTTTTAGCCTGCGTTAGAGAAGAGTACAGTTCAGACCTGAAATAAGAACAAACATGAGCTGCAAAGGCCAAATTCCAGGTTTGCATCCGATCAGACGACCATATTAGTGTTAAAGTATTACCCCACAGTGACAATGTTCACTTTCCGTCAAAATGAAATGTTTTTATTTTACACTAACTTGCCCTGGAAAAGGCTAACTTCTTTATGAACACATCATGGTTTAGCCTTTTCACCTTAATGCATGCATACATCTTTGCTGACATGGTTCTAACCTATTGGTAAATGTTTAACTTGTCTGTTTGAGACATTTCCCTGGTGTGTTTTTGTTGACTCCTCGGTATAAATTGCACACAGCATGGGTCAGAGCTCGTTCAAAATCTCAGGTTAAACCCTGGTCCCATAATGTAAAGAGGATTAGATCAACTGCTGGAAATTATGTGTAAATCTCTAAACAAAGTATTTTGTGCAGATATTGCTGAAACACAAGCAAAACATGTCATTCAGTTCCATTTTTTAATGTAGCACCAATTCTCAACACGTCATCTCAAGGCAATTCAATCATTTCCCAAATGGGTGGATATAGATTGTTCTAGGGTGATGTTTTCAACTGCACATCATACACTGGAAAAAGTTTAAATCTAGATGAGTAATTTTTTCTTAAAATAAGTGCATTTGCTCTTGGATTGATGAGGTAAACGAGACATTTTCCCAATGGAACAAGACAATTTACACTTAAAATAAGAAAACACAATTGCATTGTCTTATTTAAAGTGCATATTATCTAATTATCTTATTTCAAGAGTAAAAATACTCATTCCATTGGCAAACTATCTCATTTACCTACTCAAATTAAGGGTAAATACACTTAATTAAGGACATTTTTACTCATTTCTAGGTGGTTTTTCCGGTGTAGAATAGACAAATGTATATTAATAATAAAGGAAGGAAGTGTTTGTGCAACAAGGGAGGATTAAATAGTGCAGAGGTTGTTGGTTACTTAGTAACACACTGCTAATTAAAATGTTTTGTCAGTTTTTAGAACAGGGACAACATCACCGGTTCTTAGAGCTCGTATCCTGAAGCATTTAGAGTCACCCACGGTCCAAATGTATATTTTTACACCATTAATATGGCACAAAGCGTAGTTTCCTGATGTTTTTGTGAGAAAGATGACCTGAGAACAATCTGTGCAGCTAGTTTAAAATTTTTATTATGAAACATGCTTTGAAAGTTTTCACAGTGGCAGCAAAGCTCCGTTGACAGCCGGGCTTGGCTCCTAAGCTTATGTTGGACTTAATTCCAGACACAAAGTTGCCATGTTAGTGTTAGTACTAGCCTGACATACCTGGTATTGCAGGCTTCACTCCTTTAGCTTCACCATTAGACGTAGACTCAACTTTATTTATCTCTTGAGATTACTCCAGGGAAACTCTGGTTCCACTAGCTTATATAGAGTACAAAAGCAAGATTCTATTAAAGATAAAAATACAACAGATAATATACAAAGAGCGTATGTAGTACAAAAATAAAACATTAAAAAAAGTTGTTATGTCCTGGAATCTGTTTCCTTTAGTTATAAAAATATCTGCACAGCAGAGAGCAAAGGGAAGACTTCAGTAGTGTCATGAACCGCGGACAGATGGACCCAATATTCAAGGGGAGACAGTCAGTAGGAAAGTTCAAAAAGTTTATTAAAATAAAACCGAGGCTTGTGAACGCTGCAGGAGGGAGGCGGGGCACTGCCCAATCTCAGACACTCTCTGTGGGAGAAACACAGGTAAGTGACCACGATCATCTGACTGATGTTCTTAGTGAGTAACTTACCTGGTTTAGCAGTTCAGTTCATGCCCCCAGAGGGGGTTGCGATCCAGGCGATGGGCTGACAGCTGACGCGGCTCGCGTCACCCTGAGTGTCCCCGATGCTGCAGTTAACTGATTTTTCAATTTTATTTCAGTTTAGTATGGGGAAAAAAGTCAGAATTCTGTCTTTAATCTCAGAATTATGACTTTTTTCTCAGAATTCTGACTTTAATCTCAGAAATCTGACTGAATTCTGACAACAAAAAAGTCAGAATTCTGAGATTAAAGTCAGAATTCTGACATTTTTCCCATGTTAAACTGAAATAAAATTTAAAAATCAGTTAACTTTTTTTTTTTTCCCAGTGGCCCTTATCCTCTTCCGTATCAGACTGATTTATACAAATTGCATTATTTTCTCAATGTGTTTACAGATCATTCACCTTTAATGGGACGTTTTTCCTGCGGACTGCGATTTAAAAATCTTCACAATCTGTAAAATAAAAACCCTAAAAAATAAAAAAATGAAATAAAATCTGAGAAACTGGAAAGTTCCTCTCAAAGCCTTCTTTTTTATAAAGAAGTTTGTCAAAGTTTAATTTTTTTTTTCTAATTTCCCTTTTCTTTGCCTTTATAAATAAAAATATCACCATACAATAACAGCTGCATACCCAAAGATGTACCGACAGCACTGGTGTATACACTGGTTCAAACAGCCAGGGTCAGAAAACGAAGCCCTGCATTGATCCAACATACATACCAAGGTCAGAGTCTATGCTGGACGCTTCGCCCTTTGGCACTTTCCAATTGCTTTGTTTCTCATACTCTATGAAAATGACCACTCATCTCTGCAGCGATCAGAATGTCCTATTTCCTTTCTGATAGTTCGATAAAATGGAGAACTGATATAATGCTATTCAGATTGTACAGTGCGTTAAGCCCAATGCACATCTTGTTTGTGCCGTATTAGTTGGATTAACAAAGGTTGATTGCAAAAGGCTTGCATTTTGTGCAGCTCATAGTATCTCAGAAACTTTTCTCTCTGCAGCCATCAAAGGATAGACACAAAAGTATTTCTGCTTAATATCTAATATAAAATGATGGTTATAATCAGAGATATCTACAGCCCTGTACGCCTCTGATGTGAACATTAGTTGGCAACCTTTTGGTATGCTCCTTTCTGCACGCTACGTTCAATTGATAAATCCCACGGGGCGCATAAAGATGACTTAGTGGGTCAAATGCCGCCTCCAGACAGGGTATGAGATGCACTAATGTGGGCACGCTCCCCATCGCACACAAACACACACACGCACACACACACAGTGGAAACAGATGGAGCTAAAAATAAAAACCATCTGAAATATTTAACCAACTGACCCAGAAAACAACCTCGGCATCATCTAATGTTCCGACAGGCTGAGGACACCATGGCGATGGAGCAATGATATCATTTCAGTCGATGGGCTGTTCCAGTTGATAAAAAGGCATTGTGTGAAGTGTTACAGGTAATGAACTCATAAAGACACAGGATGCAGGTTTCTTTGTAGGATCCAAATTAAGGTTGTTTCACATCGCCGCACCAAAGTGATTTTGTATTACTTACTTCGCTATTTTACTTGATGTTTACCTCTAAAGATCACATCAAAATGGCTTAGTCACTCTTTTGTGTGTCTTGCAGTGATCTTTTTGGCATAAAACAATCTATTTTGACTAATCTCTCCAGGAATAAACACATTTTCTCCTTCTTCCTTTAATTTATATAGCAACCACATGATCTCAAGGTACTTTATCAAGACGGTTCAATCGGCTCACACAGTTAGATTGGTTTAATGTTTTCTCTCAATGGGAAATCAGCTGATCGCATCCAGTCATGCACTGCAAAAAATGTTAAATCTAAATAAGTCAATTTGTCTTGCTATGAGAGCATTTTTTCTTGAATTCAGGAGGTAAGTGAGACACTTTGCCAATGGAACAAGATAATTTACATTTAAAATAAGCAAAAACAATTACCTTGTCTCATTTTAAGTGAATATGATCTAATTATCTTATTTTAAGAGTAAAAATATTCATTCCATTGGCAAATTATCTTATTTACCTGCTCAAATTAATGGTAAATACACTTAATTTAAGACATTTGTGCTCATTTCTAGATCGTTTTTGCTGTGTGGACTTTTCAGGTGTCACTCCTCCTCGATAAACATGTAGTTACGGTAAATAATAGTTTGTATTGTATTGTTGCCCCTTCTGAACAAGTTCACATATAGCATGCATGCAACGACAGTGGAGTGGAAAGACTCAGGAAGAACCAGGCTCAGTGTGAGCGGTCCTCTGCCGAGGAGACCGAGGCAGACATATAAAAGGATCATAGAAGCACTAATCTATAAATACTTTCTATGTTAGGAAAGGAAACTGTCTATATCCTAATTGTGCCCTCCTCTGGATGAGCTGCTTTGGCTTTCAGCGATTAGCAACCCACCAACCTGCAACCACAAGAACCAGTCAGAGTCAGGCCTGAACCAACCAGATATTATAACTGATTTTTAAATCTTATTTCAGTTTAGTATGGGGAAAAAAGTCAGAATTCTGACTTTTTCTCAGAATTCTGACTTTAATCTCAGAATTCTGACTTTTTTCTCAGAATATTGTCTGAATTCTGACAATAAATAAAGTCAGAATTCTGACTTTTTTCTCAGAATTCTGTCTTTAATCTCAGAATTCTGACTTTTAATCTCAGAATTCTGACTCTTTTCTCACAATTCTGACTTTAATCTCAGAATTCTGACTTTTTTCTCAGAATTCTGACTTTAATCTCAGAATTCTGACTTTTTTCTCAGAATATTGTCTGAATTCTGACAATAAATAAAGTCAGAATTCTGACTTTTTTCTCAGAATTCTGTCTTTAATCTCAGAATTCTGACTTTTAATCTCAGAATTCTGACTCTTTTCTCACAATTCTGACTTTAATCTCAGAATTCTGACTTTTTTCTCAGAATTCTGACTTTAATCTCAGAATTCTGACTTTTTTCTCAGAATATTGTCTGAATTCTGACAATAAATAAAGTCAGAATTCTGACTTTTTTCTCAGAATTCTGTCTTTAATCTCAGAATTCTGACTTTTAATCTCAGAATTCTGACTCTTTTCTCACAATTCTGTCTGAATTCTGACAATAAATAAAGTCAGAATCCTGACTTTTTTCCTATGTTAAACTGAAATAAAATAAAAAAATCAGTTAACTTTTTTTATTCCAGTGGCCCTAATCCTGTTCCCTATCAGACTGTATATAACACATATATAACCAGTGCAAAGGGTCAATTCTTATTTTCAGGTTAGAAATAGACAGAACATCGAACAAAGCATGGACAAACTGAAGTGGGCATTCCTATAAAACAGAGACACATTAGATTTTCAGTTTACTTCTAAACTCCTTGCAAAAAGATCCCAGGCTGGGAATCGACCCTTCATGCTGCAAGGCAACAACAGTGCTACAGACCGTGCCACTCTCTAGTTTATCTAATTAGGACAGTTCCTCTGTCCAGATATATAGTAATCATCTTTATTTTGCATGTGGCAAATGTTTGGTAATGGAATGCAAAATCGGATTCCGTGTGTTCTGGCCTTAAAACATTTTTATAGGAAAAAGATTCAACCCTAAGAATCCAGGTGAGAACTTATATGTTTGCAAAAGGTTTTCATATTTATCTGATCACTGCGTTGTCCATTTATCCAGCTTCAACAAACCCAACAGCTACTTCATTCTCATATAAACCCCTGCCACGGATAAAAAGTTGACCGCAACAACCGCCAAAGATAAAAGTTCCTCAACAACCCAAAACATGCCCTTCATCAGTTGGTCAAATTGGCAAAGAAGCTGCGATAAACGGCCCGGCCCTGAGTCCTCATTGCAGCTAAACAGCTGTGTCCATATTCAGCGATGATATTGCCCTCTAACCCTCAGTTCAGATGCAATTACCATTTTAGAGACACACCAAGCGTCCCGGCTGCTGCACAACACTATCAATATTAATGTTCTGTGACTGAGGAGGCTTTGAAAGAACTTTCTCCCACATCAATATTGATGCTGTTGCCATACATTGGGGTTTCTGGCTCTTTTTAAGGATTTATAAGAAGAACGCTGGTGGGGAGGGGGTCTTTATACGAAGGGGCCATAGCCATTTTTGGTCGGTGCCTCAATGATGTACATTTTGCTGCTGTCCAGAGCAATTTCCGTTAGAAAGAGGTGACTCCTACCCACGCTTGATGAGATCTGAGACATATCCAATTCCCCTGAAATGCTTTGCTGGAGATGATAGTTGGGAAAGGGGGGAAGGAAAAAAGAACGTTTCATTTCAGGGGATCTGGGAATGTTAAATGGGAGCCTGTTGATACTGAGGGTGGGGGGATTGCTTTTAGGACATCTTCACAAACGGTTCAATGCAGGACCACACGCACACACACACACACACAGCAGACACGTTCAATTCATTAGTTTTTGGAGATTCATTGCTCTACATATCAAGTGTCAAGAGGGTGGGCTTCATGGAGCTTGAGGTCCGGTTCATTTAAACATTAATCATAGAAAGAAAAAGAAAAGCAAATGGAAATAAATGATTTTTACAATCAACTCTGGCTTTGTCTCCCCCACATAAAGCATTTGGACAAACACCGCTGGTGGCTCACATTTTCCGCCTAATTTATCATCTTATATTAAAGAGTCCGGGTCAAAAATAAGCCCTCAGAGCTGTCTGAGGATGTAACAGCAGATGATCTGATTGGAAAAATACACATGAATGGTGATTAGCTCAAAGAAGTAAAGGAAAACCCAAGAGGGGCCAGATAATTCCTGGTGAGATGTCAAGATAAAGGTCTATATATATGGGCTATATGGGCTGCAGCTCATGCTGTGTTAAAGCACAGTGAACAGTGTTGTTATAATGAGAGGTAAGGTTAGCTGTAAACCCTCTGATGTATTTCAGCAGCAATGTTTTAGAATACATCACCAGCAGTGACCCATGGAATCATGGGAGAAATTTCAGCCTTCATCCCAAAACCTGAAGTAATAAAGAATAGGCCTTATATCCTACAGCTCAGGGTACAAATAGCAATATTTTAGTTTTTTTTTTTTGTTAAAGTTTTAAATGGTGTGAAGTTACAAATATTCCACCCATTCACTGCCTTCTGCTTTTCCATGGGAATAAAACCCTAAACCTAACCCTGTGTCATGATCTGGCCTGTTTGCTCCTCCTTAATTAGTCCTTCCTTTCACCTGTCGTTTTCCCTCCCTGCCTCAATTATAATTTATTCCTCTCACCTGTTTCCTGTTTGTTAGTCTGTCTGTTCAGTTCTTGCCTTGATTCATGTCCTGGATCCTCTCAGCCAGTGGAAAGAGGGTTTTAGTGTTTGTCTCGTCTCCTGATCGTCCACTGTTCCTCCCCCGCAGAGTCCTCTGGGTTTTTGGCTCAATATGTGGGGAGGTTCAGTTTTTATCCAGTAAGCCTGGCTCCAGGGAGGAGACCAGTTTAAAGTCCTGCATCAAGTTCTGGTTCCACGTCCTGTCTCGGCTACCCTCTTCCACTGAGCCTGCTCATCTTCACCTGAGCCTGTCTGCTCCTGTGCGTGACCACCTGGTCACGCTTTCGGACCCTGTCAGACTCTGAACCCTTCCTGGGATGCCTGGATGTCTGGATCCTGTTCCTGTCAGTTCTGGTTTCCTGACCAGGATCGACTTCTAGCATGTCCTCTGGGACTGCAGCACTTGGGGACATTCTTGGACTGGACTGTTAAACCAGAGAGTGTCTGAGATTGGGCGGTGCCCCGCCCCCCTCCTGCAGTGTCCGTGAGCCGCAGCTCCACTTTAGTTTTCTTTATTTAATAAACGTTTTGAACTTTCCTACTGGCTGTCTCTCCTTGAATACTGGGTCCATCTGTCCGTGGTTCTTGACACCCTGAGGGAAATCCGGGCGTATTTACCCTTAATTTGAGTAGATAAATATAATTATCTGCCAATGGAATGAGTATTTTTACTCTTAAAATAAGTTAAATATATAATATGCATTTGAAATAAGAAATAAGCAATTGTTTTTTACTTATTATTTTAAATGTAAATTGTCTTTTTCCATTTGCAAAGTGTCTCACTTCCACCCCAATTTAAGAACAAATGCATTTATTTTAAGAAAAAAAAAAGTTTTTTTTGTCCATCGTGGGAATTTAAAAACCAGTCCCTCCTCCAACTAGTCCAGGATTGGAAGCACCCAGAAAACCTCCTCAGGTTTCTGGATAAGATCCCTGAACCGTGTCAGCGGACTCTTTTTGATTCGGAGGAGCAGCATAACTTGGGCCTTTTGGTGCCCTGGTGGCTGATACTTTGTTCACCCTCTTTGCTAAATCTGCCCAGATTGTAACGATTAAAGGATTTCTCTTCACATATCCACTCACCCCACACAGGAGGTTTAATAGGATGTGTGGAGCAGGATGACTATAGAAGGACTTCTTTCTGTTTTGATTTTTCCTTAGGTTTGGATCCTTATCAGGCCTGCTAACATTCTTCTAAAAGTCTGTAACATGCAAACCCTGATTTAACAAGGCATTATCGATTGGAGCCTATTGAAAATAACAGGATATTTTTTAAGCATTTGTAACTTTCTGAATTTTTAGTCCTAATCAGTAAAGAATATTGCAAAAAAAATCTAAAATCTAAACTTTTCTTTTGCTTGGATACATTTAAGTTTTTCTTCCTGTCAGTCTGCGTTATGGAAGAACAAGGAGAGGATTGGTGGAAAAAATATGATTATTAAAGCCTCATAAACAAAAGTGTTTTTTTAAACACCCAGCCCTTATTAAAACTGAATTATCTTGCTTTGAAAAAGTATTTGAAAAATCAGCTTGTCTTTGACTTTTTAATTTTATGATTCAAATCCAGTCCCTGAAACTCAACTCTCTGCCGTTATTGGGGATTTTTAACTGTTCAAATCATCCGGCTATGTATTATTTCAGCCTTTTAGATTACTGCACCCTCTGTAGACCAATGGCTAAGATTAGAACATTTCCTGATTCTATAGATCAATACACACTGTTGTAACTTATAACTGCTGCAGCCAGAGTTCTGATGAAAATGAAAAAGAGAGATCATATCTCTCCTATCCTGGCTTCTCTTCATTGGCTTCCTGTTAAATCCAGAATAGAATTTAAAATCCTCCTTCTCACATATAAAGCCTTAAATGGCCAAGCTCCATCTTATATCAGAGATCTGATTGTTCCTTATGTTCCTAACAGAGCACTTCGCTCTCAATCTGCAGGTTTACTAGTGGTTCCTAGAATTTCTAAAAGTAGAATGGGAGGCAGATCTTTTAGTTATCAGGCTCCTCTCCTGTGGAACCAACTACCAGTTTTAGTCCGTGAGGCAGACACCCTGTCTACTTTTAAGGCTAGGCTTAAAACTTTCCTTTTTGATAAAGCTTATAGTTAGAGTGGCTCAGGTTATCATGAGCTATCTCTATAGTTATGCTGCTATAGGCTTAGACTTTTGGAGGACATAGGGACCCCCATTTCATCATTCTGCTTCATTCTATCTCTATTCTCCCACTCTGCAGAATCTGTTTGTTCAATCTCTAACCTTCTGCTCTCTCTGCTTTTCCTCAGAGTAGCTTTGTCTCGTCTGTTCCTGTTTGGCTGTGACGTCATCCAGGAAAGAAACATCAGCTGTGCTGCTTCCATCAACACCCTTGTTTGTAGATGTTGGAGATCGGCCTGTTTTCAGGTGTGGTCCTGTTTCTCTGGCCGTGACTGGGTGGATGTGCTCTCTTCATCCTCTGGCATGGGAGCTGCCTTGGAGCTCGTCTGCCTGGCTGTGTGTTTCCTGGACGGGGCCGCCTTTTACAGCTGCTTTTTGTATCTCTGCTTCTGTCTCCTTGAACCCCAGTCGGCC
Organism: Cyprinodon diabolis; assembly: GCA_030533445.1. NCBI lineage: Eukaryota > Metazoa > Chordata > Actinopteri > Cyprinodontiformes > Cyprinodontidae > Cyprinodon > Cyprinodon diabolis. Next base: position 45,306,039 of record CM060064.1, on the reverse strand, counting down.
TCAGCAGATGGCCGCTCACACTGAGCCTGGTTCTGCTGGAGGTTTCTTCCTGTTAAAAGGGAGTTTTTCCTCTCCACTGTCGCTACAAGCATGCTTAGTGTGAGGGATTGTATTTGAGTCAATGAGTCAATGAGTCGATGCAATCAACTGGTTTTCCTTAGATAGAAAACTTTGTATCAATTTGACTGTATGATCTGGTTGAACTGTAAAGTGCCTTGAGATGACGTGTGTTGTGAATTTGGCGCTATATAAATAAACTGAATTGAATTGAACATTTGTTAACATATTTTTTTTTCTCTTTTGAAGAGCATCTAAGTAAAAAAAGGCCTCATATTATATCAGTTTCTACCTCTACAATGAAAAAAACTTCTTTCTTCTTTCAGTCATCAACGCGCACATTCAGCGACCCACAACAGCTCTTTTAAGCTGGGCACCGTTTCAATCACAACACCAGGAATCAGAATCAGAAATACTTTAATAATCCCAGGGTGAAATTACTTTCATTACATGACTCCATCTGTAACAGAATGACTATAGGACCAGTTTGATAGAACACTATTTAATACAATATACACTCACTGGCCACTTTATTAGGTACATGCTAGTAACGGGTTGGACCCCCTTTTGCCTTCAGAACTGCCTCAATTCTTCGTGGCATAGATTCAACAAGGTGCTGGAAGCATTCCTCAGGGAGTTTGGTCCATATTGACATGATGGCATCACACAGTTGCCGCAGATTTGTCGGCTGCACATCCATGATGCGAATTTCCCGTTCCACCACATCCCAAAGATGCTCTATTGGATTGAGATCTGGTGACTGTGGAGGCCATTTGAGTACAGTGAACTCATTGTCATGTTCAAGAAACCAGTCTGAGATGATTCCAGCTTTATGACATGGCGCATTATCCTGCTGAAAGTAGCCATCAGAAGTTGGGTACATTGTGGTCATAAAGGGATGGACATGGTCAGCAACAATACTCAGGTAGGCTGTGGCGTTGCAACGATGCTCAATTGGTACCAAGGGGCCCAAAGAGTGCCAAGAAAATATTCCCCACACCATGACACCACCACCACCAGCCTGAACCGTTGATACAAGGCAGGATGGATCCATGCTTTCATGTTGTAGACGCCAAATTCTGACCCTACCATCCGAATGTCGCAGCAGAAATCGAGACTCATCAGACCAGCCAACGTTTTTCCAATCTTCTATTGTCCAATTTCGATGAGCTTGTGCAAATTCTAGCCTCAGTTTCCTGTTCTTAGCTGAAAGGAGTGGCACCCGGTGTGGTCTTCTGCTGCTGTAGCCCATCTGCCTCAAAGTTCCACGTACTGTGCGTTCAGGCATGCTCTTCTGCCCACCTTGGTTGTAACGGGTGGTTATTTGAGTCACTGTTGCCCTTCTAGCAGCTCGAACCAGTCTGGCCATTCTCCTCTGACCTCTGGCATCAACAAGGCATTTCCGCCCACAGAACTGCCGCTCACTGGATGTTTTTTCTTTTTCGGACCATTCTCTGTAAACCCTAGAGATGGTTGTGCGTGAAAATCCCAGTAGATCAGCAGTTTCTGAAATACTCAGACCAGCCCTTTTGGCACCAACAAACATGCCACGTTCAAAGTCACTCAAATCACCTTTCTTCCCCATACTGATGCTCGCTTTGAACTGCAGGAGATTGTCTTGACCATGTCTACATGCCTAAATGCACTGAGTTGCCGCCATGTGATTGGCTGCTTAGAAATTAAGTTTTAATTCAATTCAATTCAGTTTATTTATATAGCGCCAAATTCACAACACATGTCATCTCAAGGCACTTTACAGTTCAACCAGATCATACAGTCAAATTGATACAAAGTTTTCTATCTAAGGAAAACCAGTTGATTGCATTGACTCATTGACTCAAATACAATCCCTCACACTAAGCATGCTTGTAGCGACAGTGGAGAGGAAAAACTCCCTTTTAACAGGAAGAAACCTCCAGCAGAACCAGGCTCAGTGTGAGCGGCCATCTGCTGAGGCCGACTGGGGTTCAAGGAGACAGAAGCAGAGATACAAAAAGCAGCTGTAAAAGGCGGCCCCGTCCAGGAAACACACAGCCAGGCAGACGAGCTCCAAGGCAGCTCCCATGCCAGAGGACGAAGAGAGCACATCCACTCAGTCACGGTCAGAGAAACAGGACCACACTGGAAAACAGGCCGATCTCCAACATCTATTAACAAGGGTGTTGATGGCAGCAGCACAGCTGATGTTTCTTTCCAGGATGACGTCACAGCCAAACAGGAACAGACGAGGCAAAGCTACTCTGAGGAAAAGCAGAGAGAGCAGAAGGTTAGAGATTGAACTAACAGATTCTGCAGAATAGGAGAACAGAGAGAGAATGAAGCAGAATGATGAAATGGGGGTCCCTATGTCCTCCAGCAGTCTAAGCCTATAGCAGCATAACTTTAAAGACAGCTCCGGATAACCTGAGCCACCCTAACTATAAGCTTTATCAAAAAGGAAAGTTTTAAGTCTAGCCTTAAAAGTAGACAGGGTGTCTGCCTCACGGACTAAAACTGGTAGTTGGTTCCACAGGAGAGGAGCCTGATAACTAAAAGATCTGCCTCCCATTCTACTTTTAGAAATTCTAGGAACCACTAGTAAACCTGCAGATTGAGAGCGAAGTGCTCTGTTAGGAACATAAGGAACAATCAGATCTCTGATATAAGATGGAGCTTGGCTTTTAACGAGCAGTTGGACAGGTGTACCTAATAAAGTGGCCGGTGAGTGTATATAATTAGGGGGTCTCGCTCCATCACGCCATAATTTTGGGGGTCCTTGGCCTGGAAAACGTGAAGAGCCCTGTGTTAAACTAACTAAATATGATTAACTAAATGCCACAATGGAAAAAATTGAAATCTAGATAAGTTATTTTTTCTTAAAATAAGTGCATTTGGTCTTGGATTGAGGAGGTAAAAGAGACATTTTGCCAATGGAACAAGACAATTTACATTTAAAATAAGAAAACACAATAACATTGTCTTATTTAAAGTGTATGTTATCTAATTATCTTATTTTAAGAGTAAAAATTCATTCTGTATGCAAACTACCTCATTTACAAACTCAAATTAAGGGTAAATTCACTTAATATAAGGAATTTTTACTGATTTCTAGATTGTTTTTCTAGTGCAAAAGCAGTTGCATTTTTTCAGTGAAACAGAAACAGGAAGCCTTGGATTTTCTGCTTTAAGCTGTTGAAATAAATGATTATGAAAATAACCAGGCTTCAATTAGGTATATTTTCCTGGAAGAGAAAAAGTCTCCATGAAGCATTTTGGGAAATGAAAATGTCTCTTTTTTGGGGGGCTGACCTTTTAGATCAGAGCCACTCCTTCACCGACACAGAAAATCAACACATTACAGAGCAAAAGGCCTCGTCGCTCTGACAAGAGGGCATGGGGGGGGGGGTCACAGACACAAGTACACTACCACCCCCTTGCCCCCCTCCAGCCTTTCACTTAATCCCACTCTTTATTTTAATGGAGACTAGTAAGTGGGACCTCTTTGGGGAGACAAAGAGTGACCTCAATTCAGTCTGACATCCCACCTATCGATCTGACCCCCCCACCCACCCCCAGTGCATGGCTTGCCCTTATGCTGCCATCATTCCCAGGATAAAAAGCACCTTTTTATTATTGAAAAAAGAAAAATCCATCCCATGTGTTGCCTCGTGAGTCGGAGAAGAAATGACAAACACTTTGATAACACTGGACACTGTTCATCACTGTTTCCATGGGGGGGTGGGGGGTGGGATGGGGGGCAATGAGGCTCTGTTCTTCTCCTCTACATGAATTGAAAGTGAGTCATAACAAATAGAGCAGGTGTCTGGCTGGTTACGCCCATGCCATCGTTTGTTGTGTTTTTAACTGTGCGGAAGGCGACCCGGGACAATTACTGTCAGGGCGCTCAGGTTGATGCATCTGCAGCCTTGTTGTTTTTCTCATTTTGACCTTTAGTTTGGAGCTGATTAGTACGACTGCTAACCTGCAAAATGGTTTAGTATAGGGTAAGATAACTGTCAACAGAAATGTACGCGGAGATGTCTGAGTTTGTAAATGAAAGTCAATAATGCAAATGATTTTTCCTTCTTTCATCTGCGCAAAATTGCAAAAATTAGAAATCTCCTGTCCAGGGGTGATGCTGAGAAACTAGTCCATGCATTTGTTACTTCAAGGCTGGACTATTGTAATTCTTTACTATCAGGAAGTCCACAAACTGTAGTCAAAAGCCTTCAGCTGATCCAAAATGCTGCAGCCAGAGTTCTGATGAAAATGAAAAAGAGAGATCACATCTCTCCTATCCTGGCTTCTCTTCATTGGCTTCCTGTTAAATCCAGAATAGAATTTAAAATCCTCCTTCTCACATATAAAGCCTTAAATGGCCAAGCTCCATCTGATATCAGAGATCTGATTGTTCCTTATGTTCCTAACAGAGCACTTCGCTCTCAATCTGCAGGTTTACTAGTGGTTCCTAGAATTTCTAAAAGTAGAATGGGAGGCAGATCTTTTAGTTATCAGGCTCCTCTCCTGTGACGCTTCTCTTTAGATCTTAATTCCACAAATCATGACAGAAACAATATTATAGATATTTAAAAAGGAGTTATAAGGGACTAGCCAAGGACCCATCAAGGAAATGTAGGACATTTTGAATGGCTACCACTGTAGATACATGTGACATCAGATCTTCATCTGCGACAAAACAACTTTAGTAGTTATTAATTTGAAAGTTACAATTTTTCCATGTTTAAAAATCACATATATATGAAATACAGATTAGGGGTCTATGTTGACATGTGTGTTCCGACACGATACACGTCGCAATACGACACAATCACAATATTGCATTATCACTATATATTGCGATATTTTTCCCAGCTATCAAAATTAAAGGTCAAGTGGTGTATATGTTCATCAGAAGCTATTGTTAATTCAGTTATTTTATTATAAATGTAGTTTGGGGTTTGAGTCCCCGTCCTCCACTGTTACTGTCCATTTTCCCTCATTGTTTAAGGTAAAAATATTTCGTTTAAAAAAATGGGAGTGGTGGCCTAGTGGTTAGGGCATTGTTCTTGGAACCCAGAGGTTCTGAGTTCAATCCCCACTCCCACAGACTGCCACTCTGGGTCTCTGAGCAAGACCCTTAACCCCACACTGCTCCCCTGGTGCTGTACAATGGCAGCCAACTGCTCCCCAAAGGGATGGGTTAAATGTAGAGAGTTAATTTAGTTGCTTTGTACTTGTTGCTTTTTGTGTTTCTGCTTCTGTCTCCTTGAACCCCAGTCGGCCTCAGCAGATGGCCGCTCACACTGAGCCTGGTTCTGCTGGAGGTTTCTTCCTGTTCAAAGGGAGTTTTTCCTCTCCACTGTCGCTACAAGCATGCTTAGTGTGAGGGATTGCCTTTGAGTCAATGAGTCGATGCAATCAACTGGTTTTCCTTAGATAGATCTGGTGAACTGTAAAGTGTCTTGAGATGACGTGTTGTGAATTGGTGCTATGTAAATGAACTAAACTGAATTGAATTGTGACAACGTGACAATTGTGACAATAAAGCGGAATTCCATTCCATTCCAATACTTGGAAATGTTTTAATCCTATTCTTGAATTCGTAATTCCTATTTGTAAATTTGTGATTTGTACTCGTAAAGTGGCAATTGGCACTGCAACTTTTTTATTCCTACTCATAAATTTAAGATCCCCGTTTGTAAATTTGTGATTCATAGTTGCACACTGGTGAAAAGTACATGTATGATTTGTATTATTCCGAAATTTGTGATTTGTTCTTGTAAATTCACGATTTTTACTTATATTTTTAGTAAGCTGTAACTTTCTTTCTTGCTTTCATAAAATTCTAAATATGTATTCTCAGACAAAGATCTGATGTCACATGTATGACCATACAACAAGGAACAAACTAAAATCTTAACTTTATCTGGGTGCCGCACACTGCTCCCCAAAGCGGATGGGTTAAATGCAGAGAGTAAATTTTGTTGCTCTGTACTTGTGACAATATAATGACAATAAAAATGCTGATCAAAAAAAATAAATACATCAAATTTACATCACTGACTTCCATTTACAAATTCAGGCATTTACGCATACGTATTTCTTACTGCATTGTTCAGATTCATTTGCTCTGTTCGAAAACCTAGGACGCGTCCTTAGAAGGCCAGATTCAAAGGCCGATTACGTCATAGCGCGGCGCCGAGGTCTGGTCGGATTCCAAGAGTCCGAGTTATGCGACCTTAAAATGCGTCCTTCTTTTTGCCCGATTTGAAGGACGGGTCCGATGTATCCTTGGATATCCCAGGATTCATTGCGAGACCAAGCAAGCCACGATCATTGGAAAGGTTACTTGGCGCCGAACAGTGGTGAAAATTGGAAATTCAGTTCAATATAATACAAGTCAGTTAATAGTTCCGAGTGAAATTAATGAAAATAGTTGTTTTAATGGTTATTGAGTCATATGTGGCGGTAATGTTTGGTTTATCTAAAGGTTTTTATCTGTTACTGTGTAAATGGGTTTGGCTGTAATTTAAGGACAGATTCTAATAGATCTGCAGTGTGGGGACTATAAATCTGATAGGATTTTAATTTATTTATTGCTGTTTTGCACAATATGCTTAACTAAGTATTTTTTGCTGTTGAATATTAGAGATTTTGCAGATATATTTTTATACATACATTGTTTAGATTTACTTATATCTTTCTACCCCTTTTATAGAATATAATAGAAAATCCCTTTATTGTCCCACAATGGGCAGATTTACAGCAGCAGAAAGATTATTGAAAATGGTCACACAAATGAGGACCTTAGAAAAATGTATAAGAATAACATAATAGGGAAGAGTTGGGAAAAAAAAAACCCAATACAATTCTGTAATGTGTTTTAACAATATTAAACTGGAGAATAAATAACCAATATGCAGCTATGGATATTTTTACAACAATGGATATTTGAAAATAGCAGCAACATCAGAGATGTGCAGAATGACAGCAGCAGGTTATTTAACTGACTAAGGTTTCTATCATTACATTTGATTTTATTTGTTCCTGCTCCCAGTAGTTGGAACCTTTATTCCACTCTGGATTCTTGTTAATGTAGTCTTTGTTCACTTTACAATAAAAAAGAAAGAAATAAACAAACAATTTTGAAAACTTCGGTATTCATTGTTTTTCTGCTTTGTGTGTCAACTTTCACGGTTGCTAAGCAACAGAGCATACGGCGGTAAAACCCGCCGAAGGGTAGACCTGGTCGAATTCACAGCCAAAACACTTCCGGTCTCCTTATTTTCAAGGACTTCGAAGGATCCAGTCTAGGTAGACCGCGTCCTTGGGGGATGCAGCCCAGGTTTTCGAACAGAGCCATTGTTTCTGCACTTTAGTTGCAAATACAGATGTGTTTATACATGAAATCGCATGTACAATTATTAGGTTTCCATAGGAGGTCTTCCTCTTATAAAACTAAAACAAAGCAGTACAAAATATACTCTATCAGTAAGTAAGGTGGATCAACTGCCAATAAGAAGCCAAGTATTTTACCTTCAAAGAGAAAACCTACAATTGCTTCACACGGCTTTGTAGGCTGGGTTATTTACAGGCTCTCATTTGTATCCTGACACGACGTATTTTGCTTTTATAGTTTGTGCTGAGCCTGGTGTTCGCCATAAATGGCAGGTGTGCAAAATTGAAGTGCAAAAGTAATTCAGCTCCTGCCATTCAAAGGAGCCGTGTCAGTTTGATTTACCTGTGCATATAAACATTCACACACACACACATAGAGGCAGGAACACACTCCTTTGGGCCACATGTGTTTTTTATATTCATGCGGTGAGGGCCAGAAGAGAGAGAAAAAAAAGAAATGTGCGACTCCAAAATGGAGGTTGAGGGGTCAGGGTGTTTGGCCAGGAGTGACAGCTCTGAAATGAAGGTGTAAGTCAGTCGGCTACTCTTCATACGCACATGTGTGATGTGGGGTGGGGGGGGGGCAACAGTGGGTGGCAGGGATAGATGGTGGGGGGTGGAGGCTGAGCTTAAAGGGCGCAAGGTTACCAGGAGGGGGAAAGTGGCTTTTGTTTGTTCTTGAATGTGTTACTAATGTTCCAATAGAAACAATCCTTATCCATCAGTATTTAACCATTCAATTAGCAAACTTTATCACATATAAGAATACATGATTCCTCGAATCCCAACATTTCAATTAAAGCTAAAGTATCTTTTAAAGGGTGAAAAGGGCAGGGTTTTATATTCTTAGAACTGCCTTTGATCCATCAGCTGGAACAGTAAAGAAATACCAACCATTGTCCCATATCGGCCTGTTTGCTCTCTCACTGAAACAATGTCAATCTTCTTAAGTTCTGGTCCTACAGAACCCACTTTCAAGTTGATTGATGAAGAAATCTTAACAAGACCAGCTGTAGGTTCTGAATGGAAGGTTAGGCCGACTGGAAAGTTTCCAGTTAGGGTTCAGTTCCCTGGATGTCTTGAAGGTTTCTCACTAAGACTGAATTACTTAGCTTATAGTTAGAGTGGCTCAGGTTATCCTGAGCTATCTCTATAGTTCTGCTGCTATAGGCTTAGACTGCTGGAGGACATAGGGACCCCTTTTCATCATTCTGCTTCATTCTATCTCTATTCTCCCACTCTGCAGAATCTGTTAGTTCAATCTCTAACGTTCTGCTCTCTCTGCTTTTTCTCATAGTAGCTTCATCTGGTCTGTTCCTGGTTGGTTGTGACTCCATCCTGGAGAGAAATATCAGCTGTGCTGCTGCCATCAACACCTTTGTTTATAGATGTTGGAGCTTGGCCTGTTTTTCAGTGTAGTCCTGTTTCTCTGACTGTCTGTACTCAGATGTGGTCTTTTTCATCCTTCAAATTCTTAATATGAAAAGTGAAATGCACCATTAGCTCAAGTGGAAAATACTGAACTACAATAACGCTCCAATGCTAAAGAGTTAAAGCTACAGTGTGTAATTTTCAGCGACATCTAGCGGTCAGACTGCAGACCGCAGCAACATGAACATCTCCCCCCCACCGCTTCTCCCCCCCAACAGTACGGCGAGCGTTACGGGACAAAATGTCTTCCACGACGTCCGCATCACCTACCTTCTCAAGTGATGAGGTTTGTTTACATAGATAATTTTACAGATAGTATTTCATTAGTCTGTGTAGGGTATAGATTTCATGTAGACTTAAGATAATAAATATACCCGTTATTTTTTCTACATCGTTGTGACGTTTTGGCGATCTCGCAATCGCTAGTTTGTTGGCTCTGCGCTGCCGTAGCGCAAAGATGTCTGCCTCCATGGCTGCGAGACCCGCTCCTATGTAATTATAAATAACGAATTCTAAGGCATCGCAAATATTAAGGTTAAGAGGCTGAGCTCGTAGATGATGATAAATAACATAGTTATGTATAATATATTACATTTCTGACTGTATATCCCTGTAATTATTACACACTGTAGCTTTAAATGATAGAGGCTATATGAGCTAGATATGTCCGTTTAAAAAGAACCATTCAAAGAGTTATCAAGGGAAATAAACTTCAAACTAGTCTAGGAGATCCACAAATAATTGATAACAATTTCATCATTCTGCTTCATTCTATCTCTATTCTCCCACTCTGCAGAATCTGTTAGTTCAATCTCTAACGTTCTGCTCTCTCTGCTTTTTCTCATAGTAGCTTCATCTGGTCTGTTCCTGTTTGGCTGTGACTCCATCCTGGAGAGAAATATCAGCTGTGCTGCTGCCATCAACACCTTTGTTTCTAGATGTTGGAGATCAGCCTGTTTTCCAGTGTAGTCCTGTTTCTCTGACTGTGACTAACTGGATGTGCTCTCTTCATCCTCTGACATGGGAGCTGGCTCGGAGTTCATCTGCCTGGCTGTGTGTTTCCTGGACGAGGCCGCCTGTGGAGCTGGTTGACAGTTTATTTTTGTATCTTTGCTTATTTTTCTATGTAGCGCCAATTGACATGACATCTCAAGGCACTTTCCAGTTCACCAGATCATCCAGTCAAATTGATTCAAAATTTTCCATCTAAGGAAAACCAGTTGATTGCATCGATTCATTTACTCTTCAGCAATCCCTCACACTAAACATGCTTGTAGCGACAGTGGAGAGGAAAAATTCCCTTTGAACAGGAAGAAACCTCCAGCAGAACCAGGCTCAGTGTGAGCGGCCATCTGCCGAGGCCCACTGGGGTTCAAGGAGACAGAAGCATACATTCAATTTCAATTCAATTCAATTCAGTTTATTTATATAGCGCCAAATTCACAACACATGTCATCTCAAGGCACTTTACAGTTCAACCAGATCATACAGTCAAATTGATACAAAGTTTTCTATCTAAGGAAAACCAGTTGATTGCATTGACTCATTGACTCAAATACAATCCCTCACACTAAGCATGCTTGTAGCGACAGTGGAGAGGAAAAACTCCCTTTTAACAGGAAGAAACCTCCAGCAGAACCAGGCTACATAGAAAAAGCAGCTGTAAAAGGCGGCCCCGTCCAGGAAACACACAGCCAGGGAGATGAGCTTAGAGCCAACTCCCATGTCAGAGGACGAAGAGAGCACATCCAGTTAGTCACCATATATAAAATATAGAATATAGTGTGATTGAAAACTGTCACTGTGGATCGAGTACCAAACTCATCGCTAAGATTGTTCACAGCTCTGAGGTACCCATTCTAGTTTTAGATTCGATTCGAGAGTTAAACATACACAAAGGGTAGAGGACAGTGATGATTTTTTTCTACCTCTGATTAAAAACCTTTTCATTCCCTAAGGTGCTATAAATGGTTTATTCAGAAATGTGTATAAAGTGGTTTGAATCTTTAGGCTCTGTACAAAGAAGCACTTGTGGGCTGAGAGCAGTTAACGGTTAACTAAAGATATAAACATTGTTTAGATACTTTTTGACAGCATTTATGTCTTTAAGACCAGAACCAACACAGACACGCCTTGAATATTTGCAACAAACAATATTAACGCAGACTTTGGGCCTTTTTCCCCCAAGTTTCTTCAAAGTTGGGTAACGGATAGAGTGTAGGACTTGAAAGTACGCAAAAATACAACCCTGTATATTATAAGTGAATTCGGAATCCTTGAAGCTGTTTGCAACTTTTACGCGCCCCGATGTGCAGATGTTTATGTGTAAAGTTGTAATTGGTACTGGTGGATTTTTGATTCCTACTCATAAATTTGAGATGCCCGTTTGTAAATTTGTGATTCATATTTGTACACTTGTGAAAAGTAAATGTATGATTTGTATTAATTCGAAATCTGTGAATTTTCTTTTTATTTTGTTGATAAGCTGTAACTTTCTAACTTTCTAAACATTTTTTCTCAGATAAAGATCTGATGTCACATGTATGGACAGCAAGGAACAAACTAAAATCCTAACTTTATTTACGTCACTGACTTTCATTTACAAATTCAGAAATCTACACATACGTCGTTCTTACCCCATTGTTCAAATTCATTGTTTCTGCATTTCAGTTTTAAATACTACTTTTAAGGCTAGGCTTAAAACTTCCCTTTTTGATAAAGCTTCTAGTTAGAGTGGCTCAGGTTATCCTGAGCTATCTCTATAGTTATGCTGCTATAGGCTTAGACTGCTGGAGGACATAGGGACCACTTTTCATCATTCTGCTTCATTCAACCCCAGTCAGCCTCAGCAGATGGCCGCTCACACTAAGCCTGGTTCTGCTGGAGGTTTCTTCCTGTTAAAAGGGAGTTTTTCCTCTCCACTGTCGCTACAAGCATGCTTAGTGTGAGGGATTGCCTTTGAGTCAATGAGTCGATGCAATCAGCTGGATCAAGGCACTTTACAACTAAATTGTAAAGTGCCTTGGGATGACATGTGTTGTGAATTTGTGCTATAGAAATAATAGAATTGAATAGATGTGTTTATAGATGAAACAACATGTATAATTATTAGGTTTCCTTAGGAGAAGGTTTTCCTCTTATAAAACTGTAAAACAAAGCAGAGCAAAATATACTGTATTAGTAAGTAAAGTGGATCTTAATAAAGTGTTAAATAAAACTCTAGAAATTAAATAAAGTGCACTTTCTTCCCCAGACTCAAAACTGAAAAAACCATAGAGTACAGAATGATTAGTGTGAACAAAACTTTATTTTAATTAATGAATAATCAATATTTCCAAACAAAAGAAAAAGGGATAAAAACAAACTTTGAAAAACTTTCTGTGAATTTATTTACCAACACACAACTTTCTCAGGTCCCTGATGGCTTTTTCAATACTGATACATGACGTCCATACTACAGTGTCGTGTTGGAAATGTGACAAAATTTTTATCCAACAAGAGGACAAAAAAATAAAAATAATAAAGAATTCCTACATTAAAACACAGTCCTAAGTTCAACAGGAATAGTGTTGCAACATAGACTGAGGTTTTGAGAGGTTAGTGATACATTACTCCACATAATAAGCTCAAATAACATGAGTTTAGGGGGGTTCTCCCTACACAACAATATCACCCAGAAGTGGAAAAAATAACTTGCATGGTGTCTAAAAACTAAAAGTGCTGTTAAAGTTAAAAGCAGGGGAAAAAAAACCTATTTTGAGCTTTTTTTTTTATTGTATCTAATTATTGCATAAAGATCAACCACATTTCCATGTATTATGAATAAACATGATCCATTTCAACATCATGTGAGCTTCTTTCCACTCCTGACAGAACATAATACCTGTTATAACAGGTAACGAGAGTTTATGGCACAGTCATAAGATAAATGCTCAGTGACAAATCTTTATTCTAAGGCAAATACAGCTAATCGTGTAAGTTGCCCCCCCCCATACACTCCCTTCCCACCTATATTCTAAAAGGTCCAATACTGACAATCCTTACGAAAGAAAAAACAAACACAACAATGATCAGTGGTGTGGCTGCCGCCTGTGACAGCATTATAAAGGGACTTCTATTGAGCCTTTTTTTTTTATTCATAAGTAAATATGTATTTTTATCAAATGGGATACGGGCAGAAATATTCCACTAGTGCTGAGATTTTACAAGTGTGAATACATGTCAGGTCTGATGAGATTGCAGAGCAAGTGCCAAAGCTTTCATTAATGTTATCTTTTAATTTGCTTCACCTCCAAACTTTTTCAGTCAAATTAAAGACAAACCAATAAAGAAACTTCATGTTTCAACAGTGTAAAATATTCAGATCCATATGTAATGTCAGCTTTGGCACCGGTCGCACATAAGTGTAAAATTTGTTGGGTTTGTAGTTTACTTTTAGTTATAATTGTGAGTGCTAAGTGTACTTTGCTCCTTTGCTGCTTCCTGCTGCCAGGTCCTCTTCATCACATGCTTACTGCCATTTCTTATTCGTATAGCTGAATTTGCTTAACCCTGTAATGCCAAATGTATCATATTTGATATATACGGTTTCTGAAATGTTTTGCGTCTGACACCTTTTGCATAATTTAATTATAAAAACTCAAAATCCTAATGTACACAATCAGATATACCTGATAACAGAGGGAACAAGACTACACAAAAAATAATCTTGACTTATCGCATAGTAATAAATTATTATTATCAAAAATGTATTTCTGTTTTTTCTTTATACATATTTTGTTAAAAGGCCAAATAAGGACTTCAAACCAAAAAAAAAAGTAATTTTCTGTTTTGTTTTATTCTTGGATCGGGCTTTAAAGTAGGGATGCACGATATAATCGGCCCCCTATCGGTATCGGCCTTAAAACTGAATATCGGACATCGGCCACCCCACCGATATTTAACCCGATATTTGATCAGCTTCTGAGTTTCTAAAGTCTAAAAAGAAATAAAAAAATACTACTTCTTCTTCTTCTTCCTCAAAAACTTCTTTTTTACAGACTTAAAAACTTTTAAAGACGAGGTAAAAAATATTGATACATTAAAATATCACAATATCTTCATATGCTGATATATTGCCATTTAAAAACACCATATCAATCTCTTTACTAATGAAATATTGCTATATGTCATCGTTATGCTACGAAATCCCCCGAAAATTCACAAAATATTGACGCGGTATCGATCTATTTTACGAACAAAGTCTCACAAGAATCTGCAAAATATCACGAGAGTTTGTAACAGAACGATGAAATTTCACGAGATTTTGAAAGTAAAATAGATCGATACCGCGTTTTTAAAAATCAATTTGATATCAGCATATGAAAATATATTTGAGTATATTATTTTTCAAAGTGTCAGAAATGGATAACAAAACTGCTATTTTCAACGACTACTTATTTTTGTCCAGCTTTAACATCGGTATCGATATCGGTTATCGGCTACATGAGTTCTAAAATATCGGCATATCGGCCAAAATCCCAATATCGTGCATCCCTACTTTAAAGGGATATTTTCCTGTTTCTCTTGACAAATTAGACTTTACAAGAATGAAATATTTGGATGTAAATTTAAAGCTCATTTAAATTGACATAAAATGCTCATTTCTATTTAACATTATGTGTAAAAAAGAAGTGTATTAAATTTGAAATTTAAATAATAGAAAATAATGTCTGAAGTTGTTGTGTTGCTTCTAATGCACATATTTTGCACATCTATAAATTAAAACAATTGATGATTCATTAAGTTAATTTTTCCGGTGCTGTCACCATATGTTTCATTATTTTTCCTTATTTTGGGATAAATTAAGGATTTGATGCTTTCAATAGTGGTCAAAAAGCTCATATTGATCAAAAGCATTCAGCATCCTTGATATTACTTCATCAGTGGCGACAGAGAATCGGCGTGGTGTAAAATGACTTAGTTTTCCGCTCATTTTGGTAAATTGTCTTGTTCCAATGGAAAAATGTCTCTTTTATCTCCTCAATAAAAGAACAAATGCACTAATTTTAAGAAGAAATTACTTATCTAGATTTTGTTTTTTTCCAGTGTGATAAAATGCATCTATATTAATTAAAAACTAAACTAAGTGAAACTGGAAGATTTCATCAATAGTTTCTTAATATCTTAAATAAAACGCTTAACTCACCATTTCTAATTTCTACCAGGTACTAGTTAAAGAGAAAATATGAAAATACATGTTAGCACTTTCATAATATTAAAAAGATTCTTGTTAATACCTCAAAATGCCTTTAATTTAATGACTAATTATGTTATTTTAATTTTTGTGGAAATGTGGGCTGTTGTTCTCATCCAGAAACAAAAAACATGAACCAATTTATCTACGTTCAGGGTTGTATCATAAAACTAATGAGTGGAAGACTTACTTTAAATCACTAAATATGGAAGCTTTTACCAAAAGATGTAAAGGCATGAATGAAGAGGCCGATGGCAGAGGGAATCATTTCTTCTCTGTCACAATATTGGTGCAAAAAGACCAAGACTGTAAACTATGAAAACAACAAAGGAGCAGCATAACCAGCACCAGATACTGACATATCTGTTAGTCTGTCCAACCCCCACCCCCCCATCCCCACAAGAAACCTGAGCTTTTTTAATTCAGTGAACCCAAAGATGCCTTAGATGCCAATGAATTGATGATATACTACACATATGGACACAATCATGAGTTTTCTCTCCATATAAACAGTGCTAAAATAAAACACAATATAACGTCATCTGCAAAAGTTCAAGACATTTTGGCATTTGTCTTCTCTTAATGGCTTCTGGTTTGCTTTTTCAAAATTCAGTAAATATATACTCAGACCTCGTGCTCTTGGCTGTAGAGTTCGAATGGCCAAATCCCTGCTCAGATTCAGCCATGTTCTGTAGGGGCTGCCATTGCACCAAGAATGAGGCAAACGTTTGCACAGTTTGGAGACCGAAACCTGAATTGAGTCCAACAGACCTGCTGGTGAACTGTGCATCAACTTGTCCAGACCCCACCTTTCGGTGAAGGGACTTCAAGAGGCTGTCGAACTACGGTATCAATAGTGAAGAATGATTGGTTGGCTTGTGTAACCGGGATGGTAGCTGTCAAGAGTCTTAAAGGGTGGAATGGTGAGAAAGACGCCTCCTCTTGGAAAGCTGAAAAGTGGACTTCAGACGATGGAGGGAAGGGTGAGAGCTTTTTCCCGTTACCCAGACTCAGGGTCCGTTCTCGTTGTAGTGAAGGGATAGTGGCCGCTCACGCTGCACTGTGGGCATGTAGGGCCAGTTGTAGCTGGAGCCTGAAAGCAGCATATCTCGCAGCAATGTCTCAATAGGCGTCTTGCCCACCAGGCGCACGAAAAACAGCTGCTCGATGACCGGCGAGGAGACAATACGCAGAGAGGGCAGGCGGAGAAGGAGGCGTCCGAATCGGTTGGGCTGGCTCGGGTACTGGTTCCGCACATATTCCTCCAGAGCACACTGGGACTTCTCTTGGATGCTTTCGACGTGGGCGACATCTGATAAACCCATCGCATCTAGAGGAATGAAGCAACATTTGGGAATTAGAGAAAGACTGAACCACGAGGAAGACTATGAGGGATAAATAGTCATACGAAGGTTGAACTCAATGTTCACACACTAGCATTTCTTTAAATTCAGTTAAACATAAATTGACAGTACCTTAACTGGTTTGAAAGAAGAGCCTCGTATAGAGGCTTTTTGTTGAAACAAAAAACCACAAAAAAAAAAAAACTAATAATAACTTTTACCTAATTACCAGTGACCACTTTGAAGACAAAAACTGAGAACTACAGCTAGGTTAGCCACATCAAATAGTCCGTTTTAGCACAATTTGGAAGCGTTGCACTGAAGTGCACGGAGTCCAAAGAGACTTTTGCAGATCTAAAGGTCTGCATCTTGTACCTGTAGGCCTTCAACGGGTGATGCACCCCTAACCTGACTCCGCCAGATGGATTTGCCCCGCATATCCATCTGGAAACCTTCCGTTGAAGTAATTTTGGGAAGGGGCGAAAATACTGGTTAGCTGATTGGCCTATGTTGGTGATAGACGGGCCAAATAAACCAATCAGATCAACGAAGCATATGACGTACTAACAGAGCGACGATGAAAGCACAACCACAAGCCAGGCTACTCTTGCCGAAACCAGTCGGGAGAAGAGCAAAAACATCTTTTCCTCTGAGTAAAGCCTCCAGAGCAGTGTTTTGCTCTTCTTTCAGTGAAGAAATACTCTGTAATTCCGATAAAACTTGCTCGATAGCCATGCTAACGCTAGTTTCATCGGCTGAAGCCGCCATGTTCTTTAGACTGAACTGTCGGGCTTCTCGTTGCGTCACACCTCAACCCGCCTCAAAGCCAACGCTGATTGGATGTTCGTTCGGTGAACGGCTCCAAATTTTCTTCAACGGAGAGTCTCCAGACTGATCTGCGAGTGAAACCTTGAAAGCTCGTGAGATCAGGATGGTCTCACAAGGCTACTTAACCCCTTGACATCCAAACATATATGTATATATATTTGCGTGTGTGTATTTCCAAAGATCAGAGATTGCATGAATGATTGAAGAATAAATTGGACTTTTGTAAATCCAATACCAAAAACGGCCAGAGGATGGCAAAAGTGCATCTATATCATGCGTGAATGAGTGGTCAAATATTCTTTGAGATAGGGCCAAGGATGAGGGAGGTCTTGTTGGTCTCCGTCTCCCGATATGCTCTCGCCTGTGTCCGACCTTTCAGACATTTCAGCATCTTTTTCTGAATCCCACATCGTAGCATGGCATAGACAATTCACGTTAGCAGTTTGAAGAACAGCTGCTTGCTTCTGATGATTTCCTTTAGCTAACCAATGAGTGTTTGCGTTATATGACTCATCCAATCACACTAGTTTTCACTATTAGATGGAGCACATGACGTGAAATAAATACTTATAAACATTAAACCGAAGCCAAGAGTAACGAGTAACGTTCGTTTTAAAAATGTAAGGAATTGAAAGTACAGATACTATAATGAGTATGTAACCCAGGCGTAAAAAAACTGGTTTAACTAATAGATTCGATTTAAGTTAAATTATTTCTACATCAAAATTATTATTTTGTTCACATTTTCATTTATTTTTGTAGTGGATTTTTTGTTTCATTATTAGTTTTTCATGTTTATATTAAGAAAATCGATTGAAAATGTCATGTAACGTCACTCAGCTTAACCAAGCAGAGTTGATGGACAAATGTAGCAGCCAATGAAATGTCACATTCAGCCACTGTGTCTGCGCACTACCTACTTACTTCCTTTTTTCCGTCTGGAGCTGAGCAAATAGACGCCACACAAGAGTTCTTTAACAAAGCGTAATGAGTACAGGAGTTAAATAAAACGTTCAGCAACTTAGGAGGAGTCCAGGGCCACTTTGGACTAGAGAAGACAAGTGCTGAAACGGTGGCAGCGGACAAGCCTTTTGACCACGCTGGGATTGAGCTGTGACATCACACTGTTGCAGTGCATATGATGTATGGTCAAGATCCGTGGAGAAAAATCTGTAAGATGGCGAGCCAACCCAATTGAGCCGTGGAACCAGAGTCTACACACACTTGCAACGAGCAGATGGACTATCTGCTGTGGTAGGACTGTCTCAAGCAACCTGCATGGATACTTGTTGAACTCAGAGACAGGAATAAGGAGTGCACTCCATTAGACAGACTCATTCACCAATTAAAAGGGAACAAACCCTAGGGTAAACAAAGACATTGGGGATTTAAAAGGTGCCTTTTTGTTTATATTTTTTTCTTTTGTATGCCAATATCTGTAATTACCTTTTGTGTCGACAAGTTCTACTAAACTACGGTTCATATTTGAAACCCTTTCGTGTTTGTGCTTTTATTGTGGCTGTTGAGTTAATTCAGTCGAGCTCTGTTTGGACCTAGTTTAATAATACATTTGATAACTCATAGGTGGGTTACAAGTAGTGTTGCACCGATACCGATACAAGTATCGGACGGGGCCCCGATACTGCCCTAAAATGGTGGTATCGGTATCGGCGAGTACCAACAAATAGGGCACCGATACCATTTTGAGAGCCATAAGTTTATTCAACTATTGTCACCCACTCCTGTTAGGCAATAAAACGTTCTACTGGATTCACTTTGTATTAGATTTTTTCCTGCTTCACAAAGGCAGGCAGCAGCTTGATAAAGCCATGATGGCAATTATTTTACATTATTATGGTATTGGTATCGGCCGATACTGCACAGCCAGGTATCGGTATCGGGGCCAAAAAATGGCATTGGCGCAACACTAGTTACAAGTAGAAGTCTGAAGTATGAGGAAAAATAAGTAATGAAGTAAAGTATAGATTCCCAAAAAGTGTACTTAAGTACAGTAACAAAGTATTTGTACTTCGTTACTGGACACCTCTGCTCCTCATGTTCTGCTACCAAACTCATGGTATTTGCCACCGGAATCTCGCACACCTGATAGAGTGAGTAACACCATGTGATATTTTCTGCACCCTCAGCGCAGAGAGGAGAGCGAGGGGATTAAAGCAAAGGAGGTCAGAAAAGTGTGAAGTCTAAACAAAGACACATTTTACTGTACTCTGCTCACACTGTACAGTCTGCTGCGCTCTGGCCTCTGAGTGAACCCGCACTGGGCAGACAGGTACTCGATGGAGGCGATTTATCCCGGAGCTTTCTACGTGAAAGCCATAAGCTTTGGCCCCGTCGCCTTGCATCACAGGTCCACTTCTTCATCACGCTCTTTGATCTGTCCCCTGCGTAAACCCTGTCCTGCTGGGCCTCAGTTCCACTCTGGAAAGTATTTAATTTGCTCCACATTTTAATCAAGCTGTGTCAATCTCTCGCTCCCCCAGCAGACTCCATTCTTATCAGCCTCTTGGAATAATAGCTTCCTCTTCTGCCATATTTCCCTCCACACAGGAGGATGTTATATCCATTTTCATTTTATTTATTTATTCAGGGTCCTGCATGACAAAACGGCCAGGATTAGCAGAGCTGTCTGCGCGGCTAAGGCCACTCCGAGTGCCGAAGCGACAGCTCTGTGGGCACCCTTCCACGCCAAGCACCACCTTGTTCCTTTGTTTCATCCTTGGGCACACAGCGCATTGGGAGGAAGAGGGGGGGAGTGAGGGATCAGGGTGGCAGGAATAAAACTGCCCGCTCTCTCTGATGTGTGTTGATGGGCCATGGCTCCACTGGGAGGAGCGGAGGGAGACGTTTCAATGGGGAAAAAAAGAGGATAAATGGCGTCTGGATCAGCTCATAAGGCTGTACAAGACGTCAAGTTTATTAGTAGGTGATCGTAAACGTTGGTGTGGGGGGGGGGGGGATCCGATGTGTTCTGACAGCTTTTTCTTTCTTTATCCAAACGTGTGTGCGCCTGCATCTGCCAATGCAGGAAAGTCGCATGAGATGCTCAAGGCTATAGGGGTTATGTAGGTCACGGCGAATCTTCCTTCTGACTGAAACACGCCATGCATAATTCAAGTCCTGCGGTGGGGGCAGGGGTCTTGGGGCTTGGACTCGGCTTGGAGTTTGAGAAGCAATGGGGGGCAGGGGGGCTCTGCTTTCAATAATAGATGGGATCATAAAAGAGGGAGAACTGATGAAAGCGCAGAAAATATGGAAGAGGTGTATCTATAGCCACCCACTACACAAAAAGGTTCAGGGGAGGCGCCGCCGCGCACATCAGGAGCGGATCGGACAGGCCGTGTAAGAGAGGAAAGATGGGGGGGGGGGGGGTTGCAATTAAAATCAGGGAGGAGAGATGTCTGAGTGTTGACCCCTTCACATGGGTCACAAAGCATGATCCCCCGGGTGAAGAATCCCAGATGTGACAGCGTTTTGGCCGGCACTGGATCCCTGTGACTGTAGGGATAAACCTCAACAGGGTTTGTGTACAAGCACCATCAAAACAACAGGCGTCTCAAGGGCTTCGTCAAGATCTGAAGCTGTTGTGTTTCGTCAGCAGCTCAGTGGGGAAGTCGGGATAAGATTCAACAAAGAGAGGCGGTTAATCTGGGAAATCAATGGTTCTGGATGTGTCATATTTTTACAGTAAAAACGGAAATCTGACATTATTTTCTATCCAATTTGATTAAAATTTTAACATTTATTTAAAACAGGATCCTGTTTGGACAGAAAGTAAAACACAGGGACAAAAAAACCAAAAACACTGGGAGCTCCATGGAAACGGCTTTACTGTTTAACATCATGATCAAATTACAGCCCAATTCGACGAGGGCAGAGACCATGACTGTACCAGCTGCATTTACATATGGAGCCAATAAGACGATGCGCGCTGCAGCGTTCAGGGTTACCTCTTGGTCAGCCTCCATGGAGGTCGAAAGGTTGTCGATTAAGGCCGTCTTTTTTTCCCCCGTTTAAACACTGCAGTCTGTTTTCAAACTGTAATCTCTTCCTTTAAGGTTTGATGTTTTGTTTTATTCTTATGTGACATTAAAAGTCGTTAGTTAGCAACTTACTTTCAGAGAAAACACTGTTAAACCAAAACAATCAATCCCAGTTAACATTTTTTTAAACTCCTGTTATTATCCTGCTGTACATCATGTTATGTTTGACGTTTTATTTTGGCAAGTACTTTCATTATATTTTCTTAAAGGGCCAGAGTTAATTAATTTAGCTTTTTACTGGCACCAAACAAGCATAAATTTAATAAATGTTAGCTTTAATTGTAAAACGATTTATGTATTAATTCATAGAGATCAATTTAAATAGTATATCAGTAAAACAGAAGAATATACCTCCAGATGGAACTGGTATATACCGACAAAAGGACGTTAAACTTATTGAAATTGTTTGAATTGACATGACTAAACAAGGACCGGCTCTCTGAAAGCTTTAACGTACATAATTTTTCGCTCAGAATTTCAATGTATGAATATCAGTTATGCAACTAAGAATGAAGGATTTAAAGAATGTTCCACTGGCTAGACTAATGCTAACCAAGTTAGCAGATCACCAGCTAACTTCCACTAACTGTAAAATTGATAGCAGGCTTCACTTTTATGAAGAATGAGTGCTAACTGTTTTCTCCGACACAAAAAAGCTGCCTTTATACTGAGATTAAATCACACACAGGTGTTAGCTCCAGTAGATTTTATTTAAAGTCGTAGTGAAGCGGTTGTTCCAGCCGTTGCATTTCCGAATTCTCCCGAGTGGTGCCCGACTTTACACTAGTGAATAAAGTGAATGTGATTGGTCATTTATCAAGGGGGCGGGATTGTTGTGGCGGAAGGTTCACAAGCAAGTTTTATTGTGGCCGGTTTGTCGGAAGCATCTTGCTAACCAGTTAGCAACTTAGTGCTAGTAGGTTCCCAATAGGAAATTCCATTGGGACCAAGTAGCACTAAATTGGTGACTTAGAAACCACACTGTCAAGGAACGCTATGGACAGCGGAAACATGCAATAGGAGGAGAGTTTAGTGTCGGAGGTCGTGGATGAGTCTCCTCCGTCATCCATTTTTTATTTAGAGGAGGAAAGCGGGGACGAAGATGTTGTGGAAGAGGACGCCAGGGCGGCAGAAGCTTGGTTTGGTGTAGAAGGCTTCCAGCCGTACATGTTTGTGCCCTTGCACGTCCATCCCCGTGAACACTGGGACGCAACTCAATAGGAAAAGAAACGATTCTCGTTTCTTATTTCAGCCGTTGCGTATATTAGCTGCGACATATGAATCAAGATGCTATGACCGAAAACATTTGATTGACAGATGATATATGATTGGCCGAATTTAGGTGTTCAGGCTGATGTAGAACTAACTGGCCTGCATAAGATAACGGAAAAAAACACAGATACTCCATTTACACTACCTTTGAAAAACCGATCCATGCCGAGACCGGTCCGAGCTCGGATCAGTTAACCAGGCTGAGCTCGGTTCTGAAGACCGTTTACACATCATGCTATCTCGGTTCCTCGACTCCTCGCCTCCTAGTGACGATCTGCGGTATTACTGCCAGTATTGAAGGAGGAAATCAAGCAGTTGGTGGCGGTAATGCACTAAAAGTTGTTTGCGAACAGTTATGCCTAAATTGCAGTAACGGCCTCAGTCTCGGTGTCATCCCAGGTTTCACCAGGCTCTTTTGAAGCCATTATTTAAAATTTTGCGTGAACAAGATTTCCATTGTTGTTTATAGTTGTTCTTCTTCTTCTGTTTTGTGTTGGTTGGCAAGCAACTTCTGGAGGGGCATTACCGCCATTAACTACTGGAATGGAGAGTGAATCGTGATGTGCAGCCAGACAAGGATGACGCGTTCTGCTCATGCGCTCTTGTTATCAGAGAACCGAGGCATGGAAAAACCGAGCCGAGCCCACCTCCGGAACTGGTCTGCACTTAGCTCGGTTCGGTTGTGTCTAGCTCGGTTCAGTTAAGTTTGCTTTCCATTTACACACGATAAGTTATCTCAGTTACTGAGCTCGGACCGGTCTCGGCACGGTTTTTCAAGGGTAGTGTAAATGGGGTAAGAGTTTAAGACAGGATTTTTTATTTTTTATTTTGGGACAATATAGTCTGATAAAGAGTACATTTATATACATGTTTAAGCCGGAATGATTTGATATTTAAATATGACTTCCCTACGACTGTAAAAGTCGGTAATTTGTTCCTGCTTTCCCACAGAAACGTTTATGTCGATCTGTTACAATAAATTCTACTAAAACTCTGAGTAAAAGTGAAAAGTGAAAAAATACAGCCATTTATATAAATAAATTGAATGAAGACAAAGCCTTTTAGGTTTAATGAATCGTTCTGCTATGAAACAATGAGTTTGAGAACTGCTGTTTAAACTCTGTTTCTGATTTAAGACCAAAAAAAAGAAAAAAAACAATCAACTGAGTGAAAATTGTGCCCCAGAATTCCATTTAGCCCAATTAGCAAACCGCTAACTCCTTCTTTACTGTCTGAGCCATGTTAAACTTAAAGGGCTGTGTTTTTGTTGACATCGAAATCAACCTATAACTCTCAGAGTCTGTGAGCCACGTACAAATCCGAGCCATATGTTCACAACCATGAAAGATGCACGGTACATGGCGTGAGGTCGACCATCTGCACAGGATTAAATTAAAGCATGGATCACCTTCTTTTGGCCCCGGGGAAATGTTTTGTGATCAGGATGTTTGCTCCATTGATCAAACGTAATCGTTAAACTCAGAGTAAATTAGACATTTTTGTTGGGAAATGTCAGCGATGGTACATTAGAATCAATCTTTGCGTAATTATAAAAAGAATACAAAACAGTACAGATGTAGCACGGCATTTTATTTAGGACCCCTAAATATGTTTTTTTTTTTTTTTTGCATTTTGAGCAGACACCATCTTGACGGCTAATCACAACCAAATGTCATGGTTGTGAACTTTTACCTCTCAGCAGAACATCCAAATATTTACAATGTTTTACTGCATTTCAAATGATGTTACTAAAGCCCGGATAAACTTCATGTGCCGAGCGTTTAAAAAATAGCTACACTCTAAATGAAAAATAAATCAATGCCATAATGAAATCTATCTTAGATAAGTGGATTAATTAAGCAGGATTCCGCTGTTTTAAACTGTAAATATTTCACCTAGATTGGGTCGAATTTTGAAAAGCTTGCCAGCAGGGCCAGATCTAGTATGAATTGGGACCCTGGGCTGGAGCCAGTTTTGGTGCCCCACCCACACAAATATATTTTCCTTAAACAGACTGGAAAGTCTAAAAATCAGCACATAGTAAAGGATTTTGATTGGCTAAATAAGTCTTATTTAGAGTGAAATGTTGAATTCACTGAAAGATGTTTTCCAAAATTGGAAAAGCAAGCAGCACCGTTTGTTGAGGTTATAGCTTCGACCTACTAAAACAATTAATTTTTCAGAAACAATGATTCTGCAGAATGTATAAAGTATTAGTTTTACTTAAAAAGACGAAACATTCTCTAATTTGTTTTTTGTTTTTTTAAACTAAATTTAAAGGGTCCAAAATACATGACACTATTTCCCAAGTTAAAGGTTATAGCTACAACTTGTTTCTATCTCAAGCCATCCCCAATATGTCTAAAATGGTGCAGAATAGTAGTTTTTATTAGAGTATACAATTTAAATAAAAAGCAAAAAAGTAAATATGTATTTTTCATCAAGTTTGATAAGTATAGAATAAAGGTTACTGAAAATTTGTATTTTGACATTTCTACATTTGAGCAAAGAAAAAATCCTGCAAGGGGATCCTCAGGGCTCCATTCTCGAGCCACTTTTATTCACCATCTAGTTGCTCCCCTTAGCTCACATTATAGAGTTTTACAGACTCTCTTATTATGCTAAATAATATATGAAACACTATTTATATGAAAAATAAACACGAACGTTGCTGCTTTCCTTTTCGACAGGTAGATAAATATTTGCTAATGCTAACCACTAGCATTATTGAATCTGGCATTAGCCGGTAATCCATACAGAATGAGAGCAGGCCAGCGTGAGTGCGCTACTTATTGGCAAAGAGGAGAAACATAGCATCTATCATCTTTAGAGGTATGGACCAGGTAAACAATGGCCGTTTCTCAATTCACAAGAATGAGAGTATCGACTCAAGTTCTCGCCAAGTATGTTCTTGAGAAGAACACTGTAAAGTATGGACTCTGGGATAACGGGAGAACTTAGCATAAATGTGCGTCAATTGGAACAGAAGCGTACTGATGACGTCACCACACGCTCGGCTCGTCTGTAGCTGCATTTCACCTCCTGTTATTAATAGTCCCTAGGTAATAATTTTTACTTTTTTTATTTAGAGGGGGAATAATAATTAACACAGTCAGATAAACACAAATAAAATGAACATTTTGCCAATTAAAACAAAAAAGTCGCCATCAGAGCCAGCGTAACTTCACACGGCTATGCAGAGAGAGGGTTGCTATAGACGGGCTAACGTTAGCCTCGGAGGTCTGCTGGTTGCAACGGTCCTCTCAACATTGGAACTTTTTTATGACGCAGTAAATCCTATAGTGACGCTTAAAGTATAATGTTCTCACCTTAAGTGATCTTAAAACGTACGTTTATTGAATAATGGCAACAGAAAAGAGAACTTTTACTTTCTGGGAGAGCTGTCAGTCTCAAGAACGGACAAGTCTGCTCTGATGCATGCTGGGTAAAGAGGGAGGGGCGAGAACAACATCCGGGGACTTTGTCCGTTCTGTCTTCTTGTTCTTGTGAATTGGAATAGTACCAGTTTTTTTGACCACATGAGAATGCACAAGTACACCTACTGAGAAACGGCCAGTGTTTAGTTTAACTCAAGATTATTTAATGTCTTCGGAGAGGATTAACTCTTGTTGTTGATGAAGAAGTGTAAAACCAAACTTTGAGGTGGGAACCTCTTCAATAATCACCTGAAGTGAAGAGCACGATGGATTTGAGGCAGGAATATTCAGCCGTGTCAACCTGCAGGGCTTTCAGCTTCTCCACCTGCTCCTGGAAGACGCGGATGTGGTCCATGAACGCCACGACGCGCTCGGCGGACATGGGCGAGGCGTGCAGGCCGGCTGCTGCCAGCAGAGGTGCCACATGGAGCGGCATTGAGCACTGGGCGGCGTTAAGGACGAAGAGCTCACTCCATGACATCCGTAACAGCGCCACCTATAGTACAAAATGCAGAGAGTGGATTGTATGTCAGATTAAAGGAGAGCAAGAAGCAGCTTCAAGTCTACAGACATGTCAGGAAAACTTCACAAAAGACGGCTGTTGCCCAGGAAACATGGTGGACGTTTAAATAAAGACATACCCATAGATTTCTACATTTGTAAATGAAAGTCAAAAATGAAATTAAATGTAGGAATTTGTTTGCTTCTTAATTCACAGATACATGTTATGACATCAGATATTAATACAAGTTAAGAAGCAGCAAAACAAACACAAATCACAACATTTCAAGTATGAATCAGAAATTTATGTTATTTTTCACTCCTAAGATCGAGTAAATATGTGATTTGTTCTCTTAAATGTGTTATCTTTACCCTCAAATAATATCCCATCTGGCAAACTTGTGACTTTTGCTCATTAATTTATCATTTTTACTTGTAAATATGTGATTCCTACAAGTAAACTTGTGATTTGTACTCATACATTTTTTGGTTTATGCTCAGAAATGAGTGATTCCAACTACTAAATCAGTGATTTGTACGTGTATTGTTTCTTAACTTGTATTGTCACAGATGAAAACCTGATTAAATGTGCATCTGTGAGTTGATACAAATTTTAAATTCAATTCAATTCAGTTTATTTCTATAGCACCAATTCACAACACATGTCATCTCAAGGCACTTTGCAGTTCACCAGATCATCCAGTCAGATTGATTCAAAGTTTTCTCTATCGACTCATTGACTCAAATGCAATCCCTCACACTAAGCATGCTTGTAGCGACAGTGGAGAGGAAAAACTCCCTTTTAACCGGAAGAAACCGCCAGCAGAACCAGGCTGAGTAATTTTTTTTTAACCTTTTTTGACTTTATTTTCATTCCTATAGCTATAGAAAAAAAGCAGATGACTTACTATAAATTTTAAACTCACTTTGGGATTAAAAAAGCATTTTTGGGTTAGAATCAAAGTGAATTTACAAATGTAGATATCAAACTGTATTTACTGACAGAAATGCCACCCCTTTACGTAATTTAATTCCGCAACTTATGGTAATATATGAAAGATAATAACGTCAGTTCTGTCAACTTAACACCTCAACTGCACATTTATAAGGAAACCTCTATGTTTAGATTTAGTTGTAGAAAAACCATATTAGAATCAAGTTAAATTGGCAGAGACACATAAACCTTCACTATCAGCCGGGAAGTTCTCTGCGCTAAAGTCGATTACATGTGGGTTATAAACTTGATATCTGCCCTTGTGACCCGTGACTGCGGTGCTGCTATCTGCACTTAAGATAACCACGTGAAAGAGGCTTCGACATGCAAACCTGAAAATAAATGTTTTTAACTCTATCTAATGTTCATTTTAGAGTAAAATCTTTTCAAGATCTGTCTTTAGATATTTTGGATGTATTTTCAAAAAAAGGGTCAGAAAAACAGTCCAAAGCTTTAACATTTTTTAAGAAGTAAATCCCTGAACTGTCCAAACTAACAAACATGACTTACATTTTTAGTAATTTCCATGAACCTTGATTAAGGCTGAATGTACGTCAAACTCAAAGATGATAAAATAATGTCTGTTCCTTTCATGAAAGAGGATCCAGTGTTGCTTCACGGTACAGATAAAAAGAACAAACCGAATCTTTTTTTCTGGAACATTTAAGAGTTCAACCGGCTCTAATCCCAGCTGTAACTGAGGTACTTCCAGGTCTTTTTTGCTCATTTATGACAAATCATAAACAGACAGAGGAGAGAAGGAAAGCTCCTGACTTTTCTCTGGAAGTGTTTGTTTAAACGTCCAGACAGTTAGAATGGTCTCATCAGATCTTCCTCAGGTGGAGCCAGCCTCCTGTTCTTGTTCCTTCCAGCAGAGGCCAAACTAGATCCGTTTTTACTCAAAAATCCTCTTTCTATCAGCTGCTAAATGACCACATTAGCACAGTTTTAGCTTTTATTAATTTGCAGTGGCTTCAATGTATTTAAATTGAATTCAAAATGTTATTTTTGGTTCTTGGTTGTTCATATCAGGTGTATGGTGTACATCATAGGACATCCTCCGATCTCAGGAAATACTTTATCAGTTCTCAGGTCTTAGGAATAAACTTACCAGATCTGGGGTATCAGAAAACGACATCATTTTATTTTAAATTCAGGGATATCAGTTTAACAACGCCACATTCTGACTTAAAATATCTTGAAACTTTATTTTCGGTCATAGGAGGCATGATTAATCAACTTAAATCCACTTTAATGCCACTACTGTCACCTACAGGGCTGGAGTTAGAAAGTCAGTTTTTTACTACCGTTAAATGAAACGTACGGTGGCCCTGAAGTGCAAGCTGCAACTACAAATCTAAAAGCGCAACTACATTAAGGAAATCGCAACTACATAAAGCAAAGCGCAACTAGATTAAGGAAATCGCAACTACATAAAGCAAAGCGCAACTACATTAAGAAAAACACAATTACATTAACCTACCGGTAAAGGTAGGTACCAGTGGGAAACATGAGACATCGCTGATCGGACGACGGCGCCTTTTGACCCTTGAGCCGGAAGTCATTCTGCCTGCTGTGGCTTTTGAAAACATGGATATTGTCGGCGCCCCAAACATAGCTGCCGTTATCCAGGAATATTTTGAATCAGGACATACGTACGAGGTGATACTGGATATGCTCAAGACTAATCACGAAATTTCAGTTAGTTTGCGTGCACTGAAGACACACTTAAAAGAAGCTGGACCGTTCAGAAGACGCAACTTCCGTACTAAAGCTTTGTTAAGAAAATTTAGTCATTCTTCAAAAGAAAATTTCATGAAAATATTAATTAAACAACTTAAAATGCAAAATAAAGATTAATTTAGAAAAGCAAAGAAACCCAAAACTATATTATCCTTTAATAACTAAGCGAAATACAATAAATATATTGTATGAATGCTTCACACAGGATGAAAACCGAACTGGTGTGTCTTTTAGTGAGGAGGAAATAAACATAATGTGGTTTAAAGAGGACCGGAACACAATCCACACTTTGAAAGTTAAAAGAAACGCTGCTACTGACCTGGTATTAAATGTTTTCAGTAATGTGTTGATGCTCCTGCAGCCTGATGAATTTGTCATGAACATGACTGCCAAATGTCCATGTGAATATTTATAGGTACAACAGTTACTCTGAGCGCCCAGCATAAATCTGCATGAGGAGGATTGATTACAGGTCGGCTGAGCCGAACGCTTCTGCTGCCGCTGCCGGGTGTTTCTGCCAAACCCAATTCCTTCAACACGCTGCTAAGTGACACTCCACGCAAACAATGAGGAAAATATTATCCTTTCATTTATTTATTGCCTGTGAGAGAAATGACTCGTCAGATTTCTTCTTGGTTTCGACTCAAGTGAAAGATGAGATCTAATGTTTCCTGGATTCTCCCATCCGCCTAGCAACGAGAACGGCCTGTCCCTGATCGCTTTCCTCTTCTTGGTTGGTCGGACTCACCTGATCCATGAGCTGCAGGTCGGGGAAGAAGGGGATGTTCTTGGCCCACTCCACGGCGCTGAACAGGAGCCGAGCCGCCAGCTCGCAGATGTTCTCGATGCCCATCAGGTTGTTTCCCTGCATGCATTGCGCTCCGTAGCGGGACGTGGGGTAGGGCTCGGCACGCAGCAGCAGGGAGATGAACCCGGATAGGTAAGGCTGACTGTTGTACGGGTCGGTGCCGTTGGTCAGGTACTGCCCTGGACTGCTCTGGGAGTTCGATGTACGTCCTCTCTGTACAGCTGTCCGAAAAGGAAAAAAAAGCAAAAAAATGAAACAAATTAATTTAGAAATCATTGAAGTGGCTTTATCAAACTTTTAAGAGGAATAAATGTGAAGCGTATCTGCAAAACGAAGAGTTTAAAGCTAAAGATAGAGGAAGGGAAGGAAAAAGAAGCATGAAAAATATGTGAGGCTGCAGAAAGAGGTCGAAGGGGCGGAAAACATTTCTCCAACTCTTAAATGTGTCAGTACTTGTCTTTTCAGCGGACGGGCCAAGGCCGTTCACCACTGCTGTTGTGCATCAGTGACTAATGACAAGCAGCAGCTGTTAAAGATATAACACTTCTTCACACCTATAGATGTTAGGCAGCCGCACATGAATACATGTAACACAGACGCACACAAACAGCCCCTCTGCTGGCAAATGGCTGAGCCTGAAGCGACAAAAGGGCACACAGAGGCCAAGCTCTCCAACAAACACATACGTCCCAACGCCTCCCCCCCATGGGCGAGGAGTGATGATGATGCAGTGAGCGCTCAAAGGCCCATTTGGAAAACACCTGTTCAGCCATCCCCACTGTCTGACTAATAACTCCATCTACTGTTACAGAGCAAGTGTGAGAGGCGGGCGGCGGGGCAGGGAAATGAAAACAGGGAGGTTGAAAAATATGTATAAGACACACATACTGAGATAAGGTAGAGAGGGGGAGAGGGAAAGGGGATAAGTTGAGAAAAGGCCAAGATGAGGGGCTTGAGTAAAAGGAGAAATGGCGGATGTACGGGGTAAGATAACTGCCAAAAAAAAGCATCACTGTAGATTTAAGGATGGTTTTAATGAAAGTCAAAACTGTAATAAATGAAAGCTTCATATTTGTTCAATGTTGTCAATTCATGACATCAGATCTTCTTCTGTGAGAAGTTTACAAGTTATGAATACAGGATACAAATTTACAACTTTGCAACAATACAAGTACAAATCCTAAATTTACAAATACAAATGTATGAGTACCAAACAAAACTTTAAAGTTCTAATCATGTACACGTATTAATCACAAATGTGCTAGTAGTAATCACCAAATAACTGGTACAAATGTACTTAAAAATTTTTGACTAAATTTATAAATGTGTGATTTTTTTACACATACATTTTCGGTTTAAACTTGTAATTTTGCGATTTCTACTCATAAATATATGATTCAAAATTGCTAATTTGTGATTTCTACTCATTAAACTGCGATCTTAACGGGTAAATTTGTGATTTCTGTTCATGAATCTGTGATTGACACTCATAAATTTATGATTTAAAATTGTAAATTTCTTATTTCTATTCATACGTTTGTGATTTAAAGTAATACGTTTGTGATTTCTACTCATAAATATATGATTCAAAATTGCTAATTTGTGATTTCTACTCATTAACCTGTGATCTTAACTGGTAAATTTGTGATTTCTATTCATGAATCTGTGATTTACACTCATAAATTTATGATTTTAAATTGTAAATTTCTTATTTCTATTCATACGTTTGTGATTTAAACTCATAAATATATGATTCAAAATTGCTAATTTGTGATTTCTACTCATTAAACTGCGATCCTAACGGCTAAATTTGTGATTTCTATTCATGAATCTGTGATTTACACTCATAAATTTATGATTTTAAATTGTAAATTTCTTATTTCTATTCATACGTTTGTGATTTAAACTCATAAATATATGATTCAAAATTGCTAACTTGTGATTTCTACTCATTAAACTGCGATCCTAACGGGTAAATTTGTGATTTCTACTCATGAATCTGTGATTTACACTCATAAATTTATGATTTTAAATTGTAAATTTGTTATTTTTATTCATACATTTGTGATTTCTACTCATACATTTGTGAACTAAACTTGTAAATGTGTGATTAGTAATTGTATCATGGTTAAGTTGTTGCTTCTAAACTTGTATTCTCACATATGAAAGTCCAATGTTGCATTTATCTTTGATGTGATAACAAGGAGCAAATACAAACCTTAAACTTATTTACATTTTTTGACTTTCTTTAACACATGTAGATGTCTAAACGATTTTACTTACCCTAAGCCATACAGACAAAGGCAGACAGGCGAAGGTAGGAGACGGAGGGATGCAGGTAAAGGAAGAGGCAGGAGAAGAGGTTTGGAGAAAGTTTTTTTTTAATTAATCTCCTCTCAATTAAGCCCACAGCTATTGCTGCAATGAAGGAGAGCAACGCACTCTCCTGCAAATGGTACAGAACAGCTCAGCTATGAGAAGCTCTGGCATAACTCAAGAAGAAGTAGCATAACTTCTACTTCCAAAAGCTTCAGATGGCGACTATCAGATTAGCATTTTGGATTTCTGAAAAGGCTCTGAGCAGCAGGAGTTTAAAAGGTTCTCATTAAAGGGTTGCCTTAAAAATATTCCTTAATCAGATGTTTTCGGTCACTTTAGAGAGACTAAAAGCTTTTTTAACAAAATATGTGTTATTTAACTCAGCTGCATAGAAATTCGACCTGTTTGTCTTGTGAAACCTTTAAATAAAATAGTTTGGTACTGGCCCAGTAGAAAATAAACTGAATATAACGGAACATGTACAATCAAATGTCAGAATCTCTTGAACTTTATAAGACCTGTTTTATTAAACGCCTTTTAGGTGAATTATTGATGCCTGTGAAAAAAAAAGCAGCTGTCTAAAGCAGGAAAATACTGTTACTGTACAAAAAAAAGGAAAAGTCCAATAACTCTGTACTTGTGACAGTTTAATGACAATAAAAAGCTGGGGAAAAAAAGAAACTGGAGTATATTCACTGAATTTAAACACAACGGTGTTTCAGGCATTTTTTCGTTGTTTATTTTTGTGAGGTTAGCATTAAACATCTATGCTAATATGTTCCAATGGGTTGACTCTAAATAAATAAATTAAGTAAAGATTAAGAACTCTAATGGAGTACATCCTAAATTCTGTGCATAGTGAAAATCTTTTCAATACATTTTATTTCTATAACGCCAATTCACAGCACATGTCATCTGAAGGTAATTTACAGTTCACCAGATAATCCAGTCAGATTGATTCAAAGTTTTCTATCAAAGGAAAACCAATTGATTGCATCAACTCATTGACTAGAAGCCAATCCCTCACATTAAGCATGCTTGTAGCGACAGTGGAGAGGAAAAACTTCCAGCAGAACCAGGCTCAGTGTGAGCGGCCATCGGCTGAGGCCGACTGGGGTTCAAGGAGACAGAAGCTGAGACAAAAAGCAGCTGTAAAAGGCGGCCCCATCCAGGAAACACACAGCCAGGCAGACGAGCTCCAAAATTAGCCAAAATTCTAAAATTTAGCTTACAAGCATGCTAGCTAGCAATCTCTCTGAAGGAAACTTTGCGGATTTAGTGACTTTGTCTCTATAGTGAGCAATTATTCTGACCCCTCTTGCCTATTTAGCAACTTCTTTAGGTGATACAGGAGTTTTTATTTTTATTTTTTGAGACTCTAAACGTCAAAGATCCTGTTGGACAAACACAGTCAGCCTGGTCCTCGCACCGCAGTTCCTCTGAGCAGTGCTCAGAGCAAGAGATCCCCCCCTCCAAACTATCTTTTGCTTAAAGCTACAGTGTGTAATAATTACAGGGATATACAGTCAGAAATGTAATATATTATACATAACTATGTTATTTATCATAATCTACGAGCTCAGCCTCTTAACCTTAATATTTGCGATGCCTTAGAATTCGTTATTTATAATTACATAGGAGCGGGTCTCGCAGCCATGGAGGCAGACATCTTTGCGCTACGGCAGCGCAGAGCCAACAAACTAGCGATTGCGAGATCGCCAAAACGTCACAACGATGTAGAAAAAATAACGGGTATATTTATTATCTTAAGTCTACATGAAATCTATACCCTACACAGACTAATGAAATACTATCTGTAAAATTATCTATGTAAACAAACCTCATCACTTGAGAAGGTAAGTGATGCGGACGTCGTGGAAGACATTTTGTCCCGTAACGCTCGCTGTACTTTTGGGGGGGAGAAGCGGTGGGGGGGGGGGGATGTTCATGTTGCTGCAGTCTGACCGCTAGATGTCGCTAAAAGTTACACACTGTAGCTTTAAATATTTTTATTTTTTTTATTTTTTTTCACATATTTTAGAACTTTGTGTTTTAGCTGATTGTTAAGTCAACGTTAAGATTCCAGAACAAAACAGACTTTAAAAACTAGAGAAAAAAAATCTATAGCATAAAATAATGCAAAGTATTAAAGAGGCAGTGCACAAATTAAAAGGTGAATAAATGAACAAGCGGTAGAAAATAAAACTTTGCTGAAAAGGGACAACTTTGAGTTTGAAATTTGCTTTTTAAAATAAATAAATAAACCTTTTCCAAGAGTTAAATGAATAAAACTGTAAGAAAGAAAATCATTTGTTATTTAAATTTGTGGTTTTAGATTTTCTTCTAGCTTCCCCTTTATGATTACTTTGATCTTTAACTTTGTGTTTTGTTTTTACTTTTTCATCTTATATTTCTTGTTTGCAGCATTTTCTTGTTTTTTGTTACTTTTAATAAATATTTTTATTAAGTATTGCTACTGTTACTGGACCATCATTAGTAACTGTAGCTCTGTAAGGTAAAAGTATAGATGGTACGAAAGATAACAATGAGTTAAAAAATCCTTTGCAGTCTACTTAAGGTAACCGTACACAATCACAAATATACTACAAATTAAAAATAAAAAAAAAGGCTTCTCAAGGAAACAAACATAAAAAAGTGGGATTCACATCACGTAGTGACTTATATAATCATAAACTTAATTTCTCAATCCCATACTGGACAAAAATAAAAAGAATTGGAGTGAATTTAGTTCCATTATTCTTGTGAGTAAAGAAAAAAAACTTTTGTAAATTAAAATTTGAAAAAAAAAGGCAAGCTGGAGATTAACGTTTCTGAGAACAACTTTGCTATTTCCTCTTTTTTTCTCCCCATATCCAGTTATTTTTTTCTTTATCAAAATGGTTTTTTTTTTTCCAAATTCTTCCTTTTCAAGTTGCATTTTACAGATCACATTCTCTCTTATATTGGCCCGTATGGACTTTAGCAGAAACGTTTTTTATTGGTTAAGAGTGAGCGTTTGCATTAGGCTTGGAATTATGAGAATATGATCCGTAAAACACAACTTAAATATTTGTAAAAGTCAATCTTAAAAAGAGAAATTTGAAAAAGATTAAAGAAATATAAAATCTGTAAAAATAAATTTAAAGAATAAAGTCTGAGAAAATATAAAAATAATAAAAAAAAAACTAAAATTCAAAAACAACAAAGTTAATCTCAAAACCTTTTGTTGTTTAAAAGAATTTTTAAAGGTTCAATTCTGCATTGCATTTTTTTCTGCTTATGAAACATGTTATTTGCTTGCAGCAATAATGGAGCAAATTTCCCTCCATAGAGCATTCCTTGTTTACTTTGCTAGCCTTAAATTTCCCTAAGAAAACGTTTGTTTTTATGTATATATGACATGTTTTTAAAAGTTACCATATTTTTTGTAAAATTTACTCGTTTTTTATTAATAATACAATTTCAAAAAAAAGTACCTGATGATTAAAAAAAATGTTGCATATTGATTTCTTCTTTGTCTTCCATTTTTCAGATGCCCTCTTCGTCCCCCCCAGCTACCCCCCCCCTTTTAGAGCCACTGTTCCAGTGTTTTACTTTTATCCAGCTCCAGTGCTGCAGGCTGCACTCATTCTAGAGGACACCTTGGAATCTGGCATTGCTAAAGACGGACAAAGTTAGTGGATCTGTCTCCTACAGTGGGTGTTTGTCCTCGTGCCGCTAGAGGGCGCTGTCAAACGAACACAAACAGACTGTCATGACAACAGCGCTGTTTCCTACAAGTCAGATCACGCCAACTTCCCTTAAGCTGACTGGGAACATCACATCCAGTCCTTCCTGGCCCTCAAATGCACCTGATTGGGAAACACTCGCAGCCATTTTACAGCTCTGTTATCGATAAGCGTTTAACTCTGCAGACGGCTGCGTATCTGCTCCAGCCACTTGACTCTTCAAAGGCCTCACTGTGGGGGTCACTCGTGCCTGAGAGGCAGAGCACTCCAGAACGTCTCTCTGAAACACATCGCTCTCTGTTGTCCCTCGCCTACAGAGATAGGCCGAACGGCAGGAAGGGGGGGGGGGGAGAAAAAAGCAGGAAAACGGGCTGATATAGAAAAGAGAAAGATGTGGTATTCTGACATGACATGAGAGCAGGAAGAGACAGAAATGAGATTAAAAGCAGATGCCTGAGGATAACCGGGGTGGGGGTGGGGGGGTTTGCACCATAAGGTAAAACTGGGGATGCCATCATCTGTTATTCTGCTTTTAAGCGACTGAAAGGCAGCTTGGTTCTGTGTAGCTACACTAAAAATCTACTAATCCAGAAGCTTTTGCTGCTTTAATGTGGAGCGAAGGGTTGGGGAGGGAAAGATATCAAAACGCCATTTTTGTGAACGGCAGCTGGCACGGCGTTAGCCTCTGGGTCAGTCAGTCAGCAGCTAAATACAATTAAAGCCTATCAACATTTGGTCTGAAAGGTCAGGATGGAGGAAAACAGGCGCATTATGGATGCGGATTATAATGAGAGCTGGGTTTAATAAAGTGGCTTTTTTTTTTTTCCCCGGTTTCAATTTGTGAGCAAACCTGCAGACGGGAGATGGAATACAGCAGAAAGAGAATCTGAGGAACCTCTAAGATCCTGACCTTAAAAAGTAACTAAAAAAAAATGAAATGTGACTATCTGCTCGGGGTGCACGTGAACGCACATGTGCGATCCAGCTGAGAGGGCAGCCTGTGATGTGACACCGAGGTGATATCCCCACGGCTCCCATAGTTTTATTTTGGCCCTGAACTTTGACCTGCAGGTCAGTGCGGCGGGGCAGCGAGAGGCAGAGCGCAGCAGAAAGGAGCCAGTGTG
The DNA here is from genome assembly GCA_030533445.1 of Cyprinodon diabolis. Lineage (NCBI taxonomy): Eukaryota > Metazoa > Chordata > Actinopteri > Cyprinodontiformes > Cyprinodontidae > Cyprinodon > Cyprinodon diabolis. Next base: position 45,268,781 of record CM060064.1, on the reverse strand, counting down.
TCACAGGAGCCGACACAGACGCATATCATTAAAGTTGTGGAGAAATAATCCAGTTTTGAGGTGTTTTTAAGTTTAAAGTTTAAAGTGTTTGTCAGCTGTTTATCTATCTTTGAGCTAATTTTACCAAAAGGGTGAACATTGAATCAGCCACACTGCAGGACTGTGGTTTTAAACTCCATGTCTGAAAACAATCACGCTCCTATTAAAGCAAGTGTTTTAAATTCTGAGAGAACATTCTCTCATGTGCTTCTTCTGTTTGTTTTAGACAAATGACCTTCTGCACCAAAACGGCTCTTCAAAATAAAATCCAAACCTGCGTTGTAAGAAGAACCAACACTTTTAACCCTTTATAGGGCAAGTCACTGTTTTTAATCGCTTTACAAATGAAGTCCCCAACACCTCCACCCCAACCCCCGTCATTCAGTGAGGTCTAGAAGCACTAGATCTATATCCAGCCATTCAGAAAAGATCCTGCTACATGGCTGTACATCTTATTGTGGCGTTTGACCAATTAGATGAGCCCTTGAATGATATATTACCTACTGGAAATTAAGCTGAAAAATAAAAAGTTAACAAGACAAAAGGTAAAAAGCTAATTGAAATGTATTTCCAGTATCAGCATTAATGCCTCTAAGGTTACGTTGTACAAAAAAATGCGTTTCTTTCACTCTCAGAGTGTTTTTTATGAATTTCTTATAGAAGCACTTTTGTTATTTTTCTTTTGTTATTTCTAGTTTTTACATTGACATTTATTTTTACCATCAAAATATTCATATTTTCTTGAATGTTACAAAGGTGTACTTGTCCTGCACTGGAAAAACTATGTAGAAATAAGTAAAAATCTCCTAAATTAAGTGTATTTACCCTTAATTTGAGCAGGTAAATGAGATAGTTTGCCAATGGAATTAGTATTTTTACTCTTAAAATAAGATAATTAGATCATTTGAACTTGAAATAAGACAATGCAATTGTGTTTTCTTGTTTTAAATGTCAATTGTCTTGTTCCATTGGCAAAATGTCTCTTTTACCTCCTGAATCCAAGAACAAATGCACTTATTTTAAGAAAAAAAATGACTTATCTAGATTTTGATTTTTTTCCAGTGTGGATTCCAATAACAGTATTGGCTTGAAATTTTATTTTAAAAGTATTTCACTGAGTGCCCTATTAAGGGGTTGAATATTTTTTTTTTTTAAAGTGGAAGCTTTAAAGCTGTATTTGAGGTTTAAATATATTTTATGAGATAATATAGAAATGTGAGAATCAGGGGAGTTCTCTGGCGTTATGCTGCATGGCGTCTCGCAGGACGCTCCTCCTTCACAACATCAACAAACATTTTGTCTGTTTGGAAGTATCATTAACCCCTCTGAGATCCTACAGCCAAGCGTACCTCCTGCTCCTTTAGGTCTGCTGACCAGCAGCTCCTTAAACCACCAAAAACCAAAACGTAAATTTCTCCCTTTGCACGTTAAGACAGACCCTTTCCGCTGTTAGATCTCTTCTGATATATTCTCTTTTATTCCTATTCACTATTCTCTTTTAATCCTCATTCTAATTCCTTTTCAATAATTTACTATTTTTGAAGGATTTATTTTAAACTTCTTTGTTTAAACCCATCTGTGTCCTGTATGATTTTATCTGCCCTATGTATGACCCTTTGTGAACCTTGGTATGTTTAAAAGCATTTAATCAGAATGAAATAGAACATCTTATGGTAAAAAAAAAACACAGAAAAGCATCATATGGAAACTAAAAGAGCCAAAGTTAAATAATTAGTTACCAGGGAAAAAATACGAAAAGTCGGAAAAGTGCTGCAGAAGAAGTTTCCACATTTCCAAAAAGAAACCAACCTCTTGGTTTTATATAGAACACCATACAAAGGAAATTTAAGTGATAATAAATTATTTTTATACAACTTTATTGTTGTTTTAATATTTCCTGAGGTTTCTGTTTAAGTTTGAGCTATTTTTTTACCAAAACGAGAAAATTCAGATATTTTATGCCCATTTTATCATATAGATATATAATATAGATTCATCAAATTATGAAAGAAAACCTGTAATATGGAAGCCAAAATATATCAAAATACATAAATGGGAGTATTATAACTATAAATATATTTTTATTTAATATAGAAAAAAAGTACATCTATTTATGTTTTATTTATTTTTTATTCATTCATCCAAGCTTCAAATATTAAATATGTCATTACATTTAAAATGCACAAATTTAAATGTTGCTAAAAAATATTATACTAAAACTGATTCAATGTAATTTTTAAAAATCCATTTATTTAAAGATTATTATGATTATATTACTTCATGTATATAAATAAATATGCAAAGAAGCAAATAGTGACTGATGCAAACTTTTGCAAATTTGTGATAATTTACTGTTTGCAGTCATTCTATGGTAGAAATTAGGGTCGGCAAAAATCAAACAGCGATTATCTTTTTTTTTTTTTTTTTTTAACAGCACTAGTGTGTTTTTTTTATGGACAGTAGGCTGCCAGAGAAGGGGGGTATGAGAGAGGGGGAGAGACCTGCAGCAACTGACCACAGGTCTGATTCGAACCCGGGTCCGGCGTGTCGAGGACTAAGGCCTCCATACATGGGCAGTCTGTGCTAACCTCTGCGCCACCAAAGCACATCCAAACAGTGATTGTTTTAAAAAAAAATGTGCCAATTTATTCACTTTTTTTTTTTTTTTTACAGTGACTGCAAGCTGTAGCTGTTTGACTCCAGAGTTTCATGAACTTGAAAGCTTGTTTGTTCAGAGTCGACTGGGGAAAAATGCTTCATTCTGCTAGCAGGTTGCACGCTATCTAGCTGCAAAGCTCTCCTCCCTTCACTGCAACAGCAATCCCACTTTATGCGTAAAGTTAGTCTCACTCTTGTCAAAGGCAATGTGACTAAAACTGAGCGCCTCTGCTATTTGAGAATTTCATTTCGATAAATTGCATTTATATTTCTAATGCAATTGATCTTGGAGCCTTAATTCTAATCACAGTAGGAGGGTTGAAGAGTGATAAACGTCGTGCATCTGCAGATTTGGTGACACCAAACATTCAAAGCCCCACAGCTCTGGAACTGTTGTAGATACAGGGATACGAGGGAAAAAATATTGATACATTAAAATATCCCAATATCTTCATATGCTGATATATTGCCATTTAAAAACTCCATATCAATCTCTTTTACTAATGAAATATTGCTATATGTCATCGTTATGCTACGAAATCCCCCAAAAATTCACAAAATTTTGCCATATTTTTATATGTTGATATATTGACGCGGTATCGATCTATTTTACTAACAAAATCTCACAAGAATTTGCAAAATATCACGAGAGTTTGTAACAGAACGATGAAATTTCACGAGATTTTGAAAGTAAAATAGATCAATACCGCGTTTTTAAAAATCAATTTGATATCAGCATATGAAAATATATTTGAGTATATTATTTTTCAAAGTGTCAGAAATGGATAACAAAACTGCTATTTTCAATGACTACTTATTTTTGTCCAGCTTTAACATCGGTATCGATATCGGTTATCGGCTACAAGAGTTTTAAAATATCGGCATATCGGATATCGGCCAAAATCCCAATATCGTGCATCACTAATTACTGCTGTTCAAACAAGAATATAAAAAATAAATAAACAATGTTAGTCATGTTTGAACAGATGCAGCTTGGGTTGTGTTCTACTCACCCAATTTATATTCAGAAACTAGAAGCTGTTAGCTTTCAAATAATGTATGGCGCAGTAATTAAGTTATTCATTTATTTTGTGGGTATGCAAAATAGGCCAGAATTTCCCAAAATGAGGATGCTGTTAAGAGGTTAAGGGCTGTGCAAACCAGTGGCCATTAAATAGATCAGATTTGATCAGAGAGAATAAACAAATATTCGACCAATAAGCAGTTTTTCTGCACAGCTTTTCTGTCATTTGAAGGTAAATCTCTGAAGCACCTGCTCAATAGAAGGGAACCTTTCAGAAAATATAACGCAGAGTGAAGGCGATCCTGAGGCGCCGCAGAGACAAATGTAATGACACAGACTGACAGAGAATGATGGGGGGGGGGCTTCATGTCAGGATGTCTGGAAGCTTCTTCTGAAATAACCTGCAAACAGCCTCACCCAGAAGCTCGTTAACACCAGACTTTAGCAAGACACCTTCCGTTTACGCCAAAATTACACCAAACCTTCCCGTATTTAATGGAAAATCCTCCTACATGATGCAACATCCTGCTCTTCCTTCCAGGCTGAAGTTACAGCCAATAAAAGATGGAGGCAGAGAAACCACAGAGTCCAGGAGTTCAAACCAAAGAAGACCAGGTTGCAAAAGGTCAAAACTTTACAGCTTCCTCCAGTAAAACCAGATCTTTTCACCAAAATGTTGCTTCAGAGATTCTTATAGTCGTTATTTCTTTTTCCTTCCTTCGTTAACATGATAAATAACTCTCAACAATAACAAACATTTAAAGAGAAAACATTTAGTAACAAATAAAACTAATGATTAACAATGGGGGGGTATTGGAGGGAGCAGCAGTGCTTCCTTTTATTCCCACTTCAACCTTTTCAATAGCTGAACAAAGAAAAGTCAACAGCAGTAAATTAAAATACAGTATCTCAGGGGTGTGCAGCCTGCTGCTCCGGGGCCGCTTCTGGCTCTTTGGACCTTCTGCGAAGGCTCTCCATCGTTGCTACAAACGATTAACAACCAAACGTTGGTTCTAACTACAGTATAATAACAATTTAAGAGGCTTTAATAAATAGTATAATCAAACAGAATTTCCAAAAAGAATGGCATTGAAGAAGAAAACAACAACATCTATTTTCTTTTTCTCCATCATTAGCTTTTAAGCTATTTTCTTTTTTCAAACAATGTTCCAGGATATCATTGTTTCCTCTTAATGCAAAAGTTGTTTTTTTTTTGTATTCTAAAAACTAAATCTACTAACTAAATGTCGTTTTTTGACATGAAAACAAGTTTCTTATAGCGCAGATTCAACAAAAACAGCAAGTTGTCTTTTATCAAAAAGTCGAGATATTTTTGGATCCAATTGAATTTTATTCAGCGGCACTCAGGGCAAAATGTATGGAGTAAGATAACGATCAATAACGGCAAATATGTGGATGTCTGAATTTCTAGATGAGAGCTAAAAATAGGAATATATGTAGATTATCAGATTTTTATCAGTTACAAATTTGCAGTAATTAAATTAGAATTTACAAATTACCTGTTAGGAATAACAACGTTATGAATACAAAGCACGAATTTATGTGTAGAAATCATTTTTACTTTTAAATTTCTGATGCCTACTCTTACATTTGTGATTCAAAATAGTTTTGTTGCAACGTTGTAACTTTCTAAACTTGTATTTTCAACGATAAACATCTGATGTCACGTTTCCATGAGGAACAAATACAAACATTAAATTTATCAAAATTTTTGGACTTTCTTTAAGAAATTCCAACATCTCCATGTGTGTTTTTATTGCCATTTTTCTTACCCCATAAATGGCTCTTTAGATTTTAAAGGCTGCAGACCGCTGCCCTAAAATCTGCTTTAAAATGGCTGAAAGGACCACCTTTAAAGTGCGATTAGTTTAGTATTTTCTAATGTCTAACAGAATTTAACTTTGATTTCATTAAATAAATCGACAAAATCACTCAAAGTGGGTCATTTATTTAATTTGCTATTACACTGCTCTACCCTTAGGGGGCACATCCTGGGATGAATCAGTCAATGCATCCACATGTTTGATGATACCGATACAATAAAAAAAACACTAATATCAGCCGAAACTATCAGTACGTCCTCGTTATGACAGACCACAATACATGTACATGATGTTCAGCAGATGGCCGCTCACACTGAGCCTGGTTCTGCTGGAGGTTTCTTCCTGTTAAAAGGGAGTTTTTCCTCTCCACTGTCGCTACAAGCATGCTTAGTGTGAGGGATTGCTGAAGATTCAATGAGTCGATGCAATCAGCTGGTTTTCCTTAGATAGAAAACTTTGTATCAATCTGACTGGATGATCTGGTTGAACTGTAAAGTGCCTTGAGATGACATGTGTTGTGAATTTGGTGCTATATAAATAAACTGAATTGAAAAGGCATTTCTGTTTTTCTGAACCAAATCGGACCAATTAGCAGCGTTTGATTGGAAGATATCAGGGTAAGTTAATTAGAGGTGAGCGGATATAATACCATATTTTTGACGGATATTAGCATTTTTTCATTTTCTCGTATCATGAAGGCTTAATCATTAGTGCAGTGGTTCCAAAACAGTGGAGGGCACCCCCCAGGGGTTGTAGGGTGTAATTACAGGGGGTGGAAGTCCAAATGAATTGAATTAATGATTGAATCTGAAAGTTATGTTTATTTATTGACAGCAGCGTTAAAATCTCTTACGCAGTAGAATAAACAGCTAAACCGTAACTTATTTTACTCTTAAGTTTAATCAGTTTAAAAGTCGATTGTAATCTATTTTAATGCAATATTAGATTCACGGCTGTTGACTTTTCCTTGCAGCCCTGCCTTGAGATCACATGAAGCGCACGCGTTTCTGCTCCCTCCGATGTTAATGATCAGTCTGGTTTACTACTAATTTCTAGTGTTTTGTTTAAACTGAAACTTAAGTAACATTTTTTAACCACTATGGGGTTTTATTTTCATGTAATAGAATATCAAAGAAACTGCCCAAAAATATCAGGGTTCAGTTAATTCGATCTTGAAATGCTCAGTTTTTAAAAACCTGCATGGGTCGATCTGTAGTTGATACACACTGTTGGACTAGTTCTCTCTGGCAGGATAACCCCCCCCCCCCCCCCTTCACACTGTTGGACTTTGACTTCGGCCCGTCTGCTGCTTATGTTGTGCTTTCGGTTGACCTATATTCACAGCTGCTCTAAGGTTCTGTCAGCAGGGGCGGATTTTGGAAATTTGGAGCCCTAGGCAAACACAGGCAGAGGGCCCCCTGAACTGAGAAGACAGCACATAAAACAGACCCATTCTACAGATAGAGAAATGTTAATAGAATAGACATCCATTATCTGTTCTAGGTTGTGTCCCTCTCTTCTTGTCCCTTTTCTTCTTGTTTTCCTCTCTATGTTTTGTACTCAGCTGACTTTTCATGCTGTCTCTAAAGGAATGAAAGATTTTTTCCAAGCACTAAGCTCACTTAGCTGATTGCTCCTTCCTGTGTTTCCAAAAAGGCCAAAGTAAATAACCCAGTCCTTCTTTTCACTGTAGACAAGCCATGATCTGCTTCTCTGTTCTCCATTTTTCATTTGGATGAAATAATAGCTGCATGAATCATGACAGCAGACAAGATAGAGGAGAGCAGGAGGCGGGGTTACCAATCTACTTGCTCTGGAGAGCAGAGTTCGCTGCTTTTAGATGTTGTCTCCAAAGTCTCCAGTAGCAGAAAAAAGTCTCTAGATTTGGCGCTAGGAGCTTTTTAGAAATCAAAGAGCTAGAGGGGTCTGAAAAGTGGCTAAATATAGCGACTAAAGCGCTAAGTTGGCAACACTGCTCTTTGCATGGTTTGTTTTCAAATGGTTTGCTGCTGTCTGTTTGGACCTTTCTGAACATGTGCAGCAAATGGACTGATCCAATATGGTGGACACTGAAGGGGGGGGGCTGAGACACACTTAATATTATAAGAGTTCTGATGGCATTTTAGGAAATTATTTTTATCAAAAACATATTTAATCTGCACAAATAAGGAATAGTTGTATTAACTATACATGTAAAAGAGTTTTATGGGGCCCCCAGGAACTTGGGGCCCTAAGCAGCTGCCTAGTATTGCCTAATGGTAACCCCCCCCCATCTGTCATAATGAAATGCGAGCTAGAAGATGGTATTTAGTGCTGGAATCACAGAATTAGGCGCTAATAACAGACGTTGGGCCTGTTTCCATCAGAAACATCCACTTCCTCCACAGACAGCATCTCTTCCCTGCTAATTCAGAGCACACAGACACAGCAGACAACATGACCTTATCATGGTGCATAAACGCATTCAGTGAGCCGCAGTCCGTGTCGTTCTGTCTTCAGTGACTCGTCCTTTCTGAATTAAAACACCCCCCCACCACCCTGCAGTTCAAAGGAACTGTCATGTCGATTCTCTTTGCTTCTCTGCTTCCCAGTCGACCCGCTAAACTGCACCGACCAACAACTGCAGCTTCCATGTAGCCGCCTGCCGACAGAAAAAAAAAAGGAAAGAATGACTCTTCCCATCCCTGCCAGCGCTTCAGACGTTTGATTCCAGCTGAAACGTTTTAGTCCTCAACAAATGATATTATGTTCAACAGAGGAAAGAGGTCACATGTCCCCTCTGGAGAGAGCGGCTTTTAACATCTGCCACTCCAAGAAACCTTTAGAAATGTCTTCACAGGCAGCTAAATATTCATTTACTCTGAACCAGAGTCCTGGAGACGAGTCAGGAGGTTTTTAACTCCATGATTTTTGTTCTGCTTTGGGGAAATCTTGGAATCAGGAGATGTTGAGTTAAACTGAAACACTTTAAAGCTCAACGATCTTTGAGAGTTTTCTGCTTTCTGCGCAGATGAAGCAGAGTTTGAAAATTTTCAGGACTTATATCTGATCTTCCTGTGATGCGTTCAGGTGACCTTGGTGAATAATGCAGAAACTGGACCCTGGTGGAGGTGGAGGTGGCTGGATGCTAAACAGTCCTGAGAACCGCTTTCATCTTTAAGACAAGAAAAGAAAAGCTGGCTGAACTCAAAATTTTAAGGAAGTAAGTTTAGGTTTAGGTTTTGTTTTTAGAATTACCAAACCTTCAATTATTTTTTCTGCTATTTCTAAGTAGTTTTAACTTAGATAATATAATAAATAAGCAAATAATCTTTAATAATAACTTTGCAAAATCTGTTTTTATAACTTTTTTAAATTTCTGTATGTTTTATTTTATATTAATATATGTCTTACCGACGATAGCCATGAAAATGATTCCCGTCAGCTGGAAGAAGGTGAATTTACCGACCATTAGTTAGTGGAAACAGATTAAAACCAGATAAAATGATGGAAGAAACGGCTGAATGACAGATGAAACATGGATAAACAACATCTCTGTGTTTAGAGCAAAGAAGCTAGAAAGCAGATGAGGAATTTGTTTTGTTTACTTCTTTTCTTAATCGTCCCATTATTTATCGGTTGTGTTTAATATTCTTTTAAGTGTTATTTATACTTTGCTGACGTGTAACTTGATCAATTACTGTTTGGAAAAATGTACAAAGACGAAAAATAAAAGTTCAAAAAAACAAAAAGTTGATATTTTTATTTGGAGTTTATTGTCCCTCTGTGGGGAAAATTCACATCTAATTTTTTCATCCAATTATTTTGCTTTCAGTAACAGTCTGGGCTTCAAACCGCCAACCTTTGTGGTCACAAAGAATCAGAAAATCTGTTCCATACCATTAAAACCCTAAAAATCTCTATAAATATATGTTATGCTTAGATAATAAATAAATAAGAATACTTCATACTTCTCCAGCAGCTGTCTTTATTGTTAAAATTAAACCTTAAGCAAACAGTCAGCCTCAAAAAGTTGATTTTCCCAACATTTCCTGACAAAAACACCAAAGTCAGCAGAATTTGAGCTGTGGAAATAACCTACAAGTTAAAGGTAAAAGTACTGGAAACTACATAAAAGTCCATTAAAACATACGTGTAGATGTATGAAAACGTAAATAAGTTTAAAGATTTTATTTGATTCTTGTTATCAACTCATAGATGCATCAGATCTCATGTGAGAATACAGGTTTAGAAGTTAAAATTCAGCAACAATACAATAAAAAAGTAGACATTTAGAAGTAAGAATCACACATTTATGAGAATAAATCTGAAATATACCAGTTATGGTGATTTATAAACATACATTTGTGATTCCTGTTTGTAAATTTGTGATTTCTATTTGGGTTTTTCTCCGCAAAGTGTAAAATATTTGACTTAAATTTACACATTTAGATATCTAAAAACGTATTTCTCACTGAATATCATTCATCTGATAATGTAAAAGATCACAACCACCTTCTATTACAGACTTACGTTATTGTTTCTGTATTTAACACTTGGTTTCCACCTTTTGGTTGGTCCCAAAAATTATTTTTGTTTTGTAATTGTTTCCTTTACAGTGAGGAAACAGATGCTTTAATTAAATATTCATTGTTTCTCAACAAAGAAATAAAAATAACTCGTTTTTCATAAATACTCTAGTTAAAAGCCAGAAAGTCTTTGCAAAGAAATGCTCCAGTAATGATGGTAACCCAACAAAGCAGCACCTCTTAAAATTTTCAATATTAATGAGCCACAAGAGTCTCTGTTCCACTATATTTACACAAAATTACATGGAATAATTGGAATAAAGTACATTATTGATGATGATTGTTGCTATAAACGCTGCAAACCACCACTTTCTGCCAGATTAAAGCGTTTCAGCCACTAAAACCTGCTTCAGTGACGACCTTTCACTGCTGTGAGGAACCAACCCAAAGGGGATAAATCCATCTTTAACACCAAAATGCTCATTTTTGGCAGATGTACGGAAAAGGATTAGGGCCACTGAAAAAAAAAGGTTAACTGATTTTTTTTTTATTTTATTTCTGTATAGTAGGGGAAAAAGTCAGAATTCTGACTTTAGTCTCAGAATTCTGACATTTTTCTCAAAATTCTGACTTTTTTATTGTCAGAATTTAGTCAGAATTCTGAGTTTAAAGTTAGAATTCTGACTTTAATCTCAGAATTCTGACTTTTTTATTGTCAGAATTCAGTCAAAATTCTGAGTTTAAAGTCAGAATTCTGAGAAAAAAGTCAGAATTCTGAGAAAAAAAGTCAGAATTCTGAGTTTAAAGTCAGAATTCTGACTTTTTTCCCATGTTAAACTGAAATAAAATTTAAATTTCAGTTAACTTTTTTTTTTTCAGTGGCCTGTAATCCTCTTCCTTACAGATGGAATTCATCAGCTTGGAAAAATATTTAGTCCAAGCAGTTCTTTGTAAAATCTCAGGTTCAACCCCTTAAAGGCGACAACCTTCCTGACCGCTGCTACATGTTCATTATGTTAGAATTCATGTTTGATTCTGATACTTAGACTTAACCCAAATTATTAAGCAATGCTGCTAATGACATCATTTTAAGGAGTTTATTTTGGGGAGATAATCCTATTGCTCTTTCTTAACAGGAGAGACATTTATAGATTTTTTTTCTAGCCAGCTATGCAGCAACAGGTTGGGGCAGGGCTCTGATCTTTTTATTCTGAACTGAATAAATGTTTTTTTTTAAGTCCAGTTACCTTTTTCTTCTAATATTTCATTAAACCACTTTAACCGATATGAATATGTATAGCATTTTTGATCTTTGTCATGCAATGCAACTTTTGAACAATGAAGGCATATTTTTTATCGCTTCCATTCAGACATATTAAAACTTTCCAATACTTTAACAGAAACAACCAACCTGCCAAAGCCTAAATTAGACAGACAATAATAAAGAATATATATATATATTAGAGAATTTAGAAAAGATTCATGGTAATTTGGTCCCAAATAAAATGAAAAATGGCAATCATTTTAAAAAGAGATTTTTTTACGTCTGATTGTTAAAGCAGATCTAAAGGAAGCGCAGCTTTTCTTCGGATGTAAACACGTTGCGCCGCATCAGGAGATTTCTTCGGGTTCATCCAAACGGAAAGGAGCGTGACCGAATCGGCGTGGCTTGCGGGTTTCTACGGTCCGCCCGCACTGTCACGCACACAGAGGCGGGAAGAGTTCACTAGCAGGAAGCCTTGAGGCCCGGATCAGAGCATTGCAACTGTTTCCAACCTGTCTGGAGTTACATTTTTAGGCTTAAAAAAAGGAAAGAGCCGCGGAGACGCACTCTGCTTCATTACCCAAGTGCCCTTCAGCAGGATCGGCTGCTGCTGACCTCATTCAGTCTCCTGGCAGGGATATGAATTAAACTAAATTATGAAATATTTATTGAACTGTAGACAAATTACGCACGAGTCGGGTTATTTTGCTTATATTTGTGCTCAACTCCCCCCTCCCCATCATGATCAGATCAGCTCAGAAAATTTTGATATTTTGTTTAAAAGATGCGCCCAAAAAAGATAACAACCACCGCGCAGCAATTAGCAGATATCAGTTTTTTTTGTCTCATTTTTTGGTTCCAGTGTGCGCCCGAGCGCGCGCCTTAGCGGGCTGGGTGTCGCTGCTTGATGATAATTAATAGGGCGAAGCGCTTCTCTCCACCAACACGTTTCCACTGAACCCCTTTGGCATCAACTGACCCGTTGTTAATCCAGCACAATGCAACAAATGTAGCGGCATCCACTTATAGCGGCTCCTGGGGTCGCTTAACAAACAGAATAATCAACGCGTAGAAACAAGGGGGGGGGGGGGGGGGGGTGCATGAATGCGTCGGATTTGGAAAATGTGTGAGAAATAAGCGCTGCGATGCTGCAGGTGGTGTGGCTGATTATTGGTTTTCTTTTTTTAAGGGGTTTGGAGGAACATCGGAGCTCTGCTGTCCCAGAATGACGCGCCTTCCAAACTGGCAGAACGTCATGTTTTAGATGTGTTGCAACAAGAGCAGCCGGATCAGAGCGAGTTGGCAGCTGCTCCAAAAATGTCTTATTTTAGCACGAAAGACATGAAAAGGTCAGATCTGTCTTAAAGCGGAGCTGGAAACCTGATTTTAATTGTTTTGCTTTTATTCTGATGTCCGATGTTTCAGTTTTACGCACAGATCGGCGATCCTTTGAGCAGTTGTAATTAAAAAGATAATAAAAGAATAACCGTCTTACCTTCTCTTCTCATGCCGACTTTGAGACACTTCTTCAGCCGGCAGAACTGGCACTGGTTCCGGTGGTGCTGGTCGATGGGACAGTCTCGGTTCCCCCTGCAGGTGTAAGTCAGGTTCCGCCTCACCGAGCGCTTGAAGAAGCTTTTGCATCCCTCGCAGGTGAACTGGCCGTAGTGCTTCCCGCTGGACTTGTCCCCGCACACCATGCAGTCCACGTTGGGGAGCTTGTCCCCGGAAAGCGCGTCGTTCCCCGGGGTGGAACCGTTAGGAGTCCCCGGTCCCCCGCCGGGCTCCTGGCCGCACATCTGCAGCTGAGAGCCCGGGTCTGCAGAAATGTTCTCTGGCCACTGGTTTACTACCATTGCCATGCTACCCTCTCCTCCGAAGCGCTTCGTTTTACTCAGATAGAGGTCGGAGTGCGCGCTGGAGATCCGTCTTGTCTTCTGGGAGGAAAACAGAGAAGCTTTCCACTGAGGGTCAGCGGTCAGAGCTGAACCAAGTCGGTTTAACAATGACTTAATATTTTTGGATTATAGAAGTGAGAAATAGCGGAGGATCGACATGATCGACGCAGAACTGCAGAGTCTACAACTCCAGGCGCTCCTCTGTGCGCTGCGATCCATAAACGCGTCGTTGTTCAGGGCGGAAGCTCTCCAGAAAGTCAGTCCAACAAGTGAGCAGGTTGGCTGTCAGAGTGTCAGGAATCCTGCGGAGCTTCTTATCCTGAACTGGTTTGGGGGGTGGAGGGGGGAAACCCTGTTTGGTCTTTAAACCACTAAACTGAACTAATTCTCACCACGTGTTTATGATTTTAAGGGAAGGATTATTTTAGTCCCAAAGACTCAATGTGAAAGTCCAGAGAAGGGATTCCTGGTTCCTCTTCGCAGAGAATTGGAAAACTGGTTTCAGTTTTGCGCAAAACTATTTACACACAAACCGATTTGGATTCTGGATGAAGGTCCGCGAGGAAAGGAAAGATCCAAACACCAGCGCGCGCGGTGCCGCCTTCACGCTGGTGTCCAGTCTGCCGGAGTCAAAGCTCCAGTCCGGGTAGAGGAGTCAGGAAAGGGACGCCCCCACCACTCCCACCCGCCCCCACCCCCCCCATACATGCTCCATATAAGGGAATAAAAGCCAAATAAGGCCGCTTCTCCTCCCCTCTGCGCGTGAAGAGGGACGTGATGGACCCGCCGCCATTGGCCAGAAAACGGGATGGGAGGAACAACAGAGGGACGTCTCAGATCTGCAGAATGTTGGTCTGGATTTATTTCTAATCAGTTTTCACGTCAAACTTCCCACTTAAAAACTATACCAGACACAGGGGCGGATTGAGGAAACTTGGGGCCCTTGGCAAAGGCAGGCAGGGGGCAAATAAAACACCCATTATAGAGATAGAGACATTTTAATAGAATAGTCATACAATATTTGTTCTATGTTTTGTCCCTCTCTTCTTGTCCCTTTTGTTGTTGTTTTCCTCACTACACTGCAAAAATGATCTAGAAATAAGTCAAAATGTCTTAAATCAAGTGTATTTAACCTTAATTTTAGTAGGTAAATGGGATGATTTGCTAATGGAATGAGCATTTTACTCTTAAAATAAGGTAATTTTATAATATGCACTTGATATAAGACAATGCAGTTGCTTTTTTTTAATTTTACATATAAATTATCTCAACATATTCTCATTATGAGTGCGTATGAAATCGTACGAAAAGTTATGCACACTATGTCGTACGTTTTTCCTCAAAAAACCACGTGAGTGCGCATGTGCTGGCAGACAAAAAAAAAAGCAGATCCGCGGACGGACGTAAAACTGGGAAAAACAGTGCAATAATTACTTCTTCATGTCTCTAACTACGTTGCTTGCTGTTTTATATCTTAGGGTTAGGGTCAGGGTTAGGGCTAATTGTAATTTATATTCTATATTTGTGAATGGGGCGTCACATGCGCTTGCGCATACGACGAAAAAAACGTCCAAAACGTACGAAATTACGGTGCATAACTTTTCGTACGATTTCACACGCACTCATAATGAGAATAGGTTGATTATCTTGTTCCATTGGCAAAGTGTCTCACGTACCTCCTCAATTCAAGAACAGATGCACTTAGTTTGAGAAAAAATGACTAGATTTCCATTTTTTGCAGTGTATGTTTTGTACTCAGCTGACTTTTCATGCTGTCTCTAAAGGAATGAAAGATTTTTTCCAAGCACTAAGCTCACTTAGCTGATTGCTCCTTCCTGTGTTTCCAAAAAGGCCAAAGTAAATAACCCAGTCCTTCTTTTCACTGTAGACAAGCCATGATCTGCTTATCTGTTCTCCATTTTTCATTTGGATGAAATAATAGCTGCATGAATCATGACAGCAGACAAGATAGAGGAGAGCAGGAGGCGGGGTTACCAATCTACTTGCTCTGGAGAGCAGAGTTCGCTGCTTTTAGATGTTGTCTCCAAAGTCTCCAGTAGCAGAAAAAAGTCTCTAGATTTGGCGCTAGGAGCTTTTTAGAAATCAAAGTGCTAGAGGGGTCTGAAAAGTGGCTAAATATAGCGACTAAAGCGCTAAGTTGGCAACACTGCTCTTTGCATGGTTTGTTTTCAAATGGTTTGCTGCTGTCTGTTTGGACCTTTCTGAACATGTGCAGCAAATGGACTGATCCAATATTGTATTTTTACATTTATGGTTGTCAGAGAAAAGAGAATTATAAAATAAACACATGTTTTTTAAATTCTTTTAACTTTCTTTTTACATTTTTATCTGTTCGGTGTGAAACTCAAAAAGATGAGACAACATCTGGAGTTGGACTTCAGCATCTTACCTCTAAATGACCAGAAGTACAGATGTTTGAAGATAGAAAAACAGATAAGATCATAAATATGTAGTAATTAAGCGGCCAATGAAAGAAAAGAAAAACAAACAATTAAGATTTTATAGATTTTATGAAAGAAGTATAAAGAATAAGATAGATAGATAGATAGATAGATAGATAGATAGATAGATAGATAGATAGATAGATAGATAGATAGATAGATAGATAGATAGATAGATAGATAGATAGATAGATAGATAGATAGATAGATAGATAGATAGATAGATAGATAGATAGATAGATAGATAGATAACAGCGACATGTTGTGTTTGGAGGGTTTAACACTGAAAACAATGGAGGTTATTTTTCCCAGATATGCTCCTGATTTGTAAAATGGAATAAAGGATAAAGAGTATAGAGGAAGTAAATCTATCTATCTATCTATCTATCTATCTATCTATCTATCTATCTATCTATCTATCTATCTATCTATCTATCTAAAGGGACTAAGCCTTGCTCAGGGCTCCAGAGCAGAGTGCCTTTCTAGCCGGGGGCCATAAAGTTGGCCCCGCGTTGGACTTAATTGCTGTCACATGTAACCCTACCTGTCCCCCAATTAGCCAGCGCCTCTCTTTTAGGAGATTTCTGAGTGCTGGATTGGCCCAGCGACCGAGGGCACCTCGGGGTTTGTGGGGGCTGATAATTAGAGTGTAATTCAATCCAGGCGAGGCTTATGATCAATTTGACCAGGAGTTCACCCAGAGGAAGCTAATTAAATGAGGATCAGCGTGATCTACAGCCATTAATCTCCAAAATAACGAAAATAACCGACTATATATAGACAGACACACACACACACAAATATATATATATATATATATATATATATATTTGTAGGTGAGGGTGAAAGAAAGAATATAGTTTTCTTTCTTCCTTGTTTTTTTTTAAATAAAAATCTACCATATGAGTGAATTGGGTTCATCCTCTTTTTCTCTGATAATCCTACATAAAATCTAAAACAACCATTTCCCCTTTAGGTCACCTAGCTGGTCGAGTGGCGTGTAACTTTCCACCTGCTCCATGAAGGCCCTAGAAGTTAAGAAAAAGATGCATTATGGAAAAAAAAGAGTGAATACAGCAGTCAGATCAGGGAGAAAGATGGATGCTGTTCTCACTTCTCTTCTCACCTTCTTCCAGTCTGAGGCACTGCAGCCTCCACACCACACAGTGAGACAGCTGGTCAGAACGCTCTCTATGGTGCTTCTGTAGGAGGTGGGGAAGATGGGTGGGGGCAGGTGGGCTCTCACTCTGCAGGAAGTTCAAGCGCTTCTGTGCCCTTTTGATCAGTGAGGTGGTGTTTCCATAACCTGACTCCGCCAGATGGATATGCGGAGCAAATCCATCTGGTGGATTCCATTGAAGTAATTTTGGGAAGGGAAATACTGGTTAGCTGATTGGCCTATGTTGGTGATAGACGGGCCAAATAAACCAATCAGATCAACGAAGCATATGACGTACTAACAGAGCGACGACGAAGAGGAGCCAATTGATAGATCAAACTCTTGCTGAAACCAGTCGGGAGAAGAGCAAAAACATGTTTTCCTCTGAGAAAAGCCTCCAGAGCAGTGTTTTGCTCTTCTTTCAGTGAACAAATACTCTGTAATTCCGATAAAACTTGCTCGATAGCCACGCTAACGCTAGTTTCATCGGCTGAAGCCGCCATGTTCTTTAGACTGAACTGTCGCGCTTCTCGTTGCGTCACACCTCAACCCGCCTCAAAGCCAACGCTGATTGGACGTTCGTTTGGTGAACGGCTCCACATTTTCTTCAACGGAGAGTCTACAGACTGATCTGCGAGTGAAAGCTTGAAAGCTCGCGAGATCAGGATGGTCTCACGAGGCTAGTGTTTCCAGTCCAGGTGAGGGTGTCTGTGTTGTGCACCCCCAGGAAGCAGGAACGGGGTTAGGCCGGTTCTTCCAGAAGTCCAAGATGATCTCCTTGGTCTTCTCCACATTCAGGATCAGGCTGTTATCTCTGCACCACCAGCTGCTCCACCTCCTCTCTGTAGTCCTGGTTGTTGTCGTCTCTGATGATGCCCACCGCCGTTGCATCATTTTATGTCATTTCATTGTACAGCACTTTGGTCCTTCGAGAAAGTGTTTTCTAAAAAAAAGGTGGAATTGGTTGGACTTGAAATAAGAGACTGCATTTGTTTTTTGTTATTTTAAATACAAATTGTCTTATTTAATTGACAAAGTCTCTCTTACCTGCTCAATCCAACAAGAAATGCAAATATTTTAAGAAAAATTCACTTACTTAGATTCCCAGAGGAAAATACTCTCACCATTCCTTTTTTTACTCTGTACAAACTGGACTGGAGCTCAGAGAACAGACTTAAAAATCCTTCTGTTAGTCTATAAGTCGCTCAATGGATCAGCACCTTAATCCATAACAGATGTGTTGTCAGTGTATCAACCTACCAGATGACTCAGGTCTCCCAGTTTCAGTCTAATCTGTACACCCAGAACTTGAACCAAACATGTAGAAGCAGCATTTAGTTCCTATGCTCCACTGATCTGGAACAAACTCATATAAGACATGAAAGTGCTCATAGAAGTCGGCTCATATTCAGTATTAAAACTTCTGAAAGTACTTTAAGTATGAAATTATCACATTCTGTTTAATAAATGTTAAGTGTTTCTAGTTGAGAGTAATTTTCATCTAAACGTGCTTTACTGGAGGCGTCCATGTTTGTCAAAGAACACTACTGCCACCTACTGGTTTGTGACGTCACGGTGCGGTATCGGCTGTTGATCAAGTCCCAGTGCTGTATCTGGTGTTTGTCACAACGCGCTATTATCCAAGTCATCTTGAAAACATTCTTCTTCCAAATGTCGGCTACATATTACGTGTTTTTTCTCTGGCCAGAAGTTCGATGGCAAATCCTCCCTCTTCAAGTTGGCGATCCAACTCCGATTCATGGTCCGTGGAGAACCATGAATCGGAAAGGTGAAATAAAGAATTTCCACTTTTCCCCGATGTATTCCAACATCCAGCTGCCATACATGTGGACATTGTCAGTTTCACTATAGCTCTGGTGAATTTCAATGGTGAGTCTGGAAATCTTCAATAATTGTTGTTGATTGCAGATCAAGTTGTCCATTGTAGTTGTTCGTTGCTTTTTAAAAATGGCGCGCCCCAACACCATATCGAGAAGGACGAGCACACAGACAGCCAGAAAGGCATACCAAGGACCAATCACAACTGTTTTTGTCTGCGCACTTCCGCTTTAGGTCTGCGTGGGTTTGAGACCGTCTGAAGCGTAGTCAAGACCTCTGCATGGGGGGCGTGGTCACGCACAGAGACAGGTTTGATGCTTGCATCAGATGCATAAACTGGCCTTTATTGTGAGAGTAAAATAATAGTAAAAAGCTAATAGAAAATGAAGAACAAGGGAACGTTAGATACAAAACTTACGGTAAACCTGTTCCCAGGCCCTGTTCTGCGTTGTGACCAATTAGCTGACAACGATCCAGAATCCCCTCATCCCATTGGTCGAGCCAATTGTTGCTCACAGAGAAGATAGCGAGAGACAACTTAGCAACATGGATGACGCAGCTTTACTCTGCAGCTCTCAAACACAAACAATCCTCACTGCTGCAAGAGCTCAGAGGGAATACAAGTGGAAAAAATAGGCTATCGCAACATAATGTGGCATTTAGCTAATGATTTTCTTTTCTGTT
This sequence comes from Cyprinodon diabolis, assembly GCA_030533445.1. Classification (NCBI taxonomy): domain Eukaryota; kingdom Metazoa; phylum Chordata; class Actinopteri; order Cyprinodontiformes; family Cyprinodontidae; genus Cyprinodon; species Cyprinodon diabolis. The sequence goes on along the minus strand of CM060064.1, from coordinate 45,249,402 downwards.
TTACAGCAGTAGCCTACAGTCATTGCATTTAAGACATAAATATGTTTACAAGTTTGCACAAGTTTGCTGTTGCACTAAAAATGTGCACCATTTATTTATTGTTTCATATTCATTTTTACAGTTTGAAGTTAAGCAGGACAGGCTTATGTTTAAGATAATTATTTCATTCATGCAGATCATGGCAGATGGCCGCTCACACTGAGCCTGGTTCTGCTGGAGGTTCCTTCCTGTTAAAAGGGAGTTTTTCCTCTCCACTGTCGCTACAAGCATGCTTAGTGTGAGGGATTGTATTTGAGTCAATGAGTCAATGCAATCAACTGGTTTTCATTAGATATAAAACTTTGTATCAATTTGACTGTATGATCTGGTTGAACTGTAAAGTGCCTTGAGATGACATGTGTTGTGAATTTGGCGCTATATAAATAAACTGAATTGAAATGAAATTGAATTCAGCAAAGTTTGTTAGGATAATAATTTTTTTTCCATGTGTTCATGTCACTCACAAATATGCATCTAATTTAAAGCAGATTTGAGTCAAATAGTTCACGATCATTTCACACACAAATGGGAGGAGGGGTACAGGCAATCAGGTCAGCTGGCACGCACATGAGGTGTCCTTTTTTTTTCCTTCAGGGAGTTGGCAATACTTCCCAGTCAAAAGCCAGCCGAATGGCAGCAAAATCCCCTCCAACTTCCAGCCACTGGCGTCTCATGTACGTGCATATTTTTGCTGAATTACAGGGTGTGACCAGGAGATGACGCTTCTCTTTAGATCTTAATTTCCACAAATCATGACAGAAAGAATATTTTAGATGTTTAAACACTGGAAAAAAAATGGAAATCTAGATAAGTAATTTTTTCTTAAAATAAGTGCATTTGTTCTTGGATTGAGGAGGTAAAATAGACGTCTTGCCAATGGAGCAAGAAAATTTAGACTTAAAATAAGAAAACACAATAGCATTGTCTTATTTCAAGTGTATTTTATCCAATTATCTTATTCTAAGAGTAAAAATTCTCATTCCATTGGCAAACTATCTCATTTACCTACTCAAATTAAGAGTAAATACACTTAATTGAAGACATTTTTACTTATTTCTAGATCGTTTTCCTAGTGAAGAGGAATTATATGGAACTAGCCAAAGGCCAGCCAAGGGCCCATCAAGGAAGGTGGGGAAATTTTGAATGGCTAATATTGTATTAAATCTGCACAGATAAAACATACAAACTGCTCACACTGAAAAAAATCGAAATCCAGATAAGTCATTTATTCTTGGATTGAAGAGGTAAAAGAGACATTTTGCCAATGGAACGAGACAATTTACACTTAAAATAATAAGAAGAACAACTGCATTGTCTTATTTAAAGTGGATATTATCTAATTATCTTATTTTAAAAGTAAAAATACTCATTCCATTGGCAAACTACCTCATTTACCTACTCAGATTATGGGTAAATACGCTTAATTTAAGAAATATTTTACTTTTTTCTAGATCGTTTTTCCAGTGCATGGAGAATAGTTTAAGAGTGTGTGCTATGGAAATAAAACTACTACACTGCAAAAAATGTAAATCTAAGTAAGTACATTTTTCTTAAAACAAGTGCATTTCTTCTTGAATTTAGGGGGTAAGTGAGACACTCTGCCAATGGAATAAGACAATTCACATTTAAAATAAGAAAAAACAAATTCATTGTCTTATTTCAAGTGCATATTATCTAATTATCTTATTTTAAGAGTAGATATCCTCATCCCATTGGCAATTAATCTTATTTACCTACTCAAATTAAGGGTAAATACATTTAATATAAGACATTTTGACTTATTTCTAGATGGTTTTTGCAGTGTACTTTTGCAATGCAAAAAAGGTAGATCTAAAGAAGTATTTTTTCCTTAAAATAAGCGCATTTTTTCTTGAATTGAGGACTTAAGTGAGACACTTTGCCAATGGAACAAGACAAATTACATTTGAAATAAGAAAAAACAATTGTGTTGTCTTATTTCAAGTGCATATCATCTAATTATCTTATTTTAAGAGTAAAAAACCTCATTCCATTGGCAAATCATCTCATTTACCTACTCAAATTAAGGTTAGATACACTCAATTTATTTATTTTTTACTTATTTCTAGATAGTTTTTGCAGTGTAGTAGAACTCTGACTTCATACTGGAAAAACGATCTAGAAATAAGTTAAAATTTCCTAAATTAAGTGTATTTACCCTTAATTTGAGTAGGTAAATTAGATAGTTTGCCAAAGGAATGAGTATTTTTACTCTTAAAATAAGATAATTAGATAAAATGCACTTGAAATAAGACAATGCAGCTGTGCCTTCTTATTTTAAATGTAAATTTTCTTGTTCCATTGGCAAAATGTCTCTTTTTCCTCCTAAATCCAAGAACAAATGAACTTATTATCAGAAAAAAATTACTTATATAGATTTTGAGTTTTTTCCAGTGCATCTTTGCTTTCTTTCCATGGCTGAGCCCAACATTAACAATTCAAAGTATTTATAAAGATTATTATAAGCTACTAACTCTGACGCTGATTCTACTTCATGCCTGTAATTTTAATAAATATCATGTTAAGGTTAGCTGAAAAGTGAAGGGTTAATAATTGTAACCTGTGCATGCCTGCACCTGCAACTTCTGTTCCATCCTTGAGCCGATGGGAGCAAAGTAGCACGTAGCAAAGCTAACATGTCTGAGCACAGACGGTTATAATGCCATGCCATAAATTTAGCATCTTCACCCAAACTGCTGTTTGATCGTGTTGATCTTGCTTAGATAAGAGACATAAAGCGGCAACATGCAAAGCAACTTGAGCAATTCATGTGACTGTCAGTGATGGATGATCGGACCAACTGTTGGAGCGGGTCCTGACACATAAGGGTGTCAAAGCGGGGCTAAGGGGGGGTAAACATGACCGCTGTGTATGGCCTAGGAAATGCAGGGGCCACGTTTGCGTGTAAACTTATATATGTCTTGACACTAGCGCCAACAATGCAGCGCTCCGCTTCAGCTGATGCTAAATATGTCCCATTGAGGAAGAGGTCATCAAGTGTGCAGGTATGCAACCTGAGCATGATACAGAAATAGGAACTCATGTTTGTGCATAGGTCCCATGTCTTACATAAGCTCTGAGCTGATATTATCAGGATGCTCTACGCTCACAGGAGGCTAATTGCCTCTTTAGTGCCTCAGAAAAGCCTGATGATGGACAAAGAGTGAGCAGGAGGAGAAACACTTTGTTTGCTTTAGTGTGTTAAAACAAAAGGATGTTGAAATATTAAAAGGAGGTAAATTTATGTCGTGTTTAGCGTCTCTTCCCCGTAACACACTGAAGGCAGGGGGGAATTTACCATTAGGCAACACTAGGCAGTTGCCTAGGGCCCCAAGTTCCTGGGGGCCCCATAAAATATATATATATAATTTATATTTGTGCACATTAATTATGTTTCTGATGAAACTATAATATTAAGTGTGTCTCAGCCCCCCCCCCCCCCCCCCCCTTCAGTGTCCATATTGGATCAGTCCATTTGCTGCACATGTTGAGAAAGGTCCAAACAGACAGCAGCAAACCATTTGAAAACAAACGATGCAAAGAGCAGTGTTGCCAACTTAGCGCTTTAGTCGCTATATTTAGCCACTTTTCAGACCCCTCTAGTGCATTTATTCCAAAAAAACACCTAGTACCAAATCTAGCGACTTTTTTCTGTTAGTGGAGACTTTGGAGACAACATCTAAAAGCAGCGAACTCTGCTCTCCAGAGCAAGTAGATTGGTAACCCCGCCTCCTGCTCGCCTCTATCTTGTCTGCTGTCATGATTCATGCAGCTATTATTTCATCCAAATGAAAAATGGAGAACAGAGAAGCAGATCATGGCTTGTCTACAGTGAAAAGAAGGACTGGGTTATTTACTTTGGCCTTTTTGGAAACACAGGAAGGAGCAATCAGCTAAGTTAGCTTAGTGCTTGGAAAAAATCTTTCTTTCCTTTAGAGACAGCATGAAAAGTCAGCTGAGTACAAAACATAGAGAGGAAAACAAGAAGAAAAGGGACAAGAAGAGAGGGACACAACCTAGAGAAGGGATGTCTATTCTTTTAGCATCTCTGTATCTCTATAATGGGTCAATTCAGAGGGCCCCATGCCTGTTTTTGCCTGGGCCCCAAATTTCCTAAATCCGCCCCTGACTGAAGGCAACCATTGAAGTTTTTTTCATCAATATTGTTTTTTTTAACAATTCATTTAACAATCAATATATCTTTGTGAGCCAAAAGACAATCCTTTTGTTCACATTTCAGCAATGAAATATGTGCAAAGCTTTATGATTCACATCGGTGCATAAAAGAATTCCTAGATAATAATGTGAATTTAGTTTCTCCTTTTATCTTCACTCAGAAGCTTTGAGCTCATTTTGGGGGTTTGGTGCAAATTTAATTTACACGCTAAAAAGTGAGGAAGTTGTCACAGCAAAGACTTCAAGAAATATGAGGTTTTGGTGAAAGAGTAATAAATCATCAGCATAAGGGCAGATTTTACATCCAGTGGGACGTCTCTGAATTCTCTGTTTGTGCTTAGAGCGGTTAGAGCATATCTCGGGGGGATAATATTATTTATTATCTTAACAGCAATATGGGTTGTGATTTACTCGTTTTTTTCGTCTTTACTTACTTTTTTCCAAACATGACCCCATGTCCCTCCCTCTCTCGCTGGTCTTAAGGATCTCTCTCACTAACATCTATATCAGTTGTTTGCAGAAAAGGCATAGCGGGTTAATCTCTCTAGCACCATTTACCAAGTAAATCAAAGTGCTTTATAGGAAAAACAATATAAAATTGCATTGGAAAATAAATATATTAAAAGATTAATAATAGCATTTATGTTTAAATGTCAATATAAATGATAAAAAAGTTAAGAAACCAAGCAAAAAAGGCAATTAAGTCATCTTTAAACATAACGAGCTGCTAAGTGCAGTGAGATTCTCAGGCCTGATTCAAAGAATTGAAATTTCAGGTTTGTTAAAGTAATATTATTTTAACAATTGACCACAAATAATACTACTTTAGCGATAGTTTCAAGGTGTTGCTTTATTGTATATCTTGTACCATGTCTTTTGGTTGTGCTGTTCTTTTTTCATCTCATTACAGGTGATGAAGCAGACTGAAAATGTTTTGTCATTATCTCCTTTCTATCTCTTCTTTCTTTCATATTTTCTCTTCTTTTTTTCTTTTTTCCTTTTTCTTCTGTTTTTCTGCTCTATTTACATTGTGTCCATATAAACTGTAAAAATCCCTGCATAATTATAATAAAGTAATTTATATGCATGAAACAAGTGGAGCAATATGGCAATCGCCATGCTGCTCCACTTGTGAAAGTAAAATCTGTTGGGCTCTTTTGGCATCAAGACAATTATTCTTATTGCCACATTGCCAGACAGGACACTATAAAAAAAAAAAAAGAAGAAATTTCAGGTTTGTTCCTGAGCTAACGAGCATAAAAACAAAATGATGCCTCTTGTTGTTTGTTCATGTCCTGAGAACACAGACTGAAGGCCGCTCTGATGAGCAATGGTTGATTATAACAAAAAAAAAATAAAAAACGTTAAATGCATCTAGGCTCAATATTGTTCAATGCCTTACAGGAGAATGATTTTGAGAACTGAAAATTTACAAAGCAGGTATTATTGCATTAAAGGTGATGGGTACAAATTTAACCGCTCTCATCCAGTCTCATCCTTTGTTCTGCACTGTTTAGTAGCCGGTTAACTGGTCTGCTAATGCTAGCAAACGTTCAAGCTGAAAAACTCACACAAAGAGAAAAGACAATTGGGAGAAATGTATTGATATAATTACTTTAGTCTATGGCGCTCAGACCTCGGCAGGAAACATAGCGCTGAATTTTGATAGATATGCATGAACACCAGCCTGAAACTGGTGGTGAAGTCGAGATAGAGGAAGTTGGTCAGTCTGTAGACTGCTGCTTAGAGAGACAATCTGCTGAGCTTTATGGGGAGATCCAGTGCACTGCGTGAGCTGATACTAGAGCTTCACTCAGGGACCTGGAAGATGGAAGTCCAGCTTGGATAACACAGGTTGAGAGAACCTGTCCAAGATGAGCAAGCATGAAGCGACAGTTGAGAGGAAAAACTCCCCTTTGGGAAGAAACCTCTGGCAGAACCAGGCTCAGTGTCGACTGGGGGTTAAGGAGACTGAAGCGGACATACAAGAGGAACATAGAAGATCTATAAAACACGTTCTATGTTAGAAAAGGTAACAGTAAACTAGCTCCACAGGTGGATCTGTCAAGGAAAGCAACAGTTAAGCAGACAAGCTCAGACAAGCCCAGTTTTCATGTCGAATGGATAAAAGAGAGCACCTAAATTTATGGACAGAAAAAAAGTTGAGCCCATAGCTATGTCTAGGAGAGAAATGAGAATAAACACCCAAAAAAAACAGGCCCATCATTTATAATTGAAGGTGTGGATGAAGTCACAGCTAACAGAACAGAACAGATTAAGCTACTTTGATGAGAATAAGCAAAGAGAACTTAAAATTATGAGTTAAACTAACAAATAATGCAGAATGAGAGAAAGAGATAAAGCAGAATGATGAAAAGTGGTCCCTATGTCCTCCAGTACTCTAAGCCTATAGCAGCATAACTACAGAGATGGTTCAGCATAACCTTAGCCACCATAGTGTTAAGCTTTATTTAAACTTTTAAGCCTAATCTTAAAAGTAGATAAACAAAGAGGCACCAACTTGCTGCCCACCAAGAACAAAGTAATTCATAACAACTGAAAACAAACAAAAGGAGACTCATGCAGAGGACATAAAAGATAATGAATAGTTTTAAGAGAAACAGAATAAATCAGGACAAGGGCTACATAATAAAAAAAAAATTATTTGATGATTTTTCTTTTTTGATGATCTGAAAAATGTTTACTGATAGAGTGGAAGGATATGACTATAGAGAAAATCCCAACTACAGAACTTTGAATGTTTGAACAACAAGAAAAACACTGCATTTCTAACATTGGAATGAAGATGTGGATAAACTCCCTTAAGAGCTGAAGCAAAGTCCAAACATGAGGTACTTTAAGAAAATACTTTAAATGGATACAACTGAAAAGTATACGGATGAACAGGGGTGTTGAATTTTGCTGGGAATTTACAGCACTGGGGTGACTTGGGAAATTGTGTGGGAATCGAACCGGATACTTGCAACCTTTCAGATCACAAGCACACTGCGCTATAACCTGACTCCGCCAGATGGATTTGCTCCGCATATCCATCTGGAAACCTTCCGTTGAAGTAATTTTGGGAAGGGGCGAAGATACTTGTTAGCTGATTGGCCTATGTTGGTGATAGACGGGCCAAATAAACCAATCAGATCAACGAAGCATATGACGTACTAACAGAGCGACGACGAAAACACAACCACAAGCCAGGCTACTCTTGCCGAAACCAGTCGGGAGAAGAGCAAAAGCATCTTTTCCTCTGAGAAAAGCCTCCAGAGCAGTGTTTTGCTCTTCTTTCAGTGAAGAAATACTCTGTAATTGCGATAAAACTTGCTCCATAGCCACGCTAACGCTAGTTTCATCGGCTGAAGCCGCCATGTTCTTTAGACTGAACTGTCGTGCTTCTCGTTGCGTCACACCTCAACCCGCCTCAAAGCCAACGCTGATTGGACGTTCGTTTGGTGAACGGCTCCAAATTTTCTTTAACGGAGAGTCTCCAGACTGATTAGCGGGTGAAACCTTGAAAGCTCTCGAGATCAGGATGGTCTCACGAGGCTAACTGCGCTAACTACTAGGCCAACACTCCCCATGGGTGTATGTATTATTTTTATCTAAATTAGAAAAAAAATTATATACTAATTATTATATTATTAACGTTTTTACCTCCTTTTCTAAAGGATAGTGGAAACCGGAAGACTTTATTTATACTATGAATTATTGAATGGAAAAGGGGTATGATTATATATAGCTAAACTTCATCATACTCATTTTCAGACTCAATTCAATTCAATTCAGTTTATTTATATAGCGCCAAATTCACAACACATGTCATCTCAAGGCACGTCAAATTGATACAAAGTTTTCTATCTAAGGAAAACCAGTTGATTGCATTGACTCATTGACTCAAATACAATCCCTCACACTAAGCATGCTTGTAGCGACAGTGGAGAGGAAAAACTCCCTTTGAACAGGAAGAAACCTCCAGCAGAACCAGGCTCAGTGCGAGCGGCCATCTGCCGAGGCCGACTGGAGTTCAAGGAGACAGAAGCAGAGATACAAAAAGCAGCTGTAAAAGGCGGCCCCGTCCAGGAAACACACAGCCAGGTAGACGAGCTCCAAGGCAGCTTCCATGCCAGAGGATGAAGAGAGCACATCCACCCAGCCACGGCCAGAGAAACAGGACCACACTGGAAAACAGGCCGATCTCCAACATCTATAAACAAGGGTGTTGATGGAAGCAGCACAGCTGATGTTTCTTTCCTGGATGACGTCACAGCCAAACAGGAACAGACGAGGCAAGGCTACTCTGAGGAAAAGCAGAGAGAGCAGAAGGTTAGAGATTGAACTAACAGATTCTGCAGAATAGGAGAACAGAGAGAGAATGAAGCAGAATGATGAAATGGGGGTCCCTATGTCCTCCAGCAGTCTAAGCCTATAGCAGCATAACTTTAAAGACAGCTCCGGATAACCTGAGCCACCCTAACTATAAGCTTTATCAAAAAGGAAAGTTTTAAGCCTAGTCTTAAAAGTAGACAGGGTGTCTGCCTCACGGACTAAAACTGGTAGTTGGTTCCACAGGAGAGGAGCCTGATAACTAAAAGATCTGCCTCCCATTCTACTTTTAGAAATTCTAGGAACCACTAGTAAACCTGCAGATTGAGAGCGAAGTGCTCTGTTAGGAACAGAAGGAACAATCAGATCTCTGATATAAGATGGAGCTATGCCATTTAAGGCTTTATATGTGAGAAGGAGGATTTTAAATTCTATTCTGGATTTAACAGGAAGCCAATGAAGAGAAGCCAGGATAGGAGAGATATGATCTCTCTTTTTCATTTTCATCAGAACTCTGGCTGCAGCATTTTGGATCAGCTGAAGGCTTTTAACTACAGTTTGTGGACTTCCTGATAGTAAAGATTTACAATAGTCCAGCCTTGAAGTAACAAATGCATGGACTAGTTTCTCAGCATCACCCCTGGACAGGAGATTTCTAATTTTTGCAATGTTCCTCAGATGAAAGAAGGAAATTCTAGAAACCTCTTTGATATGGGATTTAAATGACAGGTCCTGATCAAAATTAACACCAAGATTTTTTACTTTATTATCTGAAATCAGTTTAATCCCATCCAAATGAAGTGACTGGCTAATCAGCTTCTCTTTCAGAGACTCTGGTCCAAAGACTATAACTTCTGTTTTGTCTGCATTCAGAAGCAGAAAGTTAAGAGTCATCCAGGTTTTTATGTCTTCAAGACATGCCTGTAATCTATGTAATGGGTTAGCTTCATCTGGATTTATAGACAGATATAGCTGGGTATCATCAGCATAACAGTGGAAATTAATCCCATGCTGTCTAATAATTCTACCGATTGGTAGCATGTATAAAGTAAAGAGAATTGGTCCTAGCACTGATCCCTGTGGTACTCCACAGGTAACCTTTGAGCATGTTGAAGATCTATCATTAACATGAACAAACTGAATTCGATCAAATAGATAAGATTTAAACCAGTCTAGTGCTGTTCCTTTAATTCCAACAAAATATTCAAGTCTTTCTAAAAGAATATTATGGTCAACTGTATCAAATGCAGCACTAAGATCCAACAGGACGAGCACAGATACAAGTCCATTATCTGAGGCCATGAGAATATCATTAGTGACTTTCACCAGAGCTGTTTCAGTGCTATGATGAGCTCTAAAGCCAGACTGAAACTCTTCAAAAAGTTCATTATGGTGTAAGTGATCGCAAACTTGTTTGGCAACTACTTTCTCAAGAATTTTGGATAAGAAAGGAAGATTGGATATAGGTCTATAATTAACCAAGTCATCTGGGTCAAGAGACGGTTTCTTAAGCAGAGGTTTAATTACAGCAACCTTAAAAGCTTTAGGTACATATCCCTGTAACAGAGATGGATTAATCACATCTAAAATGGAGGAGGAGATCAAAGGGAATACCTCCTTAAATAACCTGGTTGGAACTGGATCTAACATACAAGTTGAAGGCTTAGATGAAGACAGTAATTTTGCTAATTCAGAAAGTTCAACTGGATCAAAGCAGTCTAAACCCGGTTCAGATTCCATGACTACCTCAGGTACAATCGCGGACAGAGGAGTGCTTATGATCTTATTTTTAATAAGATCAATCTTATTTATAAAGAATCCCATAAAATCATTGCTGCTAAGAGCAGGTGGGATGGACGGTTCAACAGAGCTATGGCTCTGGGTGAGTTTGGCAACTGTATTAAAAAGAAATCTAGGATTATTCTTATTCTCCTCTATTAATGAGGAGAAGTATGCTGCTCTTGCTTTACAAAGGGTCCTCTTATACAGCAGTAAACCATTTTTCCAGACTAGGAAGGACTCCCGCAGGCCTGTGGAGCGATATTTTCTCTCCAGTTTCCTAGCATTTTGCTTCAAAGTACGCAGCTCTGCATTAAACCAAGGAGCAAGCTTTCTATTTTTAACTGTTTTCATTTTCAAGGGAGCTGCGTTGTCTAAGGCAGTACGCAGAGAACTAGCAACCCCATCAACAAAATCATCAACCTGTGAAGGGGAATAAGCTATGCTTTTGCACTCTGCAGCACTGCTCAGTGACACAGAGGAGAGAGAAAGTGAAGCAGATTCTTTAAAATTTATAACTGCACTATCTGATAAAGATCTACTAAAATTGAACCTTCTTTTGGGGGAGGAGAACTCTGTTAAAGTAATCCTGAAGGTTATTAGAAAGTGGTCAGAGAGGACAGGGTTGTGAGGAAATACTGTTATTTCTTCACATTCTATGCCGTATGTCAGCACAAGATCCAAAGTATGAAGATGAGAATGTGTGGGACTATTCACATTTTGAACATAGCCAATAGTGTCTAAGATAGCATTAAAGGCTGCTCTTAAGCTATCGCCTTCAATGTCAGCATGGATGTTAAAATCTCCCACTATGATGACCCTGTCAGTATTTAATACCAAATCAGAAAGGAACTCTGAAAACTCATCTAAAAATTCAGAGTAAGGACCTGGTGGACGATACAAAGTTACAAAAAGAAGAGGTTTTCTTGCCCTGAAATTTGGATGAGGGAAATTAAGGGTTAAATGTTCAAAAGAGTTGTAGGTATTAACTGTTTTGGGAGTAATCAGTAAGTCAGACTGGAAGATTGTTGCTACTCCTCCTCCTCGCCCAGAACTTCTGGGTATGTGAAAATTTAAATAGCTTGAAGGAGTTGCCTCATTTATGCTCACATAATCCTCTTGCTGCAGCCAGGTTTCTGTAAGGCAACACAAGTCAATGTGATTATCACAAATCAAGTCATTAACTAGCAGACTTTTAGAGGAAAGCGATCTTATGTTAAACAGACCGCATTTAATTGTTTTAACTTTTTCCCCAATTGGAGTTATTTTGATTTTAATTAGATTATCATGATTTACTCCTTTGGGAATCTTTGCTAATTTATTAGATTTTGGTCGTGGGCAAGACACTGTCTGGATGGAGTAAAGAGTGGGTAACAGTAGAGAAGCTGCAGAGATGTGTGTTAAACTACAACTCTGCTTCCTGGTCTGCACCCTGGGTGGTCAGGGTTTTGGAGGACTAATAAATGTGGCCAGATTCCTAGAAAGAAGAGCTGCACCATCCAAAGTGGGATGGATGCCGTCTCTCCGAATCAGACCAGGCTTTCCCCAAAAGGACTGCCAATTATTAATCAGTTGTGCATTAACATGTATTTGTGTATGTAAATGTCATAGTAAGGTATTTTATTTACACTTAGAAAGATGAAAATCTTTATTATTATTACGTTTTGTTGGTGAAATGTTTGTCTGAAATAAAGAAAGTATCATCATCATCATCTTCACTCAAATAATCAACTACATAAAGGACTGCCAGAATCCAGAATGATGTTTTAATAATGTGTATTACTGGAGTAGAAAGAGGAACCCACGATACTTGAAATATTTAGCCACTGAGGCAGCAAAATAAGACATTCTTAAAAGCAAATCAAGATTAGAACGTTTGAAAACTTGATCAAAGAACGATTTTTTCTCAGCGCAAACAGTGTGAATTGGGAGACAAAGCTGTTTTAGAGTCAGCACTGTTTCCTTTGGCCGATTGGGGTTGATTAAGAGGTTAACCATGGAGAAGCATGGCGTCTTTAAGGGAGATTTATCTGTTCCTGCTCTGACCCCTCGGGGGTAGCTTCCCTCACCCCCAGTGTCCCCAGGATTTATTTAGTTATTTGTTTATCTGTTGGAAGGGGTCAACCTTTTTCTCTGCACTACATCCCAGGCCTGTTTGTGTGTCTCAACCCCATTTTTCATCCCGTTTCTTGGTGGGATTGCTGCTCTGGCTCCATTTGCTGACTAAGCGGAGAGGACACAAGCGAAGGCCCCGGCGAGTCTCGCGACCTTTTACATCCGAGCAGAGATATGTTCCCAAAATTGGTTATTTTCACTTAACACATTTTGCTATCAGTTCAACTTTGGCCCCATTTGGAGGAATTATGGTGTTTTCCTAATTGCTTCCTGACAGTTTTGATTCAGCCCTGCTTGGATTTATGGCAGCTTATTTCCTATTTTTGTCTTATTTTAGTAAAGAGTTAGCAATGTTTTCCTGAAGGCAAGATTTTTTTGTTTTAAATGAGCTGCTTATTTCACAGAGGAAAATATAAAAAAAAATGAAAACATCATCCATACACATCAGTAATTTGTCTTCCAGTAGATCATTTGTATGTTTATTTATATTAGTGTGACATTCATCACAGCGGAGTAATGTTCGTTTATCTAATAAGGTTTGACTTATCTGATTTTTAAAGTTTGTAAAAATTATACAAGATGTCATTAAATAATGCAATATCCTTCAGTCCTAGCTTCAAAAAAATGTCCCACATGTAGACAATCTTACACACCTCTTTCTGTAAGCAGGCTTGTTGGAGTTAAGAGGCAACAGGCCTTTTGCTGAAGGGAGGGAGGAGGGCAGTGTGGTGGGTTGGTGGGGGGGCTATACAGGGAATGCTATGTGGCTTGCATGACCTGACATGTCTCTGAAGCTGGAGGGGGTCTCGACCTTTGACCCAGGGCTCCAAAACTAGGAAGATGAAAAAAGGGGATGGGGCGGGAGGGTTTCGCCTCTAAACAAGGGCTTCTGTTTCCACCACTCCAGGAATGTCACTTCCATAAAAAGATGCCCACAGAGAGAGAGACACGCACAGAAATCTATCTATCTATCTATCTATCTATCTATCTATCTATCTATCTATCTATCTATCTATCTATCTATCTATCTATCTATCTATCTATCTATCTATCTATCTATCTATCTATTTCTAACCGATTCCAGATATGCTCTGGCGATATTTTGTTGCCAATATTTCTTTATCTATTTTGTGATTAATATGACACAATGATAACAAAAGTCTCAGTTTAAACCAAAATAATTAATTAATACCAAATGAAGGGAGAAGCAAAACGTGTTTTTCATGTGATCTCAAAGGATGGCTGCAGAATGGCACTGATAATACTGAGAAAGTATGCAATAATACTGTTATGAGAAAAAAAACTCCAATATCAGTCCAAATTTATTGGTCTGTTTATTATGTGTATTACGGAGCCCCTAAAGGGACATGGAGGGAAAAAAAGAAACTTTTGCAAGATCCCGCAATAGTTTTGCGAGATCTCGCAAAAAATAAACTTTTGCGAGATCCCGCAATAGTTTTGTGAGATCTCGCAAAAGTACTGCGGGATCTCGCCAAAGTATTGCGGGATCCCGCAAAAGTATTGCGGGATCTCGCAAAAGTTTAGTTTTTGTGAGATCTCGCAAAACTATTGCGGGCTCTCGCAAAAGTTTATTTTTTGTGAGATCTCGCAAAACTATTGCGGGATCTCGCAAAACTATTGCGGGATCCCGCAATACTTTGGTGAGATCCCGCAGTTCTTTTGCGAGATCTCACAAAACTATTGCGGGATCTCGCAAAAGTTCTTTTTTTCCCCTCCATGTCCCTTTATGAGCTCCGTAGTGTATCGTAAAGGACATGATGTAGAAGCATACAGCAAGAACTATAGATTGATTGATACAGTTTTTTTATGGCCGATGCCCATACTAGTTATTTTGGCCAATCGCTGATAATTGCTGTAGATTCTTTGAGCCCATTTTTCATTAACCAATTGTTTTGGTTAATGATTTGCACCAATAAGATACCAATACAAAAAAAGGTATGCTATTACAGAAAAACACATCAGCCAGCAGATATAATGGTTCATTTCTACCATGATGGACAAGAGTAAGAAAAGTAAGTAACTTAGTGAGACCACATGCTGTTTGTTTATGTTAGCATGAGTTGATGATCAATTATGATAATAATAGAATCTCAAAACAAAGAAAAGTTACAGAAAATGAAACATCACAGTTTATGTAAGCAGAAGTGTCAGAATGTGCAGCCCCACTAACCACATTGCTGGCTGCGCCACCTCTGATGTGTGATGCTGTAAGGCGACACACAGCTGGCAAAAACTCTGGGGGGTTTTCTTCGGAGGGGGGTTACAAGTGTTGGACGACCTTTTGGGTTTTATTTGTGCAGCAGTTTCTTTGTTGAATGATACAGGGACTAGGAAATGTCTTTGTTTCTTATCTTTCCTTGAATTTCATTAGATCAGGAAATTATTCTTGTTTTTGTAATCTTTCAGCAAAAGAAAAAAAAACAAAAAACGGATAAAAAAAAATCAGAATTGAACATTAAGACCTGCAGTGTCAACATGTCCTTATATGTTTGCAGGGATTTTCCAATTTGATGGTTTCTGTTTTCTGTGATTGCAGCATTACTCCTTTGCAGTTGTTTTTGATTGTCACATCTTTGAATCTGCTTTGGGTTAATGAAGCTTAAATTCACTCTGATCTGCCTCACCTGGATCACCTGCTGAAGTCCTACCTCCAAACCTCAGCCAATCAGCCTTGCTTCGGCGATCGCAACCTTCCTGGAGCCAATCAACTTACAAGATCTCCATCTTCAAGCATCATTCCTGACGTCCCTCTTGCTCACCAGCCGTCTCTATACCCACCTTCACCCCTTCTCCTCCCCAAGAAGTGACTCTCAAGACAGACTCCATTCATCCTGGGCTTATTCCAACATCAGTGTCCGGACACCGGTGCAAGACTTATCCTCTCTCTCCTAAATCCATCGGTCTGATCATCCATCAGCTCTGAACACCAAGTCTTCAGCCGGTGTCTGAGCGCCAAAGAACTTATATTAATCATGTCAATAAACTCTTCTTAGTACAACTTCTCTCTGTGAGAATTGAATTGATTTCCCTGCACGTTTTTAAGACCATGTTTCTTCACTTCTTTCTAATGCTGCCTTTCATGTACAATTGGTTTGGTGGATCTTCAAATGGTGAGTAATTAAGCTAAAAAAATGTATTAAACTACAACCAAATCTGAAGCTTCCCGGAGTTCTAAAATTTCATAGATAGCAGGGTAGTTAGGCAGCCATTTAAACTATGGAGTGAATTTTGTTCCATTATCGCTGCAAAAAATTAAATGGAAAAAAAACAAAAAAACATGCAATCTAGAAATTTTACTTTTAAAACGTTAATTAATAAAAAGAAGGTTTTTAAAGTGAATTTTGCTAATTCTTGTAATTATATTGTTGTTTCCATATTAAGCTTTATGAATTGCATTCTTCTCAAATTGGATTTTACAGATCGCATTTTCTTCACTTCTGATTCTTTGGAGTGAGGAGCGAAGAAGCATTTCTATTAGTCTGCACGGACATTAGCAACAACATTTTTACTAAGGTGAAAACACAATCTGTAAAAAAAATCTGTAGAAAATAGAATATGAAAAATTAAATAAAAAATTAAGAAAATAGCAGTTACTCTCATAACCTTTGATTTTACAATTAATGAGGTTTAATCTATGGATTGCAAATTGTTTTTTATTTCATTTCCATTTATAAAATATTTTCTTTGCTCTCAACAATAGTGAAACAACATTCACTCCATAGATTTCTTCATAAATCCTCGGGTTTGTGCGAAGCCAAATTGTAAGCTGCATCAAACTCCATGTTCTGTTAATAGTCCATGAGACGTCTTGTGTTTTATAAACTTCACTTTGTCGACCATGCAACTACCTGCACTATCAGCCCAATCAAAATACCTCTGCAGCTCTTTGCAGAATGAATCATTAACAAACTTATCACCATTAGAGACTCTCCTTTCTGTGTTTCTTCTCTTTCACCTTCAGAACAACATCAGTTTTTAGCCTTCTTTACTATCAAACTGTGGTTATGCAACCGGGCAATAAATTAACCTCTTGACCCCGGCTGAAGGCTGAGGCCCGGTGACTCTCCGGTCGCCAGCAGCAGCAGCAGAACATTGTTGACTCTGCACTGCAGGGGTTGAGTCAGAAGATAACCTTGTTTTCCACAATGTCTTCCTGCCCACTGGAGTCTGAGTGTGTCTGACTAGATGTAAAAACAGGCTCTTCCCCTCTGGAGAGAGAAGCCCTGACACGATGACTGTTACGCGGCTCAGTGGGGATCATCAAGATGTCATATCTGAACGTGTTCCAGCAGAGATAAGAAGGTCGGCAGGTAATAAACTCATTCTATGGACTCTTTAAAGGAGAAGTTTAGCTCCACACTTCATCTGGAAAGTGTTTGATGGCGGCTCACTGTCATCAAACCTTCATCAATGGTAACAAACTACAACAAGAACTGTAATGATCTTGGCACTGATCCCTGGCTCATTAGTTTCCTTCCTTTCACCTGCTTAGCTCCACCCAGTTTTAATCTGCCCTCATCTGATCCACCTGTTCCAGCTCCCATTTATGCTGCCTGTTTCCAGCCATCAGTCCCAGATTATTCAAGCCGAGTGAGAATTATCTAGCGTACCCTGTTGTGTTTTTTGACTGCCTGATCTTGACCTCGGTTTCTGCCTCTGGATTCCTGAGTTTTTGGCTCGCCCCTGTTCCGATGTTTTGTCAGATCAGCACACCTATAGTCAATACCCGTTTATCCCTTTAGCTTATCCCTTCAGGTATCCCTTTAGTGTTGTACAAAAAATAAACGTTAAAACGAACTTCCCGACCTCAAACGTTGTGGGCGGGACTAAGTTCGGAATGGCACCCAGGCTAGTGAATCCCTGAAGTCATGTACAAAAAAAAACTATTTAATTGCTTACTTTCTGGTGTTTTTTGAAATGTGTGGCGATCTCACCTTAAATTGTTTTTTTTATATATATACAAGACTAAAGGGATACACACCTATTGAGGTAGTTCAAAGTCTATTTTCTGTACAAAAGTAAAGGGTTAAATGCAAATCAGCTGGTCACACTGTGCCCAAAGCAGAGGTGGAAAGAGTACAAAAAAAATTGTAATTGAGTAAAAGTATCTTTACTTTACCTAAATTTTAAGTAAAAGTAAAATTACCCATCTCAAAATTTACTCAAGTAAAAGTACAAAATTACTTCATTTAAAATGTAATTTGAGTAAAAGTTACTTAGTTACTTTGGGTTATTTAATGCAAAAAAGGATGAGTCATGAATCGAATTGAGCACAAGGTGTTTTAATCGATTTCAAGGCGTATTTCACTGGACATCCACACTTGCAAAAGATCAGCAGGGCTAAAGAACATACTTCCTCACAGCACAAGGACAGTCACAACCTGAACCATAAAGTGCAAACAATTTTCAACCCTACTGTCCAACAGACAACACCATGATAGGAATAAAGAAATTTAAACTACATTTTAAAGTTTTCAAAATGCACATAAAATTAAATGCCCAAAAGATACCAGAAATCAATCTAAAACGCAACAGGATCCCACTGTTACTAACAAGCTCCTCATTTAATGATTTTAACTGACACTTGTTTTACTTTAATAGTGATTTTTAACTGTCACTTATTTTTACATCAATTGTTTATATGCTTGAATTGTGTAAATAAAGTGCTGTTAAAGGTTAAAAGTCTTCTTCTATTTTTTAATGGCGATTAAGTGTCGGTTCCGTGACACAGGGGTTTAAATTTCCGGCCGCATTTAATTTTTTCATCATCAGTATTTTTATATATTTTTTTACTTAGTAACGTGAGGGGGTTTTAAATGTAGCGAAGTAAAACTACTTAGGTTAAAATTTACTCGAGTAAAAGTAAAAATTACATATTACAAAAACTACTCAGAAAATTACAAATTACTTATAAATAGTACTCAATTACAGTAACGTGAGTAAATGTAATTCGGTACTTTCCACCCCTGGCCCAAAGTAAAACTAATGCATCCACATTCTCTGTGAAATATTATTAACCAGGGAAAAAGACCAGATATGGGTAATAACCAGTTACTTTACTGGAGTAACTATAAGAAGAAAAAGTACACATAGTAGAAGTTGTACTTTTCTGTGCCTTTTACTTTTACTTAAGTAATATTCTTGTAGGAGTATCGCTGCTGCTATTAAATGTTCTGGTTCCTTGACCCACCATGAGAAACTTGAGCTTCCTTGTTATAAACTCATGGATCATGTGACATCGGCTCTTTACCTAAAGGAATCATAACAAATCAAAAATCAACCCATTTAAATTAGAGAATTACAATTTCAACCACAAATTTAAGATTAGAATAAATAACAAACTTATGAGTAAGACTCTACAGCACCTGAAGAAGCTCTTACACTCCTTACCAGTTGGTGGAGCTGAAGTACCTAACCCAACTTCTTTTCAACAAGGAAGAACATTATACCTGATCAGTGGTTTTGTTTTCATGGTAAATGGTAAATGGCATGTACTTATATAGCGCTTTTTCAAGTCAGGAGACTTGACCGAAGCGCTTTACACTACATTCACTCCTTCACCCATTCACTCACACACTGATGGTGGCAAGCTACATTGTAGCCACAGCTGCCCTGGGGCAGGAGCAGGGCTGGTGCCACCGGGCCCTAGATCGCCATCAGTAGACAATGCAGGTGAAGTGTCTTGCCCATAAACACAACGACACTGAAAGTCGGAGTCGGGGCTTAAACCGACGCCCTATTTCATCACAAATTTACCAATACAAATGCAAATGTACTGCTACCTTTGGATTGAAAGCTGTAAATCTGTTATTTAACTATTTTAACATATCTTGTATTTAGATTTTGCTGTCTGATGTGTAGGATTTTTTTTGTTTGTTTATCAGTTTTTGTTTACATACGTTGGGTTTTTTTTGCTCTTACAAAAAGGAAACTGTACTTCACTGAGAGGTTATTTGGGATCTTTTTGCTCAAGTCAAGCACCCCAGTGTCAGCTGCTTGTTGGATTCCTCCACTTCCTGGTGTTACACCATATTTGCTCCCCCAGCAAGTCCTTACAACCTCAACACAAGAAAAACAGAAAAACACTGTTCATAGGGTGTTTACTAAATCTGTGCACCCATGTGAAAGAAACATTAAAATGCTGACACTGAAATACGCAATTTGTAATTTTATTGTGTTATTGCAGCAGTGGGTAAATGAAATGTTTGCATAATAACCCTATCATTTGGGAAATGAGTCAACTCATTATATATATATATATATATATATATATATATATATATATATATATATATATATATATATATATATATATATATATATGTCATGGTTGGTTTAGGAATTAAACCCACATGCAGAACACCACATGGAGACTGATAAAAAGTTCAATGGAGTTTATTAAAGGTTGCACAAAGATAACATGAACTGGATTCAGGTAAACTGGTCCGGGCGGGATTCTCAGGCGTCTGCAGAGACGGATAGTTTGATTAGCCAGGTTAACAGATGAATCGTTGTTTTCAGATGTTTCTGAAAATACCTTGAAGAGGTCCAGGCTTTCCTTTCTGAGAGGGGGAACCGGTTGGGTCCAGAGACTGTTGGTTCAGCAGAGGGCTCAGCAGCAGCAGTGTCTAGCTTCTGACTTTCCAGTGACAGACCTTAGTTTGAGGGATTAGCTCTTTCCCTAAGAGCAGCAGGTGGATTCCAGAGTGAGATCTTCAGGTTTGGCTCTCTAGGGCAGGCAGGCAGGTAACAGGCTAAGCTCATCCAGAGCTTCAGACAAGAGACAAGTTTCCTGTGTGCGAGAAGACAGAGACTGGTTAGAATTGGGTTTCTCCTTAGAGACAAAGATTCTAGTAGATACAGAGGCCCAGGTTCGCTAACCAAACTTGGTCAACACTGCGGCGTTGAAGGAAGGTCTGGCTGCTGATTATAAAGGCAGTTCTCCTGATGGGCTGATTAACGTCAGCTGTGCCGGAGGGCTCCAGCCCAGGAGATCCACAGCGCACTCTGCTGGAGAAGGGTGGTGAAATCTCCAGATCCCAACTATATATATATATATATATATATGGGTGTGTATGTTGAATTACATTTCATTATTTAAGTAATTATTTTAAAAATTACATTAATGGGAACTTTGAGTTATTTGATTTCATTGTATTATGTGTAATAATACATGTATTACAGTACCTTACAGTATCTATTACAGAACCTTAGAGATCTCCTCATGATGAGTGCAATGGCCACCTTGTGACTCCCCCCTCCCACCACCATCAACACCACTTAGGGAATCGCTGCTCTTTGTTGAATCTCATTAGCTTATTTCGAGGAATAAGACGAAGTTATCAAAGTCACATCCTTCAATGTAGTGAAGCATCAAAGATATTTTAAAACTAAAAGAAAGATTTCCAACTAATCTGTCTTATCACACTATAATCAAGTGAAATTGTTTTAAACTTATTTCTACATTCTCTTCACCAAAACCCAGAGCAGCCACATTTTCCTACTCATTCTAATTCTAGCTGCAGAGTCTCTGTTGACTTAATCAGAGGCTCAGAGTTTGGAGACTGAGCTCAGAGTGTCTGTAACCCTGGATTGGATACGCCCTAATCTTCCAGAATGACGTCTCTTTAACGGAATTTCCACAGGGCTTCCATCCCATAATAATACAGAGATCTCCAGTACCTTGGATATGCAATGCATCAACAGTGAGGATGTTCTCTATTAAAAAGGCCATCACTGTGAGGAGACTAAACAGTCCAACATGCTCTGTTTGCAGGAAACTGCAGCACATTGGTTCTTTGTGTTAGGAACCAAAAATAATATTCGTTAAAATTGTTTTAGATAGCCAAGATTTATCCTTTGCAAGCCTTTTAATGCCACAGTTATTCATAGGTCAGATTAAAGTCTATTAAGACTCAAACAACAATCCTTTACAATACTTTGTAAATGTTCTGAACTGTAGCCTGAAAGAAATTATGTCAGATCTCCAAAAATCAGAATTATTAATAAGTACCTCTTTGATATGTTATAAAGAATCAGTACCTGATGAAAAAATTTAATTCAGTTCATTTCTATAATGCCAATTCACAATATATGTCATCTTAAGGCACTTTATAGAGACAATTCAACCAGATCATCCAGTCAAATTGATTCAAAATTTTCTATCTAAGGAAAACCAGTTGATTGCATCGACTCATTGACTTGAAGGCAATCCCTCGCACTAAGAATGCTTGTAGCGACAGTAGAGAGGAAAAACTCCCTTAAGATATTAAGACATCAGAGGATACCTGAGAATTTTGTAAATTTCTGTACCTTTATAGAAACTGAAGCAACGCTCTGTAACTTTAGCAACTAGAGGCGTTGTAACCTCTGGGTTTAGCACTCTGAAAGGACAATGGCATCACTGCACTCTAACTAAACTAGTATCCCTAGCCTTTAGAAGATACCCATTATTGAAAGTCCTCAGTTGTTTTTTGTTTCTTTATTTGAAGTTTGACATTTCACACCAAGACGACTGCTGATAGCATCTCTTTTGTTTGTTGGCCACGATATTCCACACGATAGGCTTGAAAATGTTTTACTGGAAGCGTACATTCATGGCTGAGATCTCAGACTGTCAGCTTTAAGGGAAAAGTCCGGTTAGCAAGGAATATTTAATGGACCATTATCTATACCTAAAACTAATATGTTTGCTGTGATTTAATGAATTAATGAAAACAATAATTTTCTTGCGATCACTGTGTCTGGGAGCGGCCATTTTTGCGCAAATATAGTAACCCCTCCCTCCTGCCATCTTCCGGCAGTGACGTCACGGTGCGGTAAGCCTAGCGCCATTCTCCCCGCTTTACAAGCTAAATCAATGCGAACTACTAGATACATCTGCAATCAACAACAATTATTGAAGATTTCCAGAGGACTTCACCATTAAAATTCACCAGAGCTATAGTGAAACTGACGATGCCCATGTGCATGGCAGCTGGATGCTGGAATACATCGGGTAAAAGGGAAAAAAAAAAAAGTTATTACACCTTTCTGATTCCTGATCCTCCACGGACGGGTTGGTCGGTAGACAGCAGTCTAAGCCTATAGCAGCATAACTATAGAGATAGCTCAGGATAACCTGAGCCACTCTAACTATAAGCTTTATCAAAAAGGACAGTTTTAAGCCTAGCCTTAAAAGTAGACAGGGTGTCTACCTCAGGGACTAAAACTGGTAGTTGGTACTGGTGCTGTTGTGATAACATACGTTTGATTGGATTTTGGTTTACGTCTACTTTGAATTTAAAGCCCCCCTGGAGAAAACTCCACCAGCCGCCACTGGTTTAGAGATTCCTTTCACTGTTGGAGTTAAACTGCTAACTGAGGTATTTTTTGTTTAAGTCTGTGGTTCAACTGTTTTTTGTTTTTGTTTTACTAGTTGCTTTTATCATGTTTTTATCTTTAGTTGCTTTTAGGCCCCGTCCACACAAAGTCAAAACGAACACGAAACGCTAATATTTTCCAGAACGTTTGTCGTAAAGATGGAGACGTAAAATAAATGTGAGCGACCACACGAATGCATGAAAACGCTGCAGAATGAATGCCAGGCCTGTAAGTGGCGCTGTGGTGCCAAAGCAAAAATAGGCGAAAACAGGCAACGAAATGTTGGGCATGCGCAGTAATATTTATACAACAACCAAACCGGAAAACCGGAAAATGGCCCTGCGGGTCCATTTTCGTGGTGCAGTCAAATTGAGGTGCTGAACTATGTCGTCTATATTGCTCAGTTCTTCCTGGAGATATTCCAGAAGAAGAGGACTCTGTTGTAAGCCCGACAGCAGGGTGAGTAGCATGAGCAGCAACCATTCAACACAGTACGGCGCCATTGTTGTTGTGTGTTGCTGTGTCGCGCATGCGTGTTTAGAGGCGACGCTATGACGCATGCGTGTAAGAAAAAAAATGCGGTTAGACCTTAAAGATGGAAACGCGAAAACGGTGTTTCAAAATCTTCCCACTCTGAAGGCTGAATAAAAAAAAGATCGTTTACAGACCCCAAAACGCCGGCTTCGTATGGATGAGAGGCTGGTTTGGTGAAAAATTTGTGCGTTTAGGCCAGGGTTTGGCTTCGTGTGGACGGGGCCTTATTCTGCTAGAATTTCTCCTTCTGTTTCATTGGTTAATCCTGTAAAGCCCTTTGAATTGTCATTGTACCGAATGTTGCTATATGAATAAACTTGTCTTGCCTTGCTTGAGGAACTTGTGAATTATACTGGTATTATACTGGTAATTCTTTTATTTGAACTTATTTCTACTTGCTGTGTGTGAATTGTACTAGTACTTTGTGAATACAATTAGGAAAACTTTGCGTTTGTAAGTTTGTGATCTGTACTTACAAATGTGTTACTACTAGTAAAAATGTGATTCCTACCAATAAATCTGTGATTTATAACTTTATGGTTGTAACCTGTACTCACACAGATGTAGATCTGATATAAAATTTATCCATGAGTTGGTAAGAAAGAACAAAAAGAAAAAAAAAAACTCTTAACTTTATTTATATTTTTGACTTGATTGATTTTTACAGTTTCAGACATCCACATATATGTTTTTCTGGACAGTTATCTCAACCAATACAAATGACACAGCTCATTCAACGGGCCTTGTATCTTTGATCCAGGACCCGTTAACAATGAGTTCTTTCTCTGACTACGTAAGAATTGACCAGCAGGGATCCAGCAGAAAGGGAAAATGTAAACCGAGGATTAGCCGGACTAATGGCCTGAACTTGTTGTTGATGTTAATTACCGTTAATTAGTAGCCTCCTTTAACTTTGCAGATTGGGCCAAAAAGTTTGGGACAACATTCTTGCAGTTTTCAGATCATCTGGCCGCATGGTCTAATTCTCATGCACACTTTCTCACACCTCCGATTACAAGCCAGAAGTCTTTCTCGTTAATTTCAGCCTCTCCCCAGTGTGGCTCTCATACTCTGACGGCTTTGATCTGTTTGTTCTTTGCTCGTTGTCAGAGGCCATTTGCTCGCGCCACAATGATTCCTTTTCACCGGGTTTGATCTTCTCGATCCATCCTCCTCCTTTCCAGTGATCGAGCAAAGAAGCAGAGCCTCAAAGCCCCCCGTGTGTTTGCTGGTCTGTCCACTGATCCAGAGAAACAACAGTAGGAGGATTTGGGATCTTTTTTGGTTTCCTGAACTGAGACATAATCGTCCACTTTGTTGGGCTGGTTAACCCTGCATTGTTCCAGTGGCCCCTCAGCTTGAAAGGCAGCTTTGTGCAACACATACATGTTCTCACACACAACATGGCAATGACTGACACTCTCAGGGTGCTTCCTACCTATAACTTGTTTTTACTTTTACACCCAACTCTAACAGCAGGGGTGGATGTCCCAGCAGGATTCAGTGGTGTGAATGAGAAGTTAAAAAAGAGTTCAGACTGATGTTTCTCTCTGGTCAACACCTGGTATCACTTTATTAACCTCAACTGTCTTGACCCCTAAGAGCCAAGGAATACTGGGGCCAAAGGGCGCCTCAGTGCGGGAGGGGCTAAGGGAGAAGGGGTGTAAGGGGTGCAGGACATCACCACCTTTGAAGGGCTCCTCCATTCGATGCCTAGCGATGACTTTACCAGTACTGTGACCTCCTTGACCCTGACACCCCAAACCACGGCCCTTTTCCCTCCCTGCAGCTGCTGATTCGCATTGCTCTGCTTCGTGCTGCTGCAGCAGACGCAGAAAGGTATGGATGGGAGGAAAAGAAGGGAGCGAAGCAAGGAATGGCAAGATGGAGCTGAGAGAAAAGGTCAACTGCTGGTCAGAGGTTTTTTATTGGGAGTCCAGGAGGGAGGGAGCTGGAGTGGGAGAATGCGTTAAAGACCACCGTCTGAGATTTTAACTACAGGGAGGGGAATTTAGCCCTTTTTTTTCACCCCTACAGAAAATTAGCGTGGACAGTCTGTGTCTTTGAATGTCAGGAAAGAAGCGAAGAAGAATAATGCTCTTATGGGTGATCTTAAGACTTACAGATTGGTTTGAGTTCTTTTTTTGATTGGACTTTACCTTACATTATGCAGCTTTTCTCCATGTTTTCTGAAGGACTCATGGTGCCTTCATGTGGCATTGTAATTATTGTGAATACCAAAAGCCAACATGTAAATTGCACATGAGCTCCCAATCATGTTCTAATTTCCACTGGAAAGCTGGGAAGATTCTATAGCCCCATTTAGACTACCCTCTGAAAACCGATCTGTGCCGAATTCGGACCAAGGTTGGATCAGTTAACTGTGCCGATCTCAGTTCCTTGCGACCATTTACACGCCACGCTAACACAGTTCCTCACCTCCTAGTGACGATCTATGGTACTACCGTTCTCTAGAGGGAAACAAGCAAATCAACATGGCGGCATCCGTATCATTCAGGAAGTTTGGTTAAAATTGTGATATTTCTTTGTTTGTGGACAGTCAGGCGAAGAAGGCAGCGTTTGGTGAATTTACTTGACAGAGTCTGCTTTTGTGAAGTGGATACGACAAACGATAGCCTGATCAGGTCTTAGAGATGCAGGAAACATCAACGGACGTTGAGGTTCATCAAACTGCTAAGCAGAATCATCACTGGAAATCATGGAATAGGGAAGCTAGTATTTTTATGAATGTCTGAAATTTCATCATTACAGAGACTGTAAGAAGATGAGGCGAGTCTGCTCATGCGCTCTTTATCGAGAACTGAGCCAGAACTGACCCACGCCGAGCCCTACCGATGGATTAGTACTAGTTTCAGGTTCAATTGTGTCTGGCAAGGTCCGGTTCAGTTTTTCGTGCAATTTACACTCAACAGTTATCTCAGTTACCATGCTCGGACCGATCTCTGCATGGTTTCAAAAAGGGTAGTGGAAATGGGGCTTTTGATATAGAAAAAAGGTCAACTTTGGCCTTTCAACATGGCGGAAAACACCAAAACTATTCTGTGTGGTGGCATTGTGAAGCATTCTTTCCTGTTGTGTTTGTAGCCTACACAATTCTGTGACAAACATTTTCAAAAAACATATGACCATTTAAATGTTTTTCTTTTTTGAACTGACTGTTATTGTTTGATTTGACCAGAGAGTCGCTAGCAGTCAGTCGATGCATTTTCTTCTTCCTGTAGTAGATTAGTTAGGAAGAAGTTAGGAGACCTCAAGCAGCAGGAGTTGGAAAAACGTACGTGCTGCTTCATTTTTGATGCTTAAACAAGTTTAGTTCTGATGCACGCTGGGCCTTTAGTTCTGATGCACGATGGGCCTCTGCCCTATGCTTTCTTTGACAGTAACAATGGCAGCTATACTTGCTGTGATCAGAGGGTTAAAAAATGGTTTTGATATGTTTTGAAGGGTGAGAAAATCCACCTGAAAAATTGTCTCTGCAGTCAGTTTATCAAGATTAACATCCTGCCTTCAAATATTGTTTCACTGTCAGACGCTCAGACCACTACATACCGGCGGTGCGCGGTCACTGGGAATCCCGTTCAAGAGTAGCCTCTGGGCTGGTCGCCTCTTCGTGGTTTTCCCCTACTGTTCATGAGAGCTGGAAACTTTTTTCTTGTACGTAATCAAAGCTACAGGCACCAGTATAATAAAATCTAATATATTTTGCAGTTTTCGACATTTTAAGTTAATTTAGGCATTAATAAACTGTTTCAGAGGAGTGATCATGGCGCTCTGCATCAGCAGTGCTGTGTCTGTCTCCCTGCCAGCTCCCAGATCAGCTTCTCTGATTGGTTGATGTGGAGCGTCGAGCAGCAAAAGTTCAGTTTTTCAAACTCCTGCAGCTGCTGCTTCTGAAACGGGTCACGCGTGTCAGATGCTCAGACACGCTGCAGTACCTTTTGCTGCACCTAGATGCACGTCAAGCATTAACTTTGCATGTAAACTAGCTGCTTCTGCTGCTTGCAGTCTGAACGTAGCATAACCATCCTGCCCAAGCAGCACGTCAGGGTAATCTTTGGATCCAACATGTTTCTCTTAACAAAATGCAATATTAATTTTCACTTTACAAGTAAAAAGGATGATCTTTACCACACGAAGGAACCTGATTTGTATGTTGTCCATCTCCTACCATTTGCGTTTAAGACCAAAGGGACAGAGTAAACAAATGGGTCTTTAACTTTGCTTTAAAAACATCTACAGAACCGGACAGCTGGATGTCAAGAAGAAAGAGTGTGACAAGAGAGAAGGTACAATCGGCAACAGTTATTTTTCATGCTTTAAGGATTCTTAAAAGGCAAGCGCTTTCAGATCTAAAAGCTCGAGGGGGGGGGGGGCTTATGAGACCGTTTAAAGGCTTGTAGGAGAGCAACAGGATCTTAAAATCAGCAGGTACATGACAAGGCAGCCAATGAAAGGATGGTAGCACTGGGATAATAAGTGGGAATTTGCCAGTCTTTGTCAAAGCAAACCTCTAAAACCTTCTCTTGATAGCCCAGAGAAAAGGGCATTACAGTAATCAATGTGTGGGAACACAAATGCATGAAAAAAAGCTCTGCATTTTGACAAATTTTTTGCAATTTTCCTAAAATGATAAAAGGGAGCTTTAATCACTACTTGTACTGTAAGCCAGGCTCAAAACTAAAAACAGGATCTAACCACACTTTAAGGTTCGTAGTTGTATCCCTACATCTTATCTTGAAGTCGTCAATCTTGTTTTCATTAATTCATTAAATCACAGCAAACGTATTAGTTTTAGGTATAGATAATGGTCCATTAAATATTCCTTGCTAACCGGACTTTTCCCTTAAAGCTGACAGTCTGAGATCTCAGCCATGAATGTACGCTTCCAGTAAAACGTTTTCAAGCCTATCGTGTGGAATATCGTGGCCAACAAACAAAAGAGATCCTATCAGCAGTCATCTTGGTGTCAAATGTCAAACTTCAAATAAAGAAACAAAAAACAACTGAAGACTTTCAATAATGGGTGTCTTCTAAAGGCTGTTTTCATAACCTGTAATGGTCTTGAACGTTTTTCCAGAATTGACTGTAGATGTGTCTAGTAGTTCGCATTGATTTAGCTTGTAAAGCGGGGAGAATGGCGCTAGGCTAACCGCACCGTGACGTCACTGCTGGAAAATGGCAGGAGGGAGGGGCTACTATATTTGGGCAAAAATGGCCGCTCCCAGAGTCAGGGATCGCAATGAAAAATATTGTTTTTTTTTATTTTATTTTTTTTACTGATTAACGGCAAATTCATTACATCATCGCAAACATATAATTTTTAGGTATAAATAATGCCGCATCGCTTATTCCTTTCTGACCGGACTTTTCCTTTAAGAGTACGAATCACAAATTTACAAGTATGTATCACTATTTTACTTATACATAAGTAAAAATATAAGTTTACGAATACAAATCACACCTTTCCAGGTTCGCATCATACATTTAATATTATAAACAACAAAAGTGTAAATTTGTAGTTCATGTTCTTAGATTTGTGATCTATTAAATTCGGATTCCTGCTAGTAAATTAGTGATTTGTACTCATATTGTTGCTAAATTGCATATATTTAAACCATATGTCTGATGTCACATGAAATTTATCTATGAGTTAATAAGAAGGAATGAAAACAAATCTCTTACCCATTTATCTTTGTTCTTAGTTCCAAATCAGATGTTCACACACATTTTTCTTTTATTTCAGTTATCTTAGCCCATATTTAGGGGCTGGTAGCCGGTCCTGATCCGAACACTCTGCTCAAACCGCCTGCAGAGTTGAAACAGGGAGAGGGAGCAAAGGTCAGCCCTGATGTTTAGTGTGCTCCATCTGATCCATCAATGACTTGTTTGCACTCTTTCATGATCCATCGGTATGTGAAGGAAAAAGAAACTGCTGGGAAACAGAGAAAGGATGATAGTGGTCCTTCACAAAGAGTAAGAATCTGCACGTTTAACGAGCAAAGATAGATCCTTAGACTTAGATTAACTTTATTGTCATTTTGTACACACTTAGAGTATACAAAACGAAATGTCTTTATGTACAGCTCTCAAGACATTTCTATTTCTTAAAGTGCAGCAGTGATCAAATTTAAACATCAAATGTGAAAATAATTTGTTTTCCAGCATTCAGCTTTTTTTGTCTTACAGTGTCCTGTCTGGCAATGTGGCAATAAGAATAATTGTCTTGATGCCAAAAAGAGCCAGACAGATTTTACTATCACAAGTGGAGCTATATGGCAATTGCCATATAGCTCCACTTGTTTCTTGCATATAAATTGCTTTATTATAATTATGCAGGAGTTTTACACTGGAAAAAATCAAAATCTAGACGAGTCATTTTTTTCTTAAAATAAGTGCCTTTGCTCTTGGATTAAGGTAGTAAAAGAGACATCTTGCCAATGGAACAAGTCAATTTACACTTAGAATAAGAAAACAGAGTAGCATTGTTTAATTTCAAGTGCATATTATCTAATTATCTTATTTATCAGAGTAAAAATACTCATTCCGTTGGCAAACTATCTCATTTACCTACTCAAATTAAGGGGAAATACACTTAATTTAAGACATTTTTACTTATTTCTAGATCGTTTTTCCAGTGTACAGTTTATATGGACACTGCAATGTAAAAGAGCAGAAAAACAGAAGAAGAAAAGGAAAAAAGAAAAAAAAAAATAGAAAAGATGAAAGAAAAAAGAAGAAAGGAGATAATGACAAAACATTTTCAGTCTGCTTCATCACCTGCAACGAGATAAAAAAAGAACAGCACAACCGAAAGACATGGTACGAGACATACAATAAAGCAACACCTTGAAACTATCGCTAAAGTTATATTATTAAGTCTGACATGTACTCCGTGTTTCCTGAAGATATGAATGTCTCATTCATTAGTCTGATGGCGGTGGAGAAGAAGCTGTTTTAGAATCTGCTGGACATGCATCCAATGCTTCAAAGCCTCTTCCCAGAGGGCAGCAGGGAGAAACTGCAAAATAGCTTCCATGTTAGCTTACACACATACTTTTGGACTTAGGTTTATATCTAATAAGTGCATGTATTGGAACATGTAAGTTACAGAAAATCTAAAAGAAGACACAAGTGGAGGAGTAGAAAAAGACTAAGATTTGAGGGGAAAAAAGAGAAAAGGAAAGTCATAGGTGATGGAGGCCACGGAAGCAGAAACAAATGAACGGAGATGAGAAATATGATGTGGTAAATAAATGGTGAAGAGGAGAAGATTTTGCTGTATTCCACTTAGGAGCTCCTAAAAGTGATGAAATCACTGAAATCAGTCGTGTTTGCTCATTTAGATTTTTACCTGAATTTTTCTTCTGTTTGTTTCTCTCAGTTAGCCTCACCTGAATGTTGTCTTTGTTTTTAGAAGAGAAAATAACACAATTAAAGTTTTATATTGTTTTTTTTTTTTTTGCAGTTTTGTTGTTTTCATTCCCCCTTTGTTAGATCATGATTTAACTGTTATTAATGTTCTCCCTTTTTTACCCACCACACCCTGACCTGATCATTGCTCCTTCTCCGCACATACAGTGTTGGTGGTATGATGCTGTGGGATGCTGTAACTGATGGATCCATCAGTTTTACTGTGGGCTAAAGGCCAATTTATGCTTCTGATGCATAGCCTGTGCAACCGTCAAATCTGTCTGTGTGCGCGACCACAACTGACTACGCATCGGCGATCTCGTGCGCAAGTGCGCAGACAAAAAGCAGCTGTGATTGGTTCTTGGTATGCCTTTCCGGCTGTCTGTGTGGTCGTCCTTCTCGATTCGGTGCTGGGGAACAACTACAATGGAAACTACGATGAAATGTTAGTCTGTCTTTTTGCCAACTCCATAACAGAACCTGTTGTTCTTCCATGTCTAGTGACTCTAGATCCATCTCCGTGACCGTGATATCTTGCAGACGCCCCATTGTTGTTTTGGAAGATAAAAACTCCCGTCGGCGCCGCCAAAGTTCTCGGGACCATCGCCGAAGTTCTCACGAGTTCTTGAATAGTCTCCCCCTTGCGCTTTGGCTGGAATCTGCTGTGTGTCTCTAGAAATTCCAGACCAATGGTGCAGAAGCATACCGGCACATCTGGTTCCCGACCAGACCCAAGCAATATTTGATGTGTGCGGATGTAGGAGTCTAATCTGCCCTTAAGATGACTGCCAACTTAAAGCATTTGCATGGGTGTCTAAATTTGTACATGAAAGTCAGAAACATAAATTAATTCAAGATTTTAATTTTTCCCTGTTATCAACTCATAGATACATGTAATCAGATTTTCATATGTGAGAATACATGTTACAAGGTAACAATTTGGCATCAAAGCAAGTTTTTGCAGGATTTGAGCTCAACATTTTCTACTGCATGCATTGATGTGTTTTCTGGCTGCATCTTTCTCCCCTTCTGTTTTGTTGCAAACCCACTTTTAAGGACTGATGGACACGGCTGGAGAGAGAAATTTAGTGTTTTACTATAACATTTTTACTGTTTTATTGTTGAATTTGTGTGAATTTGAGATTTTACAGTTGCGTTTAGGTAAATCGTGATTATATTGCAAATGTAATTTACTGCCTTGCCCCATTTATGAACTATTGAAAAACAATGACAAGTTAATTAAATCTTATGTTTATCAATTGAGTTGAGTCAGGCTGCATCCCAAAGGTTTAGTTAAGACACACCTTCATCTGCCTGGTTTCTATTTTTCTAAAAGCTCCTGACTGGCCAATTTTGGATTTTTTGCAGATTCTTGTCCACATAAAAACTCATTTGCTTTAACCTAACAATTAAATGTTACAAACATTGTAAATATGTGTCAGTCTGTTCTCTGTTGTGTGTCTCTGCAATTTACTTTCAGACCAGTACATTTTATTTATTTTGCATATATGGATTCAGTCCTAGCCGTTCATAATTAGTTTCTGATGGCGAAGGTTTCTGCTCACGTGTCTCCTGTGAAAAACTATGGAAGTAAATCTGTGTCGCTGGGATTTGAATTAAAAATGCTATTGAAATTTAAATGTTGTATGTTTTTACTTACTGTTTCAGTGTTAAAATATATTCAGAACACATTTTTGACCTAAAAAAATGTCATTGTCATTATTTCTACAAAGATGAAATTTCATTTGGTTTGTTGGAAGCATTTTGCTAACCAGTTAGCAACTTAGTGCTAGTAGGTTCCCAATGGGAAATTCCATTGGGACCAAGTAGCACTAAATTGGTGACTTAGAAACGACGCTGTCAAGGAACGCTATGGACAGAGGAAACATGCAAGAGGAGGAGAGTTTAGTGTCGGAGGTCGTGGATGAGTCTCCTCCGTCATCCATTTTTTATTTAGAGGAGGAAAGCGGGGACGAAGATGTTGTGGAAGAGGACGCCAGGGTGGCAGAAGCTTGGTTTGGTGTAGAAGGCTTCACGCCGTCCATGTTTGAGCCCTTGCCTCGCAACGCTGCCAGTTCTGTTAGCCGTGAACACTGGGATGTAACTCAATGGGAAAGGAAATGATTCTAATTTCTTATTTCAACCGTTGCGTATATTATCTGACACATGAATCAAGATGCTATGACCGAAAAGATTTGATTAAAAGATCACCCTTGATATATGATTGGCCAAATTTAGGTGTTCAGTCTGACGTATAACTAACTGGCCTGCAGAAGTTAACGAAAAAAACACAGATTTTAAGACAGGATTTTTTTATAAATAGAAATTTTCTAACTTTTGGGACAATATGGTTTGATAAAGGGTACATTTATATACATGTTTAAGCCAGAATGATTTGACATTTAAAATGAATGCAATTACAAAACTTAACTGATAAATCTGAAAATAATCAACATTAAAAATTTGAGTTCTGTAAAAATAAAAATCATGAAAATTTGAAAAAAATTAATTAATATAAAAATACAACAAAACCACAAAGTTTCTCAAACCCTTTGTCAATTGAAAAGTCATCCAAAGTTTCATTTCTGGATTGGATTTTTTTTTTTTTTTTTTTTTCAAATTTCCATTTACAGACTTGGTTCCTTTCTAGCAGGAATAATGGAACAAAATTCACACCATATGTTTACACCCAGGAACAAAAAAAAAATACAATAAATTCCAGCACATAGCCAGCTCCTGTGTTATTTTTTGTCACTGCAGGCGAGCACAATAGAAACGCAGCTGTGGTGATCAGTCCGGGCTGCCCGGGAGCCACCGGAGGCCCCCTTTAGCACATGTTCGTTAATGATCACTTACAAAAGGCTACAATGGGAGCCGTCACTTGCTGAGGTCTGTACTGAAACACTTCAGCTTCTGCTAAATGTTTAAGCTGGAGTTGTGGATTGATTGCAGCAGAGTCGACAGTTTAAAACTTCACAGCGCGAAGCTTTTTAAAGACACTAGTTAGTTATAAAGAGACTACTACAGTCAGGGATTTCTCTAAAGGTTCTTTGTTGCTTTCTATTGACTTAAAAGCTTTGAGGTTTTTTTGCTATCAGCTTTGACGAAAACAAATCTCTCTGCATATTAAAAAAGACGGTTTAATCTGCGTTAAGTTGCCTTCTATTCGTTCACAAACAATACCGCATTGCATAAGAAACTAAAGGTATTTCATCCTCATCTGCTGTAAAAGAAAAGGCAATAAAACAAAAACTAAATGTTTTTAACCCTCATAAAAAGGCTTTATATCCTTTAAATGACAACCAAACAAAAAAGGAACCTAAACTTTTCAAACAGATGTATTAAAGTTGTAGACACGTAACATTTTAAGTTAAAGGTGTCGCCTGCAAATGTCTCCAAACATCAATGGAAATATCCAAATGCTCAGAGTGTTCAAGCTGCAAAGAGATGCTTAAAAAAAAAAACACATAAACACGCTAACATGAGCTTGCAAGCCAAGCATGCACAAATGCATTTATGTACACATGCACACACAAGCACCTAACCCTCCAGGGCGATCTGCGACCCTCCCCCCTGCGCTGAAACCCGATCTGTCGGCATGCAGCACGGAATTCTCCAATCGCCCTGACTTTTGACCTCTGGCCTTTTTGGCAGTGCACAGAAGAGAAGATGAAGTGCCCAAGCTTCTCTCTTCCACAACACAAAAAATCCCCTGTTCCAGCAGCCCTCCCACACTCACTCACAGACACACTGCTTCCCATTTAGGACTCCTTGAGGCCAAACACTCTCTTCGGTTCCCGTGGGGCACATGATCAAACTGATCCTTGATACGTAGGTACCAGATCCACGTGCGTGTTTTTTGTGCTACAGGGAGACCCATACTGAGGGACGGTGAGTTCCTGAGAGGGACTTTGACTCCTCAGAGGCTGCCTCAGCTGGGAAAGCTTTAAAAGCCTCAGTTGGAGCACAAAAAAGGAAAAAAAAGAAGAAGCAACAAGCTGCTTTTGTCAGCTTTGTCGCAGCGCACATCATTGTCATCATCAGCGGCAGAGCAGAAAAGACGGAACAATTCGACAGTGACAGATTGTCAGCGCCATGTGTTTCTGTCGTTTGACCCTCGCCTCTGTTTTATGTGGTGTCAGCGTGTGTTTTTGCTTCTCTGCAAATAACACATTAAATCTCCACCTTTGAAAAATGGCTGAAATGTGTCAGTGACGATCTGAAGTCTGGTCCTTAGTAATGACGATGGTTTCATTTTGCAGAGTTTGGCCGTCCTCATCATCTCACACTTGTAGTTGTTTTTTTTTATTAGTTTGAATAAATGTAAACGTGGTTGGAACCAGCATCTGTTCATTTTTTCATATTTTTTGAATTTGCATTTGTTGCATTTAAAAACATTTTGTAAATGTAATAAAATATTTGTCTGCTGTTGCAGACGATTAAACACACTGCAAAGATAGAAATCTTAATAATTAATGTTTTTAAATAAGTGCATTTTGTCTTGAATTGAGGAGTTAAGTGAGACACTTTGCCAGTGGAACAAGATAATTTAGATTTAAAATAAGAAAACACAAAAAGATGCACTTATTTCAAGTGCATCTTATCTATCTATCTTATTTTAAGAGTAAAAAATATTCCATTTGCAAATAATCGTATTCATCTGCTCTAGTTAAGGCTAAATACACTTAATTTAATATTTATTTAATTATTTCTAGATAATTTTTGCATGGCAACCTTTGATTGTTAAAGGTTTTGACTGTTTGAGGTAATCCTCAGAAGCATGCATACTGGTAATTAACAACAACAGCCCAATGAGCAAAGATATGTACTTTCACAGGTATTGCCACTGGTTTCTATCTATGACTGTCTGTCTTTGCCCGTTGAAGACAATGCATGCATGCATGCAATGAAACAATGCAAGTTTAGGCAGCTGACCAGTAAAAATGTATTATTCATTCCTCTGACTATTCCTTTATGCAATATTTCAATTCTATTTTACTTTCTTTTATAATAATAATTTTTAATAAGACATTGCGTATGATCGTTTAAGAGCAAGCTGATTTAAATAGATTTACCAAAGTATGGAGTGAGTTTTGCAGAAAAACGTTTTGTACCGGTAAGTCTAAATGTTTCAGTTTGTAAAAAAATGCAATCCAGAAATTAAACTTTTAAAAACTTCTTATCAAAAAAAAAAAAAGGTTTTGACGGAACCTCTCCATTTTTTTTTCTCTCTTCATTTTTTAGAAAAATAAAAATCTTGTTGATATTCTTCATGCAGACCACTAGAAATGTGTTTTTGCTCCTTACTCGAGAGGAAAGCCGTGGGAACTGAATGCAATTATGAAAACTCAATTTGAAAAAGACAAAATAAAATAAAAAATATTTGAAAAAATGAAATAACTTTTGAATAAATCAAATCTGCAAAAAATGAATAAATAAATAATAATAAACAAATAAATAATGGTTGTTATTTCTAAAACCTCTTTTTGATTGGAGTTAATATAAATATATGATCTCCAAAAAGAAATTGAAAAGAAAACAGTGTGGAAAACTCTTTGAGAATTTGGAAAACAAAACATGATGAAGCAAAATTTACTCCACACAAAACCAATCAGTCAAAAGACATCCGTTCTTTATTCCCCTTAAAGATGAACAGTCACGTAATTTACCTAAAGGCAAAAACACAAAAAAGTAGGTTGATGTTAAAATAGCCAAACATACATGAAGCTTATTCACTGACAGTGTTTGCCAACCCCACAGTTTCACTAAATGAGAAAGCACAGCGATGCATAATCATGTGATCGTAGTGTACTTGAAGGCTTTTTATAGAACAATAAACCAGTAAATTGCTTATTTGGCCAGTACTACCTGTGTCTTGTGTAGCAGTAGTTTTTCTATTCACCTTACCTCAGAGGTCTTCAACAGGGGGTCCGCGACCCCTAGGGGGTCCACGGAGGTACTGCATGGAGGTCGCGAAAGTTTTGGTCGATCAGACTTTTTTTATATTCCTACCTGCAGTTTTTTCCACTAATTGAAATCTCTTTAAATCCACATTAACATGAATTCAACAAATTGTAGTAAACAGATAAACGGAGGCAGATGATTCAGCGACACACAGGAGCTCTTTCAAGCTGGACACCGTTTCATTCACAACACCTGTCCCATCAACCAGGAATCAGAAATACTTTAATAATCCCAGTACATTACATTTCACTACATTACTCCATCTGTAATAGAGTGACTATAGGACCAGTTTGATATAACACAATTTCATGCAATATATATAATTAGGGGCTCCCCGCTCCATCTCGCCATAAGTTTGGGGGTCCTTGGCCTGGAAAACGTTGAAGACCCCTGCCTTACCTTGTTTACTTTGGTTCTATTATGGATAACTGAATTAAAAAATGTTTTTTTGTTGTCGTTTAAAATTCAATGCATATATATATATATATATATATATATATATATATATATATATATATATATAAAACTGTTTTCTCACCCCTCGTGGGGTGGTATGTGTCATCCTCAAGCTCGGGTCCTCTACCAGAGGCCTGGGAGTTTGAGGGTTCTGCGCAGTATCTTATCAACAACCTGTTTACCGAGGGGTATGGAGGTAAGTGTTTATATCCCCCCTTTATACTGTGAGTGGCTTAGTTTTAGATTTATTCAGACCTGATTGGCTATTGGACACACAGCAGGGACTGATCACCCCTGTCTGGGCCTTCCTCGAGTGAGGGTGTCTAGTGATAATGGCCGAAACACCCGATGATCTTGAGGTCCACTACTGATGATGTGTTCCAAAAATTATTTATTTTAGGATGTTTTGAGGTGCACCTTATACTTTCACGAAATGATTTATGCATGTTTAAATTTTTGTATGCTGGCTTTACCATTATGGAGTGTTTTGAGACCTGATAAGACTTAGGAAAGGGAAGCTGCTAACGACGAGCGTCGGCCCGTGCATATGCCTTTGACTCTCCATTCCAACTGCCCAGTCGTCGGATGAGGCGGGGAGAGTCATCGTGAAAGTATTCCTTTGTACCCTATATACATATATATATGTGTGTGTGTGTTATGGCTGTTGATTTACTGCATGAACAAATTTAAAAATTACATAAAAAGTCCAGAAAATTAAATGTAAATACTATGCATGTGCATACTCCACTGAATTCATATGGATTTCAATCAGATGATATCCTGCTGCTCCTTGCTGCTTCCTAGCAGTGCCGCCTTGGAGCAACATGTTTATAGGTTTGATTCCTGGCCCGGGGTCTTTCTGCATGGAGTTTGCATGTGCTCCCTGTGCATGCATGATACTCCAGCTTGCTCCCATAGGCAATTTCAATTCAATTCAGTTTATTTATACAGCACCAATTCACAAAACATCATATCTCAAGGCACTTTACAATCCTAAAACATGACTGTTAGGACTGCAGGATCTCACATTGGAGAAATTTAACTCTGCATTCAACCAATCCCCTTGGGGAGCAGTTTACCCAAGTGAACGTCACGAAGCAAACATAATGTTGTAGTAATCCTTTGTGGTGTTGTGGTAAAATGAAATTTAAAATTACATAACATAGCCTACCTAAAGCGAAGGAAGTGAAGTTTCCAACTGGCATTGATGAGTTGTACAGTAACTGTGAGGTAGTTATCGTTATTGACACAGATATCCTGTGGTCACCTGTCAGTGCTACACATGTTGCCTCAACCAACTTCTCATCTTTCGCTGCTTTCTCCACGGCGTGCTGGTCATGTATTCTCCTCATGATAGTTTGCCTCGCAGGTAGTTTGTAAGATGGGTCACCTGTGGCTGCCTGGAGAACGAGCTTGAGCCCATCATGTTCAACCATGCTGATGGGCTGGCAGCTTGTGGCTATCCACTGAGCGAAGACATTGATTAGCTTGGCTGATAGAGCTGTGCTGATGGGCTTGCTTTGGTTACACTTAAACATTGTAGTTTAATGAGTGCAACTATTTCCCTGTGCTACATCAATTCTTGACCTTGGCTAAGGGATATTGTGCAATTTTGCATTTAGGTGGGGCTTGAGAGTGGAAGAATTCCTGCAGTAAACCAATTCCGCATTGCACAATGTGCAAACAGCTTTAGTCTTGTTGAGTTTTCTATGGAAGCTTCTTAAAAATAAATTCTCCCTTCAGCAAACCCAGCATCTTAATAGTTGCATCCATGTCAGCACATCACGTTCAATATGGTAATTTAACAGTATGCTTACACAGGTTGGAAGACTAATATATATATATATCAACCGCCACCTTAACGTGGTGAAGGGGCCCTGACGATCTCAGATGCAATGTTGTTGTTGGGGCTTTAATGTACCATGGTAGGGTCTCCCAAGGAGAAAAGGCACTGGGTAATGCTAAAGCTAATGCAAGGAGCGGTTCAAAAAGCCCCCATGAAGACAAAAAAATTGAGGAACGTGACATAGCCCAGTACAGCAGCACCCGAACCCCACCCTAGATCTAGGACTAGGGTTGGGGACCTGGCCGAGCCCAGCCCGAAGGAGAAACATGAGGCTCTCCCCCAGGGCCCACCATCAGCAAGGGGGGACCATAAGGGAGCGATGCAGAGAGGATTGGGCAACGGTAA
The DNA here is from genome assembly GCA_030533445.1 of Cyprinodon diabolis. Taxonomy (NCBI): domain Eukaryota; kingdom Metazoa; phylum Chordata; class Actinopteri; order Cyprinodontiformes; family Cyprinodontidae; genus Cyprinodon; species Cyprinodon diabolis. The sequence continues at coordinate 45,209,984 of CM060064.1, read as the reverse complement.
GAGGCAGAGGTGACCTGATCCACCAGTACTTAAAACTTTCTCTGGGGATGTGGAATGTCACCTTGCTGGGGAAGAATGAGCAATACCAGATGTAAATAGATGGGCACTTCTCCACACATTGCCTGGTCTCTGGAACCCAACCCCTTGAGAGAGGCTGGACTCTCTTCTACTCTGAAGTTACTTGTGGAGAGAGATACAGGGAAGGGGTAGGTCTGCTTGTCTCTTCCAGTTTAGCAGTCTCGTGTGGAAGTTTATTTAGGTGGACAAGAGGGTTGCATCCCTTTGCCTTTGGGTGAGACAAAGGGATGCAACCCTCTCTTGGCCTACAGTCTAAACAGCATCAGTACCAGTCCTTCTTAGTGTCAATGTGCTGGATAGTGCCCCTCCATTACTGGACATCTGTGCAAGTCATGGATTGTCCATAATGAAGACCATGTTCAAGTATAAGATTCCCATTCCACTTGGCAGTTGGACACCCTAGGCCGCAGGTCGATGATCAATTTTGTAGTCTTATCCTCTGACCTTCCCCCACATGTCTTGGACAGTCGGATGATGAAGGTAGGGGCGGAGCTGTCCACCAATCAACACCTGGTGGTCAGCTGGATACGATGGAAGAGGAGGAGGCTTGAGAGACTTGGCAGGGCCAAGCAAGTAGTGTTCTGATGGGAACATATGGTTGAGCCCTCAGTCAGGGGCGTGTTCAACTCCCACCTCCTGGAGAGCCTCTCCCAGATTTAAGGCAAGCCTCCCGACATGGAATCAGAGTGGGACATGTTCTTTGCCTGCATTGTCAATGCGGCTATTCATAGCTGTGGCACTAAGGTCTGTGGTGCCTCTTTTGGTGATAAACCATAAACTTGGTGGTTGAAACTGTTAGTAAGGGACGCCCTCAAGCTAAAGAAGGAGTCTTATCAAGTCTGGTTGACTTTTGGGACTCCAGAAGTAGCAAGCAGGTATCGCGAGGCCAAATATGTCACTGCCTGGGCAGTTGCCAAGAAAAAAGGTCTGGCCTGCGAAGAGTTGAAGAGGCCCGCAGAGAGATTATCTGCTGACCTTCAAGTGGATCTGGCAAACTGTCTGGTGCCTCCAGAGGGGGAAGCAGTGCTTGCTAACACTGTTTTCACTGGGAGTGGAGCGCTATTGACCTTGAAAGATGACATCATTTAATGGATGAAGTAATACTTTGATTATCTCCTCAAACTAACACAACTTCCATGATGTAAGAAGAGACAGGGTGCTCGTGGCTAGATTAACTTATTATCCAGGCTGAAGTCGTCAAGGTGGTCAAAAAACTCCCTAGTGGCAAGGCTTCGGGGGTAGGTTAGATCCACCCTAAGTACCTTAGAGCACTGGATGTTTTCTCTGAGTCTCATGGCTGACATGCTTCTTCAACATTGCATGGAGGTCTGTGATGGTGCTCCTGAATTGTCAGACTGGGATGTTGGTTCCCCTGTATTAGAAGGGGGGCCGGAAAGTGTGTTCCAACTACAGAGGGATCACACTTTTCAGCCTCTCTTGGAAGGCCTATGCCAGGTTGCTGGAGAGTAGCATCTGGCTGGTTGTTGAACCTCAGCTTCAGGAGGAGCAGGGTTGTTTTCATGGCTGTGGAACAGTGAACCAGCTCTAGACTCTCTGCAGGGTTCACTAGGTACTCTCTTCAGGAGTACTCAGTTGGGGGCCCTTCACTAGGGGCTATTCGGTCTCAGTACATAAGGAGCAGGAGTCTGGTCCTCATTATCTGCATTAAGTCAGACTTGTTCCCGGTGCATTTTGGACTCCAACAGGACTGTCCTCTGTCACCGGCCCTATTTTATAACCTTTATGAACAGAATCTCTAGGAGCAGATAAGGACTTGAAGAGAGTCTAGTTTAGGAACCAGTGGACCTGGCCACTTCACGGCCGGGATGAGAATCAGCTCCTTCAATTCCGAGGCAGCTCTAAACCAGAAAAAGGTGGCTTGTCTCCTTTAGGTTGGGGGAGAATTCCTGCCTCAAGTGGAGGAGTTCAAGGCCCATTCCCATTTCTCTCACTGGCACGGTTTGGTCCCTAGTACTTGGTTTTGCGCGTTCATGTGCAAGGTTAGTGTTACAGGGTAGCAAACATCGTGAGCTGTGACCTCACGCTGTACGACGAAGCCCTGCGCTTTTGTTGTACAGTGTGAGCTGCAGCTGCGTGCAACGATTGGAAAAATATCGCACAGTGTATGCCCGGCTTTAAACGTAACGTGTGTAAGAAATAAAAGTGTAAAAGAAAAAAAAATCTTTCCCTGTGTTCACTGTCCAAGCTATTTAAAAGCAATGATGGGCCAAATGTTCTCCACACAGCAACTTCAAATGTGGATTTTATTTTCTTCCTTTAGCTATTTTATGAGAATTATCCAAATGGCAAGGTAACAATTATTTGAAGGTTAGATGTGATCAGTTTTTAATTTCACCAATGTTTAGTTGGGTTAAGACACTGATTAACCAGAATGTTTGTAGTCCTTTCCTTTTGTATCTTTTGCTTGTTCTCAAATATCAAATCTAAACATGCTTTGCATGTTCCCCTCCTTCTTTAGAGAGGGCAAGGTCTATGCTCAGGTATTAGGTGTCAAATTCATGTACACTGCCTCTAATTCTGGCCTCCTTCCAATCATGGCCTGGACCAAGATGTACCTGAGTGACTTAGGCTACGTTCACACTGCAGGCCTTGATGCTCAATTCCGATTTTTTTTGCGTCGTCGTTCATATTTCCAAATATATGCGACTTGTATGTGATCTCCTGTGTGAACTGCAGTCATACAACGCAAGTGTCCCGCATGCGCAGTAGAGGACGCAATGACATCACAAGCCAGCATGCTCTGTGTTTCCAGAAGTAAACATGGATGGTAGTGCTGGCGCGCATCTAGCGATCTTTTCCAACCATAAAAACTCAATCGTTTCAATATGGTTAAACATAAATATTACTCTCCGCATCATCGTCTGCCATGGTTGTTGTTTTTCCTGCCGCTTCTGCGTAGCAAGACCCAGAATAGTGACCTTTGTCGGGTATTAATGGCGTACAGGTCAGATTAATCCGACCTGGCCGTTCAGACACAGGTCGCATTTGAAAAGATCAGATTCGTATCAGATTCAGGACCTCATAGCCAAGTGGTCTGGGTTGGATTGGAAAAAATCAGATCTGTGTTGTTCAGACAGCCATGAAAAGATCAGATCCAGGTCGCATATGGGCAAAAAAAAATCGGATATGGGTCACTTCAGGCTGCAGTGCGAACGTAGTCATAAAGGCCCCATCCTATATTAGACGATTTATGGTATTTACATATATATAAATAATTCTAAATAAAATTCAAACTTCATAGAAAAGTTTGGGTAATATTACCCTAGTTAACCTGCCTCAGCACATCAGGAGGGCATGTTCTCTGACTGTTTTTAAATCTCTTGTCAAAACCCACCCTTTCGCTGTGGCTTTTGACACCTAGGAAGACAGTGGGATTTGTTGGGTTCTATTTTATCGTTTTTATTCCTTTTAAATGTTACCTAATTTTATTGCTTTGTATGAATGTTACTTTTACCCATGTTTTAGCTTTTTGTATTTTATCTGTAAAGTTTTATGTTTAATTTAGTTTTCTGTAAAGCACTTTGGTCAGCTGTGGTTGTTTTTGTCAGGTTGAGTGGAGGTTTTCAGGACCGAAACGCAGAGATGAGGGCACAGAGGTGAGTTTTGCTGATTTAATAAGGACTCACAGGCAACTGAGGCAAAAATGAAGGGGAAAATACAAAAAATAGTGAAATCAACCAATGTCAGGGGAGCAAGAGATAAGAAAGCAAAAAAACAGTGAAGCCTCTGCTGCTCTTTAAAGCCTCTGATGAGACTGATGAGCTCCACCTGTGTAGACTACCCAGGTTCTCCACCAAGATCCTCACTGGAAGAGATGGATCACTCACACCCACACACGGGATCCCTGACAGTTTTAGTGTTTAACAAATAAAGCTGGATAGGATTGGAACATAAAAGCTATTTTTTTAAACGTAAATTATGAAGCTTATCTAACCTGTGAGCACATGTGATCAGGGGAGGATTTAGGAAATTTGGGGCCCTAGGCAAAGACAGGCAGGGGGGCCCTGAATTGAGAAGAAAACACATAAAACAGACCCATTCTACAGATAGGGAAATTTTATTAGAATAGACATCCATTATCTGTTCTAGGTTGTGTCCCTCTCTTCTTGTCCCTTTTCTTCTTGTTTTCCTCTCTATGTTTTGTACTCAGCTGACTTTTCATGCTGTCTCTAAAGGAATGAAAGATTTTTTCCAAGCACTAAGCTCACTTAGCTGATTGCTCCTTCCTGTGTTTCCAAAAAGGCCAAAGTAAATAACCCAGTCCTTCTTTTCACTGTAGACAAGCCATGATCTGCTTATCTGTTCTCCATTTTTCATTTGGATGAAATAATAGCTGCATGAATCATGACAGCAGACAAGATAGAGGAGAGCAGGAGGCGGGGTTACCAATCTACTTGCTCTGGAGCGCAGAGTTCGCTGCTTTTAGATGTTGTCTCCAAAGTCTCCAGTAGCAGAAAAAAGTCTCTAGATTTGGCGCTAGGAGCTTTTTAGAAATCAAAGTGCTAGAGGGGTCTGAAAAGTGGCTAAATATAGAGACTAAAGCGCTAAGTTGGCAACGCTGCTCTTTGCATGGTTTGTTTTCAAATTGTTTGCTGCTGTCTGTTTGGACCTTTCTGAACATGTGCAGCAAATGGACGGATCCAATATGGTGGACGCTGAAAGGGGGGGGGGGGGGGGGGGGGTAGTTGCTGAGACACTTAATATTAGAATTAGTTGTTTCAACCAATCATGTTAACAGAGTTTTATGGGGGCCCGAGGATCTTGGGGCTCTAGGCAACTGTCTAGTATTGCCTAATGGAATTCGCTCTCTGTTACTCATATCACTTTGGAAGAGTAATGGGTGTTTTAGTATCTTAATAAATAAAAAACTGTATCAGTAAGGCTGTTTGCTACAGTAAACAATGGTGATCATGAATAAAGGACGCTCTTGTTATGAAAAACTATTGAAACCATCCATATGGAAATTTTTAAGTGGCCCTTTGTTATTTTCAGGGGGAAATATATTTAGAAGTTATGAGACCCAATCTAATGGTGGCCCAATGTGTGAAGTAATCACCTTTATAACCTGAAATTTTGCTGCAACAACTGGCATCGAGCATTTCAAATAAGTTGCACATCTTTTGCTTCACTCTGGGGTATTTGTCTAAACTTTGTGGGAGGGGTTCTCTTTATGGGATTTCTTGATTCTACATGAACTGATTCTACATTGATTCTTTCTTCTACTTCTTCTTTTTGAATTAGTAGTCAGCTCTCCAAAAATGTGTTTTCTCACATAAACACATTGAGCTGTTACTTCTAAAATGTGTTTGTGTATCAGTTTGTTACCAGAACAAACAGGAGGCAGTCATGACAAATCTTTAATGCTAAATGGAGGAAATTCATAAATTCCTCTTTCTGCATAATTTTATCTGCAAATAATAGACCCACCTACTTACTATCTAAAGTAGAAGCTAATTTCCCCCAACATATTGTGACTTCCACCTGAAGTTAATACCAGTATTCTCAGAATCTTTCAAAAATCCAGGATCCAGATGGTGATCCGGATCATCATCTAATATAATCATTTGTTGCCAGTCACATTATGCAACTTCTCGAAAAAGGTCAGCAACATCCGTCTATAACTTTTCTACTTATTTTGAAAACAGACAGATGGACAACATAACCTCCTTGGTGAAGTTAAAGAAGTTGAATGATCATGTTTGGGGGCAGGTTGCTCTAATCCTCTTCTTCTGCATCAACATGACCTCCAAATTTAAGAATATAGAATTCATTTCATGCAATCTTTTCTTCGGAAACAGGTCTTGAAACTTTATCCAATCTAAAGATAAGTCCTCTTATCATTATTACATTAGCATATATGAATAACTGCATATGTACTACTACATTAGAGTTTTTGGTTCAGGCAAAGATGTATTGAATTATTTTATTTTTCGAAAAGCATTACTACTGTTTTTCTGGTCTTTCATGGTGAAGCTAGTTTGTTGTAATATTTTCGATCCTAGAATGTGTTCCTGGATCAGTGGTTCTATGCTCCTCTTGTATGTCTACTTCTACCTCTTGGAACCTCAGTCGGTGTCAGCAGAAGGCAGAAACATTAAGCCTGCTTTTCTCCCTGTTAAAAGAGTTTTTCCTCTCTACTGTTACTATTCAATTCAATTCGATTCAGTTTATTTCTATGGTGCCAATTTACAACACATGTCATCTCAATACACTTTACAGTTCACCAGATCATCCAGTCGGATTGATTCAAAGTTTCAAAATCCCTATATTGTAGTGTTTCAAAATGCTTTTTTGTTTTATTAAAAAGCAAACCAGAAGTCCTTTTCTGTCACCTTCTTCATAAAATTCCTTAGCTTCAATGCTGCTTGTGCGCATCTTAATGAGCTTTCCATTTGTGAGATCCTGCATCCCAAAATGTGCCTTTAAAATCTCTGGAACACCACCTCTCTCTGCCACCATCTGACCGCGGCCATTTGTGCATTGTGTGTGTCCGGCATGGCTGCTCTCGTCATTTTCCCCTTTGATTGGCCAGCACACAATGTAATCAGTGTTGCAGCTGTCTGAAAAGGCCCCTTGTGCTGTATCTGAGCAATGCCGATCACCCCGATTCGTCCACAACTTTGCTTTTAGTTCCATTCAGGCTCTGTGACAAACGGCAAACTGTCTGGTGAGCATGTGTCAAGGCACTTGATTTACTGCTTTGTTTGACGGCTCAGGCCCTTTTCTGAATGTCGCCTACGTCTTCTATGGCCTTACTGTATTGGTAAGAATTGCCATGGCCGTAAGCTTGAAATTTTAATGTACAGACGGACTAAAAGAATTGACCCTCTGTATGTGTGAGTCACTTGATGTACTTCCAAAAAACAAAAGCGGGCTTATTCTTTAATTTTTTGTTTTTTTGGAGCATGGATGAAATGATTGCCTTGACGGTCAATCCAAATAACTGTTGCACAAATTTGGCCCTAAATGTCAAAAAGAACCGCAAAAAAACATATCCAGATCAACCTTTCTTCTTTTTCCAAGTGAAAGAGGATGTTTAAAGGCAACACCATGTGTTTTGAGTTATACTGTCAGAGTGATTTGCCTTTAACTAGTTATAACTTGGTGTGCTGGAGCCCCCAACTGTAGCCAATCCATTAGGGCCAAGCTCTCTTGATCCTTTTCTTTAAATTCTCCACCATGGCTGATTAAATGTAGCCGATTTTCACGCCTGGGCTATGGAAGCCACAAGGTCTGAAAGGCCTGTCTGAGTGCGACCACAGAGAGCTGCCACCAATCCGACCAGGAAAACAGCTAATGACCAGCAGGTCTCCAAGAGTTTAGCAGCAGGGAGGTAAATGTTTTAACCTTTTATTTAGACCCGGCCACTCGAAATGAGAAAAGCTGATGCCAGGTGGGAGGGGTCGGAGGAAAAGAAAAATGCTATTTAAAGCTTCTAATAATCACCAAAAACATGAGATGATCTGCTTGGCAACAGTTCAGTGACATTCATTCAGTCTGACTTTTCACTGCAGAAACATAAGTGGATACAAATTTGAAACCATCACAGGAAAATTTGGTCCAGATCAAAAACCTGAATAAACGGTTTGAAGTAAAGTTTCCACAATGTAAGAATTGCAACAGACTGAGTGGTTCTTTGGTGGTTCAGTGTGACGGTTTCACAAAGTTCTAACCGCCAAACAGAAACTGTCTGTCAAGGTGTTCAGTGACATATAAAAACTGTGGAAGAACCACCTTTCTGGTATTATTGAGTTCAACAATTGACATAGCTGCTGAATACATTTCATAACAGCGCCTGGAAAACTTGGCCGGACTTTGTGATGAAGCAATGGTTTGGTTTAAATCCTACAACAAGGACAGGTAACTCTACATTAGAGACCACAACAATAACATGTGGCCTTCTCAAAGGCTCCATCCTAAGGCCTCTACTATTTAATACATTTTATTTCATTTAGGCTTTATTTAACCACATTATTCTGATGAGAGTTAAATTCTCTTTTGCCAGAGAGACCGTGTCTTGGTTTCTACATGCTTCCCATAACCGTGATATCAATAAACAAAAGCATTAGTTACCATATGAGTTCTATCGTATAAATTTATGTTTCAAAAAGTGGGCCTTCTATCAGCTGAAGAACATCTGCAGGATTAAACGACTAATGTTGAAAAACTGAATTTATCCCTGCAGCGTCGTCTCCACAGGTCTGCCTAGAAAGTGGATCAGATAGCTGCAGCTGATCCAGAATGCTGCTGCTTGCGTCCTCACTAGAACGTGAAGAACATTAGCTAGTTCTGAAGTCCTTCCTCTGGCTCCTCGTATCTCAGAGAACAGAATTTAAAATCCTTCTGTTAGTCTAAAAATCACTGAATGCTGGAGCTAAAAAAATACATTACAGACTTGTTGGGAGTCGATCAAGACCTCTCAGGTATACTGGAACAGAACTACTCTACAGAACCAGAACCAAACTGTTCTGGTTCTTCTGCTCCGCTAATCTGAAACAAACTCCCAGAAGCTGTAAATGACCTGAAACCCTCAGTTGCCCTAAATAAAGCTTGATAGAAGGGTTTGACCATTCTATCTTTAGTTTTCAGTCCAATTTACTTCTAACTTTACTTTTTTAATTTTTTTCTTATTTTAATTGTTAATTTTTTCAATGTACTTTTCTCCTTTACTTTTGTCCTCATGTACAGCATAGATAGATAGATAGATAGATAGATAGATAGATAGATAGATAGATAGATAGATAGATAGATAGATAGATAGATAGATAGATAGATAGATAGATAGATAGATAGATAGAAATTCACTATAATTAAACCTTGTTTCTTCTAATCAATATTGAAGAACAATCCTGAACATCAAGAAATATGATTACTAAATAAATACAGACCAACAATTGTCCAAACTGGGTTTAAATAATAATATCAACTTAATGTTGGATTTTTCTGTCTGATCTCGTTTCTCTTCCCATCTTGAAGTCTGTGAGAAAATCTCTGCCTGAAATGTTCTCAGATGTTCAGGCTTTATATAATTTATTGATTGTCTTTTGTGTATTTTTTGTTTGTTTGTTTGTTTCTTTGATAAAATTCATGATTTTTAAAACTTTTCGATAACTTTTTTCTTCCTTACAAATGAATTTCCTTATCCTCAGACCAGTCCAAACAAAGCATTCCTTAACTTTCAATAAATTAACCTTCGGACTGAGAGCCACCCCTTCCTTTTGCCTCCTCCCGTCTGCTGCAGGGTGTTAAAACCCGTCCAGACCTCCCTGGGGAATCCTGGGAAAGGAAGGCCTCCACATCTGTCCTGATGGACACAGAGACGATCCTTCATCCACACAGAAAGAAATTAGAGGGGAAAAAATATCAAATTAGAGTTCTTATAGGCAGACTCATAAAAATTAAACTTCTTCCTCAAGCCAGTAGTGAAGTGAATGAAGGATGGATTTAGTCTCATGAAGCCATCCATCATGCCTTCAATAGCCAGTGGGTTAAAGGAGAGAAGCAGGCACCCCAGGCCCTCTTTGAAAAGCCGGGAGGAGAGGAGAACGGCTGCAGTGTTCTGCTAGAGCTGTGATCTTTACCTCCCTCCCTCCTGTGAAGTCAGCAGGGAAAGTGATTCCCACTGCTTTTCTCCTCCTCTTCGTATTTCCCTCCATTTTCCCTCAAAAGCAGCTTGTAACAGTTTTGGGGGCTTCTAATTGAGACCCGGGGCTAATTCGCTCACCTCCGTAATGCCCCTTTCTAATTAAAAGGCAAGCATGTGTCAGTTTTCTGTGCAACTCTGTCAAGAACCTGTAAAAAAAAAGAAACAGAAAAAAAAAGCAGCAAACTGGTTTTGTTTCCACCGTTGTAGAAAAAAAACGTCACGTTTCACATCAGAAACACCATTTTAGAGACACCAGCACATCTAGTGATGAAGAATGGTGCATTAGTGACTCAATAACCCTGATTTAATGAATAAAGTGGTATAAAATGTAAATCCCTTTATTGTCCCACAATGGGAAATGATGAACTCTCTGCATTTTAACCCATCCCCTTGTGGAGCAGTGGGCTGCCATTGTGCGGCGCCCGGGGAGCAGTGTGGGGTTAAGGGTCTTGCTCAGGGACCCAGAGTGGCAGGCTGCAGGGATTGAACTGCGCACTTGCAACCCTCTCAGAGCACAAGTGCACTGCCCTAAACCACTAATTTCCCTTTAGTTTGAAGTCAGTAAGTTAGTCAGAGATGTTATGGTGTCTGACAAATGCTTCATTATTTACTTAGAGGAAAAGTCCGGTAATATTCAGAATTCAAACTTTCCTTTAAATATGAAATTATTACGCACTGTTCAATAAATAATAAAAGTTTTAATTAAGAGTATTTACATTTGAATGTGCTTTACTGGAGGCATCCATGTTTGTCAAAGAACACTACTGCCACCTACTGGTTTGAGACGTCACGGTGCGGTATCGGCTGTTGATCAAGTCCAAGTGCTGTATCTGGTGTTTGTCACAACGCGCTATTATCCAAGTCATCTTGAAAACATTCTTCTTCCAAATGTTGGCTACATATTACGTGTTTTTTCTCTGGCCAGAAGTTCGATGGCAAATCCTCCCTCTTCAAGTTGGCGATCCAACGACCAACCCGTCCGTGGAGGATCAGGAATCTGAAAGGTGAAATAAAGAATTTATTTTCCCTTTTCCCCGATGTATTCCAACATCCAGCTGCCATGCATGTGGGCATTGTCAGTTTCACTATAGCTCTGGTGAATTTCAATGGTGAAGTCCTCTGGAAATGTTCAATAATTGTTGTTGCTTGCAGATGTGTCTAGTAGTTCCCATTGATTTTGCTTGTAAAGCGGGGAGAATGTAACCTGACTCCGCCAGATGGATTTGCTCCTCATATCCATCTGGAAACCTTCCGTTGAAGTAATTTTGGGAAGGGGCGAAAATACTGGTTAGCTGATTGGCCTATGTTGGTGATAGACGGGCCAAATAAACCAATCAGATCAACGAAGCATATGACGTACTAACAGAGCGACAACGAAGAGGAGCCAATTGATAGATCAATCTCTTGCCGAAACCAGTCGGGAGAAGAGCAAAAACATCTTTTCCTCTGAGAAAAGCCTCCAGAGCAGTGTTTTGCTCTTCTTTCAGTGAAGAAATACTCTGTAATTCCGATAAAACTTGCTCGATAGCCACGCTAACGCTAGTTTCATCGGCTGAAGCCGCCATGTTCTTTAGACTGAACTGTCGCTCTTCTCGTTGCGTCACACCTCAACCCGCCTCAAAGCCAACGCTGATTGGACGTTCGTTTGGTGAACGGCTCCAAATTTTCTTCAACGGAGAGTCTCCAGACTGATTAGCGAGTGAAATCTTGATAGCTCGCGAAATCAGGAAGGTCTCACGAGGCTAGGGAGAATGGCTCTAGGCTTTCCGCACCGTGACGTCACTGCTGGAAGATGGCAGGAGGGAGGGGTTACTATATTTGGGCAAAAATGGCCGCTCCCGAAATCAGTGATCGCAATTAAAAAAAATTTTTACTGCTTAAAACTAAATTCATCAAATCACTGCGAACATATTAGTTTTAGTTATAAATAATGATCCATTGATAATTCCTTGCTGGCTGACTTCCGTTAAGTAGAATTTTTTGCCTATCTATACTTTACTGGATTAATAATTTTTCAGACAACTTTTTACTTCTACTCCTTACATTATAAAAATAGCGTCATTATTTTTGTTTCATTTGAGCTCATTTGTTGTTCGCCTTATACCAAAATAAATAGTTTTTCAAGATGATGAAAGGTTGAATATATAACACTAAACACTAATCAGTTTGAGGTTTAAAGCTTCTGTCCTTAACATTTTTCCTGCATTAATTTTATACCAGTAGTTTTAAAAAAGGTTCTCTTACACAAAGCTTAAGTTGATTTTCTAACTTTAACAAAACAATGGTTAACAGTGTTTTTAAACAGCTGGATTTATACTTTTACTTGAGTAATAAACATTAATACCGTTGACACCTCTGCCATCACCAATCTTAGCTGATGAATATGTTTATATTTTGGCTGCTCAGGACTGGTAAGAGGTCCAGAAAACCTCCAAGGCCCATTGAGCTCAGAGACCAGGATAATAACAGCCAGCAATACAAGCAGTTAAAACCAGTGGTTGATAAAGTTTTACAAAATGTCAAGGCAGGGTGGCAAAGCTGGACCTCTTCATTAAAGTACGTAGCAAATGTCTCATGTAAACTAAATCGACAAAGTTTGCAGAAAAATAATTGTAAATCTCTTTTTTCATCATTTTCTCTTCTAAGAAACAAGTAAATCTTTTAAGTATATCTTAACTGAGACAAATAGTTTTTCCGCAAATTGAGAAAAAAGACAGATTCAGAAAAGAACTTCAGTTACCAAACAGTCCTGATTTCAAACTTCACTTTCAGGAGAGCTAAAGGTAACAATTGTTTTGCAGTGAAAGTTTCGCAAAGAGGATTAAATCTAACATTTCTTCTCTGGATTTATACCCAGAATGAGAGGTACCCATGAAATGTTTCATAGGGGGGGGCCAGATTGGGCCACTAAAAATCTTGAGGTGGCCACTAAAACTAAAAGCCATAATTTCAGGGTTTGAATCTACTAATGTGGTAAACCTGCCTGTAAAAGTCATATCTTGGTTTATTGTGTGATTGTTGATGTTATGTCGCTGGCTGTTTATAATGGGATGAAATGCTAAACTGCTGCTACTACAATTTACACTGGCGAGTGGGGGGGGCCAGTGGGTTGGCCAGGGCATTGCACAGGGTTGCCGCGGCCACCTCCTGGTGGCGCCACTGCCCTGAATAAATACAAACCAATAATGAACAAGTATTAAAGCTGGATCAGCTGGACTCCCTGACTCTGCGACTGCCTCTTCTTCTGCATCAGTTTCCTTTTTCTTTCCTGTCTTTCTGACTTTCAAATGCTCTAATCTTCACCGTATATTCTGACACCGTCTTCCAGTTCTTCCCTTGTTTCTTCAGTTGTTGCATTTTAGTGGCCTCCTACACATGTCACACTGCTGTTCTCTCTGTCTTTTATTCTTCTCGAATCTCACAGTGTTGTCTGGTTGTCAACCCCACCTTTTTGTGAAAGGAACACTTTTTAGTTGGAGGCCTTAGCCTCTAATTGGAGGCACTAAATTTGAGGAGATTATTGTAAAATAATATTGACTGACTCAACATTATTCCAAGCCTCCTGGAAACAGGAATCCTGGGTTCGTATCCGAGCTGGAGGCATGAGCTTCCAGTGTAGGTCCTTGGGTAAGACCCTTCAAGCTAATGCCTGCATTGGGGAGTGTCGGCCTAGTGGTTAGGGCATACAGCTTGAAATCCTGAGGTTCTGAGTTCAAGATCCACTCCCACAGACTGCCACTCTGGGTCCTTGAGCAAAAAGACTGTTAACCCCACGCTGCTCCCTGAGCGCTGCACAATGGCAGCTCACTGATCCCCGGGGGGGATTTACCATTAGGCAATACTAGGCAGTTGCCTAGGGCCCCTAGTTCCTGGGGGGCCCATAAAACTCTGTTTACATGTATAGTTAATACAACTTTTCCTTATTTGTGCACATTATGTTTTTGATTAAAAAAAAAGCCTTTCGCTAAAATGCCATCAGAACGCTTATAATGTTAAGTGTGTCTCAGCCCCCCCCTTCAGTGTCCACCATATTGGATCAGCCCATTTGCTGCACATGTTCAGAAAGGTCCAAACAGACAGCAGCAAACCATTTGAAAAAAAAAAAATGATGCGAAGAGCAGTGTTGCTTTTTGTATTTTGAAGAAGCGCCTAGCGCCAAATCTAGAGACTTTTTTCTGCTACTGGAGACTTTGGAGACAACATCTAAAAGCAGCGAACTCTGCTCTCCAGAGCGAGTAGATTGGTAACCCCGCCTCCTGCTCTCCTCTATCTTGTCTGCTGTCATGATTCATGCAGCTATTATTTCATCCAAATGAAAAATGGAGAACAGATAAGCAGATCATGGCTTGTCTCCAGTGAAAAGAAGGACTGGGTTATTTACTTTGGCCTTTTTGGAAACACAGGAAGGAGCAATCAGCTAAGTGAGCTTAGTGCTTGGAAAAAATCTTTCATTCCTTTAGAGACAGCATGAAAAGTCAGCTGAGTACAAAACATAGAGAGGAAAACAAGAAGAAAAGGGACAAGAAGAGAGTGACACAACCTAGAACAGATAATGGATGTCTATTCTATTAACATTTATCTATCTGTATAACGGGTCTGTTTTTTGTGTTGTCTTCTCAATTCAGAGGGCCCCCTGCTTGCCTTTTCCTAGGGTCCCAAATATCCTAAATCTGCCCCTGACTGATCCCCAAGGTGAGGTTAAACGCAGTGTTACTCCTCACGAGAGAATCATGGCTCAACGTCGTTCGTTTGGTTTTAACAGCCATTTATTGTGGACAAGTCTTAGGCCCCGTCCACACGAAGTCAAAACGAACACGAAACGCTCATATTTTCCAGAACGTTTGTCGTAAAGACGGAGACGTAAAATAAATGTGATCGTCCACACGAATGCATGAAAGCGATGCAAAATGTATGCCAGGCCTGTAAGTTGCGCTGTGGTGCCAAAGTTGGGCATGCGCACTAATATTTATACATGGTTGCCCTGCTGGTCCATTTTCGTGGTTCAGTCAAATTCAGGAACTATGTCGTCTGTATTGCTCTGTTCTTCCTGGAGATATTTCAGAAGAAGAAGATTCTGTTGTAAGCCCGACAGCAGGGTGAGTAGCATGAGCAGCAACCATTCAACACAGTACGGCGCCATTGTTGTTGTGATACTGTGTCGCGCATGCGTGTTTAGAGGCGACGCTATGACGCATGCGTGTAAAAAAAAAATGCGGTTAGAGCTTAAAGATGGAAACGCGAAAACGGCGTTTCAAAATCTTCCCACTCTGAAGGCTGAATAAAAAAAAAGATTGTTTACAGACCCTCATTGGCTGCATAAACTCCAGAGGAATAAAGATAACTTATACAGCTTTTCTAAGAAAACCAGTCTTAAAGCTTTCTGGTGAAACTTCTTGAAGAAACAGGTGCAAAAAAAAAAGAATTGTGTCAATCAATCGTTCCCATAGGCAACGACGTGAAATGCAGAACAAAAAAACATACTGTAGGTTCCTCCTTACTAATGTACATAAACATAAACTTACTGAAAGTTATTTATTTATTTATGATTTAACATTTAATTTCAATACTATTATGTATTAACTCTCGTTTTTAACTAAATATTAGAATATTTAAATGAGTTGACTCTGATGGCAGCTACACGCAGTGTTTATTTCGTTTCTCTGTACTTGTTACAGCTTTTTCTATCTCTGCTTCTGTCTCCTTGAACCCCAGTGGGCCTCAGCAGATGGCCGCTCACACTGAGCCTGGTTCTGCTGGAGGTTTCTTCCTGTTAAAAGGGAGTTTTTCCTCTCCACTGTCACTACAAGCATGCTTAGTGTGAGGGATTACTGAAGAGTCAATGAGTCGATGCAATCAACTGGTTTTCCTTAGATAGAAAACTTTGTATCAATCTGAATTAAATAAACTGAATTGAATTGAATTAATGACAATAAAAACGCTGAGGGGAAATAATTGGTTTCTATCTCTCACTGGAAAAAGTTAAGTGTCTTTAATACATCTGTCTAGTTTTAATTTCTAGGTTCTTTGGCTATGTTTTATTTTGCATTGCAAAAAGCTTGCAGATTACTTTCTTTCGCTTATCATCATGCAGAGACATGTAAACAAACTTTGACACCAGCGTGTGACAAGTGTGAGATGTTGTTGACCCTCATCCGTCCCCTCTCGTTCTGCGGAGGTCCCTTAATGTTAAGGTCACAACCTGGCGGTTTTATTGCCGCTCTTAAGTCATCAGTGCTTTGGGATCGGATGAAAGGACGCTAATGAAGTCAGTAATTGGTCCACTTTATCAGTTTATTAGCTACTCTTGCTGTGAGAACAGCTTTGACATATTATGTCGAACAGACACACACAAAAACAAAAATTTTATCAAAAGTTTTATCAGGTCTTCACTAAAAAGCAAACAAATCTATAATAACAGGTGCAGAAACAAGAGTGATATGTTCATTTATATCTGACAGTCCGTCCACATGCTCCTTCCAATGAGTCCTGGAGCCAAAGTGAAATAATTGGTGAGTAAGATCACAACTTAAGCTGTCATCTAAATATATTGTGGCGGATTTGTCATCTAGTGGCCATGCAGGACCTCTAGTAAAGAGGAAAGCTTTTGCTCCTTTTTGTCGGTTTCCTATTATCTTTGTGACCTATCCCCTTAAAATACCCTGAATGTGTGAAAGGTCCTGACTCTGTGCTAAGCTCCAGCATAGATGTCAACCTTTTCATTCAACCGTACACCCCCCACTTCAGGAGGAAGAAAAAAATTGATCTACAAAGACATTAAAAGACATGACATTTGGACGCTTACATATGTGTAAAATAATAACGGGGGGAACATGCATGTTGATGTTTCATCTTTTAAAAAAATATGCTTTCAAGCAGTAAAACCTGCTTTTTTCTGGATGACCTGTCAACAAAGAAGAGGAAAACAACTGTATAAAAGCCTCCTACCCCCATTCACCTCCCATCCTTCTCCCCACCTCACCCACAGAGTCCTTTCTCCCACCGACCAGTGTTCAGGATTGCCCCCTCACCCCTGTGACCCCCACCATTGGACCCTTTCACTCTGCAACAAAGGCTGCCAGGGGCCGTGTTATTTGATGCACTAAAGAGCCATCCCACCCTCCCGCCCCTAGGACAATGCCCCCCCTACCAAGAGCTTTCTTCCTCTCACCTCCCTAATGACAGGTTTCATCCTCTTTGCCCAAACCCACGGGAGGGGCAGCAGCTCCTGGCTCAGCCCACCACCTTTCTGCGGCTGACCAACAGACCCACCTCCTACTCGCTAATAAACACACTTTCACTCTGCTGCAGCGACTCCATGTATCAATAAAGCTGTGATATCAAGGTGGTTTTATTCCTTTATGTGATCTGCTTTACTGAGAAAGGAAGCGTCGGTATAAGAATAAAGTTTTCATCACTGTGTGGAATAACATCCCATAGATGTCAATGCAGATTCTAAATATTTATAGCACTTTTTGATGCTATAAATATATTTTTGCATTTAGAATCTCTTTATTTAAACAGCACCATGCACAACATGTCATCTCTACGTCCTGCACAGAGAAAATTCTATCAGCTCATCCAGTCTAACTCTAACGTTCTGCTCTCACTTCTTTTTCTCATAGTAGCTTCATCTGGTCTGTTCCTGTTTGGCTGAACACCAGAAGAAAATTTAAGCTGTGCTGCTGCCAATAACATCTTTGTTTATAGAGTCAAAATAAATATATTAAAAATCGACATAAAATGTGTAAAAAAAAATAGATAAGACATTTGTTTATTTTGTTTTACAAAAACGACTGCAGCTGGAGGATTGTGTTGCCATAAAATGGTGATATTGTAGCTTATCATACTAACTTAGACTCAGTTTACTTTTCTCAAAACAACCGTTTTCTACTCACTCCTATCTTCATACTCTTTACCTTTTGCTAATAAACCAAAACAAAGGTAAAAAGCTAACACTTCAGTTTTTCCTCCTAACCATGTCCTGTCTATCAAATTGCAACAAGCTTTGAGTTTAACAAAATTCACTGCTCCTGAGAGAAAATATATTTACAGCCAAACTTATTAGGCAGTGCTGTAACAACCCTAAAAAATATATATATATATATTTATTTTATTTGCTCAAAACCACTGAAACTCTGTCAGCTTGCAGCAAGAAGGTTCTGGATTCAATTCCTAGCCCGGGGTCTTTCTGCATTGAGTTTGCATGTTCTCCCTGTGCATGCATTGGTTCTCTCTGGGCACTCCAGGATCCTCCCACAGTCCAAAAAAACATGACATGTTATGCTACGTTCACACCGGACGCAGCAAAAGCAGCAAAATCGCGTCTGCTGCTTCATTTTTGCTGCTTGTACCCATAGGCGGATCTACTGGGGTGGCATAGGGTGTCAAATGCCACCCTAAATGACAGCCTTGCCACCCCTGCTGCCACCCCAGTTGGCGGCTTATAAATGATGGATCATTTGAGAATTACGACCGCTAATTTCCAATGTCGGACTGCAGTGAATGCAGCACGAGATGACGCGAGAGCGACTGAGACTGATTGTTTTGAAAACTGAATGGGGCAAAGCGAGGGAGCCAGTGGTCATGGAGAGAGGAGACACGGGATGAAACAGGTAAAAATTGATTAACTATCGAGAAATGAAATCATAATGAAAGCACAATGTTGCTAGCATAGCTGCAATGCTGATTTTGAGATGATAAAAATCAGGTTGCAGAACGTTATTTCTCTATCTATGATGTTAGTTAGGCCTGACGTCTCAGGCTCATAAAGACATATTTGCGGTCAACTATGACAGAAAAGAGACGATCACGTTTGGTTTTACTCAAATCAAAACGCACAAAGGCATTGGATCTAAATAAAGTAGTGAAGCGTTTTGCTGAGCAACATGGAAATCACTGCATTCAGCTGTTATAGTCATGTCAACTTTATGTTATGCTCTCTGGTGAGCCTTTACAGAGCCGTTACATTTTGTTTTGGCACCTGAGAAAATCTGATATTTCCTTTAATAAAACCAAAAGTGTTAAAAGTTAAAAATGTGATACTGGTGTGAATCCTGCTTAATATGAAGCAGTGTTGTTGTTTCTTTTTTGTATATATAATATGAAACTATCCCGAAATGACCTGTATGAACCTACTCACAAGCAAAATGTATTTTTATGTTGCTTCTTTTCAGATTTATGGAGATTTTGATGTAACATACAGAACCCGCCTTTTTGTTGATTTGTTGATACAGCAGTATGGAGGACCAACTCTGCCATATTTAAAAATAAATACAGAAATAAATAAATGCTCAATAAATAAATAAGCATACAATTAATTGCCACCAAAATACAAACATCAAATAAATGTAAGTAGAAATTAAATTATACAGCTAGTCATAAAGGTATATAACTCTTTTAATTGGCTTCTTTATTTCTTTGCCTTTTTAATATTTACCTTATTTATTTTTTTGTCATTTATTATCTTCTACTTCATTTTTTAATTACTTATATTTTTAAGTATTTATTTATGTGCATGTTATCATATTTTTGTCTGTTTTATTCTTCCTTTGTATTTTTTTACCCTAGTTATTTCTTCGCCGCTATTTCTTTCTGCCTGCCCTTTTAACATTTCTGCCTGCCATTATAATATAATTTCTAATTACATTTATTTGTTGATTGTATTTTTGGTGGCAATTAATTGTATGCTTATTTATTTATTGAGCATTTATTTATTTCTGTATTTATTTTTAAATATGGCAGAGTTGGTCCTCCATATACAGCTCTATCTACAGCATATTTACATGCATGAAATGTCCCTTTCATGTTGCCGTAACTGCTGTATGTCAAGTTACTGAGGAACAAATGGGGTAAATGTGTGTTCAGAGTAAACATTACATAGATGTCCAGTACCTTGTTCGGGTGCCTTGACCCATTTATTTCTACTGTGTAGTTCTGCTCACTTTAGTACGGCTCAGTCCATAGATCTCTGATGGGAAACTTTTTCTTTCTATAGTTTCTTCTTGTGCAAATGCTGCAAAGCTGCCTCTCTGACAGTCAATCTCACACATCTGCGACTCAGCACCTGTGTCTTACCTTAATACCTTTCCTGTCATAAGGCCCCTCTAGAAGTAGTGTTATCATTCTTCTATCTCCTATTAAGTGAGATCACATTGTACGATGTATTATTAATATGAACTGTTTCACATGAAACACTAGTACTGTACATACTATTCTCACCAAACTGTGATAACTGTGATTAAATTCAGTGTAAACAAATGCCATATGTTGCCACCCCTAAAAAATTCCTGCCCCCCTCTTGCCACCCCATAAATATTTTTCTAGATCCGCCCCTGCTTGTACCAGTTAGTTCTGACGCGCGGCTGAAGCAGCTTTGCTGCTCTGGCTGCGCGGTGCAAAAGTGTGTCTGACGCGCGTTGGGCGGAGCTACTCTATCCTCTTTCTGCCTTGCAGGTATATTTGCTGTGATCAGTGGGAATAAAGTAGTTTTAATATGTTTTTAAGTGAGAAAATACACCTGACAACGTAATCAGTGCAGTCAGTTCATTCAGATTATAATCCTGCCTTCCAATATTTTTTCTGTCGGAGCCGCTCAGACCCCCACATACCAGCGGTGCGCCGACAGTAGGAATCCCTTCATCAGCAGCCTCTGGCCGGGTCGCCTCCTCGCGGTTCACCGCGGCAGCTGGTAGGTGTTTTTCATCTAAATAATCCAAACTGCAGGCAGCAGGATAATAAAAGCGAACATATTCTGCCGGTAGATATCTGCATTTTAAGTTAATTTAGGCGTCAATAAACTGTTTAAGAGGAGTGATCATTGCGCTCTGATCATCAGCGCTGTGTCTCTCTCCCTGCCAGCTCCCACATCAGCTTCTCTGATTGGTTGACGCGGCGCGTCGAGCAGCAAAAATTCAATTTTTCCATCTCGAGCAGCAGCGCGTTTGCGGCGCGTCACGCGCATCAGGTGCTGAAACGTATGGCAAGCCAAGAAGGTCACATTTCGCATTGAATTGTCGCGTTAAGACTGAATTTAACCCGCAAAAAACGCGCGTTCTCCCGAGATTACGCCGCTTTTTACGCCGTCTTTTACCAACAAGCGCCACCTTTTACGCACGTCATAGTACCGCAAGACGCGCGTTAAATACGCGCGTTGTGTCGGTCAACGCGCGTTAAATACGCGCGTTGTGACCAACTTTCCTAATATGATAAAATGACATTAAAGGGGCCACTTGTCTTCCAGAAAATGTGTCGGTCTGACTTGTTTTCTGTATGTTTCCTGCATATCACTAACCTTTTTCCAAGCTCATAATGCTTTCTGCAGCCACGGAACAACTTCTGTTAAAATTAAATGTAACATCTAAGTAACGTAGTACCTGTTTTCTGGATACACCCCCAATGGAAGGTGCTGCACCCATACCTTGTCTCCTACTCCACAATGAAAATGTAATTAGACTCTTGCTCATTTGGATCTTGTTCTAGTACACATAAGTAAAGGTATTGACTAGTGGTCAAAGGTAGTGGGAAATATATAATAGTTCATAATAAATAAAAAAGATAAAAGAATCCAGTATCCAGTTCTCTCTTGAAAAAGAGACACACCTTGCCTATATTGTTCCCCAGCTTTGGTGCAAACACCTGTTTGCTGCTCTGCCAGTAGCCTACTCGTTATATGGCGCCATCTGCAGACTGAAAGAACATTTATGTGACGTGGTTAATATATATATATATATATATATATATATATATATATATATATATATATATATATATAATGTAGGAGACAGCGAACATGAGCTATGGGGATCATCAAAACTTACCCTTGGCTCAACTAAGCAAGTTTTTTGTCATTGCACTAATAAGAAATGTTCCTGTTAATTTAATTTTAACAGCAGTTGCTCCATGGCTGTATAAAGCATTATGGGAAAAGGTTGGTGATATGCAGGAAAATATACAGAAAACAAATCAGACCGACACATTTTCTGGAAGACAAGTGTCCCCATTATTGTCATTTTATTCGTACAATATAAAAAGTTTTTACATGACAGAATGCATGGCGATGGATCAAAAACAGTGAAGAAGGCTACATTTATGATTATATTCTCAGAAAAAAATAAATAAATAAATGGGCTTGGTTGGAGACAAGACAGAATATAAAGGGAAAAGTCGGACTGCCTCTGCCGGATTCGAACCTGCCACGAAGCAAAAGGTTTGCATTGAAGGCAGTCACTTAAACAACTACGCCACGTGTCAGTAGTAAAAATTGGTAAAACATTTCTACTAATACCTGTTAATACAAAACGTTAGTTGGCGATGCATGTTGATGCAAAACGTTTTTACATGAAAACAGGCATGGAATGGATTCAAAATAACAGCAAAGTGTATGTAGTGGATATATTCCTAACATTAAGGCTTTGTGAAACGGCAATGCAGTGAATTCTGGCAATGCTGCAACATTGAGCTCTGTGCAGAGTTTCCACAAAGCAGATCTGTGCTGAACTTTCTTGGTCTGGCTGCCTTGATCAGCGATTGGATGCAACCAGTTCAAATGCATTGGCTGTGGGAAAAGAAGGAAGGACATCATTATCATATTAGGAAAACGCGCGTTAAATACGCGCGTTGTGACCGACACAACACGCGTATTTAACGCGTGTTCTGACCGACACAACGCGCGTATTTACGCGCGTCTTGCGGTACTATCATGACGCGCGTAAAAGGCGGCGCTTGTTGGTAAAAGACGGCGTAAAAAGCGGCGTAATCTCGGGAGAATGCGCGTTTTTTGCGGGTTAATTTCAATCTTAACGCGACAATTCAATGCGAATAGTGACCTTCTTGGCTTGCCATAGAAACTAGCCCGACGCGCTGCTTCAGCTGCTCAGACGCGCTGCGCCTGCTGCTCAAAACGCGCCGCGGGACCTTTTGCTGCGCCTTGACGTGCGTCAACCATTGACTTTGCATGTAAACTCGCTGCTTCTGTCGCGCCAGCTGCGTCCAGTGTGAACGCAGCATTAGGTGAATTGTTGTCCTTAAGTGTGTGTGCGTGTGTGTGTGTGTGCATGGTTGTATGTCTTTGTGTGTCCGCTGCCCTGAGACAGACTGGCAACCTGCCCAGGGTGTACTCCGCCTCTCGCCCGTAGACTTCCAGAGATGGGCACCAGCCCCATCAGAACCCGGACAGAATAAGTGGGAGATGGATGGTACCAGACATATGCTGATTGTGCTGTATCAGAGGCCCTAAAAAAACATGGTTAATCAGTCACTGGATAGAATCAAACTGGCTTCTAATGAATAGTTTTAGTTCTATCTTTGACCAAATAATTCATTTAAATCCCATAATCCACCCGAACCAAAAACAATATTTTTATTACCTTATGTTTTTAGGTACGAACTGCGCACTGCAAACACAAGCCTGTTTACAATCTTTTGCATTTAAACACGTGTCATTTTTTTCATCTTGCAGTGGCAGAAGCAATGCAGTAAAATTTCAAAATGTCCTTCTTCTTTCAATTTTTGCAACCAACATCCATCCATTATCTGACACACTTGTCCCAGTTGGGGTCGCAAGGCCTATCTCCAGCTGTCAATGTGCATGAGGCGGGTCCACCCTGGACAGGTCGCCAGTCCATCACAGAGACAAACAGGACATACAACTATTCACGCACACACCTAAAGGGAATTTTAGAGTCATGTTTTTGGACTGTGGGAGGAAGCCGGAGTACCTGGAGAGAACCCACGCATGCTGAGGGAGAACATGTAAACTCCATGCTTAAAGACCTTAGGCCGGGAACCTTCTTGCTGCAAGGCAGCAGTGCTACCCACTGCACCACTGAGCAGCCCTTGTAACCAACAATAAGATGCAATTCTAAGCTTGTTGTGTATTGAACTCTGTGCTGGTTTGTATTGCCCGCCTCCAGTTTGCATTTTGTTTTTCCTCCAGCTAACGCTCTGATGTCAGACTGAAAAAGGATTAACACAAAGGGAAAAGGATAGGAATCAGATTAAGAGTTTCTTGGTGGAGGTAAACATGGTCAACACCAACTGCACCACTGAGCACCCTGAATTGTCTCAAGTTTAGATCTGGTTGGTAAATGATGTTAATTTAATTTCAGAAACCACTCAGATGTCATATAAGTGTTAAAGAAGAAAAATGACTGTATTAGGTTTAGTTTTGATGTAAATGTCAGCATCCAAATCCTGCTATCCTGGAGCAAATACCAGACATGAGGCTATTGTTTCTTGCAGTCTAAAGCATGACAACTTTTCTGAAAAGGGAAACAGAGGAAAAAAGATGGCTGTTTCATCTTATTCAAACTCAGAGCTCAAAGTGCATTTCAGCAGTTGACAGATAAAACTCACCCCATGATCTTTACTTGATTTGAGGTTGATTCTTTGCCTTCCTGATCCCTGAGAGGTCATGAGATGTACTTAAAACAGAACCAGTCCTAGATACTCCAAAACTAGGCTTGAGATTCCTACGTGACAGCTGTATTATACTCAGTGACAACAAGTTAAAGAAAACCTGTCAGCGACCACTACTAAGTGGTCGCTGACAGGTTCAAAGAGGTTACTGGTTGTTCATTATTTAGCCTGTGGCCTTACCTCACAGTGCTAAGGATTTCAGGACATCAGCTTATTGAGAAGGAGACCAGTGCATCATATTTAGAGATGAGGAGAGTAGATAAGATCTTATCAGAGGAAGAAGAAAGTTTTTTCATTTTCACCATGCAGATTTATAAATGGAACAAAAGTAGAGACTTCCTTCCCTCCATTCACAGCTCTAGTGTTTGCTTCCTAATTCATCCTGGCCCATGACTTGAAGTCATGATCCTGTTCTAATCTTGAGTGATTATTTCCTTCGTTAAGTGTTGGACAGATCGTATCCTGTGAATTTAGGAGGTTCTGAATTTACGGCACACCATGGGCATAAAACACAAATCCTGCCTTTTTTGTTAAGTCAAATTTGGGCAGACATTTGCGGAGAAATGCTGCTTCTGTATTTTTGTAAAGCTGACACCTTTTTAATCAGATTTTAGCAGCTTCTGATTGGTCACTGAATAAAGTTAACATAAAAATATGCCTGGACTCAGATTAGATTATAGATATAATGGAGTTTTGGGTGGAATCCAAGGTTGATATAGAAAATCCAGCTTTTGAGCATGAAAAACATTTTTTCCGTTATTGTTGCAAGCAAGGAAGATGTTTGTAAATCAAAAAAAAAATAAATGTAATCCAGAAATGTATTAATTGAAAAAAATTATTGAATATAAGAAAGAAGCGTAGCGTAATGCTAAAAATCAGAGCTTGCTTTCCTTTCTTTGCACATAAAGAAATCAATTCCCCGACTTTTTAGCACCTATAGCAACCCATTTATAATTATTTGTTTTTCATATGCTGACAGCTCTGCAGGAGCGATCACAGCTCGTGTGTAGTGTCCGCCTCAAAGAAAACTCCTGGATTAACGATTCTGATTGGTTAAAGCTCTAAATCAAGCTGCTAATGTTTAGATTTCTGAACTCCACCATCAAACGTTGCGACGCCCCGAACCGTTATGAAATATCAGATGTTGATTAAATAATATGATCATATGACAATTAAATGCACTGGAAAAACAATCTAGAAATAAGTAAAAATGTCCTAAATTAAGTGTATTTACCCTTAATCTGAGTAGGTAAATAAGAAAGTTTGCGAATGGAATGAGTATTTTTACTCCTAAACTAAGATAATTAGATAATATGTACTTGAACTAAGGCAATGCAATTGTTTTTTTCTTATTTTAAGTGTAATTTGTTTTGTTCCATTGGCAAAATGTCTCTTTTACCTCCTCAATCCAAGAAAAAATTCACTTATTTTAAGAAAAAATGACTTATCTAGATTTCGATTTTTTCCAGTGTGCAAGTCAAATTTACAAAACTAAATGATTAAAAGTGTATATAGTAATATTTAATTGCTTTAATTATTCACTGAATTTTCCCTTACGTTTGCTAGTTAAATGTTTCAATTGGTGTATGTTCAGTTGTAACACATGTGAACAACTTAAACAATCTAATGGCTTTAACAATTGGACAAAAAGCACCAGTGCTTTAATAAGCGAGATAACCTGAGCCTTTGGGACGATGCGGTGAGTATTTAGAAGAAGAAGAAGAAGAAGAAGAAGAAGAAGAAGAAGAAGAAGAAGAAGAAGAAGAAGAAGAAGAAGAAGAAGAAGAAGAAGAAGAAGAAGAAGAAGAAGAAGAAGAAGAAGAAGAAGAAGAAGAAGAAGAAGAAGAAGAAGAAGAAGAAGAAGAAGAAGAAGAAGAAGAAGAAGAAGAAGAAGAAGAAGAAGAAGAAGAAGAAGAAGAAGAAGAAGAAGAAGAAGAAGAAGAAGAAGAAGAAGAAGAAGAAGAAGAAGAAGAAGAAGAAGAAGAAGAAGAAGAAGAAGAAGAAGAAGAAGAAGAAGAAGAAGAAGAAGAAGAAGAAGAAGAAGAAGAAGAAGAAGAAGAAGAAGAAGAAGAAGAAGAAGAAGAAGAAGAAGAAGAAGAAGAAGAAGAAGAAGAAGAAGAAGAAGAAGAAGAAGAAGAAGAAGAAGAAGAAGAAGAAGAAGAAGAAGAAGAAGAAGAAGAAGAAGAAGAAGAAGAAGAAGAAGAAGAAGAAGAAGAAGAAGAAGAAGAAGAAGAAGAAGAAGAAGAAGAAGAAGAAGAAGAAGAAGAAGAAGAAGAAGAAGAAGAAGAAGAAGAAGAAGAAGAAGAAGAAGAAGAAGAAGAAGAAGAAGAAGAAGAAGAAGAAGAAGAAGAAGAAGAAGAAGGATGATTTAGAAAAGTGACAAGTGAGTGGATGTAGGAGGGTTTTCACAGGATGCGAGAAAAGCAACCACTGTGTTGCAGTGACATGAAGGCGACAGGGTGTGACATCATAATCCCTCAACCTCCCATGAACTCATGGAAAAGTCAGTCATTGTCTTCGATTGACAGAAACCGAACACAATAGTGTCTTCCACTGAAAGCCTGAGATGTGAAATACCTGGGGATTGCTGATCCAGGATATTTGTTCTCGCTGTGGAACAGTGATTGGAATTAACCTAATCGTGTGTGGAGAAGTTGTGAAGAAAATTGCCGTTCACTTCCAGTTCAACAGGTGGCAGTAATAAACAACCAAAGGTATAAACAGCTGCTGCTACCTTGTTGCTCAACAATGCTGACACCTTGAACCACAAACACACTGAATTCAATCACTATCATTAACTGGTTTGCTACTTCATTAGTTTAGTTAAAGTTCAGAGCAAGCCGGTTTGGACTGAATTTCCGTGTTCTTTGACTCATTCAAGAACATTTGTTAATCCGACCTAATGACTAATATTAGCCTGGAATACCTCCAAGCTAAATGCTAAAATGTATTTAAATTCAGTTTATTTCTATAGCTCCAATTCACAACACATCATCTCAAGGCAATTTCCAGTTCACCAGATCATCCAGTCAAATTGAGTCAAAGTTTTCTATCTAAGGAAAACCAGTTGATTGCATCGACTCATTGACTCAAAGGCAATCCCTCACACTTGTAGTGACAGTGGAGAGGAAAAACTCCCTTTTAACAGGAAGAAAGAGCCTGAAATGCCTCCAAGCTAACTGCTAAAACTAGCCCGGAATAACTCCAATGTGATGGCAAAAATTTGCATGGAATACCTCCAGGCTAATGGCTAAAGCTGACTAAAGCTAACAGTTGAAGTTAAATTTGTCAAGTGTGGTGGTGGTAAAAGGTTTAAGCACACAGCCCATATTCAGAGGCTTTGATCCTTGATAGAAGGTTCAGCCTGGTGACCTTTGCTACATGTCTTCCCTTTCTCTCCAAAAAGTTTAAAAAGTTAAAAAAAAAAAAAAAACCACTGCACTTTGTTTCCCAAGTTTGAAGACGTTTCGCTTCCCATCCAGGAAGCTTTCTCAATACAAAATGTCAGTATTATTGTTGAGTTCAGACGTTATAGAGTAGGGCGATGGTGGCGTTGAATGTAGGAGTTTGCCCTGGATTTGAAGGATTGACGGTTCAAGCCCCGGCTCTGACTTTCATTGCTTTTGTGTCGTTCAACTCATATAGTGACATTTATACTATACTTTTAGGTAGTTTTTGGAGCACATACTTTTTCACTTTTACTGGAGTAAAGAGGTCAAGTTGATACTTCAACTTTTATGAGTGTTTTTAACCTGCAATGTGCATACTTTTGACCTCACTGGTAATATATAAATATTATAATCATATTTTTAATCAAATTCAAATGTGATTGGGGGGAGTGGAGGCCTAGTGCCTGGGCATAGAGCTAGGAATCCAGAGGTTGTGAGTTCAAGCCCCATTCCCACAGACTGCTACTCTGGGTCTCTTGAGTTAAGACCCTTAACCCCACAATGCTCGCTGGGTGCCCCACAATGGCAGCCTACTGCTCGCCAACAGGATGGGTTAAATGCAGAGGTAAATTTCTCCAATGTGAGATCAATAAAAGTCTATTATTATCAATATTATATTATTATTAATATTATGTTCCACCAGCTAACTTTTGATTCAGTATTTAAGTTTTTCTTATTTTTGTTTAATAAAAGCATCAAATATGCCAGACTCACCTGTTTTTTTAAGCCTAACATTGTGCTTTCAGATGCTGTTACATCTTAATTATGAATTTTGCAGCAGCATTAAATACTGACGCCTGTGCAGAGATCCTCCCTTGGGGGTCACTGCAACAAGGGGGGGGGCAGGGATTTCACGCTTGACCTTCCCCTTACAGCTTTGCATGCCCCCTCACTCCTGCCTTGGTTCTCTTGACCTACTTGGTCATCCTGGAGCAAGCCACTTATAATACCTACATCTCAGCCAGCAGCACGCCCATCACCTCGTCTCTAGGGCTCTTTTAGCGGCGGCCTTTGACTGTGACCGACGAAAAAGTCCAGAGATAAAGATTTAATCCTTTTGTGTGAAAAATTCGTATTGACCCTTTGCAGAATCCTGCAAAATACATCAGCCCAGTTAGTGAATCCATTTGACTTGTCTTTTAATCCAAATCTCTTTGAGCCTGTTGCATGATTTTACGAGACAGGAGGGCTGAAAAAGCTCATGTCAGCTTATAAAGATTACCTCATCTTAGAGTAAAAATGTGGCTGCTGAGGAGTTTGTTGTCTTTTGTGGAAATTTATGTTTTTCAAAGTTCATTTTATTACTATGAGTGCATTATGAGTGTCTTAGTCAGAAATTTTGGTAAAGATGTGTAGAAAAACAAGTTCAGCTCATTTCCTGTGATACAGGATTAATTTCATTTACAGGATAAAATCTGTCCTGCTAAATGTTTCCATGACTCGACATAAACTAATCTCATTTAGTCAAACAAGTCCCAAACTATCAGTGGATCTAAAAGTTTCCAAACCCATGATAAGATTCAAGGTTTGGTGACATATTGGATGTTTCTCCACCTTTTATGTTTGACACACATCCATTAGATCTGCTGAGACATTCATGGCTTACGGGTTATAATCCTGCTGCAACCAGAGGTGTCAAGTAACAAAGTACAAATACTTCCTTACCGAACTTAAAGGTATAGTGAAGGATTTTTAAAAAATTTTGAACAGACCCGCCCTCTCTACTTAAAAAAAAAATAAAATACACATGCACAACCCTGTACCGCTCCCGAGAGGGAACACCTATTCAACGCATGTGAGAGCGTGCACGAGCCCATTGCTCCTCGTGCACGCTCTGTTTAAAAGTTGCTGTTTGCTTACCTCATACAATCTTACTCAATTTTTCCACTATGTCAGACTCACCACCTGTAAGTGAGAATTATGACGAGCACGTAGGAAGGCCTTATGTAGAAATATCACCAGAATGATTGACAATTAGGAAAACCACTTATTTTGTTGATCCACCTGGAAAAAGAACATCCTCCACTGTACCTTCGAGTAGAAATTTTGGCTATCTATACTTTATTTATTTTATTATTTTTTAAACAACTTTTTACTTTACTTAAAAATAGTCTCGTTGGTTTAAGCTCATTTTCTATTTGTTGAGTTTTTAACGGCACTAGTGGCTCATTTTTTTGAGAGTAGGCTGACAGGAAAGGGGGGATGAGAGAGGGGGAGGGACATGCGGGAAAGGACAACAGGCCGGATTCAAACCCGTGTCGCCGAATAAGGCCTCCGTACATGAGTCGTGCTCGCTAACCACTGCGCCACCTGCACGCCCTAAGCTCATTTTCTTTAATAATTAGTTTCATCAAGACATATAATTTCTTTGTGACTGAACTCGGTGCTGCCCCAACTTGTTGTTCACCATATACCAAAATAAATAGTTTTTCAAAATGATGCAAACTTAAATTTGACACTGTTGTAATTAGTTATAAAACTAAGAAAATTAAGTATAAGGACGTTATCATCCAGAAAAGTAAAGCTTCTGTCCTTAACATTTGTTCCTGTGTTACATTTAAGTAATTTTATAAGTTGTACTTTTCCAGTTTTACTGGAGTAAAAAGCTTGAGTTAATTCTCTAACTTCTACAAACGATTTTGTAGAAAAGGATTTATGCTTCTACTGGAGTAATAAATATTAATAATTGTGAAACTTATGGCTGCAACCACGATGGATTGGAGTAAATCATTTCCATGCCAAAAATATATGTTGTAAATAAAATAAAAATAGAAAAATATAACCCATAAACAGTGTTGGGCACGTTACTTTGAAAAAGTAATTAGTTATAGTTACTAGTTACTTCTCCCAAAAAGTAACTGAGTTACTAAATGAGTTACTCCACAATAAAAGTAACTAGTTACTAGTAAAAGTAACTATTGCGTTACTTTTGCGTTTCTCGCCCCCGTAACCCTCACCACCCCGCCCCCACCTTCTCGCCGTGTGTTTCCAAAGCCAGCTGAATAGAGTGGATGACAAAGACAAGGACCTGCAGAGAGTTTAGCATTTATTGCAACTCAACGTAAATGACATCAGGGGGGAACGCCATGTGAAGTTTTTTAACAGGGCATTCAGATCTGGTGAAATTAATAACTGGGGATGTCTAATTCTGAAATCCTGTGTGTTTGGGTTGTTATAGATACTGCAACATCTATCTATCCATCTATATATCAAGATGTATACTCTACGTGTGACATAAAATATGGATCTCCATCCCTGCCACAAAGGCCATCAAATAATGTTTAAAATAAAAAATACAGTAGGTTGAGAAGGCAGAGTATCCATCCATCCATCCATCCATCCATCCAGATTTCTCCCTTTCTCCGTATAGGCTATAATTTCTGGCTGTTGTCAGGTTAATCATTTGATCGTTCACGCTCTCCATAGTTCTCCTGTGGCGCGAGCACAGGGCGACTGTTGCGCGCATTTAGTGAGCATGCGCGTTTCCTGTCGCTTGCGCGGTGACTCGTGCCGCCTGCGCTATGCGGAGATGCAGAGGAAACCGTATCTGATGGGGAAACGCAGCTCGACGTAAAACCGGTATTTCCATCAGGAAAACGCTGCTGGAGTTATCCTGGAGTCCTCCTCACTCTCCATCTCTCTGTGTGTGCTGTACGTTAACACCCACCAGCGGAAACACCCACCTACCCAACTGACAGACGGAATCTCACTATACATCAGCCATTCTCATCCTCCCCTCTCTCATGACAAGGCGCGCACCTCTGGATGACCTAAAAAATAATCTTTAATATCTCTTAAACAAAAGTAGCACAAACAATATTTTTTCTGCACAAATCTGCACTAACGTTGCACTAACCATTCAGTCTATTTGCAGAGTTTTTTGACGTGGGTGGGGTGTCAGCGTCACGCAGCTGCGCACGAGTCCTATCATGAAAAAAGGTTCATTGTGCGACCTGAGTAACGCGCAGTAACGGGGTGTCTGCAATGGTAACTGCGTTATAGTTACAGTCAAAGTAATTAGTTAGATTACTCGTTACTAAAACAACGCCGTTACTTTCAATGCCGTTAGTCCCATCACTGCCCATAAATGAACCTTTGAAAACATTTTTGATAAAAAAAAAAAAAAAAAAATGTGGTAGTAAATTTTCTCTTTTGCATTTTTTCCAATTTCTTAAATTTTACTTTAAAAAAAAAATAGATTTCGTTTTTTCAACTGTTTGAAGAAAAAAATACTATTTGGATGAGCTGAAGCTGTGTGATAACTTTTAAATGCTCCTCCTTTGGTCCAAAGTCATTGCATCAGCTTTGCTTTGATCTAGCAAAATAAAATTTAGGCTAATTCATGAATTGCTTCATTTGCACTTGAATGGGTTTATAGTCACCTGATGACAATGTAATGAACAGCTATGAGTCATCTCCATAGTTGTGACAACTTATGCTGTGGTTTTTAAAATCTAAGTTAGGGGCAAATACAGATGAAGAAAAAAGGGTCCCTAGGATGGCTCCTTGGGGAAAACCATGGTCTCTGGTATAAAGTTCCCTACTCATACAAAAAGCTGCATTCTTTAGCTAGGTCCAGGCAAGGGTACACACAAGAATTTGACTTTTGTGTTTGCTCAAGTGGACATAGCTTTAGCAATGTTTGTAGTTATAAATGGTTTGTTTACCACTATTTCCCTGATCTCTTACACAAGAGGTAAAAAAATTGCACAATCAGTACAATTCACAGACTGGCTGTAGGAAGTGGACATAGCTTTAGCAATGTTTGTAGTTATAAATGGTTTGTTTACCACTATTTCCCTGATCTCTTACACAAGAGGTAAAAAAATTGCACAATCAGTACAATTCACAGACTGGCTGTAGGTGAGTCCCTGATTGTTGGAATCACCCCTTTTGTTGGAATGTGATTGGTGAGTAGTGATAGCAAGGCAGGCTAATGTTAGCACCCTTCTATGAATGCCGTTAATCCAGCAGTAGAACCAAAATTGTTGCCTTTTTTGTTTGAACAAACAGCTCATACGCCCAAAAGACAAGCCAATTTCACATTCTGAATTGTCTAGACTTCAACATAAGCCCAAAACCTACGTTTTAACATGAAAATGTGAAATTTCCAGATAATAACATCTATAAGCCCCCAACGTAGTTGTGCCAACATGCATCCACAAGAGTCTGCATGCACTGAAAGAGAACTCTGCGCAGGTTTCTGCAAAGCTACATTTTTGCAACTGCATGAGTGGTGTCTAACTATACACTTACTCGTACTTAATGCCTTTACCAGGGTATGGGCTGCCAACAACAGCTCTACAGAGTCCTTGGTCTTGGGCCATTCTCTTTAGCTGACGCCAGCTGTAGCCCATCTTGGTGAGTTCAGCCTCAACGACTTTTTTAACCTGCTAACAAACGGCATTTGGCTCCCTTTCCCATTGGCAAAAAAAGCTGAGTCCAACACCTCGCTGGCACCTGCCTGTCTGATGACACCATCACATTGGGTTAGCGTTGATGATGTCACCAGTGCGTGTTATGGTTCTCATTTTTTGTGACTCTGAGTTTTTGTTATCAGTTGTTTTGTTTTTATTTCCATAATATTCTAGCATTCTTTAGTTACACTCTGTTGCCCCCTTGTGATTGTTTTCTTTCCCCCTGGATTCCCTCTTACCAGTTCCACCCACACCTGCTCCTCATTCAGCTCGTTAGTCCATCCTTTGTTTTGTTCTCCTTAAATACTCCACCTCTGCAGTCACTCAGTGCTGGTTCCTTGTCTATTCTGTACTCATCTACTCAGCTCATCTGTCCGTGGCTCCTCAGGCTCATTTTCCCCTTGATTTCTCCATGGTTTGGGGTTTTTTTATATTTTAAGTTGGATTTTTGGATTTCTGCCTCTGCCACCTTTGGTCTGCAATTAAACCTCTCAGAACTCATCTCTGCTTCACTCATCTCTGCATCTGGGTCCTCGAGCAACCTCACCACCCATTGTTGACATTGCGATAGAAATCAGGAAAGTAAACAATGGAGAGGAAGCCATAGTGTAGTCAGTGAGCTTTATTGTTTCTCTCGATTATCTGTCCGAATCCCTCACATCAGAGCTGCTCCATGTTTAACGAACAGAGTTGTTTCTGCTTGTTAGATATGACGTGACTGCCGTGGTGTGTTGATGTCCGTATGTTGAGTTCAATGGTGTCATGTAATACAGCGGGTCAATCCGGGTCTGGTGTTCCCACAACACGCCAATCAGATTTTGACGCAGGTCGCCTGCCGAATCGTTTGACCCGGGTTAACACGGGTCAGTGAGCTGCTCCCACTGCCACTAAAAGCCGATTGTTCCCGGGTTTAAACCGTTGTTTCGGCCAGTGGAAAAGGGGTATGAGCTGACAAGGACAATATGTGTTGGGATAAGAAATGGCACAAAATGCCAAACTAGACTCCGGTTCTTTTGTTTTTGTAAAGCAAAAAAGGCAAACTCATCCTGTGACACAATAGCAGTGAAGGAAACGAAGGCATCTGTCATGAGAAATATAAGAAAAGGTACCCTTGACTGTGAAGAAGGCAATATTTACTATTACTTTACTGTCCTTTGTATCCTCTGTCCTTTGAATGCTCTTCACGGTTTTTATAATTCTATCCCTTTTCGATTTAATTTTCTGAACATGTTGAGCAGGCATCCCCAAATTTGGTCCTCAAGGGCTGCTGTCCTGCAGGTTTAGAGGTTTCCCTGCTCCAGCACAGCTGATTTACATTGATAGTTGATTAAAAGGCTTTTGCTGATCATACGAATCAGCTGTGCTAAAGCAGAGAATCCTCTAAAACCTGCAGGTTAGCGGCCCTCATTGACCGACTTTGGGGACGCCTGATGTTGAGTGAGCCACTAGGATTACCTGTCAATCTCTTGGTCTGTTCTGTTTTAATCTGTCTACTGTATGTGTCCTGCAGTTTTTAAATGTCCGTGCATAATGTTTGTGACAACGCAAACAATGCAAAACAAACCTTCCTATGAGTATCAGTCAGGTCACTTTAAACCTTGAGCAATAAATCGACTCTACTTGGAAAGGACATCCTGGAACTCCTCTGTTTATCGAGTTTGTGCAACCGACCGCGCCTCCAGAGGATCATGCCGGAGCAGCCGTCCATCCCGCCCCCCACCCAGTGAGCTCCACTTCAGGCCTCTTCTCTCACGCTGTGGTCTTGATAATAACTGGGAACCCTCCTGTGCTCAGGTGAGTGCAAACAAAGACATGCATGTGCAGAAGCACACAAAAAAAAAAGCGAGGGAGGAGAAAGGGTGAGGGTATGTTTGGTAAACAGTGTGAAAGCCAAAAGGGAGTGGCCTTCTCCTGATGAAGAAGAGAGGAAGGAGGGGAAGTGAAGGAGAGGGAAATTGCATGTCACAATCCACAGATGGTACACCTGCCACTGAACAAACATGAGTGTATTCACAGACACACAGCTGGAGCAGGGATCTCTTCCTCCCATTTGATCATTGATAAAAGCATCACTCCATTCCCCAACAGCACTCTGAGCTCTTCATCCTCTATTACATGGATATGAGGCTTGAAGACCGAACACTCCCAGTTGACCCGGTGCTCTCATGTGACGCTGTTGTTTTATTTGACTCTAAATAACACCCCTAATTAAAGCTCCTTCCTATTATTTTTCTTCCCTCTTCTCATCTGTAAAAGGCTCGGCCTTCAAACCGCTAATAAAATAAACCAAAGGGGGCCCCGTTTCTTTATTTGCATGAGTGTGAAAAGCGTGTGAGAGAAGGAGGCTAGGAATGGGGTAACGGGGGAGTGGAGAGGTTTAAGATTCAGAGGAGGGGGGGAGGGGGGGGTAAAAGAAACAGAGGTCAGCAGAAACAAAGAAGCGTGAGACCCCTAGGTCAAGCTGCCTGGTGTCAGAGTCAGCGGAGCGGCGTTGCTGCAGCGCTTGTATAATCGCCGGGTGTACGTTTTGTCCACAAGGGTAAGGATAGAATATATCACGTCGTTGCTGACAGACAAACAATAGATCACGCTCTGTGGAAGTCCGAGCGGAGCCTTCGTACGTCCTTTGACTTGGCAAGTACATCTGGAAGAGACCAGATTAACCCTGTGTTTACTGGCCTCGCTGATGGCTGACCTTTCTGGACTGAACAGAAGCCTCAACAATATCATTTATGGGTTTAAAAAAAGGATAGTGGGACATCCTACGGAGGCGACTCCGTGATTTATCTCCTTAGAAGGACGTGGGAGAGAATCTGCATAAAAAAGACAGTCAAATATTTAAAGAACACTGAAAAGTTCATGTTTTTATTCCAACTAGGAAAGAAGGAAGAAAACAGTGATGTCCAAGGTGCGGCCTGATGGCTATTTATGACTCTTGGAATGATTTTGTGTGGCCCCTGATTGCAGTTCAAGAACGATACAGATCTAACCAATCAGCACAAGGGGTTGATGCAAATCCAGAGTATTTTGAAGAGTAATTTAAACCCAAATCCTCTTTTCTTTAGCAGATTATCTGTATAAATTAGGCCCTAATTGAACTCTTTTCATGTTAGTGTGCAGATGTTGACTTTTCTGGGAAAACATGTTTATTTGTATAATACTTGGCCTAGGATTGTCTCAGTGGTGCCCTCTATGGGTTGAACTGATAAGTTATGAACAAAAGATAGTAATTGGGATTAAATTCATTTAATCCCAATTACTATTAGCTGCAACTTTTCTGCATCCTGCTGTTATATTCACTCTGAAATTCACCTACAAACTGCGTATAAGACCCTGGAAATAAAAATAAAAAAAGATGTGAAGATTGTAACTTCTTCAAAACAAGCTGCTTCATTGTTGAAAAGATATAATCCATAAATACTATTTTGATATAAAAAATGATATCACAGGGAATTGAAATAAAAAAAAAATGCTACACTGAAATGAAATAAGCAAATAAGAAATAGCACTGAATACTGATATTATTATTATAAAATAATAATCGTTAACTAAGGATATAAACCTTTTTTGGTTCAATCTTCAAATGTCTCAGTAAGGAATTCCTCAGCATTTTAAGTGGTTTTATTGTTGTATGAAACATCCGCATGTTGTGATTTTGGTGCTGATGATTGGCTTAATTCCTCATTCCAATCACCTGTCTAGCTCCACCCAGTTTCTCATCACCACTCCTCTATGCCACCTGTTTGCTATTTAAACTGTCTGCTCCCAGTCATCAGTGCCAGATTGTTCCAGCCTTCGGTGAGAGATCTCTAGCGTATCTGATTGTGTTCTGATTGCCTGATCCTGACCTGTCCTCTGAGCATGCCTGTTCCCATCCTGATCTGTTTGCCTGACCTGTCTTAGGACTCCTGCTGGATTCTTTCTGTTTTCTGAACCTAGATCTGCTTCCTGACACCAACCTGGATTTCCCTTAGGTACCTCTTCGGATTTCTGATCCTCTGGCCCGGACTCCTGTTTAATTCTGGCTTTGACTTCGCCCTCTGGATTGTCCTGCCTTCCTACGTCTGTTTGGATCTGATCTCCTGCCAGTTCTGCTGTCTTCAAAGCTTAAGTGTCTGGAACTCTCTGGGCAGCGTTTGTTGCATCTAGTCGGCAGCCGTCTGGCTCGTATCCATCTCTTCCTCTGGGCTAAACTGAACTTTATGCCCAGAGGTTACTGCATTAGACGCCTTAGCTGTCCACTGACAAAATGTCATTTTTAAATAAATGCTTTCTGATAAATGCTGATGAAGATTCTCAGTCATCCAGGTTATAGTCATTCCGTAAAAGCTTTAAAAAAAATCCACTGGACTTGGTTTCCAAGGTTTGAAGACGTTTCGCTTCCTCTCCAGGTAGCTTTCTCAATTCAAATGTCTGGATCCGCAGTGAGTTTGAGTCTTATATAGACAAGGCCTTGTATCGCTTGGAAGCATGCAAATGGTAACCAATGAATGGGTCGTTTGGTTCCATCGTTAGCCTGTAATATCTGAAACCTGTCTATGATTCCTAAGGTCGGTCGTTAAAGATGGGATTTTGGTTAAAGGGGGGATTGTCTCCTGTAATACCTGAAACCTGTCTATGATTGTTAAGGGTCGGTCGTTAAGGAGGTATTGTTCACCGGCTGAAGAGGGGAGGTACTTTGTTCCTCTGTGATGGGGTGGGGGGTGTGGTGATATCTGGAAGGGATCATCTCTATAACTGAATTGTAAGTTTTTGATAAATCCGTCTGTCTGCCTTGAACACTGGGTCGTCTGTTCTTTGCCCTGATACCTCCAGTCTGTCCAGGAGTAATATAACTTCATCAAACCATGTTCCATGCAACCAAAGACTATTTTTATTTACCTTAGCTTACGTGGTAAGAAGTGTGTCCTGCATATGGGAGCAAATTTATTTATTGTTTCTGTCCAGTCTTCTTGTTTTAGCAGGTTTAACCACAGATGGGACTTATGTTTTTTATCTGGCAGTGGCAGCAAGTATGCAAAGTCATTTCTGGCAACCAACAACACAACACCATTTTTAGCTCCTCATGTAGCCAATCCTGTGCTGGTTTTTAAAGGCTGGCTTCAGCTGACTTAAGGGTCCGCATACTGTATTTGTTTCTCATGATGAAAGCCACACTGCATAACTTCAGACCCAAGCATTAGATTCATCTATTTAATCACTCTTTAGGATTCAAAAAATGTTTTTTAAACCTCATACAACATATTTTTGTTTTAAATCCATTTATAGCAGCAAAGTTTCTAATAATGTTCAGTTTTTTAAAGTTAAATGTCCAGTTGCACCAAAAACTCCTTCTGTCTGTGTTGTTTTTCGAAGCCTCCCCTGAACTCATCTTGCCCAGGATATTCTTGTAAATTAGATGTTACAGTTCAAGAGCCTTTTTTGATTAATTCAACTGGAATGAAATGGACATTAAAACCAGATGGGAGTAATTTGTTTGATTATGGCTCGACCCATATCTGTCAGTGATTTTGCTGTTGCAATAATAAACATGTTATGGAAGTTTATGAGTGTTGCTCTGTCTCTGTGGAAATTATGATCCTTGTAGGGACCTGGAGTCCCTCCAAAATATTCTAAACACTAGATGTTTGAATAACTTACAACCTCTGGACTTAAAACATCAGGGCTGAGCTATGCTCAGGAGGAAAAGTGATAACCTGAAATGTAGAATTGATAATTGCTGCAGGCTGTGCGTGAGATATAAACACGATCAGAAGGGCGTTTGAGCACATCGGGGGGGCTTAAGTGGATCTAATCCTCCTGAAGAGTGAGGGCTATTAGAACAACTGCAGGCAGAGAATACTATCTGTTAGGGCTCAGTCATGGGTAACTCTGAGAGAAGATCTGAAAGAATCAAACCAAGAAAGGCCCCATGGAGCAACTTGGCTAAACATAGATGCTATTCAATTAGAACAGAAGTTACCAGAAAAGCCACTTATACTTTTTCTCAGTCACTTTGGTGCATTTTTCACACCATGATTGTTAAGATATATTTTTATCATTCATGAGCTATCTCAATAGTTATGCTGCTATAGGCTTAGACTGCTGGAGGACATAGGGACACCTTTTTATCATTCTGCTTTATTCTATCTATCTATTCTCCCTCTGTGCAGAATTTGTTAGTTCTTTTTGCACTTTGTATTGTCTTTGTACTGAATTGTGCTATACAAATAAATGTGCCTTGCCTTGCCTAAATCATCAAGGGGTGACAGGGGCTTTACCTCTGCTGTTTGGGGGTTTGGGTCCAGGTTGGAAGCTCCATGAAAGTTAGCATGGTTAAGCCATTGCTCCTGGACTCCCTAAACTAAGAGCATCTCTAGAGAATCTAATTAACCTGGAGACTTCGATGCCAGTGGCCCCCATTTGGCTTTCCAAGGTAAATAATGCTCAGCGACTCGTCCAGTAGATTCCAGATCTGCCATGTTCAGGTGAAACCAACAAGCAGCAGATTTGATGACGTATGTTGGAGCCTTTCATCTGCCTTCACTGCAAAAAAAAATCTAGAAACAGGTAAAAAAAAAAAATCTTAAATTAAGTGTTTTTACCCTTAATTTGAGCAGGTAAATACCGTATGATGATTTCAGATGAATCCGTATTTTTACCACTAAAATAAGATAATAAAATAATATGCACTTGAAGTAAGACAAAGCAATTGTTTTTTTTTTTTCTTATTTTAAATGTAAATTCTCTTGTTCCATTGGAAAAGTTTCTCATTTACATCCTCAATTCAAGAACAAATGCAGTTCATTTACTGTAAGCAAAAAAAACTTATTTAGATTTCCATTTTTGGCAGTGTTGTGATTGCTTTCGAGACGGCAGCGAAGAGAAATCGTCTGAAAGTGGACCTTTTTCTCAGCTGGCTTGGAAAATTTTTGATTTCTAATTGCAGTGTTTAACTCCTAAAATTGTATCCTCACAAATGAAAATCTGCTGTTACATTTATCTTTGAGTTAATAATTTTAAATGTACGGAAGAGGATTAGGGCCACTGGAAAAAAAATAGTTAACTGATTTTTTTATTTTATTTAAGTTTAGTATGGGAATTTACAGTAGTATGGGAAGTATGGGTTCAGAATTCAGACTTTTTTCTCAGAATTCTGACTGTATTCTGATGATTAAAAAAAGTCAGAATTCTGAGACTAAAGTCAGAATTCTGAGATTAAAGTAGGAATTCTGAGATTAACATCAGAATTTTGAGATTAAATTCAGAATTTTGAGATTAAAGTCAGAATTCTGAGATTAAAGTCAGAATTCTGAGATTAAATTCAGAATTATGAGAAAAAAAGTCAGAATTCTGAAATTAAAGTCAGAATTTTGAGATTAAAGTCAGAATTTTGAGATTAAAGTCAGAATTCTGACATTAAAGTCAGAATTCTGAGATTAAAGCCAGAATTTTGACATTAAAGTCAGAATTTTGACATTAAAGTCAGAATTCTGACATTAAAGCCAGAATTCTGAGATTAAAGGCAGAATTTTGACATTAAAGTCAGAATTTTGAGATTAAAGCCAGAATTCTGAGATTAAAGCCAGAATTTTGACATTAAAGTCAGAATTTTGAGATTAAAGTCAGAATTTTGAGATTAAAGCCAGAATTCTGAGATTAAAGCCAGAATTTTGACATTAAAGTCAGAATTTTGAGATTAAAGTCAGAATTTTGAGATTAAAGTCAGAATTCTGAGATTAAATTCAGAATTTTGAGATTAAAGTCAGAATTCTGAGATTAAAGTCAGAATTCTGAGATTAAATTCAGAATTCTGAGAAAAAAGTCAGAATTCTTACATTAAAGTCAGAATTTTGAGATTAAAGTCAGAATTCTTACATTAAAGTCAGAATTCTGAGATTAAAGTCAGAATTCTGAGATTAAAGCCAGAATTCTGAGATTAAAGCCAGAATTTTGACATTAAAGTCAGAATTCTGACATTAAAGTCAGAATTTTGACATTAAAGTCAGAATTCTGACATTAAAGTCAGAATTCTGAGATTAAAGCCAGAATTCTGAGATTAAAGCCAGAATTTTGACATTAAAGTCAGAATTTTGACATTAAAGTCAGAATTCTGACATTAAAGTCAGAATTTTGAGATTAAAGTCAGAATTCTGAAATCAAAGTCAGAATTCTGAGGGAAAAAAAAGTCAGATTTCTAACATTTTCACCATACTAAACTAAAACAAAATTTTAAAATCAGTTAACTTTTTTTTTTCCCCAGTGGCCCTAATCCTCTTCTGTATAAATGCAGTGATGTGTTTGACTTTTATTTGCAAATTTAGACATATACACACATGTTGTTTTTTCAGTCATCCTGCTCCTTATATATACATTTTGAATGAGTGACATGCTTTTGCAGGTTTACAACTAGCTTTTCCTTTTTTGCTGTTTCTTTTGTAAACTATATTTACTGTTGTAAAAAAAATTTAAATAGTGATATGAGAAATGCACTATAGTGACTGAGAAAAACTGTAAAGTTAGAGGTTGCTATCCAATATGTTTAAGCTGATCTGAGAGTTGCAACAACAACAATTTTGTGACTGACAGAGAGGGAAGATGAAGGACATGCTACAAGAATGAGACACAGGTTCAAAGCTCATAATCACAAACAACCAGTGTTGGGCACGTTACTTTGAAAAAGTAATTAGTTATAGTTACTAGTTACTTCTCCCAAAAAGTAACTGAGTTACTAACTGAGTTACTCCACAATAAAAGTAACTAGTTACTAGTAAAAGTAACTATTGCGTTACTTTTGCGTTTCTCGCCCCCGTAAACCTCACCACCCAGCCCCCACCTTCTCGCCGTGTGTTTCCAAAGCCAGCTGAATAGTGCGGACGACAAAGACAAGAACCTGCAGAGAGTTTAGCATTTATTGCAACTCAACGTAAATGACATCAGGGGGGAACGCCATGTGAAGTTTTTTAACAGGGCATTCAGATCTGGTGAAATTAATAACTGGGGATGTCTAATTCTGAAATCCTGTGTGTTTGGGTTATTATAGATACTGCAACATCTATCTATCCATCTATCTATCTAGATCTATACTCTGTGTGTGACTTAAAATATGGATCTCCATCCCTGCCACAAAGGCCATCAAATAATGTTTAAACTAAAAAATACAGTAGGTTGAAAAGGCAGAGTATCCATCCATCCATCCATCCATCCATCCATCCATCCAGATTTCTCCCTTTCATTTGATCGTTCACGCTCTCCATAGTTCTCCTGTGGCGCGAGCACAGGGCGACTGTTACGCGCCTTTAGCGAGCATGCGCGTTTCCTGTCGCTTGCGCGGTGACTCGTGCCGCCTGCGCTGTGCGGAGATGCAGAGGAAACCGTATGTGATGGGGAAACGCAGCTCGACGTAACACCGGTATTTCCATGTGGAAAACGCTGTTTGCTGCTGGATCCTCCTCACTCTCCATCTCTCTGTGTGCTGTACGTTAACACCCACCAGCGGAAACACCCACCTACCCAACTGACAGACGGAATCTCACTATACATCAGCCATTCTCATCCTCCCCTCTCTCATGACAAGGCGCGCACCTCTGGATGACCTAAAAAATAATCTTTAATATCTCTTAAACAAAAGTAGCACAAACAATATTTTTTTCTGCACAAATCTGCACTAACGTTGCACTTCAGTCTATTTGCAGAGTTTTTGGACGTGGGTGGGGTGTCAGCTTCACGCAGCTGCGCACGAGTCCTTTCATGAAAAAAGGTTCATTGTGCGACCTGAGTAACGCGCAGTAACGGGGTGTCTGCAATGGTAACTGCGTTATAGTTACAGTCAAAGTAATTAGTTAGATTACTCGTTACTAAAACAAGGTAACGGCGTTACTAACGCCGTTACTTTCAATGCCGTTAGTCCCATCACTGCAAACAACACGGAGCAAAAAGGTTGAAAGAAGAAGCCTTGAAAGAGACTTATCTGTGACCTATCTGTCATGACATGCACACTCCTCTGGTTAGAGCCCCGGAGGGGAGGGAACGGGAGCTGCATGATGAGTGTGCAGGGCTCAGGGCTGAGGCCATGGCCTGTGCACTCTGCCTCGAAAACCAGTTGATCCAGCACCTTGTCTTCACACCCTGAGGGAAAACTCCCAGGATATCCAGCTGTGATCAAGTCGTTGGGGGGAAAAAAATGGTTCACAGTGACAATAAAGTCAGCCACTGTGAGATGTCATTTTCGCTGACGACTTACTTATCTCTCTAGATAACTTTGCACACGTGTGCAACATGTCGGGGCTATTTTGGGTGAGAGAATGGTTTTCACTTCCCAATAGAAAGAAGGGGAGAAATTCACAGAGTGAAGCAGTAGTGGTTTCAATACTAAGATAAGATGATATCTGCAGAGGTTAGACCATCAGAAGTATGAAAGTTAACACCAGGACACATGAAGTGATGTAGCTGGGATGCACAGTTAAAGGTGCAGTGATGTTATATGCCAAAATCAAATACACAAAAACTGCCAAAATACATTTGATCTCGATAAAATAAGGTTATAAACCGAGCAGCAACCAACCCAAGAGTGCTTAGATCATCTTTTTTAGCCTAAATAGAGTTCCAGCACTGAGTACGATATGCAGACATAAACAGATGTGGTGCCATCTGCTGGTAGGACTGCAGAATATCAGATGGCAGCTGAGAATTGGCAGATGGTGGCAATTAGCTGCTCCAATTGTGGATCCTGAGCTGGCTGGCTTCCAACGGACCAGAGCAGAGAAGAAAATAGCTTGGCTCTGTATTTTGACAGAGAACTGGTTTATGGACAGTGACGTTTGGAGGTGTAGCAGTGGATGTGGAACAGTTCTCATTGATTACATGGCTGCGCAGTGCTCCGCATGATCTGGGCGGAGAGGAGCCGGGACGGAGGAGGTGGAATCTACGGGTCACTGTCAGGACAATTCAGACAGCACTGATCATGGCGACAGCTGAAACACATCAGCCTTAAGTGTCCTTACTGATAGGAACTACTCACATAGAGTTACTGTGTAAAAACTGTCATCGGGCGAATGCACGAACTTTCTTGGCTGTTTGCATAATACAGACAGTTTGTAGCGTAATTGGTACAATAGGCATCAAGGGGTTAAAGGGCATCTTGTGCCGAGTCCTTATTAAATAACTGCACCATTCCATAAATGCAGTGAATCGTGTGTCTAAAGCTAAAGTATGGAAAACTAGAACCAATAAAACTAAAACCAAGCATTATTAGCAACTAAAACAAACTAACAA
Source organism: Cyprinodon diabolis (assembly GCA_030533445.1). Classification (NCBI taxonomy): domain Eukaryota; kingdom Metazoa; phylum Chordata; class Actinopteri; order Cyprinodontiformes; family Cyprinodontidae; genus Cyprinodon; species Cyprinodon diabolis. The sequence continues at coordinate 45,165,705 of CM060064.1, read as the reverse complement.
ATCTACAACAGAAGCTACTTAAAACCAAAAAAACGAAAAAAATTGCAACTAAATAAAACTAAAATAAAAAAAATAAAATAAAAATAAAAGTAATGTTTTATAACTACTCCAAACTACGGAAGAGAATTAGGGCCACTGGGAAAAAAAAAAGAAAAGTTAACTGATTTTTAATTTTTATTTCAGTTTAACATGGGGAAAAAGTCAGAATTCTGACTTTAATCTCAGAATTCTGACTTTTTTCTCAGAATTCTGACTTTAATCTCAGAAGTCTGACAGCTAACAAACATGTTAGCATCAAGCCATAGCCATGTCTCTTTTAGAGACTAGCTCTCTTGTTTTAATGACCTTCTGCTCCTCCATTAATGAGGGGACCCCTCGGCCACGTAAAAAGTTGCCTAATTCCATCATTTTCCACCAATGTGTCACTGGCCACCTCAAACAACTCACATCTTTGCCAGTGAAGCTGAGTGCTCCCACATCTCTGCCTTCATGGTGCACATCGACATTAAGATCCAAAATTCTGAGATTAAAGTCTTCTGAGAAATTAAAGTCAGAATTCCGAGATTAAAGTCAGAATTCTGAGAAAAAAAGTCAGGATTACGAGATTAAAGTCAGAATTCTGAGAAAAAAAGTCAGGATTCCGAGATTCAAGTCAGAATTCCGAGATTAAAATCAGAATTCTGAGAAAAAAAGTCAGGATTCCGAGATTAAAGTCAGAATTCTGAGAAAAAAGTCAGAATTCTAAAATTAAAGTCAAAATTTTGAGAAAAAAAGTCAGAATTCTGACTTTTTTCCTATACTAAATTGAAATAAAATTTTAAAATCAGTAAACTTTTTTTTTTTTTCCAGTGGCTGGTATCCTCTTCCTGTCATGATTTGGTTTTAGGTTAAACCCACATGCAGAACACAAACGGAGGCTGAGTAAAAGTTTAACAGAGTTTATTGAAATGAGTTTGACACAAAGACATGAACTGGATCTGGTACTGGTTCGGGTTGGGTTCACTGATGTCTTGAAGGAGTCCAGGCTTTACTTGTGAGAGAGGGAACCGTTGGGTCCAGAGACTGTTGGTTCAGCAGAGTGCTTAGCAGCAGCAGCGTCTAGCTTCTGACTTTGAATGGCAGACCTTGATCAGAGTTTCCAGCTCTTCTCTGAGAGCAGCAGGAGAAATCCAGACTGGAATCTTCAGGTTTGGCTCACCAGGGCTGGCAGGCAGGTTAAGCTCACCCAGAGCTTCAGACCTGAGACAGGTTTCCTGTGAGCAAAGACAGAGGAAGGTTAGAATCAGTTTTCTCTCTTGAGATGACCAAGATTCTTTCTGGTAACAGAGGCTCAGGTTTGCTAACCAAACTAGGTCAACACTGCGGCGTTGAAGGAAGGTTTGGCAGCTGCTTATGTAGGGAAGGTTCCTGAAGAGCAGACGAGCTCCAGGTGTGCTGGAGGGCTCCAGCCCAGGAGACCCACAGCGCACTCTGCTGGAAAAAGGTGGTACATCCCCAGATCCCAACAGTAACCCCAGTCCCTAACAGAAAACAAAAAACAGAAGAGGATCCTTGGCGCCCTCTGGTGGGAAAGCCTCAGGATCCCAACACTTCCGTACCAAACCAACCTTTCTGATGACTTTTTTTTTTTTTAAGGATAAAAGTAATAACTTTTAATAACTTATTCTCATCTAAATAAATAGAAATTTTAGATATATTTGTACCTTTTTAAATGTTTGTCAACTTTAGTTTCTTTATTAGTGAGAAATAAATCAGCTGTGATGAAAATAAGTTGGTGATTGATTCTGTGGTGGAAAAAGCTGATATATCAAAGTAAAGAAGTTATTTTACACCAATGTTTCTGGCTTTACTCTTTTCATCCTAAAGAAATTTACATCACTAAAAAAATCCCAATTATTCTGAGTAAAGCCGGAAATAAAGAAACATTTGAATCCTGCGTCGTAGAGTTGTGCTGAAAGGATTGGTTGGAAATTACAAATGGCTTCCTATTTCCTGAGGAAACAAAATAAAGTCATTAAGGAAAAGGTTCACGTCAGCGAAGACGCAGATGTCACTTTCTGGAAAAAATTCCCATCCCATCTGTCTGATGATTTGTTTGTAGTGACCTGCTAGTTTCACCTGATTTCAAGGAAAATTTAAGCATAAATGAATCTCCTGGCTGCACATCTGACCAATAATTATGGGGGAAAAAATGGCTGAGAAAGAAAATGAGATAATGTAAAAAAAAAAATTTAAAAAAAAAAGAATTTAGTATTGAAAATAATATCAGAAAACTGTTTAATTCTTTCATTAAGTCCAAATTTTTTGCATTCCTTTAGACCTCGAGCCAAATGATCAGAACATAATACTGCTGTACATTAAAACATTAGTGTCTCTGAGAATAGAGGCCAGTTTCAATCATTTCTGGCTTAGAAAGAAATAAAAAAAAGACCAATTTTGTAACTTAACAAGCAAGGAAGCAGTTTAAAGGAGTCAATTTGAGGTTTTCATCATAAAAACTGACAAAGATGGTAGAGGCAGCATTATGCTGTGGGGTTCCTCTCCTCATGTTGGTATGGCTGCATTTCTCTAAGAGGAGGGGAAGTTTTTAACAAGAAACTGCACCTAAAACCTGATCCATGCAGCCAATTTTAGATTGTGATCCTACTTTTCAATATTCCGCAGCTTTTCTAAGCGGCAGACCTCGGCGTACAGGCAGAGCAGAGACAGCTCCCTCAAACTCTCAGGGATTTCCTGCTGCAAGTGAATTTCAAGTGAAACTAGCAAAATATAGAATCAAATATGTTTTGCCTTTGAATTTTTAGCAAAGGTTTTTTTTTTGTTATTGCATGTGGAAAATTTGAAGCCTCTAAACTTGTATGAGTGGATAAAAAGGAACTTTTCTTTACGACTCTGAATTTGATTTACTAATTTAGACATCTACACATATGCTTTCATTGACAGTTACCTAAAAAAACAAAGACTAAATGATTAGAGTAATAACTGTTATGAAAGAAAACATCCAGCGGGAACTGAAGATGAACATCAGCTTGTTCAGAATGTTATCTAATGTAGGGGGATAGATTAATGAGCCTTAATACTGAATCTCCTCGTCTGCCTGGCTGTGTGTTTCCTGGACGGTGCCGCCTTTTACAGTTAGTTGCGTTTTCTATGTCCGCTTCTGTCTCCTTGAACCCCAGTCGGCCTCAGCAGATGGCCGCTCACACTGAGCCTGGTTCTGCTGGAGGTTTCTTCCTGTTCAAAGGGAGTTTTTCCTCTCCACTGTCGCTACAAGCATGCTTAGTGTGAGGGATTGCTGAAGAGTCAATGAGTCGATGCAATCAGCTTAGATAGAAAACTTTGAATCAATCTGACTGGATGATCTGGTTGAATTGTAAAGTGCCTTGAGATGACATGTTGTGAATTGGAGCTACAGAAATAAACTGAATTGAATTGAATAGATTATGGTAATGAAATTAACTAACTTCATATCTTTAAAGGGGTGATAGAATGATTCTATAGGGTATCTGGTCCTTCAGGTCTCTGAATAGGGTGTGTAACATTGGTTGGGCTGAAAATGGCATATTAGCTCTTCTATGAGCCCTAATGCAGCCTGGTTAAAAGCCCTAGAATGAAACGACAGGTTTCCTTCCTTTTATGGTATGATCATGAATATTTAGATGAGCTGTGTGCTGATTGGTTGGTTTACAACGAGTGAAGCTGCTGAGCAAAGACGCATCATAGCAACAAGCACTCACTCACTGAAACATTGGGATTGTAGATATGGTAGGGTGACCAGACGTCCTCTTTTTCCCAGACATGTCCTACTTTTCATAACTAAAAAAATGTCCGTGGGAATTTTAAAATTGTCTGCGATTTTGGTCGACTAGTGCAGCATGTAGTCGAAACATAACGGGCACTCGAACCGAGCCGTCAGTGACGGCTAGCCCGGAAATGGGCGGTCCCGTGCTTCCCCCCGTCAGCTTTACCGGCCCCCAACTCCCTCCTCCGGCTGAGGATGGATGGCTCATGGCATCTCCGCTGAGGTCCGGTTAAGTCAGCGGCCCAGAAGTCGACCCTTTATGACTGGCCCCCCCTCCCTTGGGACCAGTGACTAAGTGGGCTGGTCTGGATGTCAGTTTCGGGGCATGACAAAAGTACAGGCCAGAACCAAATAAGGCAACATCCCTGTTACGGCCAGTGGCCTTTTCTGTGTTTGTGTTTTATTTTTTTTCAGGGGCCTGATCAAATTGACTGCACCGGGAAGCAGATGTTTTCCTGTGACACACCTTGGGGCCTACCGTGATTGGATCACCAATTGCTGGCTCAACCAATCATTGTTGAAGCCTCCATTTAAAACCAAAGGACTTCCTAGGGGAAGGCGCGGCTGATCCTTTGTTCAGACAGCTTGCCATTTTGTGGGGTGTAGGTTTGACTGCTGTAAAACTTGTGTTAGCTTTGATAGCTTAGTCCGCTCTAACAGATTTTGTTAACCTTGATTTCTTGTGTAACTTGCTTTGTCCTGGTGGGGGAACTTTGAAACGCCGTTAGAGATTTGTATTTTAGTTTTTGTTTAGCTTGTTTTGAGAGATCATTTTTGTTTGGTTAAGTTCTTTGATTTACACCTCTGTTTTGTGGATTTTGTTTTAGTGAATACTCTGTTGTTGAGAGTCCCTATGTTTTGATTAATAATTGTTACCCCTTTTTTTTTTGTTTATGTTGAAAAACTCCAAACAATAAATCCTTAAATTGTTAAAACCTTACCATCAGGGTTTCTTTAATGTTACTTCCTTTTTCCCTGGCTGAGCCGGGTCGTAACAATCCCCAAATTGACGTCAACTTGGTGCTTCGTTTGAATTCACCCGTTTTATGGTGGAAGTTTAGAATTGAGAGATTTGCAGAGAAAGGAGATGTTGATGGGGTTTGAACGTCTCTATACACTGCAAAAACAATCTAAAAATGAGTAAAAATGTCTTAAATTAAGTGTATTTACCCTTAATTTGAGCAGATAATTAAGATGATTTGCCAATGGAATGAGTATTTTGATTCTTAAAATAAGATAATTAGATAATATGCTCTTGTAATAAGGCAATATAATTGTTTTTTTCCTATTTTAAATGTAAAATTCCTTGTTCCATTGGCAAAGTGTCTCACTTACCTCCTTAATTCAAGAAAAAAAATGCACTTATTTTAAGAAAAAAATCACTTATTGAAATTTGAATTTTTTTGCAGTGTAGGTCCATTTCACCCACTGAACTATCGTTATTCATCAATGACAATAGAAACTCGGTTTCTATTCTATGACCCCTTCAATGTTCTGATGTTGGTTTATCCTAAATAACAACCTGAGTGAAGCGTTATTCCCTCGTTATTCCTGTTTTGTGTTTTTGTTTCCTTTCCCACACTGCAAAAAATTGAAATCTAAATAAGTCATTTTTTCTTGCAATAAGTGCTTTTTTTCTTGAATTGAGGAGGTAATTTAGACACTTTGCCAATGGAACAAGACAATTTACATTTAAAATAAGAAATTTATTTCAAGTGAATATTATCTAATTATCTTATTTTAAGATTAAAAATACTCATTTCATTGGCAAATTATCTTATTTACCTACTCAAAATAATAGTAAATACACTTAATTTAAGACATTTTTCTCTCATTTTTAGATGGTTTTTGCAGTGCAGTAACTTGATCTATGAAAAAGTCTCAGATCTTGAATGTATTTTGTCTAAAAGAAACTTTGAACGTTTTCTCCACCAAAGATTCTGGACCTCCTGATTAGCAGGAGAGAAATCTCCTCCTCTGTGACTCTGGCTCTGATCTTGGAGTCTCCAGCTGAGCTGTGATCCTTTTTTTATTTTATTTTTTTCCTGCACCTTGCTGTTGTTTTCCTCGGATCCAGCCTCCTGACTGCTCTGCGGTTTTCTCACACGTTCGGCACACCTGGGAGATTTCCCCTAATGAATACCTGATGTGCCCAAGCAGTTAATTCCGCCTATAAAATTCCTCCCTTCCTCCTTCCTGTGAGCGGCGGCCGCTGTTTATCAAACGGGGGTAACGTCCTGTCATGTGACCCCTCCCCCCATCTAACTCCCACCTGTGTGGACTTTTCCCTTAATCCCCTCTTTTACCCCCAACCTCATTTTTCTCCATTTTGCTCCATGCTTTGAATACTTAGACTACTGAGTGTAACTAATTCTCCCACACAAGGATATTGTCTTTTCTCTATCTCTGCTTTTGTCCTCCTCTTTCAAGGCTGCTATTCACTGATTTCATTAGTCAGCTGTGTGGTGGGCTGTGGGGGTTTTGGGGGAGAGGTGCTTTCCAATTAAAGGGCTTTAATAGCCTATTACCATCATCTTAGGTTTAACTCCCTGTTTTTAAAACATTAAAACCCACTAAAGATGAATGGTCGGAGCAGCGTGGGAGCCCTTTACAGAGTCCCCGATGATAAATAGGAATTGGGCCGCATGCCCGGATTGCACGCTACTTTGATTTCTGCTTTTGTCTTTTAGTTATGAGGCAAACTGAAGGTGGATTCAAACAGGCGGCTCTCTGTACACACATGCTCCACAGATCCTGCAGCTGCTCTGGGGGCCAGAAGATGACGCCGGTCCCCTGGGACGGCTGAGCTGACTCCTTCTCAGATACCCATTTGTTGCGCCTAAAACAGCACCCCACCTCCATTCAACCACCCCTACCGGCGGATGACCCCTCGACCAGCAGAGGTCAGCTGCGCAGAAGGAGTCCGGCCCTCGGGTTTTGGAGCCACAGCATAAATCAGCGGTCGCTCTCGTACGCGGGAACCCTGCCGCACTCGTGGTCCCAGCACCAGCCTGGCACCATCTGTGACGCAGATCCAGTCCGGCCTAGGTGGGTTCCCACTGACCTGCAGCACCCGGCGCAGGCCTTCAGGGGCCGCGGGGTCCAGACACAGATCCATCACAGCTGGAGCCGGGCTCTGGAGCAGAGAGGGGCCGCAGTGGGCCCCGGTTTGGCCCTTAATGTTTGTAAGAGTTAGTGACAGGAAAATTCAACTGGAATCAAATGAAAAGGTTAAAACAATGTTTTTAATTAATAAATCACTAATGAACTGATTTTTAATTAATTAATTATTACTTGATATATTTTCCCCTGTAATTGACCAATCCACTCATTTTAAAGAAATACATTTTTCATTAAATTTGTCACATTTAGCTTTAATTATCATTTAATTAATCAAATATATAAAGATAAATAACAATTCTGTCGTTTTTGTCATTAAATTAACATGATTTCCCCAAATTACATGAAGTTGTTTTTCCTAATATATTGGGTTTTTTTTTACTTTGTGTTTCTATCGTTGATGCCACTCGGCCAGGACTCCTTTGATAAAGAGGATTTTAACTGTTCTGGTTAAATTAACTAATAAAACAACCTTTTAAAGACATAATCATTATGGGGGGGGGGGGGGGGGGGGGCAGGTAAATAAACCAGAACAAGAGCTGAAGTTTATTAAAGTACCAAATTTAAAACTACTTAAAGTATAAAAGTCATCTAGGAAAAGCTTAAACCTCATACTGATTACTGCACTTCCCTATTAAAGGAACATTTTTCTGCAATTCTGGACGATAACTTCCTTACACACTGCAAAAAAAAAAAATTATCTAAATAAGTAATTTTTTCTTGCAATAAGTGCATTTTTTTCTTGAATTGAGGAGGTAATTGAGACACTTTACCAATTGAACAAGACAATTTACATTTAAAATAAGAAAACACAATTGCATTGTCTTATTTCAAGTGAATATTATCTAATTATCTTATTTTAAGACTAAAAATACACATTCCATTGGCAAATGATCTTATTTACCTACTCAAACTAATGGTAAATACACTTAATTTAAAACTTTTTTTCTTATTTTTAAATGTTTTTTGCAGTGCACGTTATTTTCTTAGTTTTATAACTTTGCATCATCTTGGTAAAATTATTTATTTTGGTATGTGGAGAACAACAAGTTGGTGCAGCCCTAAGCCCAACCAAATAGAAATTAATTGTCTGGACGAAACAAGTTATTTTGGTTTTTATTTTGTGTAAAATACTAACAGGCAATAACAGAAATTAGCTTAAATTAAAAAAAAACTAGTCTAATTTTAAAATGTAAGGAGTAGAAAATAGAGATAATTGTAGGAAACAAAAATAAAGGAGTAGATGTAAAAAGTTGTCTAAAAAGATGATTACTCCAGTAAAGTATAGATAGCCAAACATTCTACTTAACAAAGGTAACAAAGTATTTGTAATTTGTTACTTTGCTCATCGAGTCAATGAGTCGATGCAATCAGCTGGTTTTCCTTAGATAGAAAACGTTGAATCAATCTGACTGGATGATCTGGTGAACTGGAAAGTGACCTGAGATGACACGAGTTGATCCAGTCCAAACACAGCTTGGTGTATGGAGTAAGATAACAATCAAAAAAAACATGTGCAGATCAATTTGTAAAGTAAAGTCAAAAACGTAAATAAGTTTAAGTTTTTCATTTTTTTCTTGTTATTGACTCATGTATACATGAGACATCAGAGCATCTGTCGGAATACAAGTTAAGAAGTTACAACTTTACAAAAATACAATTACAAATCAGTAAAGATAATTGTATACTCTGTAAGATTCCATCTATTAAAAAAAGTCCTATTGATAAATTTGTGATGCATCTCGTAAATGTATGATGTATGATTTTTACGAGTACATTTTTTATTTCTACTCTCAAATGTGTTTCCTGCTAGTAAATTTGAAATTCCTCCTCATAAATTAGTTATTTGTACTCCTAGATTTGTCTGTAATGTTGCAACGTTGTAGCCTGACGTAGTCCTACTCAATTCTAGTCAGAATATGAGTCTGATACTGCTCCATACACTGCAAAAAATGGCGAATTAAGTAATTTTTACTTAAAATAAGTGCATTTTTTCTCCAATTGAGGACGAAAGTGAGACACTTTGCCAATGGAACAAGACAATTTACATTTAAAAGAAGAAAAAACAATTGCATTGTCTTATTTCAAGTTCATATTATCTAATTATCTTATTTTAAGAGTAAATATACTAATTTCATTGGCAAATCATCATATTTACCCACTTAAATTAAGGGTAAATACACTAAATTTAAGAAATTTTTACTTAATTCTAGATCATTTTTGCAGTGTAGAGCTGTGATTATGGGGCGTTTCGAACGAACCAGGAAAAAAAATGCCTCTGCACTCAATTGGATAGACCTACAACCAATAAGAGCAACGGAGTGCGTGACGTATGTTAAGCGACGCATAGTTGTTGTCAACAAAAATCAAAGCGTGCAGTTGCACGCCTAGAATAAGAAGATGAGCCTTGATCGCGTTTCTCTGTTCCTCTTTTGAAATTAATTTGCTGTCGATATCTTCTAGAACAGACCTAATAGCAGAATCTACTCACCTCAACTCTCCAGCGGCAGCCATTGTTGTTGTCACTCATGCGCGCTTTGGTCACGTGGTTGATTACGTTACTGTTGATCATCTGTCCATCATCATATAAAGCCCGCCCTGACAATTTGATTGGCACGCCAGATATTGTGCGAGCATACTCGCGCTACTATTGAGCAATGCCAGACCGAACTTCCCGAACTCAAACATTGTGGGCGGGACTAAGTTCGGAATGGCACCCAGGCTAGCAACGTTGTAACCTTTTTCTAAAATCGTATTCTCAGATGAAGATCGGATGTCACTAATAACTATAAGATGATTAGGAGGAAAAAATACCAATCTTTATTTTTATTTTTTTTAATCCCTTTGTTGCAAATAAGCAACAAACCACTTTGTAAATCTAAATAAGTCATTTTTTTCGTAAAATAAGAACATTTTTTTTTTCTTGAATTAAGCAGGTAAGTGCCATTGGAACAAGACAATGTACATTTAAAATAAAATTTAAAAAACAACTGCAGTCTCTTATTTCAAGTTCATAATGATTATCTTATTTTAGGGGTAAAAATGCTCATTGCATTGGCAGATCATCCTATTTTCCTATTCATATTAAGGGTAAATATTAGGGATGCACGATATTGGTATTTTGGCCGATGTCCGATATGCCGATATTTTAAAACTCATGCAGCCGATAACCGATATCGATACTGATATTAAAGCTGGACAAAAATAAGTAGTCATTGAAAATAGCAGTTTTGTTATCAATTTCTGACACTTTGAAAAATAATATACTCAAATATATTTTCATATGCTGATATCAAATTGATTTTTAAAAACGCGGTATCGATCTATTTTACTTTCAAAATCTCGTGAAATTTCATCGTTCTGTTACAAACTCTCATGATATTTTGCAAATTCTTGTGAGATTTTGTTAGTAAAATAGATTGATACCGCGTCAATATATCACCATATAAAAATATGGCAACATTTCATGAATTTTCGGGGGATTTCGTAGCATAACGATGACATATAGCAATATTTCATTAGTAAAAGAGATTGATATGGTGTTTTTAAATGGCAATATATCAGCATATGAAGATATTGTGATATTTTAATGTATCAATATTTTTTCCCTCGTCTTTAGAAGTTTTTAAGTCTGTAAAAAGAAGTTTTTGAGGAAGAGGAAAAAGTAGTATTATTTTTTTTTCTTTAGAAACTTAGAAGCTGATCAAATATCCGGTTAAATATCGGTGGGGTGGCCGATGTCCGATATTCAGTTTTAAGGCCGATACCGATAGGGGGCCGATTATATCGTGCATCCCTAGTAAATACACTTATTTTAAGACATTTTTACTCATTTTCAGAACATTTTTGCAGTGTAGGCAAAATGCCGCCATACGCTGGAAAAAATCTAAATCTAGATAAGTCATTATTTCTTAAAATAAGTGCATTTGTTCTTAAATTTAGAAGGTAAACGCCACATTTATCCAATGGAACAAGACAATTTACATTTAAAATAAGAAAACACAATTACAAGATTACTTTTTTCAAGTGCATTTTATCTAAATGCCTTATTTTAAGAGTAAAAATACTCATTAAATTGGCAAATCATCTCATTTATGTACTCAAATTAAGAGTAAATTCCCTTAATTTGAGTAATTTTTACTTATTTCTAGATCATTTTTCCAGTGTAGAGTTTTTGCATCACACCAGTGCTAGTCACAGTGTATGTTATTATGGAGCTATAACTGCTGTAAGAAAATTTTTCGTAACATTAACTATTTTAATTTGGCATCTCATTGAATGAGAAAAACACACACATTTTTTACATGTACATGTACACTGCAAAAATAGTCTAGACATAAGTAAAAATGTCTTAAATCAAGCGTATTTACCCTTAATTTTAGCAGGTAAATGGGATGATTTGCCAATGGAATGAGTATTTTTACTCTTAAAATAAGATTATTAGATAATATGCACTTGAAATAAGACAATGCGGTTGCTTTTTCTTGTTTTAAATGTAAATTGTCTTGTTCCATTGGCAAAGTATCTCACTTAACTCCTCAATTCAAGAACAAATGCACTTATTTTAAGAAAAAATGACTTATTTAGATTTCCATTTTTTGCAGTGTATAATATCAATTCAGGCTTCAATTGGTTATTTCATTTGCAAATTCAGACATCTACCGTTATGTTTATTTTGACAGTTAGTTTGAGAGTATTTAGTTCTCAGAATGGAAATAAGTTGAAAGTCAGAGTTTTTTTTTTTCTGGAGGTCTTGGCTGGAAAGTGAAAGGTGTTTTCTGGAGGAATGGATGTCAAGCGGAGCTCCTCTGGGTCAGGATCTACCGGGCTGACCTGACAGACCCGATCATTTCACTGTAGAACGATCACCACTAAAACAGCCCAACCTGCTAAGTGCAAAGACAAGTCCCAGCACTCCTCTCCATCATCCCCCACTCCCCCCCGGTTGGATCATAACACCACCTGGAATCTTAGCACATAAATCTCCTCAGCAGGCCCGGCTCGCTGTCCCCCCCTCCCTCCCTCTCGGCCCCTACAGGCTTGGCTCTAATGAGTGGCAGGGGTCATAAAGTGGTTGTGTTACTGTTTTCCTTTTTCTAAACCAGTGACACCAGTTGTTCGCCCTCCTCACCGGAGCCTTTTGTGAGGGCTGACAGGCCCTGGATGATTGCAGAAGATGACCCTCGTACCTTGAGGGGACGCCGGACGCATTCCACCGCAGGCCTGTCGTCATGAGCTAACAATAACTCTCTGCAGCAAAACGTTACAGTTAGCTTCATGAACGCAAAGACAAGTCATTTTCAATATCCCAGAATAATGCAAGCCTTAGACTCCCTCTGATACTTTGTTCTTCTTCCTCTTCTTCAGACATTTCTAATCCAGAGCAGGATTCTGCAACCTCTCCAAAAGAGACTCTTTTCACAATCAGTGCAGCTAATTACATTTGTTGCAAAAAGGTCATTTATTGCACTCTGCATCTTAATCTAGATAAGTCATTTTTTCTTAAAATAAGTGCATTTGTTCTTGAATTGAGGAGGTAAAAGAGACATTTTGCCAATGGAACAAGACATTTAAAACACAATTGCATCATCTTATTTCAAGTGCATATTATCTAATTATCTTATTTTAAGAGTAAAATTACACATTACATTTTGCAAACTGTCTCATTAACCTGCTCAAATTAAGGGTGAATACACGTAATTCAAGAAATTTTTACTTATTTCTAGATCGTTTTTGCAGTGCATGACCTTTTTGAAAGAGAGAAAAAGATAACTAATATCTAATAAATATCTATAAATATTTAAATTAATCAGTGGATGAGTTGCGGCCTAGTGGTTAGGGCATAGAGCTTGGAATCCTGAGGTTCTGAGTTTGAGTCCCACTCCCACAGACTGCTACTCTGGGTCTCTGAGTAACACCCTTAACCCCTGATTGCTCCCCAGGCGCCGCACATTGGCAGCCCACTGCTCCTCAAGGGGGATGGGTTAAATGCAGAGGTTAATTTCTCGAATACGACATCAATAAAGTTCAATTATTAATTATAATGTGGCATTTCAAATTATAGGTTTTAAGATGAAAGGATAAAAAAAATGGCAAAAAGAGAATAAATACATTTACAGTAGGTTGCTGAAATGTTTCCCACACTGCAAAAACAATCTAGAAATAAGTAAAAATGTCTTAAATCAATCTTATTTACCCTTAATTTTAGTATGTAAATAAGATGATTTGCCAATGGATTGAACATTTTTAATCTTAAAATAAGATCATTAGATAATACGGCGCTTATTACAAGCGCCGTATTATCTAATTATCTTATTTTAAGATTATAATAAGTAATTATTATAATCTATAACTCTTATTTTAAGAGTATAATAAGATTGTAATAAGACAGTGCAGATACTTTTTCTTATTTTAAATATCAATTGTCTTGTTCCATTGGCAAAGAGTTTCACTTACCTCCTCAGTTTAAGAAAAAATGACTTATTTAGGTTTCTATTTTTTGAAGTGCAACTAAAAAAAAGATGCAAATATATAAAAGTGTCACTTTATTTGAGAAATCCAATGCAAATGAGTCTATAGAGAAAAGGCTGAGCAGCAGACCAAGCATAGATAGTATATCTATTGCTGCGTCTTCATCATGTTACAGCCAAAGTGATGAGGAGGCATTGAGGAGTGTCTGGAACAAAGATGGTGGAATGGGTTTCTGTTTTTCATTTACTAAAGTATTTCAGAAGTCATAGAAGCAACATTAAAACCTATCAGAACCAATAGATTAATCCTTATTTTGACTTAAAGCATCAGGTTCTCCTCCTTGTTCTGCTTGTTCTTGTTCTGACCAGGAGGCGTCGTCTCACATCCTCACTGGTGTCAAAAGTAAACACATTTGTTACTGACGTAAAAGTATAGATACTGCAGTTTTTTTATTTATTTATTTGACAGGGACAGTACAATTAAACATTGCAACCAAACAGGTGGCCGATGTCCAAGTACATAAGGCTTGTAGCCATGGGCTAATTTGCAGCCTTCATCCCTGGTTATGCTTTTAAAAGGTGTTAGCATTAAGGGGGAGGGAGGTTAGTAACGACACACAAATGCATAAAAACACACACAAAAAAAAAAATGTACAGTACAAGCCAGTTTAGTGCTCACACTCTTGTCTTTGAGCCATTTTTTCAATCTTGTAGAGAAAAGTCGAATATCAGTCTGTGACTTAAGCTCCAGAGGCAAAGAGTTCCAGAGATGTGATGCTTTCACTGAGAAGGCGGACTGACCCATAGATGTCCGACATCTTTTAATCCTGCAGTTCCCCCTACCTCCAGCTCTTGTCCTGATTCCTTCATCTGCATACTTTAAAACAAATTTACAGATTACTTCAGGGGCAAGACCATTAAGGCATTTAAAAATAGCTTTTAAAAATGAGAAATTTATAAAATTTTCAAATGTCATCATGTTGTATTTTTTAATAATTTTGCAGTGATGCCACTTCACCGGTTTTTGATCGAATATTTTTAAAGCTTGCTTGTGAAGTGAGAGTAAAGGTTTTAAAACAGACTTTGTGGTAAAAACACTCTGGTAAACGTTGAAGTATCAACTTGACCTCTTTACGCAAGTAAAAGTGAAAAAGTTTGAGCTCCAAATACTAATTAAAGTATTAAAGTATAAAGTAACCTTTAAAAAAAAAACAGCCAGGTGCCACTATATGAACTAAAAGCTCAATTTTTCGACTATTTCAGAAAAATTCTCTGAGATAGTTCCAAGGATGAGGGAGGTCTTGTTGGTCTTCGTCTCCCGATACGCTCTCGCCTGTGTCCGACCTTTCAGACATTTCAGCATCTTTTTCTGAATCCTCCATTGTAGCATGGCATAGACAATTCACGTTAGCAGTTTGAAGAACACCTGCTTGCTTCTGATGATTTCCTTTAGCTAACCAATGAGTGTTTGCGTTCTATGACTCATCCAATCACACTAGTTTTCACTAGATGTGGGTGGAGCCAATGATCTGCATTAGATGGAGCGCATGACGGGAAATAAATATTTATAAACATTAAACCGAAGCCAAGAGTAACGTTTGTTTTAAAAATGTAAGGAATAGAAAGTACAGATACTTCTGTGGAAATGTAATGAATAGAAGTAAGAAAAAAAAAATAAATAATGAAGTAAAGTATAGATACCTAAAAAGTGTATTTAAGTACAGTAACAAAGTATTTTTACTTTGTTACTTGACACCTCTGCACATCCTTTAGGGTTTACTTCAGATTTTGAGATATTTAATCAAACTAGTTCTTAAATAATTAATCGGATAAATCAATTATTGAAGTAATTGTTTCTTTGGTAGCCATGGAAACGAGTGGAACCCAAACAACAAAGCTGCTTAAAAAGCAAGAAGTCTCACTTCAACATAAATTGTGTTGTCTAGAGGCAGGACTCGATGGTTTCTCTTACTTATATCTGCTTTTTTGCCCAATAAAACTTTTTCCCACTTTTCTCTTTTTTTGTGTTGATTACATTTCTAATAAAGTTCAGTATATAATATTACTAACACTGTGACGCTCTGCCAGAAGGCAGTTGTGTCACACTACCAGATAAAAATAAATGAATTACAGAATTAAGGATATGTTTGAGTCACATTTTTAGCAACAAAAACAACAGGTGTTATTTTTAAGTGAGGTTATATATGTTTGCTAGTATAACAAAATGTTTACACTGCAAAAACGATCTAGAAATAAGTTCAAATTTCTTAAATTAAGTGTATTCACCCTTAATTTGAGTAGGTAAAGGAGATAGTTTACCAATGGAATGAGTATTTTTACTATTAAAATAAGATATTAGATAATATGCACTTGAAATAAGACGATGTAATTGTGTTTTTTTTATTTTAAGTGTAAATTGTCTTGTTCCATTGGCAAAATGGCTCTTTTATCTCCTCAATTTAAGAATAAATGCACTTATTTTAAGAAGAAAAAGACTTATCTAGATTTAGATTTTTTGCCGTGTATCTATCAGTGATGCAGATATGAGTGAAAATTAATAAGTGCAGAACAGCAGAACTACTCCTGAAAGTACATTTTATGTTAAAAGTTAGAAAAGTTTTCTATGTGCAACTCATTCAAAAAGAGCAATAAAGTTTTTATATATATATATAATATATATTTACCACTGTAATATGGGGACGCACTGTTTAAATCTTCTTCTCTTTTAACTATTTGATCTGATGTAACGAGTAAATGTATCTATTGTGAGAACAATAAAGTCAATAAATCAATAGAAATATTAATTTGCTGAAAGTTCTTTTTTAAGATCAATCAAACAAATAATTCATAAATTAACCGATTGCTAGAATAACTAGAATAATTTATTTCTATGACAATAAATAAATAAAACTAATAGAACTTTAAGGTGATTGTTAGTTTGTCATTAAAGCGGCTTATAAAAATGTTTTTGCTGTTAGTCTGAGCCTATACTGCCCCCTTGTGTTGAGCCAGCAGCAGTGAAAGTGCCAACTGTTTACCAGAGATGTCAGAAAATGAAGTATTTGTCCATCAAGTATGTTAAGTAAAGACATAGTTAATATACTTAAGTAACCTTTTTCTGTATCTGTATTTTGCTAAAGTATCTTTCTGAGAACATTTTATTTTAATCTTTACACATTGCAAAAAAGAATTTTCTTGAAACCGTGGGTTCTCTCCTGGTACTCCTGCGTCCTCACTGCAAAAATGATGAGAAATAGGTCAAAATGTCTTAAATTAAGTGTATTTACCCTTAATTTGAGTAGGTAAAAAATAATTAATTGCCAATGAGATGAGGATGTTTACTCTTAAAATAAGATAATTAGATAATATGCACTTGAAATAAGACAATAAATTTGTTTTTTCTTATTTTAAATGTAAATTGTCTTGTTCCATTGGCAAAGTGTCTCACTTACCTCTTAAATTCAAGAAAAAAATGCACTTATGTAGATTTCAATTTTTTCCAGTGCTCCCACAGTCCAGAAACATGACTGTTAGGTTAATTGGCTTCTCTAAATTCTCCTTAGGTGTGTTGTCTCTATGTTGTCCTGCGATGGACTGGCGACCTGTCCAGGGTGACCCATAGACAGCTGGAGATACACTGGAAATATACACTATATTGCCAAAAGTATTTGCTCACCCATCCAAATTATTGGAATCAGGTGTTCCAATCACTTCCATGGCCACAGGTGTATAAATTCAAGCACCTAGGCATGCAGACTGTTTTTACAAACATTTGTGAAAGAATGGGTCGCTCTCAGGAGCTCAGTGAATTCCAGCGTGGAACTGTGATAGGATGCCACCTGTGCAACAAATCCAGTCGTGAAATTTCCTCGCTCCTAAATATTCCACAGTCAACTGTCAGCTGTATTATAAGAAAATGGAAGTGTTTGGGAACGACAGCAACTCAGCCACGAAGTGGTAGGCCACGTAAACTGACGGAGCGGGGTCAGCGGATGCTGAAGCGCATAGTGCGAAGAGGTCGCCAACTTTCTGCAGAGTCAATCACTACAGACCTCCAAACTTCATGTGGCCTTCAGATTAGCTCAAGAACAGTGCGCAGAGAGCTTCATGGAATGGGTTTCCATGGTCGAGCAGCTGCATCCAAGCCATACATAACCAAGTGCAATGCAAAGCGTCGGATGCGGTGGTGTAAAGCACGCCGCCACTGGACTCTAGAGCAGTGGAGACGCGTTCTCTGGAGTGACGAATCGCGCTTCTCCATCTGGCAATCTGATGGACGGGTCTGGGTTTGGCGGTTGCCAGGAGAACGGTACTTGTCTGACTGCATTGTGCCAAGTGTAAAGTTTGGTGGAGGGGGGATTATGGTGTGGGGTTGTTTTTCAGGAGCTGGGCTTGGCCCCTTAGTTCCAGTGAAAGGAACTCTGAATGCTTCAGCATACCAAGACATTTTGGACAATTCCATGCTCCCAACTTTGTGGGAACAGTTTGGAGCTGCCCCCTTCCTCTTCCAACATGACTGTGCACCAGTGCACAAAGCAAGGTCCATAAAGACATGGATGACAGAGTCTGGTGTGGATGAACTTGACTGGCCTGCACAGAGTCCTGACCTCAACCCGATAGAACACCTTTGGGATGAATTAGAGCGGAGACTGAGAGCCAGGCCTTCTCGTCCAACATCAGTGTGCGACCTCACAAATGCGCTTCTGGAAGAATGGTCAAAAATTCCCATAAACACACTCCTAAACCTTGTGGACAGCCTTCCCAGAAGAGTTGAAGCTGTTCTAGCTGCAAAGGGTGGACCGACGTCATATTGAACCCTATGGATTAGGAACGGGATGTCACTTAAGCTCATATGTGAGTCAAGGCAGGTGAGCAAATACTTTTGGCAATATAGTGTATATAGAAATAAGTTCAAATTTCTTAAATTAAGTGTATTTACCCTTAATTTGAGTAGGTAAATGAGGTAGTTTGCCAATGGAATGAGTATTTTTACTCTTAAAACATGCACTTGAAATAAGACAATACAATTGTGTTTTCTTATTTTAAATCTACATTGTCTTGATCCATTGGCAAAATCCTCTTTTAGCTTCTTAATTCAAGAACAAATGCTCTTATTTTAAGAAATAATGACTTTTTCCAGTGTAGGCACCAGCACCCCTCGCCATCCCCACTTGGGATAAGCGTGACAGAAGATGGATAAGTTTGTTTTCTCTAAATTTAATTTTTTTTGCAGCATTTACTGTCATTACACTGTCACAGCTACAGAGCAATGAAATTCACTCTCTGCATTTTAACCCATCCTCTTGGGGAGCAGTGGGCTGCCATTGTGCGGCGCCCGGGGAGCAGTGTGGAGTTAAGGATCTTTGCTCAGGGACCCAGAGTGGAGGCTGTGGGGATCAAACCGGGTACTTTCAACCTTCTCAGAGCACAAGCGCACTGCTCTAACCACTAGGCCAAATCTCATTTGATAGATTAACAAGATCAGTCAACGGAATGATGATTTTCACCCTTAAAATAAGATTAACTATTCTGCACTTAAAATAAGTTAATTCAGTTTTTTTTATATCTTATTTTTAGCATAAATAATCTAAATTCGTTGGCAAATTTTCGTACCTCCTCAAATCAGAATCAGAATCAGGTTTATTGCCATTGTTAGCGAAGGAGTTCGCAAACTAGGAATGTTTTGTGGTACAATCATGCAACATGAAACATATAACATGGAATAGGTAAATAAAATTATAAAAATATCTAAAACACTGTGGGTATAAGGCATGCAATAAAATAGACTAATATATACACTTAAGATAAAAATATGAATATATATATAAAAAAGTAAAATAGCATGCAAAAATATATTTAATTCAACAGCAAAAATCTGGACTTTTTACTCCTTTCTTTCTTTTATTTTGATTTTAATGCTTCTTTCAACCTCAATGCTTTGAATCTCAGAGCTCTACAAAGTATTCAGCTGCTGCAGGACTTCAGTTTAATCTTTAGTATTCTGTTTCAAATTTTTATCTAGAACAAAGGAGTCGCAGTGTTTTATGATCTCTTTACTAAAACTATTAGCAAAACAAACACAATTTTGAAAAACCTATTTTTTATGAACAGAGCTTTGTTAAAGTTATAACTTTATTTTCCTTCCATTTGTCTTTCACTTTGATTCACACATAAAAGCACATAATTAAAAGGCATCTAAAAGAAAAGCATAAAAAACACATTTAAAGAAAATCTAATGAATATATAAATGAGACCAAGTTCAGTTATTTTTTACTATTTAAGACAAAAGCGCTGATTTATTTTATGACATAAATACAATGTAGAACCGGCACCATTTTATGTAAACAAGTTTATTTTGTGCATTTACTCCTGTAAAGATAATTAGATAATATGCACTTGTAATTAGAGAATGCAGCTTTTTCCTATTTTAAATGTAAATTGTCTTGTTCCATTGGCAAAGTGTTTCACTTACTCCCTCAATCCAAGCAAAAATGCACTTATTTTAAAGCTACAGTGTGTAATTTTCAGCGACATCTAGCGGTCAGACTGCAGACCGCAGCAACATGAACATCTCCCCCCCAACAGTACGGCGAGCGTTACGGGACAAAATGTCTTCCACGACGTCCGCATCACCTACCTTCTCAAGTGATGAGGTTTGTTTACATAGATCATTTTAATACTGCCATCTATTGTTCAGTACCGTCTCAGTTCATCTCTCTCAACTTGCCATAGTTACTTTCGAGCGTAACGGGCGATCTCGCAATCGCTAGTTTGTTGGCTCTGCGCTGCCGTAGCGCAAAGATGTCTGCCTCCATGGCTGCGAGACCCGCTCCTATGTAATTATAAATAACGAATTCTAAGGCATCGCAAATATTAAGGTTAAGAGGCTGAGCTCGTAGATGATGATAAATAACATAGTTATGTATAATATATAACATTTCTGACTGTATATCCCTGTTATTATTACACACTGTAGCTTTAAGAAAAAATGACTTAAGATTTAAAAAATTTTTCAGTGTATATGGTCGACATCTTTCCCACAGAACACCGACGGCGCTTTATCCCATAAAATCAACCCTTTAGTGCATCATCGTATGAAGCTATATCTGCTCCATTCATTCATATAACAGCTCATGTTTTAAACCCCGTCTGGAGTTTTTTATTTGAGCCGGAACGTCTTTCTGATTTCACCGATGGCTAGTTTCACCGCAGCCTCTTATAAACTGATAATGTTAAAAAAAAGAAAGAAATCTATTAATACAGAAAAGTGATTCTTTAGAAACAGGGTTTATACATGAATTAGTAACTCCTATTTAATGATTTTTAATCCTCTTTTAATGCTCTTAGAAAAAATATTAATGCCATCAACAAGTACCCATGACTCGTGTGTATATATATATATATATATATATATATATATATATATATATATATATATATATATATATATATACACACGGCAAAATCCTTTGTCATCTCACCATGGACAGGCTGCAGCCATGTCCCGAGTTCCTCGTTTTCCCGCCACTTTGGTTGAAATTTGCATTTTCCCCCCCATTCTTTAGCCTTTTCTCCGCCTCAAGCTTCTTTTCCTAAACATTTTAATGCCACAATTATCAAATTTAATGAATTTTAATGCCAATAAAGGCCTTAATTTAAAAAAATAATAATTTAATGACTTTGAATGATTTTTAATGCTCCGCTGAAACCCTGAGAAAAGACTTCTGGGCAGAAATCAAGAAACAGATTTAAGTCCAATTTTCATTGATTTTTATTCGCATTTAACAGTTTTGGAAAAACAACATCAATAATACACACGTAAAGATTAATGCCAGGAGAAGTGATTCCTGTAACCTTACGTTTAATAAAGTATCCAGCGGTAACAACCTCGCTGTGACCTCACTGGTTTCTGATCGGTCTCCAATAAGCCGGAGGAAGGCGGCGTAGCGACGGCAAAGCAGACCCGACGTAAATGCCTGCTGTCAAGTTTCTCTGAGTCCTGATTGGTTGAAGAACCCTGACTGACGGACCGCTCTAATCTGAACCAGAACCAAAGGAACCTCCGTTTTACTCGCGCCCAGCCTTCAGCTTCTCCTCCACTGTGTGGTCCCCTTTGGATCCTCCCATGCAGGGGGGGCTCTTGCCCAGAGTGGGGTCCATGCCCCACTGTTCAGGAGTCTTTGCCTGGATGGCCAAGGCATGAACGCAGCTGCTCAGTTCCTCCTTCAGCGCCTCATTGACCAGACGGTGGCGCTGGATCAGCGGCAGACCCGCAAACTGGGAGCTGACTACAAGGACCCGGAAATGGGACTCGGATCCGGGGGGGACGGCGTGCATGTGGCTTTCATTGTGGACCTCTAAGAAGTCGGGTTTGAACCTCTCTGTAAGTTTGGTTCTGATGGTTGTTTCAACGGGCCGGTTAGAGTCCGGGTCCATGTGGGTCCTGAAGTGAGCCAGAGGACGGGATGCAGAAAGGCAGGCGCTGAGGAGCCGAGTGGAGCGGGTGACGGAGGGAAGCATCAGCCACTGTGGAGGAGAGGAGAACCGTAAAACTCTGCTGCAGGAACCAAACAGGATTTGCAGCTAACTTGTGTTTCAGGATGCCGTTAATTAAGTGTGTGTGATTATTTCTCTGTTCTGCCTTTTGATGGACCAGATCAGTCCAGGTCAGCATCCACATCAGTGCTCCTCTTTCTGGACCATGAGCAGCTCAGTTCTGTCCTATTTTCTATTAAATGCTTAAGTCAGGGAAATAATGAATTCTGGATTATTGTGATTTGCTCAATTATATAATATTTTAAGATTATTTTTATGCCTTTATAACTCCCTGAGACCAAGTATAAGTCATAAGGATGCTATTCATCTTAAACTTTGAATCCTATAAAGTCCTCCTGTAGATCGATACACCGCCTTATTGAAGGGCAGCTGATTCATGCATTGACTGCCTCAAATATAACTTAAAATATCCTCCAACTCTTTTTCTACGTTCAGATGTAAATCGTTTTACAGCAAATTAACAGTTATGACTTGTTTTTTTATGTGCGTTAATGACTGCAGGAAGCTGACAGCACCTAATCACACAGGTTAGATTTGTTTTCTATAACTGGATGTTTAATAGTCATGGTTAGTGAGGCATCTTGAATAGGGCTGCAACAACGAATTGATAAAAATCGACTTTTAAAAGCGTTGGCAACGAATTTCATCATTGATTAGTTGTGCCCCTCCCCCATCCCAACCCCGTTCTCCCGCAGGAGTCCCTCTCAGCGCTGCAGTCAGAGTCGCAGGATGTTTCCCCTCAGCGTCCAGACTGCAAATGAAGCGCGCATGTGCCGGGATTGACGGCGCAAATTGATCACAATAATTAAAATAGCCTTTATAAATAAATTAACTTGCAAATTATGAGGGCAAGGCTTTTAAAGTTTAAATCTTCTGGCAAAGATAAAGTAAAGATCCTGCAATTTATGGAAGTAAAGCAGAATAAAATCCAGCAAGATCAGTAATATGTCAATTAATTATAACCACATTTCCATGTAAATATCTGTCTTTGGAGGATGTGTTTTTTAGCACCCCTAGTTCTCTCATTTTTATTCCAAATACGATTTATAATTTGAATCACAGGGCTATTTTTATCTCTATGGTTATAAAAAATATTTTTTGTCCGATTCGATTAATCAAAAAAATAATCGGCCGATTTGCAGCCCTAATCTTGAAGCCAAACTGTATTGATGCTGCGTTGATTCTGTCTCACAGAATACTGACACCTGCTGGACATTTAAAGACACTACAGGCAGCTTATTGGACAGACTAAACTGAATTTAATGATCTAGTACAATGGTATAATTTAAATTATTGTAGGTTATATGGTATTATTTCATATCTATGTTTAAATTGAAAATAGCTTTGACATTTTTAGATGCTGCCAATAAATAATGTAAAAATATTACGTGAAAATTTAGGGTAAAATGTGAATGAGGATGCTTGTGGACTAGGAATTTAAACCATATTTTTAAAACAATAAGTACAGTAAAAACACCAAATAAACTAGGATTAAATTTGAAATTAACTTAAATTCAGATACGTTGAGAGATAACTGAGAGGAAAATGATTACACAATGAGAAAACTAAAATAAAAACGGCTGAAACATTCATATTCCTTTTTCGCTGCTGCAAAAATCTTGATCATTTTAATGATAAACCGAAAAATATTAGACATTTCTTTTAGCAGATGCGTCTTGTTGACAGATCCGGTTTTAAACCCAGTTTATTGAGTCAGCTATAGAAACAATACGACGGTCAGGCTAGAGATTTTTTTCATTTTCAGAATAATTTTCTAATATGTATGAATGAAGTACATCATATCACAACCCCTCTCAGAAAGAAAGCTTCAAGCTCCGCCCAGCAGATGACGACCGACCAGCTCCACCAATCAGCAACCTGAGTCCACCTTGACATACTGCCCAGTTTGATGCTGCTGCTAAAAGATTTAATTATTTGTCAAACTTATGCTAAAGTATAACTTTACATGATGCTCCACATTCCTCATTTTAGGGAAGACAGCAATTCTAGGAAGAGCTGTCATAAAATACGACTTTATTCTCCTAATTTCACGACTTTATTCTCCTAATTTCACGATTGTATCCTCATAATTTCATGACTTTAGTCTCGTAATTGTATGACTTTATTCTCTTAATAAAACAAAATAAAATCTAGCCTGGCCATAATACTCCGTCGGATTGAAAAGTCACGCGCACAGACAGTGTTTGGCTCTCTGGACCATCGGTGTTTCTGGATCCATCACTGATGTTTATTGACATTAGCTTTAGCCTTTTTAGCTGCTGTTTGATAACAGTCGCCGCTTCCAAGCTTTCTAGGCTAGCCTGAAATAAAACCCGCAGATATCGAGACACATTTTTTATTAAACTAAAACTAGATCCAATAAAAAGCTTCATTCATATAAAGACTCACCTTTAAGGAGAGACGTTGAGGCTCCTTAACACGTTACAGCTGCTGCCTCCCAGCTGCAGTAACAACTTCTTCTTCTACTGCTACTACTTCTTCTTCGTGGGATAATTAGCAGCTTGTATCTAACGTTAAAACACATTACCGCCATCTACTGTTATGGGGTGTAGGGCAGAGTTTCTAACTAGCATTTATATATATTTTTTTTATAATTTAGTTTCCCTTTAAAATTGTCTAATGTTTTATTTATGTTTAACTAATTAATTGTTTAATGTTAATCAATACTTACAATATATAACACATTTTTAAGTTAAAAGGGTTAAAAAAGAAACAAACCACTGGACTTTGTTTTCCAATCCAGGAATTTTTTCCACATCAAAAGCGAAGAGAACGTCTTCAAACCTAGAAAACAAAGTCCAGTGGATTGTTTTTGGTTTTTTTACTTTTTTGGAATTCTGTGCACTGGATGACTGAGAATCGTCACCAGCATACAACATATTAAATGATTATTTATAGCTCCAAACATAGGGGTAAATTGGGCTAAATCAGGAGGTAAACAGAGCAGACTGACCTATTTAATTTTTCCATATTAAACATGTGCATCACTTTAAATTATGCTAAAAGAGCTTTTAAACTGTAAATACCAGTTAAGATATAAATAAATTGTTCTAAAATATTGTGACAAATATAGAGGTAAATTGATTGTATCAAACTGAGAATTGTACAAAAAATGTAAAAAAAAAAAAAAGAAAAAAAGAAAAACCACAATAAAAGTATATCAGTGGATTTTTAAAATTCTTGCCTTTTGAGGAGGAGGTAGCATCTTTACCATTTTTACCACAGCAGATAATTTTCCTTATACTGGGATGTAGATTTAAAGAATGGCAGAGCTAGAGGACAAAATGAAAGAAAAACTAAATATGTACATCTAAACAGTTAGGTTTCCTTTAAAGGAGAAATCCGATCATTTTCAGAATTCAAACTTCTGAAAGTACCTTTAAATATGAAATTATTGCATACTGTTCAATAAATGATAAGTGTTTTTAATTAAGAGTAATTTTCATTTGAATGTGCTTTACTGAAGGCATCCATATTTGTCAAAGAACACTACTGCCACCTGCTGGTTTGTGATTGCGATTGCGATATTCATTAGACGAGATAATATACAGTCCTGATGTTTTTCCTTCCTTAGAGACTGAAAAAGGAGTATTTCTGAGAATATTTTATCTTTTGCATTGAAGAAACCCCAGTTTCACTGTTTCTGGTTAATTATAGAACGTGTTTCTCTTGGATTATTTACTTTTTTAAACTGATTGTAGTTAAAGCCTGAGCGCCCAATCAGTCGAGAGATTAAACTTTCTTTCTTTCTTTTCCCTCCCTTTCCATCCACCTGTGCTCTGATTGGTTGGTTTACAAAGAGCGAAGCTGCTGAGCGAAGACGCATCATAGCAACAAGAACTCACTCACTGAAACATCAAATTGTTGATATGGTAGGGTGACCAAACGTTCTCTTTTTCCCGGACATGTCCTACTTTTCATACCTAAAAAAGTCCGTGGGGAATTTCAAAATCTTGCTCGACCACAGCGCAACCCCGCAATGCCTCGGGGTGGGGGGGTTGCACTGTAGTCAAGGGGGTGGCGGGCAGCTCATGGCTCTCTGCTGAGGTCCGGTCCAGTCAGCGGCGCATCAGTCGACACATTTGTCTGTTAATACCTAAGTATGGCAAACATGCAAATAAAGGGAGCAAGCAATTTTTCACACACACACATATATATTTCTGTGTGTCGCAAATTAAAACAACCTTTCATCGATCTTTTGCACTTTTTATTGTTCATTATTTTCAAAACTGTTTGAAACGATCGCAGCAAAGTGCAATCCTGATCAAAAAACAACATGAAGAAATCTCTCAACACCTCAAAAACAAAACCAAAATAAAGCATCGGCCACTTTTATTCTAACTATCGTCTATAAGTGGTGTTTGACATTGATGGTGTATTATCTCATTCTCATTTACAAAGTACACACAATCAAAGACAACATACAGCAGTATTCATTTACACTTTTTTTTTTAATATCTGATTGCACATTTTCTATACTTACAAACAATCAACTACATTTTTCTACGGCACAGTACAGTGACAAAGGTGATAATTCTTTGTTACATTTAATTTATGATGATGCAGTTTTATCGACAGAAGCTTCAAGACCAAGAGTCACACACACAGATGTTTACATTTTTCTTGTAATTTCACATCTTCATTAATGGGAGAGGTTGTTTTTGATGTGATGCTGTGCGGCGTAGGTCTGAGCAGTCAGTTTCTTACACGAAAACAGCAGACGTTGTGGTGAACTCAGAAAACGGAAATATTTACGCTTTAATTTTATTCACTTTAAGATTAAACTAGCTGTTAGTTGGACTTGTCCGTAAGACTATTTCCAATCCTGCTGTCGGTTAAAGGTAAGATACTAACTACTCAGCCCTCGTCCACACATCCATACTCCAGTTATGCTGATCAGTCCCTTCAGTGGGAAAAGGCCAGCATGTAGTAAATATGCTCCAATTTCCAACAACTTTTTTAAGAGATAAACACCATGACACTTATTGCTTTGTTAACTTTTTGCACTCACAATTGACTGTTGCCCAGGCAACAACTTAATTATTTAAAAAAAAACTGTAACATAGGCTTAGATATGTATGAGAGAGCTTTTAGAATTGGAGCCTAAGCTGTCATGTTAGCGTTTTAACGGCATTCTCTGCTTTATCCTGCCTTTGCTGCTCTTGACTTCATGTGTGACCTGGGGCATTATGCAGTGATCTTATATAAAGGTTGTATAGTTTCTGTGTTTCTACCAGTGTGCTTGTGTACGGTGTCCGGGCTGCAAACGCTGTGTGAATACTTGATTTCACAGCAAGCTTAAATGTCCTGCAACCTCAAAGTTGAATCTAACAAGCAAAACGTATGCAAAGGAAAAAGGCTGCAAGCAGCAAAAAACAGCTGCAATTTATGTTGCCCCACATAGCAGAAGTGCTCCAGACCACTAGAGGGAGACGTTCAACAGCTGCCTATGGCCACAACCTAACCCAGAAACCAGGTCGTCTGCATGTTTCATATAACGCAGATATGCCCCCCCCGCATTCCATCCAATGACTGCAGACAGCGCCGCAGAAAGTGTCGCAGGGAGGAGAGAAAGGAGGCCTCTGATTGGTCAATTCTACATCCACTCTACATTATGCGTATTTCCCGTTGGGTACCTAAAGGCCTGGTTATCTTCCCGTAGCAGTGTGTCTCAGTGAGCTTGTCGCAGACATTTTTGATTTATGCCAAATATTGAAGCGTGGCCTGCGCTATGTTATTCCACGCCGCAACACAAGACAATAAGGAACTAGCTGTGAGTCTAGATACGGCCGTTTGTGCCGTATCTAGACTCACACTCTAGTTTGTGCGACAATGGAGGGACATGAGGGCCAAAAAGAGCGGGGATCCAGGTGGAAAAAAGGTCACACACTGTAAAAACAATCTAGAAATAAGTAAAGATTTCTTATGCTGTGTTCACACCGGACGCAGCAGGCGCGGCAGAAGCAGCGAGTTTACATGCACAGTCAATGGTTGACGGGCGTCAAGGCGCAGCAAAAGGTCCTGCAGCGCGATTTGAGCAGCAGGCGCAGCGCGTCTGAGCAGCTGAAGCAGCCCGTCGGGAGCGTTTAAGCATCTGACGCGCTGCTGCTCGAGATGGAAAAATTGAACTTTTGCTGCTCGATGCGCCGCGTCAACCAATCAGAGAAGCTGATCTGGGAGCTGACAGCGAGACAGACACATCATTGATGACACAGAGTGCTGTGATCACTCCTCTGAAACAGTTTATTGATGCATAAATTAACTTAAAATGCAGAAATCTGCCAACAGAATATGTCCGCTTTTATTATCCTGGTGCCTGCAGTTTAGATTATTTAGATGAAAAACACCTTCCAGCTGCCGCACCGTGAGGCGGCGACCGGGCCAGAGGCTGCTGTGGAATGGGATCCTACTGAGAAACCACCGCTGGTAGGTGGGGGTCTGAGCGGCTCCGATAGAGAAATAATATTGGAAGGCAGGATTGTAATCTGGATGAACTGACTGCAATGATAAAATTTTCAGGTGGATGTTCACACTTAAAAACATTAAAGCTACTTTATTCCCACTGATCACAGCAAATATAGCTGCAAGGCAGAGAAAGGATAGAGTAGCTCCGCCCAACGCGCGTCAGACACACTTTTGGACCGCGCAGCCAGAGCAGCAAAGCTGCTTCAGCTGCGCGTCAGAACTAAACTGGTACTAGCAGCAAAAATGAAGCAGCAGATGCGATTTTGCTGCTCCTGCTGCGTCCGGTGTGAACGCAGCATTAAATCAAGTTTATTTACCCTTAACTTGAGTAAATAAATACAATGATTTGCCAATGGAATGGGTGTTTTTACTCTTAAAATAAGATAATTAGATAACATGAACTTGAAATAAGACAATGCAATTGTGTTTTCTTATTTTAAGTGTAAATTGTTTTGTTCCATTGGGAAAATGTCTCTTTTACCACCTCAATCCAAGAACAGATGCAATTATTTTAAGAAAAAATGACTTATCTAGATTTAGATTTTTTCCAGTGCAGCCTTCTTCCGCACCTCGTTCTTTTAGCTGGTCCAACTTCACGAGTCATTTACCGCAATGGCGGTCATACAAACAAAACAAGCCGATAAGGTACCAAACAGGAAATACACTTAGAGGATGTAGATTTGACCAATCAGAGGCCTCCTGTCGGTGGCACTGTCTGCGGTCACCTACAATTTGGGAGAGGTGCAGCAGAGTATCTGCGGAAGGGGCGGGGGGACATTTGTGTTCACTGCAACCCCTACACAGATGACCTAACTTCAAAGTATAAATCAGCCTTAATGGCAGAAACTCTGGCGGTAGCGCCATCAACAATGCCTGGCACACCTCGGATACTATCCCAGACATCGTGCAGAAATTAGCGTTAATTTGTATCTCTGTGCGACGGTCTGTTGGTTTGCAACTTTGCTGCCCTCTAACTTCTATGATTGATGCTTTTCTGTTTGAAGCACTGTTTGTTTTTGCAAGTGTTTTTCTCATTTTTGAGTCTGAAGGCTGTTTTGAATTTGCTGTGAAATCAGGTTTGCACTCTTAAGCCACCATACTTCTGAGATATTGTGCTGGACCTTTTGCAACCTAACATGCTAATTTTTTTTGCTATCTGAATTTTTGTTTCAAGTCATAGCTTTAGGATTAGGGCACCTGAACTGTGCAGCAGCATTTTAGATCAGTTTCAGAGAGAACGTGCTCCTGCTCTACATACCAAGCAGAAAGAAATGCCTAATGATGTAAAGACCATGGGGGAAATATTTAAAAATCCTATTATTTCTATTAGAGGTAATTTTATTTACATATTTATTTATATCTATAATGGATCTTATGTTATAATGTGTAAACCCAGGGCACAGAGAGAGTATTTGGCAATAATTAATGAGAGGTGGTACTCATGGCACATGAATAGAAAATGTTTTAGGTAATAAATCTAGATCAGGGAAAAGAAAAATTAAAAAAAGAGAAAAAAATAGGGTTAATTTCCCTTGTGCAGAACCAACAGCATGTTCACAACTGCTTTCCTGTTCACAGAAATCAACGTTTGGTACATTATGGTTGTGCTTTCAATCAATATTCCCCTGGTTCTTCATTACTTTTCCAGCTGGATTGTGCCAAGCAACCCAAGGCTCTCATATTGTGCATATTGCACACATAGTGCAGTGGTTTGGCTCTATATTTGATGGTCTTGACAACACATATGGCTGCTATCCTACAAAATGGCAGTTTGGACGAGAATATATTGTCTGACTGACTGTTAATTGACTTTCCTTTGTTTTTTTCCAAGTGACCAGAGGGATGTGTGCGAATGCAGTTTTGTTGTGCTGAATACAGACAGAGGGCACTACCAAAAACCTTTAGTATTTGAAGAAATCTCAGCTCTGCTATCCCGTTCAAGCTACTATATCCCATGGAAATGGACGGCTGTCATGATAAATTAATGCTAAGCATGTGTGGCATATTGTTCTCCCTTATTAAAAGAAATTAAGGCCAAGTTTCAAGTTTTTTTTTCTTTCATAACTATCAAACAAGTGTTTGTAGATAAAAAAAAAGAGAATGGGCTTACAATGTTTCCTCTTATCTAACAGAGCAGAAGTGTATAATTCATAGCATTTATGGCAAAAGAATATTAGCAACTGAAAGAGTTGGTAAAACCAATTAAAAATGTTTGTGGAATGAATGAAATTTGTGAATCTGACATCAACAACAAGTCTAAGAGAAACACTTAAAAAAAACGTTTTCTTTAGGCTGGCATATGGTAGCAAACTGGATCAAACCAGTTATTATACCAACTGCGGGATCCAAGATTAGTTGTAACAAGAGACCTTTTTTAATATTTAAGATAAATATTTTTGAAACAATTCAGTCAAAATAATGTAAGCCGTTTGTTTTATTAAACTTAAATAAAATTTTGTCGAAATGACATTACTATGTCGTTTAAGGTGCAATGCATTTTGAGTAGAATAAATGAGATATGCTAGGTGCTGTAAGGCTAGCTCCAGCAAAAAAAGCAATGAGTGACGTTAGACCTTTTCAGTTTAAACAAGAGCATGCTGAAATCGATGACTATATAGAAATCATAAAAGGTTGTGAGGATGAGGAGGACCAAATGGAGGGAGAGGGGGTGTAGTTTGGCAAAATGCTAATCCAGATGTAGAGCTATGCTACAAAGAGCTCCAGTTTCTAACTGAGGCTTTTTACACTTAGCGTCAGGATTTGAACATTTTCTCAGATATATTAGAACACTGTTTTACGACTGCAAGATGCTTCACTGTCACCTTAAGCCGGGCGTACTCTGAGCAATTTTTTCAATCGTTGCACGCAGCTACAGCTCACGATGTATGTGCAGCACGACGCTCTGATGACCTGCTCACACTGTACGTATAAAAAACCACGTCGGACTCTGCTCCGCAGTGAGATGGTGCTACTCTGACTCGTCTATCTGGAAGCCAAATGAGTAGAAGAGAAATATGAAGCTCACTAGAGTGAAACGCACTGCCTTGGCAATTTGTGCAACTTTGTGCTGAAAGCCCTAAAAAGAAAAGATGACGACGTATTTTGACAAAGACATGGCTGATAAAACGTGGCTACTACGGTCTGTCCCACTGAGCGATTTGCCCACGACGGCATTTGCTCACGATCCCTGATCGGGAGTTGGTCTTGAGAGGCTGATCGCTCCCGTACACTACACGTCGTGTAGTGTACCCCTTGTAAACTACACAATGCACGACAAGGCTGAAAGTCGGGCCGATGGGAAAATTCTCGCACGACTGGAAAGTCGCCGCGAAAAGGGCAAAAAAAATCGCACAGTGTAAGCCCGGCTTTAAACAGTCATTCAATATATTCTGATTTTGATTCAATGTTAGCTTCTGCTAATAGAGTTAGCTCTAGCTAATATATATAAACCGTAGAGTAAAAGCCAATCAAATTTGTTTGTTTCAACAGACATGTCATGTGATGCAGTATGGCGTTCTCTAAGTTTACACCAGTCGAATGTAAACAATAAAAAAAAAATGTTACCCTTCCTCTGTTTACTATGCAGGTTCCAGACCAGCGAGACCTAACTCATTTACCCAGCATGCATTGCACAAGTAAAAAAACAAAGGGGCTGAAAAATCTTAACATTGGATAAATAATTGTTGAAGTATTAATGAGTTCTTTTACAAAATATATATATATATGAAGTTGATAAGAAAATTAGTTAACTTATTTAGGCCAAAATGTTTAACTAATCATGGATCCCTTCAATAAATTAACATAAAATTGTCTCTGCTGCACCAAGGTCCAATATTCCGATCAAAAAAGATGACCCACGATAATATAAACATTTAATTCTCGGAGAACACTAAATATGGCTGCACCAAAACAACCTAAATATGAGTCTTCTCATCACTCTATATCTTTCATACATTTCAAGGTAACCACATTTTATGCAGTGTGCTCTAAAATTATCTGGGAGAGGTTTTTTAAGACTATAATAAAAAAAAAAAAAACATGTCCTGTTAAAAATACTACAGAAGTTTGATGGAGAACGAATGTAGTAAATTTCTGTTTACACGTTTCAGTCTTGATTTTAAAGTTTACGTACAGTTCATACTTTGTGACATGCATAACACCCTCCGCAACAACTCAAAGACAAACATCCTGTATAATTGTAAAGGTGAAGGAGGGAAAAGGCAGTTCTCACAAGGTGGACAGGAATAAAGATCAACTGGGAGAATCTAAACATTTTCCTTGGGAAAATGTCCTCATGACGAATGGATATCTGGATCGTATCCCCTGGTTTTGTGCAATCAAACGAGATGCCATAAAGGGAGGGGGATTAATCTCAGATTTGTCACGATAACAAAAGCAAACCCGGAATGTTCTATTATCTACAAAATGGCAGTTAGTCTAGACACCAACACAAGACCTCAGGAGGAACAGA
Organism: Cyprinodon diabolis; assembly: GCA_030533445.1. Classification (NCBI taxonomy): domain Eukaryota; kingdom Metazoa; phylum Chordata; class Actinopteri; order Cyprinodontiformes; family Cyprinodontidae; genus Cyprinodon; species Cyprinodon diabolis. The sequence goes on along the minus strand of CM060064.1, from coordinate 45,132,800 downwards.
GTAAGGAAGGCCAAGACAAAGACGTCCTGGTGTTACCCGGCAGAATCAAAAATGCTTCCAATCAAGGCAGAAATTGCATTTTTGAGAAGATGTCCAACAAGGATGAAGAACTCACAACTTCAAAGGTGAGTTGATCTTGCTCAAGAGAACAAAGGTGAGGGCAGACAACTCTGCAATAATGGCTAGTGGTCATTTCTATAAGTCTGTTTGAGTTGCTCACTGACCTCCAACCCTGGATGTTTAGTTTTTTTACACTAAGGGGAAAAAAGTAATGAAGTTACATCTACAGTATGTTGTTTTTTTGTTTAGTGTCCAGATTTAAGCAAACATCTTTTATTCTGGATTATCAGGATGCAGCAACATCACAAACCATTCTAAGGGAGCATTACTCTCATGGCCAAATGTACCTCAACACACTCATGTTGTAGTTGACTGTTTAATTGTGGATGTAGGTGAGTGGGGGGGGGGGTTCAAAAGGCAGGATTCGATGGACTTTGTCGCTGTTTTCTTCACAGTGTGGCTGGAACTCTGCTGCCCTTTGCAGAGCTCTTGGTGCCACACTATTGCAGGACCTGTCCCCGCGTCTCTGGTAGTTTGAGGGCGAGAAAGCTGCCTGCTGCCAGCGCGCCCGAGGCAAACAGAATCGGTACGGCCTTGGTTATGCCAACGAATGAAGTGAAGATGCTTATGCCCAGCACGGCCGCCAGTTTACACAGAGCGTTGAGGAAGCCAAACGCTGTGGTTCTATGGAAAGAGGAGAGTACAATTGCAGTAAATTGTGTGTTGGTCGTTTGATTAGTAAATAAAATAAATTAGAGGAACATCTTAGGTCATAGGAAAAAGGTTTTTAAGTCTCTAGAAAACCTGGAAACCAAGTCCAGTGGATATTTTTTGAATTTTTACGGAATGACTATGACCTGGATGACTGAGAACCTTCATCAGCATCCGGAAAAAAGTTGTCAGGTCTTTGAAAAAAGGTGAAAGGTCTCAGGAAAAAAGTTTTAGCCATTAACTTACGTGTCACGAAAACAGCAGTGCTCTTTTTTTTTTTTTTTATCTTGACCAACCAAGCACATATTTAAAAGCCCCAATGTCACCTACAATTATCTCAAACATTCACTCTACTTCATAAAAGTGAATTATATCAGTTTTAATCACTATTCCATCCAATGACCAACAATGTATCATGGTAAATGGTGGGTTGTGTAAACTCTGGACTCAGCCTAAAAGTGTAGGAAAAGATCCAAACTTGCCGCAGTCTTATAAAGTTATAACCTGACTCCGCCAGATGGATTTGCTGCGCATATCCATCTGGAAACCTTCCGTTGAAGTAATTTTGGGAAGGGGTGAAAATACTGGTTAGCTGATTGGCCTATGTTGGTGATAGACGGGCCAAATAAACCAATCAAATCAACGAAGCATATGACGTACTATCAGAGCGACGACGAAAACACAACCACAAGCCAGGCACAAGCCAATTGATAGATCAACCTCTTACCCAAACCAGTCAGGAGAAGAGCAAAAACATCTTTTCCTCTTAGAAAAGCCTCCAGAGCAGTGTTTTGCTCTTCTTTCAGTGAAGAAATATTCTGTAATTCCGATAAAACTTGCTCGATAGCCACGCTAACGCTAGTTTCATCGGCTGAAGCCGCCATGTTCTTTAGACTGAACTGTCGCTCTTCTTGTTGCGTCACACCTCAACCCGCCTCAAAGCCAACGCTGATTGGACGTTCGTTTGGTGAACGGCTCCAAATTTTCTTTAACGGAGAGTCTCCAGACTGATCTGCGAGTTAAACCTTGAAAGCTCGCGAGATCAGGATGGTCTCACGAGGCTAATAAAGTTATGGAATTGGAAAAAAAAAAGAAAGGGGAGTTGGGAACTGGGACACCCTTCAACGTCAACTTTCTACAAACCAAAATTCAACTTTAAAGATGTTTTTGACAAGGCTGTAGTTAACTCAAATATCTGCTCTAGTGGTCAAGATTCCACCACAAAAAAAACAACATGTTGTTTTCCATCAGACCAAAGACTTGATAATTTATTCCCAAAACCTGAGACCTGATTTTTTTTTATCTGAGAGCAGAAACCCTGTTTTTTCTGAGACCTGATGACTTCCTGAAATTTCCTGATCCAACATAATGTCCTAGAGTAAACACTTAGCATTACTTTGGCAGCTGCTATTGCTTGTTATAACCTCATGGTGGAGGTATTTATCCTGCTATGAAATCAGCAGGTCTATCTCTGACAACAGAGTTAAAAACAATTTTTACATTTTGCTGCTCTAGAAATGATTTTTTTACTTTTTGATAAACCTTAGAGTGGCTCAGGTTATCCTGAGCTATATCTGTAGTTATGCTGCTATAGGTTTAGACTGCTGGAGGACATAAGGACAGCTTTTCATTATTCAGCTTTATTCTATCTCTATTCTCCCATTCTGCAGTATTTGTTAGTTAAACATCTAACTCTATGTTCTTTCTGTTTTTTTCTCATCATAGTGGCTTCATGTGGTCCCTCCTTTTTTGGTTGTGAGTCCATCCTGGAGAGAGATATCAGTCTTTCATTTTGTTTTGTTCAATAAATTCCTCTGTTTGTAGACATTAATTAATTTACTTTCTTAAAGGGTTAGGGCAGGGTGGCAAAATTAGCTGTCAAGCCTAAACAGCAGCAATGATTACACCCGCCAACGTCATCCATCCCTGAAAACCAACCAATCGCGGAAGGGTAACTCCTCTGACGTAATTTAACACATGATCCACAGCAGCGATGCTGTCTTCAGGGTGTCAAAAGGAATTCAGAGCGTGTCTAAATCACCCACCTCTTATGAGACGGGTAGAGCTCAACGGTCAGCACGTCCAGGGAGTTCCAGGAGGCAATGCTGATCCCACCAAACAGGCAGTACAGAGCGATCATGGCTGACTCGCTGTTGCCGAAAGACAGGAAGAAACAGCTGACGCAAGAGATGACGCTGGAGCCGGCTGTGAAGAGAGGAGCCAAACAGAGAGACGTGGTGTGATTACTCTAGACAAGTGTTTGTAGGAAGGAGTGTTGCTCTGCTAATGAAAATATTTTTAGGTTTTATTAAGAACTATTTTCCTATTTAGTTCCTCTTTTTATCCTGCTAAACAAATTTCTAAATGCAGCTCTTAACGGTATTCACTCTGTTGTGGGTAATAAAATCATTAGGGGGGGATCCTGCCTCCGGTAGCTGTAAGACTTAATATCCATCAATGCTCCCAACAAGCTGAAAAGGTGTTTACACCCATGCTGATTTTTGCATAGTTCCTTTTTTACTCACTTTAAATAACATGCTGCTTTCATTTTTTTTTCAAATCTCGGGTATTGCTGCTGTTTCTTTTACCCAATTACTGTGGAAATATCCACAGCTGTATATTTTGGTTCTTTATCATTTTTTGTGACTGCACATTATTTATATTCAAAATTATTTTCTTCCAACTGCACTGTATTTTGGATTTTTTTTTCACTTAGATCTCTTTTTATTTTCTATACTTCTGTGACCCTTTTACACACTGCAAAAACAATCTGGAAACGAGTAAAAATGTCTTAAAATTTGTGTATTTGGCATAATTCAAGCAAGTAAATAATAAGATTTGCCAATGGAATGAGTATTTTTACTCTTAAAATAAGATAATTAGATGATATCCACTTGGAATAAGACAACGCAATTGTTTTTTCTTATGTTAGATGTAAATTGCCTTATTCCATTGGCAAAGTGTATCACTTAACTGCTTAATTCAAGAAAGAAATGCTCTTTTTTAAAGAAAAATAAACTTACTTAGATTTAAATTTTTTGCAGTGCAATAATGACCGACGCTTTGCTGCTCTTAAGCCATAATTTTCCCATCTTGCAAAAAAAGGATTTTTCTTTTTATTCCTTTTTATTTGGCTGTGAAATATGATTTCACTCCTCCAAGAGTATCTATAATACAGGATATTTATCATATTTATGAGTTTTTTTGGGTTGAGATGAGGTGAGTGAGCAGATTCATTCTTTCTGCACTGCAAAAAAGGAAAATCTATACAAGTGTAATACACTTGAATTCAGCATTTTGGTCTTAATACACTTGTTTTTCAATTAGGGATGCACGATATAATCGGCCCCCTATCGGTATCGGCCTTAAAACTGAATATCGGACATCGGCCACCCCATCGATATTTAACCCGATATTTGATCAGCTTCTAAGTTTCTAAAGTAAAAAAAAAATGCTACTTCTTCTTCTTCCTCAAAAACTTCTTTTTTACAAACTTAAAAACTTCTAAAGACGAGGGAAAAAATATTGATACATTAAAATATCATAATATCTTCATATGCTGATATATTGCCATTTAAAAAAACACCATATCAATCTGTTTTACTGATGAAATATTGCTATATGTCATCGTTATGCTACAAAATCCCCCGAAAATTCGCAAAATTTTGCCATATTTTTATATATGGATATATTGACGCGGTATCGATCTATATTACTAACAAAATCTCACAAGTAGAGCGTAGCGATACTGCTACATCACCATCTCTTCATTGTTTGGCCTGTGCAGCCCTCAGCTTTGTGCTTTGTTTTTTTTTTTTTGGAGGGGAGGGGGGATTTCGCTTAATTCTGTGACATTTCTGCTAAAATATTAATAAAAAAAAACGTTTTGAAGTTTTTGTCAAGTTTATTTTTCCCATACATTCACTACACTGCAAAAATTGGAAATCTAAATTAGTAAATTTTGCTTGAATTAAGCGTATTTTTTCTTAAAATTATGAGTTAAGTGGAATACTTTGCCAATGGAACTAGACAATTTACATTTAAAATAAGAAAAAAAATTGCTTTGTCTTATTTCAAGTGCATATTAACTAATTATCTCATTTTAGGAGTAAAAATACTCATTCCATTGGCAAATCATCTTATTTATCTGCTTAAATTAAGGGTAAATACACTTAATTTAAGACATTTTTTACTTATTTCAAGATGGTTTTTGCAGTGTACACCTACACTGGAAAAAAACGAAATCTAGATAAGTCAATTTTTTCTTAAAATAAGTATATTTGTTCTTGAATTGAGGAGATGAAAGAGACATTTTGCCAATGGAACAAGACAATTTAGATTTAAAATAAGAAAACACAATTGTATTGTCTTATTTCCAGGGTATATTATCAACTTATCTTTTTTTAAGATTGAAAATACTCATTCCATTGGCAAAGTATCTAATTTACCTACTCAAATCAAGGGTAAATACACTTAATTTAAGAAATTTTTACTTATTTTTAGATCATTTTACCAGTGTAAATAATTAATTACATTCTAGCTAAGAAAACCAGACTAGTTTTAAGCCTTTAAATGAACTGGTATCAGGTACATTTCCCTTGTTTTTAAGCCTGTTGTATGCTTGTTTTGAGCAATAATTGGTTAGAGGTTATTTAATTATAAGCAATAATGACTAATAAACGAGAATACATCTTAACAAGTTAAAGAAAAACAGATTTTTATACTTGATTTAAGTTTTTTTGGATGCTGACTACTTGGATATTATGTTATTGTTTTAAGAAATCTTACCAAGTCTCATTTGCTTGCTGCACTGGCAGATTATTTTGCTCAAAATAAGCAATTGTTCACTTAAAACACTATTTTTTTCTTATTTTTTAGAAGGCATTTTTTGTTGTGTGGGAGACAACATTGAATGTGTTAAATCCACCAACTAAAAGAAGGCTGGTATTTTTTTTTCATAGCCATCTTTAGGACTTTAGGACTTATACGATGAAAATAATAATACATCAGTTTTTGGCATTTACTTCATTTTTATTTCCTGTAACACAATTGCTTCATGTTAGCAGGGTAGCAATATACTTGAGGCAGGAACTCTCTTCAAACCTGAAGTGTGAAAACCACCTTTTTCCATTGGAGAACCATGGCTTAGAGGAGCTGATCTTTGTCCAGACCTCTATGCATTCAGCTGTGAACCACCCCAGGGCCTGTTGTGGCTCTTGGCAGGTGGGAGCCATTAGAACTCTGTCATCTGCAAAAAGCAGGGACGGAGTCCGTTGTGCCCTGAACCGGACGCATCCAGCCCTTGGCCAGAAAAAGGTTTGACTGAATGCCAGCAACGGAGACCAGATTCCAGCATAGTTTGTAAAGCGACTAGATGTTTCCCAGTAAAGGGCCCCTGACTCTATATCCCTGGAGCGCCCTTCCCCACAGGGCTGAACAGGTCTTTTGTGGACCTCTGGTTTGAGCAAACTCCAATGAACCCTCAGGTATTCTGCAGAAGGTTTAAGCTGGCCTAGTGTAACATGGCTGGGATTTAAAAGAAAAACACACTGACGAACAACCTAATGGATCTATTTCTTTAGCCATTAATTGGCTTCCAATTCAAACTGGATTTATTAAAGACAACTTTAAATATGTAGCAACTCAAAACTTTGATGGAGTCTTAAATCCATCCCTGTGGCGAAAATAAACCAACCTATGTAGCTAGATAAGACTCCTCCTTATTCACTGACATTTTCATAGTTTCCTTCTGCTTGGTATGGGAATGAAATTAATTTTCATATTATAATTACAGCTTATAAATTAAGCCCTGGACTTGCTACAGATGACTGCAGCATCAGCAACTGCTTGCTGTTTTTATTCAGGGGCTATTTTTCCTCCAAAAGCATCCATACAATCTATCCCTCTAGATTAAGAGAAAAACATCAGTGTTTTGGATGGATTTTTATTAGGCCCGAGCAGCAAAGCGCTGCGAAGGCCTATTGTATCTGTTAGGTTTCTTATTATTAGGCCCGAGCAGCGACAGCGCTGCAAAGGCCTATTGTTCCTGTACCGTTTATTCTTATTTTTCTTATTTTTCTCCGCTTAAAAGAAACGGCTTTTTGGAGGCTTTAACATTCCCAAAAAACTCTTCAAACTTGGCAGTAAATTGTCCCCCTAGTGAAATTTACATATGATAATGGAATTCAAAGTGGGCGTGGCCAAATGCCTCTAGAGCGCCCCCTAACGTGAGTTGGGGAAAACCGTAAGTCACAGAGATTTGAGATTTGGCAGGTGCATAGATCTCACCAAATCATGAAAAAAGTTACATTGTAGGTATGCTCTAAAACCTACAGGAAGTCGGCCATTTTGGATCAAAGGCTGATTTTTGGCACTTTTTCAATTTTGAATTACAGGGTTAGGGTTAGGCCATTTTGAATTACATTTTACTCTGTTGTGAAAGCACTGAGCTCTTTTCAAAAAATTTTATAAAATCTGTATTTTATCCAAATGAGCTAAAACTTTCAAAATATGTTTTTTATAAAGCCTGCTGTAACTTGGTTACAATAGCAAAGCGCTTCTTTAAAGTCCATCACTCTGATTTTTCAAAAGTTTGAGTTCTCGCCTAATAGTTGGCCAAATGGACAGATAATGCCAGGAAATAATTCAGCCCCTAGCCATGCTCGTTCCTAGGATAATGAAATTCGGCACACATCTGTATGAGCCCCACACCTACAAAAAGTTTCATTGGAGCCATGGTCTAAACCTCTCATGAAGTCGGCCATTTTGAATCAAACGGCACGCTTATGAAAATAGAATCACTATGTTAAAATATTTCTAAAAAATCAGTCGATTTCTCAAAAAAGCTAGGACTTTTGGATTATATTCCTTTAATCGCTACTTGTTTTATGGTAAACACAGCATAGCTCTTCTTAAAAGTCCGTCACTCTGATTTTTCAAAAGTTTGTGTTAATAGGAAATTGTTGTTTTTCAAAAAGTTTTATAGCAATCCTAGCCAAATTTGGAACACTTATTTCTACTTTGATTATAGTAAAGTTTGCCAAGTTTGGCCTGAATCTATGCATGTTTGAGCATCTTATGGGGTTTTCAACTGCCGCAGTATATGGCATTCAAGTTTAAAGATTTTTCTTTCTTTGAATTATTTAATAAATCATCTAAAAAAAATCTAGGACATGCAAGATGTGTTCCTTGACATTTGTGATTTTTTTCGGGATTTTATTGCAAACTATGGATTTTCAATGATTTTTTTTTGTTTTGAGTAAGGTGTAATACCGCTAACCGTGGATTTTGGCGATGCTGTTTCTCCATCTTTTGAAAATATACTTTTGACCCACCAGCTGAGATGGCCACAGCGTCTATCTGACAGATGAGATTCATCCCAGATATTAGCTTTTATCCCTAGTTTAACCCTTTCCTGACTAAAGCTTTGGTTGTCTCCGGCTGGTCCAGAGGTGAAGCGTGGTGCTTTTTCCGCTGGCTGGGAAGGAGCAAGGGGGCGGCGGTCGCTCAACTCCCGCGGTCGCAATAGGCCGAGCGGCGCTGAGCTGCGAGGACCGTCAATACCGCTCGCGGTTTTAATTAGGCCCGAGCAGCGAAGGCTGTTAGAGCCTATTGTATTTCGAAAGTTTCTTTTTATTATTATTATTAGGCCCGAGCAGCAAAGCGCTGCGAAGGCCTATTGTTTCTGTACTGTTTCTTCTTATTATTATTCTACTGCCTCTAAGAATGGAGTTTTGGGGGCCTTAACATATTCAAAAACTCATGAAACTTTGCCAGTAGTTGTCCCCCGTGTGAAATCGCATGATTTTAATGGAATCCAAAATGGCCGCCCCCAAATTACGCCACAGCGCCCCCTAACGTGAGTTCAGAGATCTGAAATTTGGCACACAGGTAGATCTCCTCAAATCATGAAAAAAAGTCTCTTGGAGGTATGCCCTAAAACCCACAGGAAGTCAGCCATTTTGGGTCTGTTGAACATCCAGGAGTTAAAGTAGGCCCCCCACGTAGCTGTCCTCCAAAAGTGCCTGAGCAGCCAGGCGATTGGGTAACTGTACGCAGAAAGCGTAGTCGTGGATCTCTGCCCACTGGTCACCACCAACCCGTTCACGTTTCTAACCGGTTTTCCCCACTCAGTGACACACCCACTGAGAAGCCCACTCTGGTGATTGGCAGCTCCATAGTCAGAAACGTGGCATTAGAGTCACCAGGGACCGTAGTCAAATGTTTGCCGGGGGCCAGAACGGGCGACATCAAATCCTACCTGAAACTGCTGGCTAAGGATAAGGTTAAATACAGTAAGATTGTTATTCACGCTGGTGGTAATGACACCCGGTTACGCCGATCGGAGGTCACTAAAATTAGTGTTGCTTCGGTGTGTAAGTTTGCCAAAAAAATGTCGGACTCCGTAATTTTCTCTGGTCCCCTCCCTGATCTGACCAGTGATGACATGTTTAGCCGCATGTCGTCTTCAACCGCTGGTTGTCTAGGTGGTGTCCTGAAAACAACGTGGGCTACATTAATAATTGGCAATCCTTTTGGGGAAAGCCTGGTCTGATTCGGAGAGACGGCATCCATCGCACTTTGGATGGTGCAGCTCTTCTTTCTAGGAATCTGGCCACATTTATTAGTCCTCCAAAACCCTGACCACCCAGGGTGCAGACCAGGAAGCAGAGTTGTAGTTTAACACACATCTCTGCAGCTTCTCTACTGTTACCCACTCTTTACTCCATCCAGACAGTGTCTTGCCCACGACCAAAATCTAATAAATTAGCAAAGATTCCCAAAGGAGTAAATCATGATAATCTAATTAAAATCAAAATAACTCCAATTGGGGAAAAAGTTAAAACAATTAAATGCGGTCTGTTTAACATAAGATCGCTTTCCTCTAAAAGTCTGCTAGTTAATGACTTGATTTGTAATAATCACGTTGACTTGTTTTGCCTTACAGAAACCTGGCTGCAGCAAGAGGATTATGTGAGCATAAATGAGGCAACTCCTTCAAGCTATTTAAATTTTCACATACCCAGAAGTTCTGGGCGAGGAGGAGGAGTAGCAACAATCTTCCAGTCTGACTTACTGATTACTCCCAAAACAGTTAATACCTACAACTCTTTTTAACATTTAACCCTTAATTTCCCTCATCCAAATTTCAAGGCAAGAAAACCTCTTCTTTTTGTAACTTTGTATCGTCCGCCTGGTCCTTACTCTGAATTTTTAGATGAGTTTTCAGAGTTCCTTTCTGATTTGGTATTAAATACTGACAGGGTCATCATAGTGGGAGATTTTAACATCCATGCTGACATTGAAGGCGATAGCTTAAGAGCAGCCTTTAATGCTATCTTAGACACTATTGGCTTTGTTCAAAATGTGAATAGTCCCACACATTCTCATCTTCATACTTTGGATCTTGTGCTGACATACGGCATAGAATGTGAAGAAATAACAGTATTTCCTCACAACCCTGTCCTCTCTGACCACTTTCTAATAACCTTCAGGATTACTTTAACAGAGTTCTCCTCCCCCAAAAGAAGGTTCAATTTTAGTAGATCTTTATCAGATAGTGCAGTTATAAATTTTAAAGAATCTGCTTCACTTTCTCTCTCCTCTGTGTCGCTGAGCAGTGCTGCAGAGTGCAAAAGCATAGCTTATTCCCCTTCACAGGTTGATGATTTTGTTGATGGGGTTGCTAGTTCTCTGCGTACTGCCTTAGACAACGCAGCTCCCTTGAAAATGAAAACCGTTGAAAATAGAAAGCTTGCTCCTTGGTTTAATGCAGAGCTGCGTACTTTGAAGCAAAATGCTAGGAAACTGGAGAGAAAATATCGCTCCACAGGCCTGCAGGAGTCCTTCCTAGTCTGGAAAAATGGTTTACTGCTGTATAAGAGGACCCTTTGTAAAGCAAGAGCAGCATACTTCTCCTCATTAATAGAGGAGAATAAGAATAATCCTAGATTTCTTTTTAATACAGTTGCCAAACTCACCCAGAGCCATAGCTCTGTTGAACCGTCCATTCCACCTGCTCTTAGCAGCAATGATTTTATGGGATTCTTTATAAATAAGATTGATCTTATTAAAAATAAGATCATAAGCACTCCTCTATCCGCGATTGTACCTGAGGTATTCATGGAATCTGAACGGGGTTTAGACTGCTTTGATCCAGTTGAACTTTCTGAATTAGCAAAATTATTGTCTTCATCTAAGCCTTCAACTTGTATGTTAGATCCAGTTCCAACCAGGTTATTTAAGGAGGTATTCCCTTTGATCTCCTCCTCCATTTTAGATGTGATTAATCTATCTCTGTTACAGGGATATGTACCTAAAGCTTTTAAGGTTGCAGTAATTAAACCTCTGCTTAAGAAACCGTCTCTTGACCCAGATGACTTGGTTAATTATAGACCTATATCCAATCTTCCTTTCTTATCCAAAATTCTTGAGAAAGTAGTTGCCAAACAAGTTTGCGACCACTTACACCATAATGAACTTTTTGAAGAGTTTCAGTCTGGCTTTAGAGCTCATCATAGCACTGAAACAGCTCTGGTGAAAGTCACTAATGATATTCTCATGGCCTCAGATAATGGACTTGTATCTGTGCTCGTCCTGTTGGATCTTAGTGCTGCATTTGATACAGTTGACCATAATATTCTTTTAGAAAGACTTGAATATTTTGTTGGAATTAAAGGAACAGCACTAGACTGGTTTAAATCTTATCTATCTGATCGAATTCAGTTTGTTTATGTTAATGATAGATCTTCAACACGCTCAAAGGTTACCTGTGGAGTACCACAGGGATCAGTGCTAGGACCAATTCTCTTTACTTTATACATGCTCCCAATTGGTAGAGTTATTAGACAGCATGGGATTAATTTCCACTGTTATGCTGATGATACCCAGCTATATCTGTCTATAAATCCAGATGAAGCTAACCCATTACATAGATTACAGGCATGTCTTGAAGACATAAAAACCTGGATGACTCTTAACTTTCTGCTTCTGAATGCAGACAAAACAGAAGTTATAGTCTTTGGACCAGAGTCTCTGAAAAAGAAGCTGATTAGCCAGTCACTTCATTTGGATGGGATTAAACTGATTTCAGATAATAAAGTAAAAAATCTTGGTGTTATTTTTGATCAGGACCTGTCATTTAAATCCCAGATCAAAGAGGTTTCTAGAATTTCCTTTTTTCATCTGAGGAACATTGCAAAAATTAGAAATCTCCTGTCCAGGGGTGATGCTGAGAAACTAGTCCATGCATTTGTTACTTCAAGGCTGGACTATTGTAATTCTTTACTATCAGGAAGTCCACAAACTGTAGTTAAAAGCCTTCAGCTGATCCAAAATGCTGCAGCCAGAGTTCTGATGAAAATTAAAAAGAGAGATCATATCTCTCCTATCCTGGCTTCTCTTCATTGGCTTCCTGTTAAATCAAGAATAGAATTTAAAATCCTCCTTCTCACATATAAAGCCTTAAATGGCCAAGCTCCATCTTATATCAGAGATCTGATTGTTCCTTATGTTCCTAACAGAGCACTTCGCTCTCAATCTGCAGGTTTACTAGTGGTTCCTAGAATTTCTAAAAGTAGAATGGGAGGCAGATCTTTTAGTTATCAGGCTCCTCTCCTGTGGAACCAACTACCAGTTTTAGTCCGTGAGGCAGACACTCTGTCTACTTTTAAGACTAGGCTTAAAACTTTCCTTTTTGATAAAGCTTATAGTTAGGGTGGCTCAGGTTATCCGGAGCTGTCTTTAAAGTTATGCTGCTATAGGCTTAGACTGCTGGAGGACATAGGGACCCCCATTTCATCATTCTGCTTCATTCTCTCTCTGTTCTCCTATTCTGCAGAATCTGTTTGTTCAATCTCTAACCTTCTGCTCTCTCTGCTTTTCCTCAGAGTAGCTTTGCCTCGTCTGTTCCTGTTTGGTTGTGACGTCATCCAGGAAAGAAACATCAGCTGTGCTGCTTCCATCAACACCCTTGTTTGTAGATGTTGGAGATCGGCCTGTTTTCCAGTGTGGTCCTGTTTCTCTGGCCGTGGCTGGATGGATGTGCTCTCTTCATCCTCTGGCATGGAAGCTGCCTTGGAGCTCGTCTGCCTGGCTGTGTGTTTCCTGGACGGGGCCGCCTTTTACAGCTGCTTTTTGTATCTCTGCTTCTGTCTCCTTGAACCCCAGTCGGCCTCAGCAGATGGCCGCTCACACTGAGCCTGGTTCTGCTGGAGGTTTCTTCCTGTTAAAAGGGAGTTTTTCCTCTCCACTGTCGCTACAAGCATGCTTAGTGTGAGGGATTGTATTTGAGTCAATGAGTCAATGAGTCAATGCAATCAACTGGTTTTCCTTAGATAGAAAACTTTGTATCAATTTGACTGTATGATCTGGTTGAACTGTAAAGTGCCTTGAGATGACATGTGTTGTGAATTTGGCGCTATATAAATAAACTGAATTGAATTGGGTCAAAGTGCAATTTTTGGCCATTTTTCATTTTTGCTCATGTCGAACTTTAACGAACTCCTCCTAGGGATAATGAGCTATCGACTTCTAACTCTGTCATTATGCAGTTAAGGCATTGGAGATTAAAAGTTGTCAAAGGTTTTCGTTTTTGAGCATGTTTAAGGGGTCCCCAGGGGCCCCAAGTTAGGGTACTTTTGAAGAATTTCAAAGTGGAATAACTTTTACAAAAAAAATTCAAATCAAACCAAGTTTGGCAGTAAGGAGCCCCTTTAGGTGCTTGACCATACTGGCTGGTCAAATGATGACATCATCTAAGCCCCCGCCCCCTAAGTCACTTTTTTCACTTGGGAGGGTCCCTTTCAGTCATTTTAAACACCAGAACCTTGAAACTTTGTCAGATGATAGAAAACATGTTGGTCTAACTTCGTTTAAAGCACAAAGTTTTTGAGTTAAATGGCGTTGCCATGGTGACCTGGCAAAGTCAGGCGTTTCACCGTGACCATACTTTTGGCTCTCATCTCCTCATAGATCCTTCAATCTGCACCAAAGTCACTAGGATGGAACTTGGTCCAAGCCCACACAAGAATCTAGGCAAATAATCGATGGGCGTTGCTTACTTTCTATACAGCGCCCCCTAGAAAAACTAAAACGACCAGCCCCAAGCCATGCAATGACTTAGGATTATGAAAGTTGGCACACATGCTAAACACCCCAGGACCTACAAAAAAGCCTCTTGGAGCCATGGTCTAAACCCCACAGGAAGTCAGCCATTTTGGATTGAAGTTCAAATTTTCACCGTAATTTTGCACTTTATAGCCTCTATATTTGAACGAACTCCTCCTACAGCTTTTGAGTCACAGGTTTCAAACTAACTCCAACTTGACTTGAGGCATTGGGGATTAAAAGTTATCAAAGGAATTTTTCTACATCAAAGCATGTGGGCGTGGCCAAGCGTCAAACTTGGTCATTAGGCGGTGAAACAAAGGGTAAGCCCCATGTCATATTATGACTGAGAGTTATGAAACTTGGACCACTTATGTAACCCCTCAGGACCTACAAAAAAGCCTCTTGCAGCCATGGTCCAAACCCCACAGGAAGTCAGCCATTTTTAATCAAATAAATCCCTTTGCTTTTTTACCTTTGTGACCTATTTGAGCAAACTCCACCTAGAGCTTTTGAGTTACAGAGTTCAAACTTACTCCACCTCGAGCTGAGGTACGGGGGATCAAAAGTTATCAAAGGAATTTTTCTACATCAAAGCATGTGGGCGTGGCCAAGCGTCAAATGTGGTCCCTTTGCTATGAAACACAATGCAAGCCCCAGGCCATTTTTTTAATGAGAGTTATGAAATTTGGTACACATATGTAACCCATCAGGACCTAAAAAAAGTTATATGGGAGCCATGGTCTAAACCCCACAGGAAGTCCGCCATTTTGAATCAAAGCCATCATTAGCTTTTTCATCTTTATATTGTATGTTAGCTAACTCCTCCTTGAGCGATTGGGCTGCAAACTTCTAACTTGCTGAGCCTAGCCTTAAGACATAAGGGATCAAAAGTTATCAAAAGATTTTTGCTGTGACAAACCATGTGGGCGTGGCCAAGCATCAAAATCAGACTTCCAGCAACAACAGTATGACATAACTGCCGCAGGCCCTGCTTTTATTGAGGATTATAAAATTTGGTACACATGTACAACCAAACAGGATGCCCAAAAAAGTCTATTGGATCCATGGTCCAAACCCAACAGGAAGTCGGCCATTTTGGATCAAACATACCATTTTCTGTTTTTAAGTCATGACGTACCTCAGTGAAGGGCTATTTGTTTGTTTTTTTAAGACAGAGACTTCAGATTCACTTTGCATGGACTATAATTCATAGCAGATTAAAAGTTATCAAAATTATTATTCTACATGGAAGCATTAGGGTTTGGCTAAGCATCAAACTGTTAACTCCAGTCATAAAAAGCCATCATTTTATAACCTCAATATGGAAGGTCAACATAGTACCAGGAGGGGGAGGAGATGGAGGAGAAAGATGATGAGGATGAGGAGACGCAGTGAGAGCAGCTGCAGGAGGAGGAGCATGAGAAGCAGGAGGATAAGGAAGATAAGACGAAGCTACAGGAGGAAGAGTATGGGAAACAGTGGCAGCAGCAGAAGGAGCAAGAGGAGGATGAAGAGAAGCAGCAGCAGGGTGATGAAGAGGATGAGGAGAAGAAGCAGCAGGCATAGGCTGAAGAGCAGGAGCATAGGCTGGGAAGGAGCGTGGAGGTGGAGGTCGCTTGGTTCCCGCGGTCGCAACATACCAGGCGGTGCGAGCTGCGAGGGCCGCGCAATGCCACTTGTGGCTTTAATTTTCTTTAAAATTATTTGAAAGGCTCTGATTTGCTCGTATAAAAGATGGAGGGATGTCAATAATTAATCATTAAAAGGTGTTGGATGTGGGTGTAATTTTTTGTCAATGCCTAAAACATTTGCAGCATCAAGCCTCAACTTTGCACATTCATAGTCCATACATACAGGATGTAAGGATTTAATCAGATAAAAGGCCTTTTAATAGATCTTGTGTGGGTTTTGTGCAATTTGACAAAATGTGCACTGTCGTATTTGCTGTAGTTTAGCAAAGCAAGAGACAAATGCAACTTTTTCCAGTTATTGGTTATTTATCTTTCAAATTAGTCAAATAGGATGTTTGTTTCACACAAACAACTTTAGCAGCTGTTCCACACTGTTGCCCCATCCTCTTTGTCTTACCTAGCATCCTCAAACGTCCAATCTTGTCCATGAGGAGCGCAGAGACGATGTTACCTGGCAACACTGCCAAGGTACCCAGGAAGCTGACGAAGTAGACCATGTAGGCGTTATTTTCATCACTGATGTCACTGAGCAGGCAGCCTTCTTTGTTGTGCAGGAAAGTGCTGTTTATGAGCTTAGAGTTGATTAGACGGTATTTGAAAAGATCTGCGAAGGCAGAAGAGGGGGATGGACAGGAGGAGAACAGGAGCGGGGTGGAAAAATGTCACATAAGAACAACACAGGCATTGTCATAAAAGAGCCCCTTCTTTCAAATATATAAATAAATATATATATAGTAAAATTTGTAAAAAAAAAAAAACAACAACTTTTATTTAAAGTAGGATAACATTTTCTCAGATTTTTTTAATGATTTTATAGCACCAATAAATCAGAGTGTTTGTGTGCGAACTCCTCACCAGTGTTGTAAAAGAGGGTGGAAATAAACGTGCAGTTTTTGAAAAAAGTGTTGCTGGAAGTGATATCCTCAAAAAAACACTCTTCAAAAAGCGAATCTTCAAACACCATAGATTTCAATTTCATATTCATAAACCTGCAAGTGAACAAAGAAAGCAAGGAGTCAGAAAGTTGTTCTAAGAAAACAAAGAGTTTCTTTCTTAAGGGGATCCATCATTAGGTGTTACAATAGACTTTGTCTGATAAGTAATTATCTTGGATGTATAATCAGAGATGCACCGATCCAATATTCAAACATATTGCTGAGCTTATTGGCCGATAACTGATCCTAGTGATGAGTGAATTAACCATATAACTTGCAAAGTGACTAAAGAAATCCTGCTTCACATAAACATGTTAAAAAGGCACCAAATTAGCACAGATAGAAATTATTAGTATCTGCTATGTGTTCTCTGTGTGATGGTGTAATACCCATTACAATTAAGAAATTGAAGTCACTTGATTGCTGTATCTGTCCTGCTGTGTATGATATATATATAAAAAAAATAGGAATGACTGGATCGGTATGCTGATGCGGCTTCAGTCATCCCATATTGGATTGGTCCATCTCTAAATACATCACCGTAAAATTACTGTAAGCTGTTTAATTTTGATCAAATTAAATGTATGTTCCTGAGAAGAACACAGGAAACTCTGGACTCTGGGAGAACAGGAGCAAGCAGCATAAATCTCTGAATAATAATAAATTCTTACTTTTTTTCATTTAGTGTGGGAATAATAATGAACACAGTCAGAAAAACACGAATCAAATGAGCATTTTGCCAAACAAAACAAAGAAAATCGCCATCAGAGCCAGCGGTACTTCACATATGCAGAGAGAGGGCTGCTGCAGACGCGCTAACGTTAGCCTCAGAGGTCCGCTGGTTACCGCGATCCTCTCGGTGGCCGTTTCTCAATATGCGTTCTTGAGCGTTCTCGTGTGCTCGTTTACTCGTGACACGTCATCAGCCTCAGCCCGAATACCGTTCCAATTCTCGAGAACGCCAGATTGAGAACGCACCAAATCCCCAGATGTTGTTCTCGCCCCGTCCTCTTTATCGAGCATGCATCAGAGCAGACTTGTGCGTTCTTCAGACTGACCGCTTCCCCAGAATGCCCCGCGGCCGCAGCTTGATTTCAGACAGCGCTCACAGTGGTAAGTTAAACATTCCCTTTTCTGCTGCTGTTGTTCTTCAAAAGTACGTTTTGAAATCGTTTGAGGCGATAACATTATACATTTAAGCCTCCCTGTGTGGCCTGTTTACAGAGTTAGTGCGAAATAAAAAAAAAAACTCCAACGTTGAGCGGACCAGAGTGGCCAGCAGACCTCCGAGG
Organism: Cyprinodon diabolis; assembly: GCA_030533445.1. Taxonomy (NCBI): domain Eukaryota; kingdom Metazoa; phylum Chordata; class Actinopteri; order Cyprinodontiformes; family Cyprinodontidae; genus Cyprinodon; species Cyprinodon diabolis. The sequence continues at coordinate 45,115,001 of CM060064.1, read as the reverse complement.
GTAACCGCAGCCAGGGCTAATGTTACCTCTGTAGTGCACTTCTCTAGGTCTAGTTATGTGTGAACTACCGCTCGTTCTGATGGCGGTTATTTTCTTTAATTTGGCCCGCCATTGCTGGTTTTATACCCACGGTTCGGTAATTTTTTTTGAATGTTTTTTAAGCTTTAGAAATTAAAAATATTGTTTTCAAAATGTTTTGTGTAGGGAATAAATAGTTTTGACTGTTAAAGAAATGCTAAAGAACGTTGCATGTGATGATGTCACAAGTACACTTCTGTTCCAATACACGTGCTTGCGTGCTCGCGTTCTCGTCAACTCCCTTCTTCCTGCCTTCTTGCATTGAGAAACGGCCAATATCTGAACTTTTTTTTTTATTGTGCGCTAAATCAGTAAATGGGTCATATAGTAACACTTAACCTAACCTCTAACCTCAAATTATCTTAAAACGTACTTTTATAGAACAACAGCAACAGAAAAGAGAACTTTTAACTAAATACTAATAGTTCTGTGAGCACTGTAAGCTGCTGCTGCAGCAGTGCATGCTGGGACAGATGTCATCTCAAGAACGGCTCAGATGCATGCTGGGTAAAGAGGGAGGGGCGAGAACAACATCCGGGGACTTTGTCCATTCTCGGTCTTCTTGTTCTTGTGAATTGGAACAGTACTAGGGCTAAGGCTGATGATGTTTGATGAGTACATGAGAACGCACAAGCAGACATATCGAGAAACGGCCATGTTGTTTACACTGCAATGCATTCTGGGTAACTATAGTATGCTAGGTCCTGTAGTGCAATTTCTGTCCAGCCAAAATAGCAATGAGTGATGCTAAACCTTTTCAGTTTGAACCTTAACACATTGAATTTGTTAAAAATTTAGAAATAATAAAAAGTTTGAGGACGAGGACCATAGAGATGAGAGTTTTCTGAAGAGGCTTGTGTTTGTGTGGATGCTGCTAGAATATGCTAACCCACATTTAGAGCTATGCTACAAAGAGTAGCAGTTTCTAACTGAGAATGTGTATAGTTAGCATCAGAACATTTTCTCAGATAAATTAAAACAATGAGCTGCAACATGCGTCACTGTCACTTTAAACAGTCATTTATTATCTTCTGATTTGATTTTGATTCCGTGTTAGCTTCTGCTAATGGTTTTAGCTCTAGCTGATATGGTAAACTGCAGGTCACAAGCTGATAAAATTTGTTTGTTTCAACAGATATCTCGTATAATGTCTCATAAAACTTTTGAGACAGTGACGGAATGCGACATTGTCTAAATTAACATCAGTCAAATGCAATATAACAACAGCTCTGCTAAGGTTAGCCTTCCTCTGGAGGTTCCAGGCCAGTAAGAGATAACTGTCATTATTTACCCAGCATGCATTGCATGAGCTGGTGATAAAATGGCGACCTCCATGGGGGAAAAATATCACACAGGATATTTAATTTTTCAGGTAATTATTAGCTAGCACGTATCAAAAGCAGCAATATTTAAGTAAACTAGGAAATTACTACATATTTAGGCCAACATGTTCAACTAGTCATGGATCCCTTAAAATATTAAACACCTTCAAATATGCAGCTGTTATTCAGATCTAATCCAGTAAGAAACATCAGATATACTGTCATTTTTTCTTTTTTTTTCCTTTTCTCTTTTTTTATTTCTTTGTTTTCTTCTTTTTTTGTTGCTTTTTTTGATAATTGTACATTCATCTGGGATAGAAACCACTTCTCTCAGCACTGGTGTAGCAGCCTTACTTGTCATTAAAGTACTGCCCCTGACGGTGGACCTGGTTCTCCAGTGTGAAGTTAAAGGTCACATGTTCTACTCTCTCCTTGACGAAAACTTTGGTGCGTGAGGCGTACTCCTGCTTCTGCAGGTACTTGATCATGTCTGGGAACCACACAGTCAATCCGTAGTAACTAGAACAGGAAAAAAAAAGAGAGAATCAATACTTAATAGTTAAACTGTATAACAGACTCGTCTTTTACTCTTTGAATACACCAGTTGAATGGCTTTTTAAGTTACTATTTTATTGATGATGAACATCATATTTTAGTATGAAAATAACTGTGAACTTTTACGTTTGCAAAAATGCTGACATGAATTTTCTGCAGAAAATCAAAAGTTGTGTTTCCATCCAATTGCCATGTGAAATGTGAGGAAACTTAAAATGAAGGAAATTTCAGGAAAGTAGATTTGGAGCGAATTGACCAAGCAAAAAAAGTATGATGTCATCATACGTTTAGGTTACGCTTGGCTGTGATAAACAGGAAACACAGGATAGCTAGCTAACGCAGAAAGTTACAAAAGTTTTATTTCTGAATTGTAATTTTTTCACATTTTCATTAAACGGGTCATAGAATGCAAAACCGAGTTTCCATTGTCATAGATGAATAACGATAGTTCAGTGGGTGAAATGGACATACAGAGAGGTGCAAACCCCATCAACATCTTCTTTCTCTGCAAATCTCTCAATTCTAAACTTCCACCATAAAACGGGTGAATTCAAACGAAGCACCAAGTTGACGTCAATTTGGGGATGTTGCCTTATTTGGTTCTGGCCTGTACTTTTGTCATGCCCTGAAATTGACATCCAGACCAGCCCACTGGTTTAATGGTCCAAGAACATGAATAGAGGTCGATGGAAGACACCAGTTTAGCTGTTTAGCCAACAGTTGGGTTTACTTCTACAAGAATTACTAAGCAGGCAGTTTCTCTATTGAAAATGAGTCATAACCATGGGTATAAATGCAGCGTTCCAGGCTGCACGGAGGAAGGGGAACATTTTCACATTCTTCCCAAGGATCCGAAGATTCGACAGGCATTGATTATTTTTGTCTATCTGAAGATCCCTGCAAAGTTTGATGCTCAGCTGTTCATTTGCTCGAAGCATTTTACTGAAGACGGCTTTCAAAATGTTGGACAGTTCAAATCAGGATTTGCTAAACTTCTTTTACTGAAACGAGGGGCTGTTCCCACCGTAATGCCATCACAGCCGCAAGCTGGAATGATGATTCTGTTGCTAAGCTGTTGATAGCAATGCTAGCATATCTATGGTGACCAGATTTGGGTTTCTGAAAAGTAGGACATGTCCAGGAAAGAGAGGACGTCTGGTCACCCTACCATATCTACAATCCCGATGTTTCAGTGAGTGAGTGCTTGTTGCTATGATGCGTCTTTGCTCAGCAGCTTCCCTCATTGTAAACCAACCAATCAGCGCACAGCTCATCTAAATATTCATGATCATACCATAAAAGGAAGGAAACCTGCTGTTTCATTCTAGGGCTTTTAACCAGGCTACATTAGGGCTCATAGAACAGCAAATATGCCATTTTCAGCCAAACCAATGTTACACACCCTATTCAGAGACCTGAAGGACCAGATACCCTATAGAATCATTCTATCACCCCTTTAACAAAAACAATTTTTATTCAGATTTCCATTTATAAAAATTGTTCTTTGCTTACAGAAACAATGGAAAAAACTTCTTCCATATAAGACAGAATGTCAGGATTCCTGTCTGTGTGTTTGTGTTTCTGTGTTTCTCTCCCTTCCTCCACCAGGAGGCGCCTGGTTCTGGTCCACCTCCCCACACACCTGCAGAGGGTTGCCTCGTTAACCGAGTGTTCTGAAGCTGCTGACTGCCACTACCTCGACGCCAGATGTTTGCCAGTTTTGGGTACTCTAGCCATGCTGAGTTTTGCTGAGTCAAACTGAGCTCTTGTCAACCTGAGTCTTAACATTGTTTTTTTGTCTTTGCCTCTCGGCAGGAAGTCATCCTGCAAACTGGATGTTTCAGACCTTCTCTCCCTGGAAGGATCATCAGAGCTACAAACTGAGCTGAGGATTTAAACCGAAGGTTTAAATCCACTTCGCCTCAAGAGATCGTTTGAGCTTCACACTGAGCAAGGGATCATCTCCACTACGACCCGTTCAAGTACCGCATTAAATCTGAGTGGCAGTCAGCTTCTCTGTTCACCTACAAACAACCGGATTCTGGGTAAACCCTGGCCGCCCTCCACCGAATCAGAAAAACACTGGAACTACTGCACACAGACTGGAGTCAAAGAGTCAACAACTTCTCTGAAAACATGAGTCAGCAACCAAATTCTCCTCTTCAAGTTCAAGAACCAAATTTCCTACTGACCCTGAACTAACCACTGTGTCTTCCCCTCACTTTTCAGTTCCGGTTGAGCAGTGTTCAGAGCAACACTTGATTCAGCATTATCTCTTCAATAAACCTGTTAAACCTTTCCCCTGGTCTCTCCGAATTGGTTTCTCTGCATGTGGGTCGGAGCTCTTGATAAAACCATGACACAGAACAATAAACCCCAGTCAGCCTCAGCAGATGGCCGCTCACACTGAGCCTGGTTCTGCTGGAGGTTTCTTCCTGTTAAAAGGTAGTTTTCCTCTCCACTTTCGCTACAAGCATGCTTAATGTGAAGGATTGCTGAAGAGTCAAGAAATCAATGCAATCAGCTGGTTTTCCTTAGATGGAAAATGTTGAATCCATTTGATTACATGATCTGGTTGAATTGTCTCTGTGCCTTGAGATGACATGTGTTGTGAATTGGCTCTATATAAATAAACTAAATTGTAATTGAATTAAATATTATTCAACTTCAGCAAAAAATGAAATTGTCTACAGCTGTTTTAAACAGAATTTCTTTTTGTATACACTCATGTATACAAAATGACAAAATAAAACTAAGTCAAATTAGCTGCACATCCATCACAGGTGTTTGCCCGCTATAATAACCATAACCCTGCATGTCGCATCTTTAGATGCACTTCTTTTGAATAACTTTGAGTCCCTGCACTGCTGAACATGCGTCTCCATAGGGTTAAATGTAAACTGATGGCTGCAGGGAACTGAGATAAACATTCATGATGCCAATTGGCTGAGGAGCCGCACTGTGGGCGGGTGCTCAGCAAACTAACAGGAGAGACGATGATGCGGTGTTCCCAAAAAAAAAACTCTTGCTGAAGTCAAATGCTAAATAACCCTGTGATTTGCTCAATATATGCTTGAACAAATAGTTTATATATGTCAACTAGAAGCAGCTCTAATTTAAAGAAGCTCTGCACATATTCTCAGCACTGACAGCTGCTGCCTTTATTAAAGCATTTTCTTCACGTTCTCAGTCTTACATTGATCTAACTAGCTGGTAAACTGTTTTTTTTTTTCACACAGAAATATTAGGATTATACAGTCCTGATTTCTTTTGAATAGTGTAAACTCTTTGTAATTCTAGTGCAAAGTCTAATTTATTTTTGTTAAATTGCTTGAAAAACATTATTTTTCAGCATCATACCTATAATAGGAAGTTAAATATAAAAATATATAATTAAAATAAACATAATTACATCCAAATACACCGAAATGCTACAGGTTAGTATAATAAAATATGTAGTCCTTTTAATGCATTTATTCAATCCTTTATAACTTTAAGGTTAAAGTTATCTGTCAATAAAAACAGAGATTTAGATGTCTAAATTTGTACAGTAAACAACAGTCAAAAAACGTAATAAAGATAAGATTTTATATATATATATATATTTATATAAGATTTATTTAAATATATTTGTATATTTTTTTACAAACAATTAGTCTTAATCTTTGTTTTTAAGTAATTCAGTAAAAACATTAAAAAATAGAACTCATCTTCGCTCTAACACAGATAGTTTATCCAATAATAACTTTAAATATTTACTAATAACTGCTCACTCCTTTTAATATGATTGCACTTATTTAATTCTACATTTCTGGATATAATTTATATCTGTTTTTGTCATCAGGTCCCTTTTGAAAAGGTTTGTTTTTAATTAGCTTTATATGAATCAACTAAATGTAATAATTTACTGATCACTTTTTGTTAAAATAAACTGTCCTAATTATAAAATCAACCGGGATGATGAACCCTGTCTTACCTGAAAGACATAGAAAACCACACGGCCATCATCATGTAGGTGGTCCGACGGTACTCAGGGGAGAAAATGGTTTGGAAATTATTCCACACCTAAAAGGATACAAAAGGAAATGGAGGAAATGATTTTGCACGGCCAAAAAGAGAGTAAATGGTCAGAAAACATCTCAGAGCAAGTATTAGTTGATCGAATTATGAATTTCAGGTCCGAATGGTTCTAAAAAAAAAAAGAATAAACACCAGATATCCTGCAGAAAAACGAAAAAGTAAAATAAAAAAAACATAAGCCAAAATGTCAAAAAAAAAAATTATAAGTTTGTTCACCTGGTGAAAAACTGCGGCGAGTTTTAACCTCCATTTCTGATGCCAGGCAGCGGTATCGCTCATGTTCATCAGCTCATCAAACTGTTTCACCGTTTTAATGGTGGTCACCTGGAGGCAACAGATCGCACCTTTAATGTTTCATTTTTATCAGAGATCAGATTTAGTGGCTTTCTGTGAAACTTACAGAGAAAACTCTTTCTGGGTAACCTTTGGCCCTCATGTTGGTGTCGTGGACCTGCTTCAGAATCATCCAAGCCTCGTCATGCTTCCCGTTCTGCAGGAGGACAACAAGACAACTACCTAGAACATTCTCATGTCTGAGAATCAGACAAACACCAGACAAAATGTTATTGAAATAACTGCCGATAAACACATACCTGTAGATGTCTGAATTTGGACATGAAAGTCAAAAATGTGAAGAAAAAAAAGATTTATACTTGCTCCTAATTATGGACTCATAGATACAAAGGAGATTTTTTATTTATAATAGATGAGGATCTTCATCAGATCTTCATCTGTGAGAATACAAGTTTAAAAACCTCCCCAATATACAAGTACAAATCACAACTTTGACTGCTTTTCTATGTACAAATAACAAAATTCTAGTACAATTTACAAATTTATGCAAAAAAATTAAAACCTCTTAAAGCAAAGATATAGAATATGTTTGAACGTCTGCCCTAATCACTATATAGGGCTCTCTATAGTGGTTACGCCTTTTTAAATGTGCAGAGGTCACAGATTAGTGGACTGGGGTCCTGATCTGGATCCACCTGCAGGCTAATCTGGACTCAAACTGGTTTAAAACATTTATAAACTATGCATGTTGTTTGACAAAAGTATCTAACTTCACCTGCATTGCTTCTCCTGTTAATACGGTAAAGTCATTCAGAACGTCCGGCACCAGGCTGCACGGGAGTTTAGGTGTTTTATAAGAGATATGAAAGTCAGGAAATCATCTATATATATCGAACTATGAAAGATTGTTTTAAAAAGCCCACATTCTTATCTTCAGCTACCACAGTACACATGTCAGATTAAATAATACTATTTATACTTCAGCGATAGTATCAAAGTGTTACTTTAGTGCATCTCTTATACTATATCCTTTGGTTGTGCCTTTCTTTTTACATCTCTTTGCAGGTGATGAAGCAGACTGAAAATGTTTTATCATTGTCTCCCTTTTATCTCCTCTTTCTTTCCTCTTTTCTCCTTTTTTTCTGTTTTTCTTTTCCTGTTCTACTAACATTGCAGTGTCCATATAAATCTACTCCCTGCATGAATTATAATAAAGCTATTGATATGCATAAATCTAGCGGAACACTATGGCGATAGCCGTACTGCTCCACTTGTTAAAGTAAAATCTGTTGGGCTCTTTTTTTGGCATCAAGACAATTATTCTTATTGCCACATCGCCAAAAAAAAAAAAAGCACTTCTGATGTTACAATGAAAACAGTTTTTATTTTTTGATTTTTTTTATTTAAAAAATCTAATTATAACAATGATTCATAAACACCTCATTTTATTTCAGTGTTAAATGCTGTTTAAAGTAACAGATTATAATTAAAAATGTCATCAAACCTTTATTGGTTGTTGATTTTCCTTTTTCGAACCCCACTCATTTTTAATTAATGACCCCTGGTCTGTTGGATGAAAAAGTAGTGGACTCCAAATTTCCCACAATGCACCTTGAAAAGTAGTGATCATCCAATGCTCGCAAAGCATCGTGGAATTTGTCACAGCGGCCCCCTGTCGCTACACGACAACAAGAAAGATGGCGCAGGCACCGTGTCAGAGGCGGAGTTAGGTGACCAGCAGGGGAGCCGAAAAGTAGTGACCATCTGTCCGAACGGTCAGTTAACTGAGTTCACTATAAAGTCCACCTTATAGTCAACGCTCTATATAGTGATTGAGGGATTTAGGGGTTAGGGCGGACGTTCAGATACTGCCATATTATAATATAGCAGAACAGAATAGAATATAAATGTTTCATACTTCCAAATATGTGATTCAAACTTATACATTTGTGCTTTGACAAAGTTGTATGTGTCTAAATAGTTTTTATAACTTCTACACTTATATTCTCACATATCAAGATCTGATGTCACATGTATCTATGGGTTAATAACAAGAAACACAGAGTACAACTCTTGCATATATTTACTATTTTGACTTTCATTCACAAACTCATTCATCTGCTTGTTGTATTGACAGTAAACTCACCCCATACTTTTGAAATTAAAGTTACTGAGCAAATATTGTCGGAAAAAAATTCAATTAAATCTATCGATCAAAGCCAAGTTTATCTTTGGTGAATCTTCTCTTGCTACAGCTAGTTTACATAACGACTGCATGGAACGTGAGCTCTGAATAAATGACTCCTCTGCTTTGTTTTTTATCATAAGCTCTAATTTATTTTTATATATGTTTCATGAGGTCCATTGTTGGTTGAGCGAGGTGAAAGCTCACCTCCAGGTAGAAGCGTGGGCTCTCAGGCATGGTGCTGAGTGCACAGATGGCGGCCACAGACGGGAAAGCACACACCAGCACAAAGACTCTCCAGCTGTGGAACTGGTAGGCTGAGCCCATCTGAAAACTCCAGCCTGCACAGGCACAGACAAACAGGGGAAAGTGAAACCAAAGTTCCCTCACAGAACCCTGCAGCCAGAAAAAAATACAATGTTGAAACATATGAAATACCTTTAGGGGAATTAAAAAGACAAAAATCCCACGTAAACATTTTGGGAATCACTCCTTCTTTCAGAGATGGAGGCTGCTTTTCTCTGTTAAATCTTTACCAGCTTACAGGTTTTTAGTCGTATTTATCTCTGGCAGTTGAGGCAGTAATCAAAGAAGGTTGATTCTGTGTCTGAATAACCTTTTCTGTTTTAATTTAACTCCAAGTTTTGGATCTGCAACAATTACTAGTAGTCATACTCTTCATCTTTCGCTTATGCAGGATTGTGTTGCCACAGCAACCGGGGGCCTTTTTCCATGAAAGTATGGACCATTGTGGACCATTGCCCCATTTCAGGCTTGCAGCAGGGTTGGACCTATTTTTTTATTTTGTTTTTCTTTTCAAGTCTTAGGGAAGCGGCTGTTCCAACTGTTGCAGTTCCGAATTCTCCCAAGTGGTGCACAACTTTAAACGAGGGATTGTTGTGGCGGAAGGTTCGCAAGCAAGTTTGGTTGTGGCCAGTTTGTCGTAAGAATCTTGCTAACCAGTTAGCAACTTAGTGCTAGTAGGTTCCCAATGGGAAATTCCATTGAGACCAAGTAGCACTAAATTGGTGACTTAGAAACGACGCTGTCAAGGAACGCTATGGACAGCGGAAACATGCAAGAGGAGGAGAGTTTAGTGTCGGAGGTCGTGGATGAGTCTCCATCCATTTTTTATTTAGAGGAGGAAAGCGGGGACGAAGATGTTGTGGAAGAGGACGCCAGGGCGGCAGAAGCTTGGTTTGGTGTGGAAGGCTTCCAGCCATACATGTTTGAGCCCTTGCCTCGCAACGCTGCCAGTTCTGTTAGCTCTACGCCTGCCGAAGACACAGACGTCCATCCCCGTGAACACTGGGACGCAACTCAATGGGAAAGGAAAGGATTCTGATTTCTGATTTCAACCGTTGCAAATATTAGCTGTGACATATGAATCAAGATGCTATGACCGAAAAAATTTGATTGACAGATGACCGTTGATATATGATTGGCCGAATTTAGGTGCTCAGGCTGACGTAGAACTAACTGGCCTGCATAAGATAACAGAAAAAAAAAACCCACAGATTTTAAGCAAAGAGGGCAGAGAGGAGACCTGCACCATTTTCATACAGCTAATGTTATAGCATGTGAGCAAAACTCCTAATTATTCCACCCTGGGTTGCAAAAAAGGATATACAGTAGCAGCCATTCAAAATGGCCCTTCCCAGTCAAACGCCAGCTGAATGGCAGCCCGCTTCCCTCCTCCCAGCAAAATCCCCTCCAATTTCCAGTCACTGCAGTGACCCCCCTCTTCTATATACCATTACAGGGTCCGACCAGGAGATGACACTTCTTTTTAGATCTTAATGTCCACAAATCATGACAGAAAGAATATTTTAGTACAAAGATTGATGTTTAAGAAGGAACTGCAGGGGATCAGCCAAGGACCCATCAAAGAAAGTGGGGAAATTTTGGATGGCTACTACTGTAATTATAATGTAAATTTCATTTCATTTCATTTATTTTGAAACATGATATGATTTAACAATGTTTACATTGACAGCTTAAAAAAATGCATCATTTTTCAAAAAGGAGTAGGATGAAGCATAAGCTTATTAGGCCCTCCCCCTCAGTTACATGTGTCATGGTGGTAAAGGATAATTATTTACGGTAAGACAATATACCAACTTTTTATATATTACTCTTTTTTGTATTCATCAAAAATACTTTTCTTAATATTCTTTTTTGAATTGCTGGATGCATTTAGATTGTTTAATGTTTTCAGGCAAGCTGTTCCAGAGCTTCACTCCGCTAATTGATAAACTAAAGCTTCTTTTTGTTGTTCAAACATACTTAGTTTTGAAATTTAATTTTCCTCTTAGATTATATTTTCCATCTCTATCAGAAAACAATTGTTGTATGTGCGCAGGAAGTAAGTTATTTCTTGCTTTATAAAGAATTTGAGCAGTTCTGAAATTGATCAGATCTACAAATTTGAGAATTCTTGAATCAAGGAATAAACAGTGAGTGTGATCTCTATAATGCTTGTTATTCGTTACTCGTATTGCTTTCTTTTGCATAATAATCAATGGTTAAATGTTTGTTTTGTCAGTATGACCCCACACTTCAACACAATAGGTTAGATAGGGCTGAAACAATGAGCAGTATAATGTGTATATATCTTGTTTGGTTAGAAGGTGCCGGGCTTTATTTATAACAGCCAAACATCTGGCCAGCTGTGACCGGACGAGCTGTATATGTCCCTTCCAACTAATTTTATTATCTAAAATGACACCTAAAAATTTTATTTCATCAACTAATTCTAATTCTACATCATCAATACTTAACTTTATTTCACTACTTTTTTTAATGTTTCCAAATATCATGAGCTTTGTTTTTTTTTTTCAAATTTAACGATAGTTTATTTATATCACACCATCTCTTTATTTTAATCAATTCTTGTGTAGCTAGCGCAGTTTTTCTCAAATTCTTCCCGGAAAGTGTTGAAATAAAATGTTTTCCTGATTACCACACAGGTAGAATCACTTATTCACCTTGCAATGTGTGCCTCTGATTACTGTCTCTTTGGTTAGATTTATGCAGTGTGGATTAAGGCAATTCATAAAAATCCATTAATTATTTCATAATCTAAGGAGAATATATGTTGCATTCCAACATTTTAACAACAGTGAAGCAGTGTCTTATTGTTTTGTTTTTGAGATACACATAACCCCCCGGCATTAGTCCACAACCACAGGAAAAAAACTCCTGGAGGAAACTCTGTAGTAATAATTTTTAAACCTGTTCATTTTGGACTCTTTATAACCCAGGGAAACAGAAACAGATCAAGATCAAACGGCAATAGGTTTGAAATAAAGTGGAGAATGATTCTAATGGATACTGTGTCTTTCAGAGCACTACTCTCTGATAATCACTAATTTTCTGAAATGACTTCAATAACATGATTGACCTGAGAAGGACTCATAATCCTGCTTTTTTTTTCTCACCATAGTGTGGGATGATGGCCCAGGCCATGGCGGAGGCGTAGATCCCACCGATCATCCAGAACATGCAGAGCCAGCTCAGGTGCTCGCCACGCTTCTCTTGGGCGAGAAACTCCGAGTAATAAGAAAAGACGATGGGGATGGAGCCACCAATGCTGTAGAGTTACAGAAAGAGGCAGAATACAGAGAAAGAGGTGATTAAAAGGAAAATTATGCTTTTTACAAAGTTAGTAGCAGATTAAAAAAAAATGATTTAGAATTAAAAAGGAAACAGAATTCAAAGGTGAATTTTTTACATTGTTATCCAGTAAAAGTGAAGGTTCAATTCAGTTTATTTATATAGCGCCAATTCACAACACATGTCATCTCAGGTCACTTTACAGTTCAACAGATCATACAGTAAAATTTATTCAAAGTTTTCTATCTAAGGAAAAACAGCTGATTGCATCGACTCATTGACTTGAATGCAATCCCTCACATTAAAAATGTTTAAATGGTTAAAAAACATTTTTTACACCTTTTAAATTTCTTCCATTTTCTCACGCTTATTATTCTCCATCTTTTAAATATGTATTATTTCGCTCTCTGATGCGATCTCTCCTCTGCTCTGGAGCAGAAGGACGCTGCCTGTCAGTCACTATGAGCAATCCCTGTTGAGGTTGGAGCCTCTGTGCATTGAAGAAGACAGCAAGAAACCAGAGCCCTGATTGGACAAGCAAAGGTCTGCCTTTTCCAGTGGCTAAGCCTCGTACAGGATCCGTGGAGCAGGGGCGGGTCGTTACGCTGGCTGCTCGATGCTGATTGGCAGAACACATTTAAATAATTGACTGACAGTGGCCAAACAAAGGGGAGGGTTTCCTCATGGGACTCAGACTGGAGGAAACAGCGATCATTCAGAATAGTTGCTTTGTGCTGAACTCTCGCTGTGGTTTTGTGGAGATGATTATTTCAGAACGCTTTGTAACAATGTCTTTTTTCTGTTTTAGCATTTGTTAGTGCATAATGTTGCATTTGTGTGGCGTCACAAGTATTTCAAAACGCCCACAAGCAAAATAAACAGACTTACATGTATGTTAAAATACTTCTGCGCATGGTTATCTACCATCGCACAATAAAATCACAAATGTGTGAGGAACTGCCGCTTCGAGAGGAGAAAATTGCCAGCTCCTCCCAGGTGCGCTCAGGATCATGCTCGGATCTCACCGCTTGCACGATTTTTTATCAGGGGCCACGCTTGGGGACGGCTGCGCTCTCTAAAGTGTCTCTGCCCTCAGACTGATTTTCTCCCTGCGTGAAGTAAAATGTGTTAAGGCCCAATCAGGAGGAGGACTACAGAAGAGGTTTGTCTCTGCTCAACCTGTCAAAACACATTTTTCTTTGCGCTCTGACAAAATCAGTCAGGCCAGAGACGCTTTCAAAAGTGCAGCTTTCCTCGAGCGTGGCCGCTGGATAGAAAATCGTGCGCGAGGTGAGATCCCTAGCATGATCCCGAGCGGGCGTCGGAGGAGCTGGCGCGCACAGAGAGCAATTTTCTCCTCTCGAAGCAGATATTTTAATGTATCAATATTTTTTGCCTCGTCTTTAGAAGTTTTTAAGTCTGCAAAAAAGAAGTTTTTGAGGAAGAAGAAGAAGAAGTAGTATTTTTTTTTTTTTTTTTTTAGACTTTAGAAACTCAGAAGCTGATCAAATATCGGGTTAAATATCGGTGGGGTGGCCGATGTCCGATATTCAGTTTTAAGGCCGATACAGGCCGATACCGATAGGGGGCCGATTATATCGTGCATCCCTAACAAAATCCATCTTGAATATAACAGTTTGATTGTCAGACCCATTTAACATGGAGGCACTTGACGCCACACCCACAGAACAACACAGGAACTTCCCACCCGAAGAAAATTGAGGTAAATAGGCAACAGGCTTATAGATGTATTGGTGCTGAACTGCTGAGGTGTCAGTCTGCTCATTAAACAACGTTTTAAAGATATTTTTCAGTAAAAACTTAAATAAAGCCTATTTTGTAAAAAGAAAACACACTGTTCACGACAAAATATGTTTTGTTAGTTCATTAGTTCTGACAAATGAATTCTTACAAATCTCCATCAATCTTTACTTGATAATCAAGTAAATAAAACAAATTAAATATTTTTCAGCAGCATCTGTTTTGTGATTTTTGGCACTTCAACTCAAATCAAATCATCTCCTGTTTCTGCATCAGCGGCTGTGACTCCTTATATGATTCATCTGCCTGCTTACCCAACACCAGAGGCCAAACGGCAGAAAAGGAAGGAGCTGTAGCCCTGGACGAAGGATGAGAAGAAGGCGAACACGCTGTTTATAGAGAGCGAAATGAGGAGCGTCTGTCTCCGACCGATCCGATCAGCCAGGCCGCCCCAGACGAAGGCTCCAACCATCATCCCCAGGTACACGATCAAACCTGAGGGAGGAGGTAGGAAAAGTCAGTTGATCGGTAAGAGATGAGAGACAGAGCGAAATGACTGGAAGAGATAATGAAGACGAGGACATAGGCAGAGGGCATGATAACAGATTATTCTTCTCCAACAAACCCGTGTCTCATACTTTAAAACATACTTTCACTCTCATAAGATTTCTAATGTGCTTTAAATTACCTCCTTGGGAAACCTTAATGGAATTCCAAAAAGATTTACATAAATTATGAAACTGGAAGAACAGTAGGAGATTCCTCAGAAAAAAGCAGGAGTTTGTGTAGAATTTTAGAAGTCCGTCTCTCGTCTTATGATGGACGTTAAAATATGAGTTTATTAATCAGCGTCTGAAAGATTTGTGAGGCGTTTTATACAAATTGGACGAAAATAAGCTCCACTTACATCCACCTGTGTAGCAAAGAGGATTATGTTTTTGTTCTGTTTCAAAAATAAAATTATGCTTTTATTACCAAATATTGGTAGAGATCCCAAAATATTACTCCATTAAGAGAAAAAAATCCCTTTATGAAGTCAGGCTTTTTACACTTGGTAAATACACATCCAAGCAGATTTATTTAAAACACATACAAACATAAACATTAGCATTTTGAACGCATAATACTTAAGCGGATTCCAGAAAAGAGAAAGGAAAGAAGAGCTGCTGGAAGAACGGAAAAAAACTTCCCCAAATAAATACTTTATCTAAAAGAACCAAAGAAGGAGAGGTGGACGTTCCTTTTATGGAGGTGGGGGGTGTTGGGGAGTTAGATAAGCATCTCCCTGAAGTGAGTTTTTGGAACTTGGTTGGTTGAAACTTGGCTGTAAAAAAAAATAAATAAATAAACATTTTGCAGTTAAGATAGAAAAAAAAATGCAATCTCTTAATCTGCTCTATCCAGAACTCCTCAAGTGGAAAAGTTTTTGCTTCACCTGGTTTAATCTCGTAAAAATTCTTCTTTAAGGAACCTTTGGCTATCCGAATATTAATCGGTTAATCGAAAAAGGAATTGACAGATTCATCGATTTGCAAAATAATTGTTAGCTGCAGCCTTAATGTAAAAAGTTACAGAGCGTTGCTTTAAATCAATGCCGAATTATTTGATCGCTTGTGTTACACGTTTATAAAAGTGCTCCAAAGATTACAGATGGAAAAATTGAGCATCCAGATAAACCCCCCAAAAAACATGAGAATCAAGGAGCTAACATGACATCCACTAATCCAAAGCTGCTGCTGTAAATCTGTCTGACGCTCCCACACTCGCTCACTTCCAGTCAGTTATTTATTGACATCCTGTCAACCCGAGGTCTCACCGATACGTCTGAGGCGAGATCACTCTGAACTAGAAGCTAACAGGACATTTTAAACTGCAGCCAGAGACACCAGCATTCAAATTTAATCATTACTAACACAAAAAAGCCAAACCGTGATCTGCGTTGGATCACTTTTCTCATAAAGTCGTTTAATGCCCAGAGATCCCCAAAACTCTGGATAGTACAAAAAATGAAGCTTTTACCAAATAATCCAATGTCTATTGATTGTCATTGATTATGAAATCTTCATCAGTAAGAAATGATCAAGCAGCTTGGATGCCTAATGAAGCAAATGATTTTCTATTATTTATGAGCTCATTACTACCTTTTTTTTATTTATTTTAAAACAATTGACAAATATTTAAGCAGGGGCAAAAAAATAATATATATTCATACAACATATTTTTTCCTGATTATTCTTTTTTATATTTTGTGAAAAAAAAGCCAATTCTCTTTCCCTAATGGGAACACAAAGAAGTTTCCCTTAATGAATATTATTAAACAGCAGGGAGAAAAGGAAGTTCAATGTCTTATACTCTTCTTCTCTTCTTTTATTTACAGTTAGGATTTGTAATTTGTTCCCATTAGATGAACTGTACTGAAAACTGTTTGTCAGGGTTGGTGGATGTTGCTGTGGACCCAAATGCAGAGTAGAAGAGGCATTGATAATTTCTTGCTAAATTTAATGAAGAGGTAAAAATACAGAATGCAGACCGATCGACAAGAAATTCAAGAAACAAAAAAATAGATACTAGTTAGGAATAAACCTAAAGAATGATCCAGCAATGAGCAGCTGAACAGGAGGTGTATATATGTGAGACAGAAACAATGGGAGCACCGATTAGCTAATAGGGAGCAGGTGTAGACAGAGTAACTAGAAGGGAAGGACACTAGGGGGAAACAAAGAATAACCAGGGAGAAACACTGTGATCTAAAAGTAACTAGAAAATAACTTAAATAGGTATAAAAGGTAGGGCTGGGTACCGATCTTCGGTTCTTTTATAGTACCGACCGAAATGCTTCGGTTCTACAGAGTATCGAAACATGCCTCGTCTTTCGGTACCAAGTTTCGGTGATTGGCTGTAACACTTAACGTGATTGCGTCATCCAGGAAAAATACACAGGTGGTCACGCCTACAGCCAGGGTTCATGTGTATCTGTTGTGAACTGGTTGCGAGCGTCGTGGAACCCCTTTAAAATGCCCCCCAGGTCAAAAGTGTGGCTTCACTTTATTAAGACTGATGCCAATAGTGCGTAATGCAATACATCGTGCACGGAAACAATTTAAGAGCAGAAAGTTGCTCGGTGTTTGACTGCAAGAAGAGCGGACCGCAGCCGGCGCGACCATCCTCCTCTCAGCAGCCCGTGGGCGGAGCAAAGCCAGAGCGGAGTGAATCATGCTGCGTTCACAACGGACGCAGCAAGAGCAGCAAAATCGCGTCTGCTGCTTTTTGTGCCCTGGCTGCGCATTCGAAAAGTGTGTCTGACATTGGTTGGGCGGAGCTACTCTATCCTTTCTTTGCCTTGCAGCTATATTTGCTGTGATCAGTGGGAATAAAGTAGTTTTAATTATGTTTTTAAGTGAGAAAATCCACCTCAAAACTTAATCAGTGCAGTCAGTTCATCCAGATTACCATCCTGCCTTCCAATATTATTTCTGTTGGAGCCGCTCAGACCCCCACATACCAGCGGTGCGCTGTCAGTAGGAATCCCATTCAACGGGCTTGTTTGTCTCCTGAGAATGCAGACATGTTAATTTTTTTAAAGGAAAACTGTTAAGTAAAAAGGTCCTCACAATGTAACAGTGAATATTAGACACTGAATTTTTTTATGTAAGAGGAAAAATGTAAATGGAAAAATCAGAGCTTAAAATAAAACTCAAGATTTGTACTTTTTTATGTTGTGTAATTTTCTTTTTCTTCGAATTGATATTATAAAACTGGTATCAAAAAAAGTATCGTTCAGGAACCGGTATCGAAGTGAAGGTATCGGTATTGGTACCGGCATCGAAAATTTTTGAACAATACCCAGCCCTAATAAAAGGCAATAAATCTAATGACTACAAAATAAGAAATGAACAAGGGAAAAACTAGAGTATAATAGAAGGGACTGGAGATAACCGAAGCCATGGAAAACCTAACCTAAAGACAAGAGACAGCATAACTATAACTAAAACTAGACCAAGATATAAATACATAACCAGGAAGAGCAAAACTATGAATACAAAAATGAACAACACGGAACAAAATAAAGCAAACTCAAGAACCACAAAAAATAAAAAACTTAAACAGAAACAAAAGGTTCAATATGTAAGATGAGAACACTGTTTTATATTCTACACTCTTTTTCTCATCTTTAATTCATTTTTCAGTCGATCTGAAACATCTTAGACCACCAAGAAGGAAAAAGAGCAGATTTGTAGAAACAAAAGGATGTTATAAATAAAGCTTATAGCAAACCGCAGTGATGCAGAAAAAAAAAAGAAAGAAATGAGCTGGAAAAGGTGTTAAAGAGAGGTAGCGAAGCTCTACGCCGAGCTGAGCATCTCAGCCGGAAGTGGTAGGAGGAGGAGATGGAGAGCATGAAAAGAGGAGTAAAAAGGGAGAAAAAGAGAGGAGGGGGCAGCGGCGCGTCATCACTATGACAGAGCTCCTCGAGGCGCCAGGACAGAGGAATCAAGTGGATGGGTGTGGGGAGGAATATAAAGGGGGGGGGGGGTCACTATAAATAGCTGGTTTCCCCTGTTCTTCATGCAGAGCTTTCTAACAGCAGAACACAATTTCTATAACTTCAGGTAAAATCATCATTTTCATGTTTATCAAAGCAAATTTCAACTCAGAGCCTCATTTCCACCTACATTAATGTGCATCAAACACTGTTGCTAATTTTAGCCAGGTAGCAAAAGCATCCAATCCAATTTCCTCATGCCAGCCCTGTCCCACAGGAACCAGTAAATCAGACAGGCCTAGTTAGATCTGCCATCTTGTCTTTATCCCATCTGTTTCCCTTCATCCATCATTTCACTCACTAAATCCTTTAAAAAGGCCAAACAGGCATAAGAACACAGAAAGGTTCCTGAATGCTGCAGGAAAAAAGCCACACCAGCGTCTTTCTGGGAAAACAGACTAATCTTTGCAGCAGTTGCTACACTCAGATAATAACAACTAAACAGGAACATGGCCTGAAATTTTGGAAAACGCAAACATTTGAGCTTAGTTTGTAACAGAAGTCGCCCTTTTCTGTGCAGACCTCCTCAGTTTCTGGTTAACTGGCTGCAGCAACGGGCAGCTTCATGAGAAGGGCAAATCAATGACAACCACTGCGTTCCCTCCCGCTCACTGAGCATCAACGCTGCATCACAATTTCATTTAAGTGTCACTCTAAAGTCCCGAGTATCTATTCCTTATTCAAATAAATATCCCCCTAAGATGTGACCTAAAAACCTGCAATTGGAAGCCTCCTCCTAAAAAAAAAAGATGGCAGTGTTTTATGAAATGAGCTTTTACAGTCGGCTGGTGTGAACCGCACATGTGCAGAGGCTCCTCCACTGTATGCAAGGCATGATTCCATGTTGAGACTGAGTGCTAATGGAGCACACAGGATGGCGGGGGGAGTTAGAGAACAGCAGGAAATCAGGGGATGCAGAGAAGCTGGAGCAAAGAAAAAAAAAAGCCTCTTCTGCAATGAGTCAGACATGTTGCGTAAGAGGCAAAGAAGAGGATGGAAGCGGGTCGTGTCTCCTAGCTGAGGACTCCACCCCTAAATACCCCAGTATTCCTACAACCTAAGCATTTATCCTGCTTCCTTTAGAGGTGAAATCTTCAGGGTGAGGGATGGAGGAGGATTCAAACTCCTTTAAAGACGCCAAATCGCCGCCCCTGCAGCATGCTGCCAGAACTGACATATACAGTGAATATCATGGTGATGTCAGCTGCAACACGGCCTTTACAAGCTCCCTGAAGTACAAAATGTACAAATGTTAGCAAACACCAAAAAGGGTGCAGGTTAGCTTATAAAATCCCATTTGATCTTAGTCCGTTCTATTTATCAGCGCTGTCTGGAAGTCAATCTGGAAAACAAATGCTTAAAATTCCTCCTGCTAAACCCCTCCCATGCAGGAGTTTCAAAGAGGACCAGACACCAGCAAGGATTCAGTTCAGTTTATTTCTACAGCGCCAATTCACAACAAATGTCATCTGAAGGTACTTTACAGTGCAATAGATCATACAATCAGATTGAGTCAAAGTTTACTATTAAAGGAAAATCAGTTGATTGCATCATTCATTGACTTGAATGCAATCCCTCACACTAAGCATGCGTGTAGCGACAGTGGAGAGGAAAAACTCCCTTTTAACAGGAACAAACCTCCAGCAGAACAAGGCTCCGAGCCAGCTCCCATGTCAGAGGATGAAGAGAGCACATCCAGCCACAGTCAGAGAAACAGGACTACACTGAAAAACAGGCCGATTTCCAACATCTATAAACAAAGGTGTTGATGGCAGCAGCACAGCTGATATTTCTCTCCAGGATGGTGAATAGATGAATAATAATATTCAAACACAATATTACCAGTGTATTGAGTTAGGTTCTGCTTCAAATTTCCCTTTCTGATACTCTGGATGAAATGTTTTAATATTTCCTTCTTTACATCTGATTGTCACTTTTATTGGTATGAATCAATACATTGTTCCAAAGTTCATCATTAGGTTAATAAGTTGGGTTTTTTGTTTCCTTTGTTTAAATTAAAATAAAGTAAAGAGAGCCAACCGAGAAACCGCTCGACTTGTAAGCAATGATTCGTCTGTATTTCTAGGTCTTGAACCGAAAGTACTTCAGACATAAGTGTGTCTGTGTGTGCTTACAGATTGATCTACACATCTGAATACAGATTTGTGGATTTTTTTACACATTTGTAAACCAGATTACACACACACAGTAGTTTTACACATTTGCAGATTGTTGTATAGACACACAAATCTCACACATTTACAGTTTCATTTACACATTTTCAAATCCCACTGCACACACACAAATCGAGATACAGATACACATCTCTCCACACACATTTGCAAATAATAAAGCAAAAATTTTGGCCCCATATCCAGTGAGCAATTTTTTTCATCTCCACTGTCGCTGCTTGCATGGGCAATGAAATGGATTGCTGCAAAGTCAATGACAAAGCCCCAACAAATGTCTCCAATCACCACATGTTCATGCAGGAGGAGCAAATCCTGCAAAGCCAATGACTGAATGCAATCAGATGAGAGTCCTTATATAGAAACATTTTAACCGATCTAACTGTATTATCTGGTTTAAATATCTCTGTAATGTTTCTTGAGAAGACACGTTGTGAAATGGCGCAATATAAATGAACTGAATTGAATTGAAATTGACTTGAAACTTAAAGGTGCAGTAGGAGATCTTTTCTGACGCATTTTTTACCATGTGGCTTAAAGATCTTCCCACAGCTGCTTAGCAAGCAGTGAAATAGAAGGTCTGGCAGTGAAACTAAAATATATGGTCCCCGCTTCAGTGAGAAATCAATGAATAACCCCAACCAATCACAAAAGACGGTCCGTTGTACACGATTGGTTCCATGAAACATCAATCATGGTCATCTGCTTGTCCCTCCCCCCTGTAGGACGCCATGGCTGGAAGCTAGCCACTGTTATGTTATGTTCACACTTATGGTGACCAGATTTGGGTTTCTGAAAAGGAGGACACTTGTTGGGGGCAGCTGGGGCTGCTGACTTGACCGGACTGGCAACCCCGGCGGCGGGAGGCAGAGCGACCAACCCGACCCGGTGACGGTATGCACTGGGCCGCCGGTGTCCAGGCTACCATCACCAGGTCATGTACGTTCGCTCTTTCCCCAGCCCCAGAGCTCACGGCTCGGTTCTGCTGCACTGTAGTCGAGTAAAATCCAAGACGATTTTGAAATTTCCCTCAGACATTTTTTTAGGTATGAAAAGTAGGACATGTCCAGGAAAAAAGAGGACGTCTGGTCACCCTATTCACACCTAAGGCAGCAACAGCAGCAAAAATGCTTGTGCTGCTTCATATTTGATGCTTGTACAAGTTTAGTTCTGACGCACAGCTGAAGCATCTTTGCTGCTCTGGCTGCGCGGTGGAAAAGTGGGTCTCCGTTGGGCGGAGCTGCTCTATCCTATCTTTGCCTGGAACAATGGCAGCTATATTTGCTGTGATCAGTGGGTAAAAAGTCCACCTGAAAACATTGTCAGTTCATCCAGATTACCATCCTGCCTTCAAATATTATTTCTGCCGGAGTGCCGGCAGTGCGCTGTCACTAGGAACCCCATTCAACAGCAGCCTATGGCCCAGTCGCCTCCTTGCGGTTTGCCGCGGTGACTGGAAGGTGTTTTTCATGTATGTAATCCAAACTGCAGGCACCAGGATAATAAAAGCAAACATGTTTTGCCGGCAGATTTCAGCATTTTAAATTAATTTGGCGTTAATAAACTGTTTCAGAGGAGTGATCATAGTGATCTGCATCATCAGCGCTGCTCCTGCTGCTCTAGACGCACTGCAGACCGCAAACGCGTTCATGTGTTTTGCAGGCGTGGTTTCAAGGGGGTTTCAAGGGAGAGGTATGGTTGTGTATCTTTAAAAATATAGCTTGCTGGACCTTTTTTCCAAGATCTCCTACTGCACCTTTAACATGATACATTTTGGAGAGATTTTGGTTTTGAAAAACTAATAAAAAGTAATACTTTATATCACATTACAAAAGTAACTAAAACTAAAGCTATTTTGAATGGAAGTAAATAAAAATGCATAATGGATCACAAAGAATTTTGTATTTCATTTGAAAAGATATATCAAAGGCCAAAGTCATTCTGAAATAGAATACAAAAAACAATTCCTACCAATAGGAGTAAAGTTACAATGTACAAGGAGTAAATCATTTCATTTACTAAATGGATATAGTTATTCTTGATATACATCTGGTCCTATGTATCCTTGCTGTGCAGTTAATGACAGATGATCATGTGATCCTGGACTCTGATTAAACAGAAACCCACAGGGTAGGAAAAACAATCCTGGAGTCTTCAGCTTCCACTCAATGCAAACAGAGAGAGCCAGCCGTGCTGTACACAGCATGAGAAAGACAAACAACACACACAAAGGAAAACAAAGCCAATGCTGCCTTTCAGATCCACAAATACAAACAAACACACAATAAAACAGGTGAACTGAGGCTGATAATACTGTGTGCCTGAGAGCTCAATTTAGACCAAGCTGGCAGTTTGGCACACTGGGTCCTACTAGACTGTAAAACATGAATAACTGCTGGAAGAGACACCGCGGAGGTATTATCTTAGATAACAAGGGGATGAAATGATAATTGGAAGCTTGAGATACCAGACAGGGTACTTAAATTAAAACAAAGTTAATAAAGAGCAGAGCACAGAGATATGAGAGGTTTTACAGTCTAACAGGAAGCAAACCTCTTACCCAGCATGCCTTTGTTTGGCTCTGACAGGCACATGTCCTTCTCCGCACTGGGAAGCACAAAGCCGACCACAAAGATCTCCACACCATCCGCCATCAGCGCCAGTCCCAGAACAAAGTAGAGCGTCCACTGGAACTTCCCATGGCCGCACTCCTGAAGGATGGTTTCGTACTGCTGGGCCAACTCCTCGCGATCCTTCCTCACCTCCCCCTCAAAGGCTGACAGGTCCCTGAACTGCTGCGCCTCAGCGACCCCCATCCCATCCATGCCACCAGTTTTCCCAGAGTCGGCCCTTGGAATGCCCTGGTACTCCCCCTCATAGATCTCATCATCCTCATCATGCCCTTCGGTGGAATCGCTGTGGCCTTCGTCATCGTTGGCTCGGCTGTCATTCCGATAATATCCCCCGTCGTTGCTTGGCACACCTGCATAATCATCGTCGTCGTCTTCCTCCTCGAAGCGCTTGTAGGAGCGTTTGACATATTCGTCGGCCATCTTGTCCACTCCGCGGCCTACCTTTTTGCCAACCTGCTTCTTGGCAACTTTGGCAATGTCTTTGGCACCGCGGATGAAGTCTGAGCGGCCGTCTCGGTAGCGCCCGTCATCGTCCATCTTAGATACTTGGAGGTGGTGAGGAGATGCTGTAGAGAACAGAGGAGATCAGCACATGCGGGTGTGCCGGGAATACTGTGGAATGATGCAGGCAGGACGTGGACGGCTCCCTGCACTGCTGCTGGTCACCACTGAGACACCAAACCCTGGAAAAGCAAAGAAACACGGCATGTTAGTAGCTGTCAGCGGCCTGTGAGTATAACTCGCGACAAGAAGAAGCACTAAAGCTCAAATCATTTTCATTAAACAAGCTTAACTCTGACTGACAAAAAGCAATCAAATGACATTTCAAGAAATGTTACTTAAAACAGACCGTAGTAGCAGAAAAACAAGTCCAGGGAGATATATCATAGGAAAATGACACAGGCTTAGAAAGAGTCTTTTGGAGGGAGGGGACTCCTAGGAGCTATTTCATGCACTGATGGTGGCAATCCAACCTGTAGCCACAACTCCCCTGGGGCACACTGACAAGCCCTCTGAACACCATCGGTAGGCAGTAAGTCTTAGACACAATGGCTTGACCCAAATATCTCAAATCAGTAAGGACACATAAACAATGGCTGAAAAGCAGCAGCAGTAACCATGTTAAGTCCTATTGTGCCGGCAGTAAGGAAGGAGCTAGGACGAAGGAGAAGGATACTAACCTGACTCCGCCAGATGGATTTGCTCCGCATATCCATCTGGAAACCTTCCGTTGAAGTAATTTTGGGAAGGGGCAAAAATACTGGTTAGCTGATTGGCCTATGTTGGTGAAAGACGGGCCACATAAACCAATCAGATCAACGAAGCATATGACGTACTAACAGAGCCACGACGAAAACACAACCACAAGCCAGGCTGCTCTTGCCGAAACCAGTCGGGAGAAGAGCAAAAACATCTTTTCCTCCTAGAAAAGCCTCCAGAGCAGTGTTTTGCTCTTCTTTCAGTGAAGAAATACTCAGTAATTCCGATAAAACTTGCTCGATAGCCACGCTAACGCTAGTTTCATCGGCTGAAGCCGCCATGTCTTTTAGACTGAACTGTTGCGCTTCTCGTTGCGTCACACCTCAACCCACCTCAAAGCCAACGCTGATTGGAAGGTCGTTTGGTGAACGGCTCCAATTTTTCTTTAACGGAGAGTCTCCAGACTGATTAGCGAGTGAAATCTTGAAAACTCGCGAGATCAGGATGGTCTCACGAGGCTAGAAGGATACTACCTGGAGCCAATTCATGTGGCAAAGGAACCTTATTCCTAGCCACTGCTAGAAGCACTATGGTTTCCCACAATCCTTTGAATGACAGGATGTAGGCCCATAAAGGATTTCTTCATGTGCACTTTGTGTGACACATGCTAATGTACTCACCTTCATCTTTTTTTGGTTTAATAATGCTTAGCTGCAGCCGCTTGAGTAACTTCTGTTTAATTCAAAATTGTTTTAATTGAACTTTATTGATCTCACATTGGAGAAATTTACCTCTGTATCCCCAATTATTCTTATTATTCATATTACCTTATTGTACGGAGCCCCTAAAGGGACATAGAGGGAAAAAATAAACTTTTGCAAAATCCCGCAATACTTTTGCGAGATCTCGCAAAAGTATGGCGGGATCTCGCAAAAGTTTATTTTTTCATCCATGTCCCTTCAGGGGCTCCGTAATATTGCCAGAAAGAACACTGTAAAATAAATAGATAAAAATTAAAATAAAGAACTCCTTTTTTTGTTCCTTTAGCGACAACAGCTACAAATTAAGAGAATATCCAACACCGAATTGTTACGATAAGCATCTTCCTCTTTGTCAGGTGCTGGCACTTTCTGACCGGAGCAGGATAAGTTAATTCAGGGATGTTAGTGATCCATCTATCAACAGGCAGCTTTTAGCAAGCAAACAGACAGGCAGGCAGTTAGGCCCCGAGAGAAGATGGATGAGGGAGAAAAAGATAATAAAAGAGCTAAAACACAACACCATCAGTTTTAAAGCAGTGTGTAAACTGAACACATCCACTCAATAAGCAGCACTAACAGCTTCATCCACTTCAGCGACATCAGCAACACGACGCTAACGGACCTGTTTGCTGTTTTCTGTTAGAGGGAGGATTTGCCACGTTTATAACTAAAAGAAGAACCTACAGCTGGATGTTAGGCTCACCTCAGATTGACCTATGTATTAATGAATTAAATGAATTAATGAATAACTTCAGGGGTGCTGGTGCCTATCTCCAGCAGTCAATGGGTGAGAGGCGGGGTACACCCTGGACAGGTCGCCAGTCCATCGCAGGGCAACACAGAGACACACAGGACATACAACCATTCACGCACACACTCACACCTAAGAAGAATCTAGAAAAGCCAATTAACCTAACAGTTATGTTTTTAGAATGTGGGAGGAAGCCGGAGTACCCGGAGAGAACCCACACCTGTAACAGAGGGACATGAGGGCCAAAAAGAGCGGGTATCCAGGTGGAAAAAGGTTCCCAGCGTTCTCGCGCACCTCGCTCTTCTAGCTGGTCATACAAACAAAACAAGCCAGTAAGGAACCGAAAAGGAAATATGCATAGTGTAGAGAGGATGTAGATTTGACCAATCAGAGCTCTCCTGTCGGCGGCAATGTCTGCGATCACCTGCAATGTTGGAGAGGTGCAGCAGAGTGTCTGCGAAAGGGGCGGAGGCACATTTGCGTTCACTGCGACACACACAGATGAGCTGGTTTCTGAGTATAAATCAACCTTTAGCTGATGATGCGATGCAATCTAGGAGAGCAGCTCTACCCTGGTCAGCTGCTCTCTGCTGACTCGCTGCTTCTGGACATGTCAATACAAAAATAAATCATGTTTCTTCTCCATCTTAAAGGAAAAGAATTGCATAAAAACAAGTCTGCATCTTCTGTTTTATGCCAGTCAGTCACATGACCTAAAAGCTATTGAAGAAAAACTTGCTAATAGCTTGGAGGCGAACGCAACTTCAGGGGCCAAAAGCCTTCCTTTCAATAATAAACATGTCTGCAGAACAGCAAAACTCCACATAAAATATTAACAGTTAAGTATTTTGATGGTTTTCTGTTCATCCTGGTTTAGCTGGAGCATCATGCTTGCAGATGAATTCTGGAGTATTTCTCCCTCTAAGTCTTTGAAAGCCTTTCAAACATGGTTTCAATAGTTCAACATAGGAGGCAGATCTTAGATCCTGGTGTGTTCTGGGGTAACTTCCTCCTACTTTCTTTAATTTCGCTGTGTTTCACCATGTCTTTTTTTCCATTTTTTTTGGGTAAAAAGCTTCGGCTGTTTGCATACCGCACCATCTTTCTCCAGCCGTATTCGGATTTCCTGATACTGTGACTGCAGGGTTTTGATCCCAGCTCTCTGTTTGCCCACACCTGCCTCTCATCCCATCCATCCACAGTGTGCATATATATGTCTTTGTTTTGGGAGGGCGGGGGGGCCAACAGAAAGGTATGGAAGTGCTGATTCCATTCGAGCTGCAGATGGTTGATAACGTCCTGCAGAGCAGCGTTTCATTTTGAAGCTGGTTATAAATAAAACTGAAGAGCAAAGTGTCAGAAACAACCAATAGGAAGAAAAACTTGTGTCAGGCTGCTTTGGCTTTGGGATAACCTCAGGAGTGATGCACACCTCATAGCAGATGATCAATTTGAGGCTATTTTTTATTGAAAAGGTTCCAGCTCCAGACAGAAGCCGTGATAATATAGGTATCTAATTATCCCTGACAGCCCAGTGATGCATGAATCCTCCTGAAACATCAGCAGGAGTGAT
The DNA here is from genome assembly GCA_030533445.1 of Cyprinodon diabolis. Taxonomy (NCBI): domain Eukaryota; kingdom Metazoa; phylum Chordata; class Actinopteri; order Cyprinodontiformes; family Cyprinodontidae; genus Cyprinodon; species Cyprinodon diabolis. Next base: position 45,087,461 of record CM060064.1, on the reverse strand, counting down.
CAACTCACTCTCTTTTCTCTGTAACTGAGACGTTTCTGCTCTCTTAAGTGCAGCAGAAACATTACATCATATTTCACACAAGGACCTTATGCAGCCGTGTGTTCATTTTATATCCACAATGGCAGGAAGCCAATTATCAGTGTGGCAGTGTTAAAGTAACACTTAAAGAGTTAAATTTAACACCAACACTCTGAAAAAGTGTTAAATAAGCTCTATGTGTACAACTTACTCCGGTTTTTGTAATAACTCTAAAAGAGTTAATGTAGTTTGACACTGCATATTTAACACTCGAAACTATTGTCTACGTTTAAACGAATGGGTTTATTAGGGATGTCCCGATCAGATATTGATAACGGAAATTGGTCGGATATCCAAGTATATCAGCCTGCATCTCCAGTCTCCAATGAAGCACTCCGCCCAGGTATTTCTATCCAGCAGCGCTTCTGTCCAACATACAGAGCCGCAACAACACCCAGCAAAATCCAGTGTTGGTGTTGAATGTTGAAAGTATGGTGTTCATATGACTGAGCCAGAGTCAGTGTTGCCAACTCAGCGACTTTGTCGCTATATTTAGCGACTTTTCAGACCCCTCCAGCGACTATTTTTCAAAAAAGCGACTAGCGACAAATGTGGCGACTTTTTACGGTGTCATTGGTGGCTTTTGGAGACTCTTACGTGAAAGCATGTATCGTTCCTACTCTTGTCCTCCAGCGGCAGCTGCTGCCGTGGGGCGCCTCCCCCATCCCAACCCCGTTCTCCCGCTCAGAGCCGCAGGATGTTTACAATCAGCGTCCAGACTGCAAATGAAGCACGCTTGCGCGGGGATTGACGGCGCAAATTGATCACACGGTGCCGCTCCACCCCGATTTACAGTCAAGGCGGGAGCGAGCGGGATGTAAATGTAAAATGTTATTTGGTCTGAATATATATTGTTTGTCTTTCTGTAATGACATTATTTATCAATAACATGCACATCACTTCCTGTGGCAGATTATGCAAATTAGGCGAAGATAACATTTAGCGACTTCTAGCGACTTTTAGCACAGCCAATAGCTACTTTCCTTACTGAGGAGTTGGCAACACTGGCCAGAGTTAGTTCCCTTTAAAGAACTGTTTTTAATCTGCAGAGTTACATTCAAGCATTTAAAATACAATATCTGAACGCTTATCTCTTAAAGGTATAGAGGATTATATTTTATTTCCCAGTATATCATCCTTATTGTCAATAATTCTGGTTAGGGTTAGCCGTCCTACATGCTCGTCCTGTTAGCTATCTATTTCTGTGCATGCGCTTAAGAGAAAAACAAGTTTCCCATCTTCTATTTTTTTTTCTTTTGATGTGATTTAAAGGGAAACCTCTTAATTTACTGCTTGGTCTACTTTTCTACCCTCAAATATTGTATATGGTCATGAAATCTGGATCATGACAAAAAGAACAAGATCCTGGATACATAAGCTTTCTCTGCAGGGTGGCTGGGACAGGGTTAGGGTGCAGAGCTCAGCCATCCAAGAGAGGCTCAGAGCTGCTTCTCCTCCACACTGAGAGGACGGAGCTCAGGTGGTTTAGACGTCTGTTTTGGACGCCTTAGCATCAGAGGGGAAGGTGACGCAGGGGGAGACCCAGGACACCCTGGAGGGACTATGTCTCTCAGCTCCAGGAGTAAGTCTGGGATTCTCTGCCGAAACCCTTGGATTAGTAAAGGATGACGAGTACCATTTCATTTAGATGTTAAATAGGGCAAAAGGTCAATTATATACATATAATATATAGAAGCCTGATCAATATCTATAGAAAACATAATTTTTTTTAACAATTCCATGCATTCTGGGGGATGTAGGCAGATGAAAAGATTTAGCCTCTCAACCTTTCATGTTGAGCAAAGGTTGGTGGCAGAGCTGACATATTTGTAAAGGTTAAAGTTCACATTTAAATAGGGTTAAGGTAACAATTTGAATTCTGTGTTTTTTCTTCCCCTGGTCTTAATTCATACAGACAATCAAAAGCATTTCTTTCCTGTTTGCTCACTGCACCTATAAAAGTTCTAGTGTTAGTTTTTCTTTTTAGTTCTTCAATTATTCATAAGCTCTTTTCTGGTCACAAGGACAAAGGTGTGAGCTTTGACTCCCCCCTCCCAGCCGTGATGTATAGTTGCAATAAACTGGCCTCGCTCATCTGCACCGACCCCACTCTGGCATCTGCACAAAGTCACGGGGCGAGTGACGGCTCTTCTAGCCGCATCCTATTCCTGCACCATTCAATCCGGAGCTCCAGACATGAGCGCAGCTGTGATGATTGCATGTTTTTTCAGCTCTGCGAGGTCACAGCTACACCTCCTCAGGGCGATTCTGCAGCCTAACATGAATCATATCCATGCTGCACGGCTCGGCATCCACCGTGGCACCAAGTCAGCTAGCAACATTATGTCAAACACTGTGACGTCAGGCCCCTGCATCCATTTTGGCTTTGGTCTCTGCTAACCAGTCTGAGGGGGAGTCAGACAGGCCAGCTGAAGGAAGCATTTAAACGTTCTGCAGGGCAAATGAAAGCAGCTCAGCTTTCTCTAATGGAGTAATGATTCAACAAGCTAACTGCTGATGAAACTGTAATGCATCTAATTGTTTATTATATGGCTGAGAATCAATAAATCAGAAATGAAAGAGATATATAACAGTCATGAAGCTTTATTTTTTTACGCCAGTTTTCATCAGGAGGAGGAACTTCTAGTGTGTTCATTAAATCTGAAACCCTCTCAGTAGATGTGTGCTTCTTTAACAGAACCGCCCTACAAGGTGAGGCTTCAGTCGAAGGTGTGATATGCAGATGTCATCAGATCTGGCATCTGCAGCTCTCTGGATTTACGGTTTCATGAGAAGCTTTGCACATTTTAAGGACACCTCCTCCTGCAGATGTTCAGTCTGTTTCTGAGCAGCATAAAGTATCCTCTAATGATTAGGTAGTTCCATGACGAGGTATTTCAATGCTTTTGAAAAAAAATGTCTCATTATTTCTCATTCTAAGGACTCAAAATGTTTCCCTTTTCTTTTTAGAGCAGCTTCAATGTAATCAGACTGGATGGAGAGGAAGGTTTCTGTCCTGAAAATATTCTTGCTGCTAGTGTTACTTTTTACCCATTGTGCCAGAAAGTTGAAACGATGCAAAGTATGCCATGGCTAATTGCTAATGTTGCTAATGCTACATGCACATACACGTGCATATATACAAGTCAGGGGTTTTAAACGTAAAATACCAGGTTATGAGTCCTTTAAAAATTACCCTTTTTTTAGCTTTAACACCTGACCATCAAGACTGGCTTTTTTCAAAATTTTTGGCATGCATAAGTTAAAGTTCTATGAATAGTTTTTTTCTGCAACCTGAGCTGTGGCTCTATAAAGCTCCTCTAGTGAAACAGCAAGAATAAACTTTAAATAAAAGTCAAATTATCTTTAAAAAATGTATCTCCTCTTGATTAAAGCAGGTATTTCATGAAATACAATTATTTACATCCAAAATAGGGAAAACTGACTCAGTCCAAAGTGCATTAACGTTCTGCTCTCTCTGCTTTTTCTCATAGTAGCTTCATCTGGTCTGTTCCTGTTTGGCTGTGACTCCATCCTGGAGAGAAATATCAGCTGTGCTGCTGCCATCAACACCTTTGTTTATAGATGTTGGAGATTGGCCTGTTTTTCAGTGTAGTCCTGTTTCTCTGACTGTGACTAACTGGATGTGCTCTCTTCGTCCTCTGACATGGGAGCTGGCTCCGAGCTCATCTGCCTGGCTGTGTTTCCTGGACGGGGCCGCCTGTGGAGCTGGTTGACAGTTGCCTTTTGTTTCTTGGCTTCTTTTTCTCTCTTTGCTTCTGTCTCCTTGAACCCCAGGCGGCCTCAGCAGATGGCCTGGTTCTGCCGGAGGTTTCTTCCTGTTAAAGGGGAGTTTTTCCTCTCCACTGTCGCTACAAGCATGCTTAGTGTGAGAGATTGCCTTCGAGTCAATGAATCGATGCAATCAACTGGTTTTACTTAGATAGAAACAATGAATCAATCTGACTGGATGATCTGGTGAACTGGAAAGTGCCTCGAGATGACATGTGTTGTGAATTGGCGCTATAGAAGTCAACTGAATTGAATAATATCCAATTACCTTATTTCAAGATAAGTCATATATTTACCTGCTCAAATTAAGGGAAAATACTTATTTGAAGAATATTTTTGCTTTTTTTTAGATCAGTTTTTGCAGTGCAGGCCTCTCAGGTGCCTCCCTGATTAATACAGTTCTTGCTAAGCTTTTTAGTTTAGTTGGAAGGCTACATCCTCCCTGGTTTGCAGTTGTGCTATGCTCCCTCTGAAGCTATGGTTACTGTTTTAACCTAACCTCACCTTTAAGTAATCCACATTTACCTGACTCAAAATAACCTCCTTTTTATTCCACTTTACATTTACCTAATTTTGATCTCAAATAAAAAAAATAAAAATAAAGTTTGTGATTGTAAAGTAAAGAAATTTGGGAATTGTGAAGGTTTGTAGTTAGTATTTCAGGTTATAAATAACTTGTAGAGATCATATCTGTCCAACCTGCTTCTACAAACCTCACTAACTCCAACAATCCTGTTTTTAATTTACCCCAAAAGAAACAAAGCAATTAAATGTGTGGCTCTGCTGCTTTAACAGAAAGACTAAAATCTTCACCCAGAGCCTGCAGGGATTGAAAGGAGGTAATTATAAAACCTGTGAAAGCTGAACTTATGATGCGTGCAGGCACTCTGCTGAAGCACGTCTCTCTGACAGCAATAAGTGCTGAGTTTTTTTCATGCTCGTTTGAATTTGATCGTTGCCAGCTATAGCTCAGCTGATTCTGTTTGCATCAGAGCCATTTGTGTGGAAAATATACGAAATATGGAGAGACATTTGTTCCAATACATTTGAAAGTAAAGAACATATTTAGAAAAAGGAAATTTAATGAAAATTGGTTTTAGGAATGGAACTTTTGGAAAATTTCCAAAATAGTGTGGAGTAAAAATGTTTAGGTATGTCTGTTCTGAGCCTCACAGGCTCCAAACGAAGGTCATGAGAGATAAGAATGAGTTACACAGCCTCCTTCAGGGCATGAAGGTGAGGATTTTTGTTTTGAGGAGATCCATCTGGACAGTGAAAGATATATATGAACAGGGAATGGCCTTGATGAACTCAAGTTGTTTTGCTTCAATGTTCAAGTGTGAGAAAGTTCTTTATGCAGGGGGTGAGTTGGTTCCCCCTCAGTTGGAGCCCTATCTCTCCTTCTGAGGATGTTAAATAAATTTGGACCTTATTTTTTGCAAGGAATGCCTCCGTCTCAGCTTCCTAACTTCACAATCATAATTTGAAAGTGCAACCTATATTTGTAGTTTGACGTGTTTTCTGGATTGCTTTTCAAATTTCAATGTTTTTATTCAGATTCCATTAAAAATCAGATTTTTTAGATAGACATTAATTAAAATTCGTTTATTTGCCCTCTACACTTCTAGATGGAACAACTTTTCTATTGGTCTGTGTGAGGAACAATTAGAAATGAGCCTGCGCTGTCTGGGCGTCAACAACAGCATTCAGCTTATATCCACACACAGGACACACATAAAACAGGATATGACAAGAATGCATTTCTCAGTCCATCAATCTGATATTATAATATATGAAAAAGTTCAACCTCTGCACGGTGGGGCAGTTTGTAGCAATGTTGCATTGCAAAAAGAAGGTTCTGGTAATTGATTCCTGGTGCAGGGTCTCTTTGCATGAATTTTGCATGTTCATGCGTGTATGGCTTCTCTCCAGGTACTCCAACTTCCTCCCACAGTCTAGAAACATGCCTGTTAGGTTAAATGGCATCTCTAAGTTGTTGTTTGGTGCGTGGTTGCATGTCTCTGTGTTGCCCTGTGAAAGACTGGTTGCCTGTCCAGAGTGTACCCCACTTTTCACCCGCAGAGTGCAGAAAACCGGCCCTATTGTGGCCCTGACAGATAAGTGGAAGAAGATGGATGGATCGGGATTGGAAAAAATATAATAAAAAGAACTGTAAAAATATCTGAGGATCACAGATTACTTTAAAGACCTTTTATTTTTATTGGGAAATTTGTTAGAGTTCCAATTTTCAAACTGATTTCCTTCAAAATTCCTTTTTTAAAAGATGTTATTTGCTCTCAATAAAATTGAAACAATTTTTTCTCTGTAAAAAAAAATGTTTAGATAAGCGCTTCAAGTTATCTGATGCTACTATGTACCATTTCCAGTATTTAACAGTACGTACTGTAGTACCATCAATTCACTGGCATGGGAGCTGGCTCGGTGCTCGTCGGCCTGGCTGTGTGTTTCCTGGACGGGGCCGCCTTTTACAGCTGCTTTTTGTGTCTCTGCTTCTGTCTCCTTGAACCCCAGTCGGCCTCAGCAGATGGCCGCTCACACTGAGCCTGGTTCTGCTGGAGGTTTCTTCCTGTTCAAAGGGAGTTTTTCCTCTCCACTGTCGCTACAAGCATGCTTAGTGTGAGGGATTGCTGAAAAGTCAATGAGTCGATGCAATCAACTGATTTTTCTTAGATAGAAAACTTTGAATCAATCTGACTGGATGATCTGGTTGAACTGTAAAGTGACCTGAGATGACATGTGTTGTGAATTGGCGCTATAGAAATAAACTGAATTGAATTGAATTCAACCGTACCCATCAGGGTACCCTGACTTTATTACAACATTCACCACATACTGGGAGTGATGTAACCGCATTGCCGTCCCTCCATAGTTTACAGCTTAAAGGCTATTTGCTGTTTAAAAAAAACAAAAAAACAATTGCAGATGCAAAATGTTTGGCATGCATTCATGGGGCTGATGAAATGGAGGAAAATAACCTCCCTGTAACAATTACCTGGCTCCCAAAGGAAACAAAAGAGCTATAGCAGAGTGGAGGAATAACAGCAGCACTCTGAACACTCCTTCACTACACACTGGTAAGCAGGTGGGACTCTGCAAACAGTAACTCTTCTAACAAGGAACCTGATACTGCAAAACGGCCTGTGACATATTTTGAGACAAAAGGTAAGGTCAGAGGCGATGCTAGCCATTAGAGCAGTGGTCTCCAACCCTGGTCCTCAAGATCGACTGTCCTACAGATTTTAGATGCATCCCTGCTTCAACACAGCTGAATCAAATGATTGATTACCTTTTCAAGCCATTCATTTGATTCAGCTGTGTTGAAGCAGGAATGCATCTAAAATCTGTAGGACAGTAGATCTTGAGGACCAGGGTTGGAGACCACTGCATTAGAGGGACCTGAGAACATGAAAGAGAACCCCACCCACCTGAAAATAAACAATATTTTGCACCAACAGTGGTCGATATAGTTTCATACAAGATAACAGTTTGTTATGTGTATTACAACAGATTTTTAAGATGGATTAAAATGAGGTGAAAAAAAACAAAGTACAATTGTAAAAATTCTACTGTATATTAGGGTGTCTGATGGGAAGCTATTTTCTTGTTCTTTTCATTATGATCTAGAGATTGATAGATAGATCCATAAAAAAATGTTACCCGTGTTTCAGTATTGTACGGTATTTCATATTTGTATAGCATTAAGAGGAGAACCGGCACTTTTTCTTTCCACTTAAAGCACTGTTTTAGATATCTAAGAAAGGTTGGAAAGGTACGAAAGAAGCAGAGATACAGTTGCCTTTTGTATCTATGCTTCTTTTTCTATGTCTGCTTCTGTCTCCTTGAACCCCAGTCGGCCTCAGCAGATGGCCGCTCTTCCTGTTCAAAGAGGGTTTTTCCTCTCCACTGTCGCTACAAGCATGCTTAGTGTGAAGGATTGCCTTTCGAATCAATGAGTCGATGCAATCAGCTGGTTTTCCTTAGATAGATATCTTTGAATCAATCTGACTGGATGATCTGGTGAACTGGAAAGTGCCTTGAGATGACATGATGTGAATTGGCGCTATAGAAATAAACTGAATTGAATTGATATCAGTGTTGAGAATTTCCTTCTACACCAGAGGATGCTATGAAGACATCTCTGGCAAAAATAAGATGCGCTGTGAGATATTAATGGTGCGTTTGACACTAATTGCTGCTTCAACCCTCTTTCATCTTCAGTTGACGGAAAAGACCATTGATTATTTCTCTGCTTCCAGCATCACTGCTGCAGAGCAGAGACAAAACGTAACGTCCAAACAGATGTTTCCAGATGAACAAATGAAGCGGTTCAGTCCTTAAAAGCCACATAAATGTCCACACAGCTGTGCTAATAGCTGCTCTCAACAAACCCCCAGATGGAGCAGTAAAGGGTGCAGAGCTGCCCTTCACTGGGTTTACAGCTTGTTTTAAGATGCTCCTCTACTGTATCCGACTTACTGCTTCCAGCAACCGGGGAGAGGCGAGCTGGAACGTGTGACAGGGCTAATCTATGAGGACAGACGGGAGCACGGCCCAATCAGCAGGGCAGCAGGCAGAAAATAGGAACACCAAACAGAGCTACTGCTGCTGCTGCAGCTGCTCATTCACAATGAAAATACTGTGCTTCAGACTGGGACACGGGCCAGGACCAACAGAGTCATCATTGATCATTAAACCAACTCAAATCTTTTATGAACATGTGCAAAAACACAAGGAGAAACTTGTTCATGCTTAATTAACAGGGTTTTGCCAATAACTAAATAGTTATCTTTTTTTTTTTTTTTTACAAAAGTAGGATTTAGTAGTAGATCAGGATGCAACAGAACTTTGATCCAAGTGAGAACTTTAATACATAAACAGGTACAACGGCAAGAAAAAATGATTTAAAGACAATTAATGCTACTAAAAGCCAAAGTAAGGAGCCAAATCATGAGAAAACAGAAGCCATAATAGAAAAGGGTGCTGGAGGTAGATAGCCTTGTGAGACCATCCTGATCTCGCCAGCTTTCAAGGTTTCACTCGCTAATCAGTCTGGAGACTCTCCGTTGAAGAAAATTTGGAGCCGTTCACCAAACGAACGTCCAATCAGCGCTGGCTTTGAGGCGGGTTGAGGTGTGACGCAATGAGAAGCACGACAGTTCAGTCTAAAGAACATGGCGGCTTCAGCCGCTGAAACTAGCGTTAGCATGGCTATCGAACAAGTTTTATCGGAATTACAGAGTATTTCTTCACTGAAAGAAGATGAAAAGATGCTTTTGCTCTTCTCCCGACTGGTTTCGGCAAGAGTTTGATCTATCAATTGGCTCCTCTTTGTCATCGCTCTGTTAGTACGTCATATGCTTCGTTGATCTGATTGGTTTATTTGGCCCGTCTATCACCAACATAGGCCAATCAGCTAACCAGTATTTTCACTCCTTCCCAAAATTACTTCAACGGAAGGTTTCCAGATGGATATGCGGAGCAAATCCATCTGGTGGACTCAGGTTAGGAGGGAGAGGCATCGCTCTAATCCTGGAGAAAATAAATATGACTTTTAAATAAATAAAACTAAACCAATCGTTGCATTTCCCAGTTCTCCTGAGTGGTGGCTGGATTTACACAAGTCAATAAAGAGAATCTGATTGGTCATTTATCAAGGGGGCGGGATTGTTGAATTTTTTGTTGAAATTGGAGACTTAGAAACGACGCTGTCAAGGAACGCTATGGACAGCGGAAACATGCAAGAGGAGGAGAGTTTAGTGTCGGAGGTCGTGGATGAGTCTCCTCCGTCATCCATTTTTTATTTAGAGGAGGAAAGCGGGGACGAAGATGTTGTGGAAGAGGACGCCAGGGCGGCAGAAGCTTGGTTTGGTGTAGAAGGCTTCCAGCAGTACATGTTTGAGCCCTTGCCTCGCAACGCTGCCAGTTCTGTTAGCTCTACGCCTGCCGAAGACACAGACGTCCATCCCCGTGAACACTGGGACGCAACTCAATGGGGAAGGAAATCATTCTGATTTCAACCGTTGCGTATATTAGCTGCGACATATTAATCAAGATGCTATGACCGAAAAAATTTGATTGACAGATGACCGTTGATATATGATTGGCCAAATTTAGGTGTACAAGCTGACGTAGAACTAACTGGCCTGCAGAAGATAACAAAAAAAAACGCAGATTTTAAGACTGAATTTTTCTGTGAAACAGAAATTTTCACAATTTTAGGACAATATAGTTTGATAAAGGGTACATTTATATACATGTTTAAGCCAGAATGATTCGACATTAAAATATGACTTCCCTACGACTTTAAGCTTAGTTAGCTTCGCTGTTTAAGTATCTCTTGCTGCTCTATGCTGCATACTGGCCTGAAAATGTATTTAGTAGACTTTTAAAAAAACTCAGGTCAAAATTATATCATAAAGCTGAATAATATTAAACATTAAAGGGTTTTGTTCAGCTAGAGAGAGCAGGCAGTGGTTTTTAAAGGTAGGGCCACCAGGGGGCGCTAGAAAATGGAAGGATATTAAATAAATGAAAAATAGATGTATTGAATTCTGGGAGGGGGGGATTATTAAAGAACTTCTATTTTAACAAGTATTATGAAAATAGTTGGTATTTCAGGGATAATACAATTTTAGATGTTTATTATCAGGTATGAATGGACAGAGGCAGAAAGGTTTCTAATAATGGACACCTCAAAGCGCATTATCCCACTTATATCATGGTCACTTATGAAAAAATAGAGAAATATTTCATCAATTATTAACACATTATGTTTTTCACAAGAAGCAGTTGACTCTTTAATGCCTTTTGTTGGGATGTGTTGACAAGGCGTGGAAAATGCTTAGGAAGTCCTTGATTTAAGGAATAATCCCAGCATATCAAAAATCCATCCATTTTCCATCACGCTTATCCCAAGCAGGTTCCTGAGGGATGCTGGTGTCTATCTCCAGCTGTATAGGGGTGAGAGGTGGGGTCCACCCTGGACAGGTCACCAGTCCATCGCAGGGCCAAGACAAAAATAGAAAAAGAAAATCCAACATTCAAGAACAAAATGCAGCTGTTTGCTTCAACCCAAACAAACAGACTTTCACCACATATGCAGTGTGAACAGATACCCTGATGGATCAATAAATCAATATGCGCCATTCAATATTGGTAAATTCTGATTTTATATACCAAGAAGGTGTTTACATAAATAAATAAATAAAAAAACTGCAGGAAAATTCTGTTTAAATGCAAACCAAAAAAGGAAATGCATGATGGGTATCTTTGCATATCTGCCTTTATTGAACATCTTTAAGAAGAAAATTGCAGCCTGTTTAAATCCATCATCTGTAAGCTTTATAAAATAGATCAGTAGAGACAGTTTCAGAACCCCTCAGTATAAACTTAGTGGTAGAAGATGGAAAGAAACCAATAATAGTATTTTTAATTTTCATTTTATTGCAGCTGAATAATCTAACTTTTAAGACATAAGGAGCAGTGTGCTGGGAAGGACTCTGAGAAGGTTTTTAAGTACCCGGTTCGATCCCCACAGCCTGCACTCTGGGTCTAAGAGTAAATTTCCCCATTGCGGGACAATGGTAGCCTCGTGAGACCATCCTGATCTCGCGAGCTTTCAAGGTTTCACTCGCAGATCAGTCTGGAGACTCTCCGTTAAAGATAATTTGGAGCCGTTTACCAAACGAACATCCAATCAGCGTTGGCTTTGAGGCGGGTTGAGGTGTGACGCAACAGGAACCGCGACAGTTCAGTCTAAAGAACATGGCGGCTTCAGCCGATGAAACTAGCGTTAGCGTGGCTATCGAGCAAGTTTTATCGGAATTACAGAGTATTTCTTCACTGAAAGAAGAGCAAAACACTGCTCTGGAGGCTTTTCTCAGAGGAAAAGATGTTTTTGCTCTTCTCCCGACTGGTTTCGGCAAGAGTAGCCTGGCTTGTGGTTGTGTTTTCGTGGTCGCTCTGTTAGTACGTCATATGCTTCGTTGATCTGATTGGTTTATTTGGCCCGTCTATCACCAACATAGGCCAATCAGCTAACCAGTATTTTCGCCCCTTCCCAAAATTATTTCAACGGAAGGTTTCCAGATGGATATGCGGAGCAAATCCATCTGGCGGAGTCTGGTTAGAGATTTACATTACATTAGAAAAATACAATCAAACCCTGAGCTTTTAGAAGAACACAAGGCCTGGATCATCATAGATCCTCCACCATACATTACAGTGGGCTTTAGTTAAGAGATAAGATTTTTTTAAAAAACTATTTTAAGACAGGATTTTTTTTATAGAGAAATTTTCTAAATTTTGGGACAATATAATCTGATAAAGCGTACATTTATATACATGTTTAAGACAGAATTATTTAACATTTAAATATGATTTCCCTACGACTTGAAAGGCCTACAGTAGTGCAGCCTACCAAGTATTGAGATATTGCACAAAGCATGCAGATAATTGGGATTTCATTTATGATGCTGCTTTATATTCAACTCAACAAAGAATATAAGACTGGCTTGTAGGGGTCCGGCTGTCATGCTAATCTGCAGCAACACTGAATTCTGAGAACTCAGCAAGAAATCCCAGCAGAAAACTTTGATCCTAGAGGTCAGAGGATTGAGCAGAAACACTCAAACTTCTTTGTCTAAAGGATGGACACCAATCAGACCTTCCCTCCAGGTTGGATGGGAATTAATTTAGAACATTTTGGTTCCAGTAAGAAGATTTTTCCTTGAATATCCAGCCTGTGTGGTGAGAGGACACTGCAGCATCTCACCCCAAAGGATGACTGGGCTGCAGTGATGGCTGCCACACAGAAACAAGGCATCAGGCAAAGTTGTAAAATGCATCACAATTTGAGGAAAGATGAGGAATGAGTCACTCAGCAGCTCTAGAGGCTGGAAACTCTGCTTCCATGAGAAGACAAACAGCATCTCCTGCAGAAAAGTCCAGCTCCCACCACAGGACTCCACAGCAGCAAGCAGAGCCAACCAGAAATAAGCCTGCTCCTCTCTCTGTTCTCCATCTTATCCTCCCGCTGGGTTTCCACAAGGTCATTTTAACGCACGACGCAGGACGCCTCCAAGGAAGCCGCGTTTAAATCTACCCCGATGATACACAGCAAACAAACAAAAAGAAAAAACAGACCTAATCAGGAACATTGTGGATAATTGATCTCAGAGGAAACTAACCTGAGGCGCAATTTAACAGCCATGAGCTGAAAGGAGAGGCAAGGGCATCGGTGCCAAAACTAAAGCCTAATTAGCAAACATGGATAAATTCATCCAAAGCTGAGGTTTTTATCATGTTTAAACGGAATAATAAACAATAAACAAAGATGTAAACCTCTAAGGCAGTTTTTCCTCTGGAAGATTTGCTGCTAACGTAGAGAGGCGCTCTGCAGGAACCAGGACAGGGAGCGCATCTGGCAGCAAAACGCGCCCAGGAACAACCTCCTGCACCATTTCCTCACATTTCCAAACTATTGCATTTAATACGTTAACATTTATAACGAGCTATTGTAGTTTTTCCGCTTTATTGAGCCGCAAAGTACGGAAATAGAAGCATTTTAATAGGTTGCAATGAGCGCAATGTGAAATGCTGACAGCACCGAATAGCAATGAATAGAATAAAAACTAAACATGGGGGAGGATGGGGGGGGGGGGGGGGGGGGGGGGGGGGGGGGGGGGGGTAAATGATCTTACCTTTGGGGGTGAGAGGGTCAGTGCATTTTAGGGTGACAGGGATAATCTCGTTGCAGGGAGTCACCCGGATCCTTCAGCAGAAAGAGGCTCCTGTGATGGAAACTGACGCTGCGCCAGGGAGCTGCTCACTCCTCCCCCTTTCCTCCCGCTTTCCTCCCCTTTCCCTTTCTACTACACAGCATCCTTCCTGCATGCATGGAGATACCTCCCCCTCCTCTCTGATCCCAGCGCACTGAAACCCTCCCAGAAGGATGAAGAGTTAAAAATGTCACCTGAAGGTGATTATTTTGATGCAACTCGTCTGTATTTATGGACAAATAAAGAGATGACCCTAAATGTTTGGTGATGCGATCTGAGCGAGGCGAGCCTCCCTTGGCACGTGTTTGGGCTCGTGCCTGTAATTGGCTCCATTAGAGTTGAAGGAGGCCCCTGGTGGAGAGGAAGCATGACAGCCTGTGAATTTTTCTAAGGAGGTGATGCAAATAAGATGCAGCTGTAGCATCAGATACCCTGATGGATCAATAAAGCAATATTCTAATAAAATGAAAGCGGGGCTTTTGAGACCAAAATTATAAAAGGGCAAACAGGTAAATTACATAAAATATTACCTGCAGGAAGAGTTTTTTTATGTTTTAAATTGTATTTTTATTCATTGCCTCTGTGTTAAGGAACACTAATATATAAACATTTAAAGCAGGGGTAACCAATTATAAATCAGTTAAAATCATCAACCAGTAAACGTCTGGCATCATTTTTAATTATAATCTGTTACTTTAAGCCGAATTTAACACTGAAATCAAACTAGGTTTTTATACATCCTGTCAGGAATCCAGTTTTTGTGGGTTGTTCCCATGTTTCCTAATTTTTTCCTCCACCAGGTGGTGCCCCGTCCTCATTTGGTCCCCCTGCACACCTGCAGCTCGTTGCCTCATTACCTGTGGAGTGTCATTAAGCTGCTGACTGCCACTACCTCAGGGCCAGAGTGTTTGCCAATACTGGGAAGTCATCCTGCAAACTGGATTTTTCGGACCTTCTCTCCCTGGAAGGATCAACAGAGCTTCAAACTGAGCTAAGGATTTAAACTGGAGGTTTGAGTCAACCTTTCCCCCAAGAGATCGCTTGAGCTTCACACTGAGCTAGGGATTCATCTCCACTACTACCCGTTCAAGTATCGCAGGAAATCTGAGTGGCAGTCAGCTTCTCCGTTCACCAAGGAACAACCGCAGTCTGAGTAAACCCTGTCCGCCCAACATCAAACAAGACAATCACTGGAACATCCCACACAGACTGGATTCTATAAAAGACACCTTTTGTCGGAAACTTCCGGTTGAGCAGAGTTCAGAGCAGCATTGGACTCATGTCATTATTCTAATAAACCTTTTAAACTTTTCCCTGGTCTCTCTGTTTGGTCTTCTGCATTTTGGGTCAGACCTTTAATGAAATCATGACACATCCATGTTATACATTGAAATTTTTAATAAAAAATAAAAAATCCATTTTAAAATCTAAAGTGTTTTTTTTTAAGTAGAGAACAACAATCGTTCAGTTTGGTAAACAGAACATTTCCTGATTCACATTTTATAAAACACCTAAACTGACTGTTTGTTTTTGTAGTGGAAAAAAAAATATTCAACTATTCACTCTAGTAAAATAAATGGAAATCGATGGATTTCACTCAGTCGGTACATTTATTCATATATTTGCAAAGAGAGAACAGTTCATCATACAGCCCTAATGGCACAGTATTCAGCCCTGTTCTGCCTGAGCAGCGTTCGTTTCCCCTTACTTACAAAAATGGAAAACTAGTCAGAGTCAAAACAAATTACAAACACTTTGGTTAAACAGTAACATGTTATGAATAAACATTGAGAAAGAATCTGGCTTGTTATGGGAAGAAGCTATGTCTGGTCTACAAACACCATCCCACAGAGAATGGTGTGGCCATTAAGGTGAAACAGACTGAGTGAAAACTTGTACAGTGAGTAAATAGGATAAATTAATATATAATAGAAGAGAAATCTAAATTTTCTGACAACAGTTTCTGTCATAGCCTTCGGAAAGCTAGAGTTGGATTAGAAAAAAAGGGAAACAGGATCAAAAGACAAAATTTGTATTCTTCTTTTTCCTGTCTTAATGTTGGCAGTGGGCTTTAGGCTGCCCTGCAAGGCTTTAAACCTGGGTTTGAATGGAGACTAAGCCATTCTCAATTCTCAATATCAAGCTGCTCATTTTGAGCCTGGATCCAGATTTATTTTTGATTCTGTTCATGGTGGAGAATCCTGCTTCACATTAGCAGGTTGAGCCAAACATCCTCTAAATGTGCAGCTCAAAAGCTAAAGAGTTTTCATCATTTTTTTAAGTAAAGTTAACTGGATGCATTTTACAGTGTAGTCCTGCTGAATTTTTCTAGAATAAAAAATAAAAAACTGAACATAACATGCTAACATTAGAAATAGATAACAATATAAATAAAACTGCTTTTGAAAAAAAAATACTTACTGTCCTATCCAGCTATAAGCTGATGACCTGTGGTTATTTTGGGTGATAAACATTGGAAAACAAAATAAACAGCCAAATATTTTAATAATGAAAACCTTAAAAGTTAAAGGCAATAAAAGCAAAGAAGGAGCCTATTGTCAGGCTGCACAGCCATCCCAGGTTGGTGCTTCTGCTGCTGACATCCCGTTCAATCAGCACTAATCAATAGGGATGACCTGAACAGACAACAACCATTGAAAGCTTCATCTGATCTGATCTGACCTGACTGCAACAGTGAAGGACATCTGGGGTGTGAAGCCACGTGCTGTCAGGGCGCTGATGGGGCTGATATTCCTGCTGGTCATGTCCTGATTAATATTTCATATAAAGTAAGCATATAAGCAGATAATCACCAGCAGCTTCACATCTATTCTGTATTCTATTCTAGGAGAATGTCCAAAGGCCGGCTGATTACATCATAGCACGGCGCCGAGGTTGGTTCAGATTGCAAGACTCCTCGTTATGTGGAAGAAAAAAATGCATGGTTCTTTTTACCTGTTTTGAAGGACGGGTGCGTTGTATCCTCAGAAACCTTGGGTATCCCATGATTCATTGTGAGTCCAAGTGAGCCGGCTGCTCCGTGTTCAGAGGAAAAGGCTATTTGCCGTCAAACAGTGGTGAATATTGGAAGCATGTGTAGTATGTGAATAGTTCTGTCTGCAATGAATGAAAATTGTTGTTTTAAATGGTTATTGAATCAGATATGTGGCGGTAATGTTTGGTTTATTGAAAGGTTTTTATCTGTTACTGTATAAATGGGTTTGGCTTTAATTGTAGGACAGATTCTAATATATCTGCAGTGTGGGGGACTATAAATCTGATACGATGCAGCTGTTGAAGCTCCTGGAAAATGGTAAAAACACCCAAAACAGCGGCGAGAAGTTCGGTATTCATTCTTTTTCCTGCTTTGTGTGTCAACTCTCACGGTTGCTAGGCGACAAAGCCTACGGCGGTGAAAGCTACGGAAGGATGGACCCGTTTGAATTCACAGCCAAAACCCTTCCGGCCTCCTTATTTTCACTGACCTCGAAGAATTTAATCACGATAGACCGGGTCATTGGAGGATGCAGCGTTTAAAATCGAACGCACCCGAGGAGGCAGAGATGAGTTCTTGCAGATTAAATGGAAGGCAACAAAAGAAAATAAAAAAATCCAAAAACCAGAAAAGCAAAAAACCAGATGTCAGGGAGAATCGTACACAGGGAGCCAAGTAACAACAAAACAACCAGAACTGAGGAACTGCAGAGGTGGTGTATATATGGGGAACAGAACAAAGGATGGGCTAATGAGCTAATATGGTGCAGGTTTGAATAGATCTAACCAGAAGGGAGCCAAAGGGAAGGAAATGGGTACGGGGTGGGAGGGGCAGAGAAACTAAACATAAACCTAAACAAAGGACAGAACCCTGACAGATTGATGGTTAATGAGAGAATCAGAGGAATAACTCAATGTTTGTTTTATGGATTATTTGTGAAGCAACTTTAGAGAGGGAAGAGATAGAAAGTGTGAATTTTTTTTTTGTAATCATTATATCCTCAGAGGCAG